>OZ020192.1:95524662-96153563 GCA_963971165.1 Philopedon plagiatum | reverse complement strand
TTCGCTAGTGCAGCGAAAAGGCCGTGAATGAAAAATAAAAATAAAAATAATGAGGACTATCTTTGATTCTGGTCTGGGTGACCTCCTGCTATCGATTTCTGGGCCCTTACCCATCAGCGGGCAGGCTTACACCCAGGGTGGCTGAAGAACAGACCACGATTTGACCAGAATCAAAGAGAGTCCTTATATCCAAAATGTTCGGAAAGGATGGGTAAGATCGCTGCACTAGCGAAGAAGTAAATCTTCGCATTTACATTTATTATATTACCTATAGGCCAAGAAATCTTCCATTTTTCTACTATATATATATATATATATATATATATATATATATAATTACTTTTGCCTGATAGCGTACAATAATATTAATTTACAAGGTAAAACACTTACAACTTTAACATTGATTAAATACTAATATAATATTTTAGGATGGGTTGATATTTTATTTCCTGCAGTAACATTTTCCAAGAAAATTGTCTGTCTGACTCCCCAAGAAGTAAACAAAAGGTACTACAAAGTTTTACAAGAACTGAGTCGAATAGGATGTCTTAATGTATTTGTAAAATTGTGGCAACTTGATGACAATCCTGTAGAGGTCCAGAAGAGTCTAATGGAGTTTCTTCGTAGACTTCATTATAATTTTAGTAACCACCAGGTATAAGCATTCCTATTTTTTTATTAATTATAATTAGCGCTAGTAATTCTGGGGGATTCTGACTTAATCACTTGGTAGCCCATTTAAATAATGAGGTTTTTGCATCGTCAATATGAAGTCCGGATTTTGATTATCTAGTTTATCTATTTAAGACTAAAAATTAAAAAATAAGTCCTGGATAAGGAATGATTTCGGTCTATCGAGAGATATTGAAGAAAATTCTAGTGCAATATAAGACCGCCACAAATCACTTGAAAGATAAAGACTGTTTTTGATTCTGGTCCGGATGCCCTTCTTCCATAGCGATTTGGGAGACCCTTTATCAGGGTGGCTAAAGAACAGACTACGTTTTAACCACTATCAAAATCAATTCTTATGGCCGTAGCTGAATTATGTCTGACCTGGATATTTATATAGAAAATAAGTTTGAAATGAAGCCTTCTTGAATTGAGAAATGTAGGTATTTAAATTCTTTTATTTGCACAATACTAACTTATTTTTTAAGATTCCGCACTTACTGGTAAGTACGTATACTTTCCATCTGAAAATATAAAATTAATTTATATACCTGCGTAGCGGGTAATTGATAATTTAACAGCACAGAGTAATTATTACAAACTGTGGAAAACTGCTGGTGCTAATTACTTTAAACGGTTAAATTTTGTATTTACCTCTTGTATGTTTTAAAACCTTTTTTAATGCAAGAATTACAGCTAAAAATAAAATCTGTTATTATAATCGAGAATCAATTTCCAAAAAATCTCTTTATGTAGTCCTTCAAAATTAAATTTTGTTTGAACATTTTTGTAAAAAGTTTTCATGAAAACTTTGAAAACCAGGATTGGTACGGAATGTGAGAAATACATTTGTTTTATTTTCAATATGGCAACGGTGCATAACAGCCAAGTAAAATAACCAATTATACAGCCATCCCAAATGGGACATTATTTGGTAATTATAGCGCGCTCCAATCAAATTTGGATTATATATATATATATATATATATATATATATATATATATATATATATATATATATATATATATAATCAAACCCAATCAAAAATCGTGTTTTTTCTATACTTTTATTGACGTTTCGGTCTAGTCTTTCGACCTTCTTTAGAATTTTTTTTTTAATTTCTTTTATTTTTTACATTGCTTGAAAGAAATTATCCTGTCATTGAGTGTTTTAACATAAACAATTGTACTGAAATAAAATTAAGTTGGCAATAAATGGGTGTGGTCGGCAAATGCAGGCTTAATGATTCTGTGCCGCACTATTTTTAAAACTGATGAGTGATGACTATTTGTTACAGATAACTGCTGAATCTATGTTGTTTAATCCCGAGTTTATGGATTTGTCGTCAATATCAACGGAATCTTTATTATCGCCACAAGAATCGGATGACATATTACAGGAAATTATCAGTGACACGATGATGAAAATGATGCCGATCGGAACGGAATTTGTAAATAATCAGGTATGACCTCGTGAAATTTTGTTACATGTAAAAGGTCATCCATCACTAACAGAGGGAAAAATAAACATTCTCTTCGATATTTAGAATCGGTACTTTAGAGGGCGAATCGCCTTAAATCTTGCATCTTTTCACTTAAGATGCAGTTGCTGGTTAGAAGTTAGACTCTTGACAATTTTTTAAAGAGTTCCTTAAATTGTCCACATCGTTGTTATACTCGTATACTACTGAAATTTTTATTTTTCCAACATGAAATCGCCAAAAATAGCCCAAAACAGTATTTTATATTTGTTTTTTTAATTGTGGCGCTAAAACGCTTTGTTGTGGAGCTATTTTTACCGGTGGCGGCTGGTCCTAAAGGGCACAAGGGCACGTGCCCACTCTAGATTTTCGACAAATAAAAAATCTTTTATCAAAAGTCGAAAAGAAATAATACACCGCCGCGCCTCAATACTTCTTTCCTTGCATGTCACACCACGGCGAACGCGACCGCCGGCGATCAAAACTTATCTCCGTGGACACAGCAGATTTGTCCCAATTTCATCATCAATTTTGGTGGCGACGCCGGTCTATGCATTGGAGAATTAGGGTTAAATCGCGTGCTATCGGCATTTCGATGGGCACAATATTTCGTGTCTCCTAGCACTTGTTTTCTTGTTTATTGTTTGGATTTCGAGCGGCGTTGTCGTTGGCGCAGTGGGCGGAAGAGATTATTGCACAATTTTATGTTTAGTTTTCTTGATATATTAACACGTGAAGGCCTAATAATTTTTTTTGTGATCAGTTGAGGGATATTTTTTTATTTAAATAGTTTATTAACTAATTATTAGTAGTGCATTAGGATTAGGCGTAGTATTACTAGTAATTCTAGTACTGTGTATTTTGTTTTGTTCTTACTTTTAGGCTTTCCCGATCCGCCGTTTCCAAAAAATGGAATCAGAAATAAACTAAGTGCAATATTTATTACAAAAGTGTGTTTTACAATTTTTTAAGTAGTTATTATTTATTGATTTGTATTTGTGCCCCCCCAAATAAAAAAGTCACGAGCCGCCACTGATTTTTACAAGTTTTTATTTAACTTAACCTGTATGTTTAGGTCAAATATTGCAATCAAAATTTCAACTAGTTCTAATTAAGCTAGAGCTTTCAAACTTTGCATACGTGTATAAGTCTGGTGACAATGAAATACAGTACCCCCTTAATTATTTTTTAAAGTCAAATATCAACAGAACCACCAGACCGTCATGCTAAACACAACGGAGAAAAAATTGACGGAAAAAATTGAAATCAGTGATGCCATTCCAAAGTACACATGCAAAAATTCTCGATTTCAAGAGTTCTTTTTAGTTTTTCGCAATTTTTTTTAGGTTTCTACTCGCTTCAGCAAAAAGCCCTTAAAAAGGCTCCATTCGGGAGAACTCATCTACAAAACAAACAAAAAATCATCGAAATTGGTTAATCCGTTCAAGAATTATGCGTGAACATACATAAAAATAATAATAATGATACATAGGTACGGGTCGAACCTCCTCGTGAAGTCGGTTAAAAATTGAAAGGCGTTTTTAATTAAATAAGTTACTTGATAATAATAGACTATATGCACGCAAGATATTTTAATATTCCTCAATTCAGCAAAACAGAAATTTGGATTTGACGCAAAGCGTTTTGTCACCATTAGAGCATCAGTTCTGGGCAAATTTGCTCTCTCTGCTCTCTTGGTGGTGACGGCTTGGTGACCAAACCGTCTTCCATTACTAGTTTGCCAAAAATCTTTTGCACTTGATATTTTTTATTTAAATTAATGAGCAGAAAATACACACTAGCATAGTCGGGGGAATTTTTGTTTATTATCATGGCGACGTCACACTTTCTAATCACGTGACAAATAGATTAAAAATACTCTTTCTTCTATTAATTTATTACTTTGTTAAATAACATACACAGATAGCATATAAACTCAGGCGCGGATTGGGGGGGGGGGGGGGGTGTGGAGTAGTGGGTGCTTGCCACCTCCTAAAGCTTTATAGGAAAACGATTTCAAGAGCCAATTTTATAGAAATAAATATTGTAACCTAAATGTTAACCATTCATACATATTCTACAAAATATTATAAACAAAATCAAACATTTTCCGTCTATGTGAGGTCTTTGAAATGAATGATACCACAAAATAATAGATCTATAATACTAACATGTAATATAAAAAACAAGACTTATTGTACATTTTTGATTTTCTTGCTCTTAGATTGTTTTTTTTATATAAAATATATTATATGATAAATAGTTGCGTGTTCTTTTTACAAGGTGGTGTATTTCTTAGCGAGTGTCTACAAATTATGATAAAAATTCTCGAAATTATCGTAAATTTCCCTTTTTCCCTGCTGCTTGGCTTTCCCCCAGATTTAGGGAAATTTAAACCACGTTCACTATGTCTAAACATACTTCTATCAATCTTAACATAGTTATTGGAAAAACTCATAGTACCTATTTGTTTCATGTAAGTTTGAAGCTAATCCATTCCGTTTACACCAAGAGGACATTTTGTCAACGACTTGTTATTCGCTGTCTTAATTCTTCGTAACTATCCGCCGTAACGATGGATGTAGTATCATCGATGAAAAATGTTAGAAACGCATTATTAATTTTTTCATTAATGTCCAAAATAAATATATTTAGATTATTAGATTAGATGATTATTAACATTAACATACGTCTTAAAACTATTATTATTTGTAGGAGTCCGTTTCCTCAGAAGACACAAATCATTTAAACAACGATGTACCAAGCTCAGCAAATGATTCAACATCCGCATTAAGCAGACGCATAACGCCATCCGAATTCATTGACATAGTGAATAAAAAAGTGGCTGACTTATCTTGTGATGGAGATCTTTTAAACAAAAGTCAATTAAATGACGGGCGTAATGTCTGGGGTGATGTGTATATTATTGATTATTAAATATTTACAATAATGTGTATTTTTTTATAATAAATCACACTTTACCTACTAGGCAGATCAGCTTTTGTCTAAGAAGAAACCGAGGTCCAACAAGGCTGTTAAAGGCCTGGGTTAAGGGGCTTTTATGCCGTCCTCTTCCTTAATAGTTACAAATTAAGGTAATGGTTGAGGAGCTCCAAGCGCGATCTAAGCAGCTTGTAGAATACAACTCATCATTAGGTCACATTGTTAGGATTCTAGGAATAACAAAAGGAAATGAACCTCTCACCTTAATCTATTTACTATTACAAAGTTGAATAACTTTAATTGTCCGCTTCTGTATATTTTCAAGCATATTCGTATGTAAATTACGGCTTTAGAACCTGTAATACGTACATATTAGATTATATAGCGGAATACAGATGAAATCTTTCATAAATCATTTTATAGCCATGGGCAAAAACGTAGCCACGTTTGTCCGCACTTGGCGCCTGTCGGATTTCTTAAAGTCGGTCCCGTAGAGGCATGCGCTCTCTTCATTACTTTCAGATGATTAGTGGATGACAACTAAACGACCAGAATCCGGTTGATGCTATTATTTCCGTGTGAAATGTGAGCCGTGGATACTGTATGGCTTTGTTAAGATTTATTTTTAAGCTTTTATAACATTATTATTAATATTATAGAAAATTAAAATTGGCATTTGTGGATCCCTAAAATATTGAGGCATACATAGGATATATAAAAATACTAAATTTTAACGTCATTTTTGCAGTAGCAAGTAACATTTATTAATTTGTAGCTTAGTTTCCACTCATCTATAATATATGTACTTCATGCCTAAGAATATTGAACCTAGCTCCGGATTTTCGAAACCAAACGCACTAGTCAGAGGCTCAGTTAAGAAATCTCATTCAGCCGGTAGCCTATTACTCCTATGACTGTAATTCTTAAGTCATTTGCATATTCCTAAGGAGGATGAAGAGGGAATAGATGATATATATATATATATATATATATATATATATATATATATATATATATATATATATATATATACAGTGACCGGCAAAAAGTTCGCAACATATGGGAAAAATTTTTATTAGGAAAAACTTTCCCAGGGGATCGGTTCTGCATGTCCGATAACCTAAAAATCGATTTTGACATACGTCACGTGACCACTGGTATAGCGTCAAATTAAAAAAAAAATTGTTAATTTACAAAAAGTGAGGTTAGTTGACGAGATATCAAAAAAAGTTATTTGAAAAAATTGCTTCGAATTAAATTCTAGGTCCTTGTGCAAAATTTTAAGATTTTATTTAAAAAAATTGGAAAACTCAATTTTTTTTAAATATTTTTTTATCGATTTACAAATTTCCGGTTTTTTTCGTTTAGATAGCTTGGCTAATGTAAAGCCCATGTATCTGGATGAAAATAAACGAATGTAGTAGTTTTTTCTACAATTGACAGGACAAAATTAAAAAAAACAGGGTTTCGCCGGACGCTAGCTGTTGCAATGATTTGTATCTAGCAGCAGTGTCAAAATTTTAGAGACATTTCAATGAGATTACATTGAGAAAACCTTAATCGTCTTAAATATATCTGAAGTTCGACTTTTTGTAAAGTTAAGGGGATTAAAATAGATAATAAACAAAAAATTACCTGTTTATTTAATCGAAATTTTATAAACGAAAACCAATGTAAGAAAAACTTAAAAGTAGTCAAATTCTGTACTAACAACACAAAAAATCATTGTTTTTCCTTGGGTGCACAAAATTTAAAACTCAGTATGACCACCATTTCTCTCCATACATACTGTTGTTCTCGAGCGCAACTCTCGATTAACATTTCGGAGCATTTTACGATTTATTTGCAATACACAATTTATAATGACATTCTCTAAATTTTGTATATTCCTAAAGGGTCGATGTTTGTACACAGGGTTCTTTAGGTATCCCCACATAAAAAAATCTAACGGAGTCAGATCTACAATTCTACAATTGACAGGACAAAATCGAAAAAATAGGTGTTCGCCGGACGCTCGCTGTTGCAATGGTTTGAATCTAATGAAATGACTGTATCAAGATTTTATTAAGATTTTTCGCACATAAATTTAACAACCAGGTCTATTTAGTTGTACTTAAAACTACCAAAGCAGGCTCTGAAATTAAAACAACCAAATAATCTAGTAGGTTAAAAACAACAGAAAAATGTCAAACAAATTATAATTTGTTTGATTTCAACCTATGTCATTGGTTTATGTCTCGCATCTTACTAAGTTTGATATTTTACATAAGTTTATTAATATTTTATTCCTTAAAATGGCACCCACACTACTTCTTCAGGAAAAGATAGAAATTATTTTAATTTCTGGAGATAATTACAAAAGCCATAGAGAAACAGCAGCAATTTTTAATGAGAGGCACCCCGATAAATCCCTCCATTATTCCACAGTATCTCGTCTAGTCAATAAATTTAAAGAAACGGGATCGGTAGAAAATCAGTATAAAGTTTCCCATGAAAAACCGGTAACAGGTGACGAAGGTTCTCTGGATGTGTGTTTGTCGATCACAGAAACACCCCAATTAGCAGTTAGTCAAATATCGGAGATCAGTAACATTCACGAAAGATCTGTGCGGAGGATATTAAAAAGAAACAAATTTCATCCGTACAAACCTAAATTTGTACAAGTATTAAAAGATAGGGATTATGACGCCCGCTTCGATTTTTGTGCCTGGTTCCAGGGTATGATTGAGGAAGATTTTAATTTCCCAAAGAACGTTCTTTTCTCGGATGAAGCTACATTTACCTCTAACGGAACCGTCAGTTCACAAAACTGTAGATGGTGGGCCACCGAAAACCCAGACTTTGTAATTCAGAGTAAAGACCAATATAGTTTTAAGGTTAATGTGTGGGGCGGAATTTTCAACCTCAGAATAGTGGGACCTTTTTTCTTTAGAGACAATTTAAATTCAGAACGATATTTAGAATTTATTCAAACTGAGATATCTGACTTTTTAGACAATTTGTCATTAGCCGAAAGAAGAAATTTATACTTTCAACAAGACGGAGCTAGCATTCATTCCACAAATGAGGTGAAGAGATGGCTGGATCAAGAATTTGGAAACCAGTGGATAGGACGGTTTTCTGAAAATCCGTGGCCTGCGAGATCACCAGATCTGACTCCGTTAGATTTCTTTATGTGGGGATACCTAAAGAACTCTGTGTACAAACATCGACCCTTTAGGAATATACAAAATTTAGAGAATGTCATTAGAAATTGTGTATTGCAAATAAATCGTAAAATGCTCCGAAATGTTAATCGAGAGTTGCGCTCGAGAACAATAGTATGTATGGAGAGAAATGGTGGTCATACTGAGTTTTAAATTTTGTGCACCCAAGGAAAAACAATGATTTTTTATGTTGTTAGTACAGAATTTGACTACTTTTAAGTTTTTCTTACATTGGTTTTCGTTTATGAAATTTCGATTAAATAAACAGGTAATTTTTTGTTTATTATCTATTTTACTCCCCTTAACTTTACAAAAAGTCGAACTTCAGATATATTTAAGACGATTAAGGTTTTCTCAATGTAATCTCATTGAAATGTCTCTAAAATTTTGACACTGCTGCTAGATACAAATCATTGCAACAGCTAGCGTCCGGCGAAACCCTGTTTTTTTTAATTTTGTCCTGTCAATTGTAGAAAAAACTACTACATTCGTTTATTTTCATCCAGATACATGGGCTTTACATTAGCCAAGCTATCTAAACGAAAAAAACTGGAAATTTGTAAATCGATAAAAAAATATTTAAAAAAAATTGAGTTTTCCAATTTTTTTAAATAAAATCTTAAAATTTTGCACAAGGACCTAGAATTTAATTCTAAGCAATTTTTTCAAATAACTTTTTTTGATATCTCGTCAACTAACCTCACTTTTTGTAAATTAACAATTTTTTTTTTAATTTGACGCTATACCAGTGGTGACGTGACGTATGTCAAAATCGATTTTTAGGTTATCGGACATGCAGAACCGATCCCCCGGAAAAGTTTTTCCAATACTCACCTAATAAAAATTTTTCCCATATGTTGCGAACTTTTTGCCGGTCACTGTATATATATATATATATAAAACCGCTACCGCTACTTCCACGCATTTTACTCTGAAGAACTAGCCGGTATTATTCCCCCCTTGAATGTCCCTCACAGAACAACAAGAGGCGAGTTACGAATGCATCCCTTTACTGTCCAGCTACAAAAGCCTAGAACAGACCACTTCTTTCGCTCATTCATACCTAGGGTCTCCAGATTATGGATCAAATTGCCTGCAGATGTTTTCCCTTCCCGTCCCAACCTCCAATCCTTCTAATCCCGTGTCAATAGACTACATTTCCCTTCTCTTCAGACACCCACGGTACGTTAGTAAGTAACCAGCGGCAGTCGGGAAACAGTCGGCACTGGTGGAAAGTCGGCGGCTCTTTTTGCCCTTTTCTGACTGCATACGGTACGCACGTGTTTGTCCATGCAATGAATTGCCAGCCTTAAACCTAAAGCGTCACGGACTCGGCACACCAGAAACGTTACTTCAGTTTCGAATCGAACCCGGTTACAATTCTGGCAGCCCAGCTGCGAAAATTAGCTTTCGCACCGCATTCGGTTCTTAAGCGGCTGACCCTTCTTCTTGTTGGAGACTGCAATGAGCATGCGTGATAGTAATTTCCGAGTTTACAGGACGGTGCTACTCGATAACAACGAGTGTTTGGTGCTTTTTTTGTGTACTGTTCAGTTGTTCTCCCATATATTTTTTGGAACGTGTATTGTAGCATTTTCAGTGATGTTCTCGTTTTTTATTGTTCGTTGGTTTGTATGTAAATATGTTTTCAAATAAATTTGTCCACTGCTGCTTTATACATAATAAAATAATTATTATGGTTTAATATTTTTTCCTTATCTTCTGTCATTTTACTAACTAGAAAAGGTATAAACTATAAACTATAGCTTAAAGTGATGAGATAAATCTACTATTTATATCTATCTCTTCCAACAAAAATGAGCAAGATTTGTTAATCTGCAAATAAATACTGGGAGCAGAGATGTTCAGCACGTTTTTATAAAAAACAAAATGAACTGTATATTCAAATGTATATAATTTAAGAGGGTTAACATTGGATATTCTCGAAAAATTTTTACAGAAAAATGTTTAAATAAAAGTTTAAAAATAAAAAGTTTCCAAAAATAATTGTCTTTTAGCCCGGCATAGGTATCACAATTGCCTTTTGCCAGTTAAAAGAATTTTTATAATAAAATTAATTATATTTTTGAATAAAAAAACTAGATATTATAATTTATACTATGGAACAAAAACTCCCCCCCCCCCTCCGGTACTCATTCCATTAGGAGCCCTGTATTGAGGACCTACGTCTTGCTTAGGGGCCTAGCATTTTGTGTTACACCACTAGGCGCCATATAATATTTCCAAGTTTCTCATACGTTAATGTTAATACTGAAATAACGGTGTGAAATATCTACTAATAACTAAACTATTTATTTACTTTAAAAGTGCTTTTCATTTTAAAAGCTTTGTTAAATTAATTTTTATTTATTTCATGCTCTCATGCCTACTTATGTTATATGTAATAATTAGCGGTTATATATGATTTAATTTTAAATTTATAATAAACTGCTGTTTACATGAGCTGGTGGGCAGCGTTGCCAGAGCTGGTACAATTGTACGAATCTGGTACATTTTGAAACCATTTATACAAAAGTGCATTTTTAATATTTCTGGTACATTTTCATCTTCGTACCGCCCTCTATCATTAAATAAACTCTCAAATATAAAAAATAAATTTAGCAGATCAGCCGGCCCAGGCGATATTGGCATATTAATATTTTTCGTCTGAGATTAAATAGTAATTTTTGGTGTCTGTACAAAAGTTCAAAATCTGGTACAGTTTCAATTTGTGATTTGGTACCATTTTTTTAAGCCCTCTGGCAACACTGCTGGTGGGCGCCGACCAGTAAAGGGCGGGGAAGGGGGACGATCGCCCCCCTTGACTACCCCACTGGTTACTCTCGCACAGGGAACGCAAAATAAAAGTCCATTATAAAAACTTTAAAAACGTAGCTCTATCAGAAATTGCAAATGCCGACTTTTTGAATCCCTTATTTCATTTTCCAATACATAACCATACAATTGTGCTTTCAATAACTGTTGTCGAATCGACAAAAAAAATTGCATAACTTTATTTAATCTAACGTTTTAAATGTTGTTTAATCCACGGTGTATCTTGTAAAGTTTTGTCTGTATTATGATCAATTAAGCTTTTTTGGTTTATCATGATTACAATAATTAATTTCCTTTTGTATTATCATGGTTTCATCGCACAACAGCGTCGTACGGCAAGTCACGAATCTAAGACTCCGGGACGCATAATAGGCGGCAAATGGTTTTCCGTCGATAATTTTTTAATTTAATTTATTCCAAGGTCTCATACTAATCCGGGATTAATTCCTATACTTTAACAAAAAGTGGTTACTCCCGGATTAGTGTTAAACAAATATTTCTAACGAAAATCGGTAACACCAATACCAAGAGCACGGGGATTGTTTGTCCCAGGAATAAACAAAAATTGGCGGTAGAGAGGCGCTGTAAATTCACCACACACACATGTCGTCGTTAATAAAGAGCAGTAGTGGCTGCTCGGCAAAATACGCGAGCACATCGGGAGCCTACGTGGGACCGCTACGATATCGTTCTGAGAAGCTAAACTGCTAAACCAACCGGTTACCGTGGGATAGTCAACAATATTTCAATGCCATTTCACGAGCGCTTTCCTTATTCGCATTATATTATCATACATACATATTATATTATGTAATGGAAATAGTGGATATATTTTATTAATTCTTATTCAATCTGTGGTATTTATTGCATTTATTCCCCTAAAGTAATTTCGTTATTTTAGTATAGTTTATCAATCTGAAAGTAGGCCACATAACTGAAAGCCGACCAAAAGTCGTTTTCAAAAAGTAGGTGGGGGAATATATAGTTGGCCTGGTCAAGTGTAACACTGGAATCTTTGCTCTAAAATGTAAACAATGGAATGTACCCCTTGTTTCTAAACATATGGACTGATAACACACATGCGTCGATTTTCATCAATTATACAAGTGCGTGGTCTGTTCTTCAGCTACCGTGGGTGTAAGTAAGCCTGCAAGTTATACGTCGGGCCGAGGGGACGGCGTTTTTAAAAATAATTTTATTTCTAGAAAAAACACTTGAAACCCTCTAGTATAACGAATTTATTTGGATTGAAAGAAATGAACAGTTTAGCTAGTCACGACAGAAGTAACGAGACAAAGCATTCGAGTCCTATTTATAACATTTCTTATCATAGAAAAGGAGTGGCGAAAAGTGCTATCATAAGCATTTATACAGAATGTAACTCCTCCACCCTTAGAAGGGCATATAAACCTTCAAGTTTCTATGACCTAAATTATAATCGAATTATTTTCAATATTTTTATTCTTTGTAACTTTTAAATAAATAGGTCGTAGATACTTCCAAATTAAAAATGATATTATTATACTTAAAATAACATAGAGCAAAACTGTCCAAATACTTATTTTATTATAATAGATAGGCTCATTAAATTTTTTGAAATTTTCATATTTTTGTATATTAATTTCTTCTTGAAGTTTATTAAGTTTATTGAAATTAATATTATTTAAATTGAGCAGTTTTACTTCTTTATACAATGTTTTATGGGTTAAATTAGTATCAATATTTGGCAAAGGAATGTCCATAAAATTATATTTAACATTTTTATAAGTTTTAATAGTAATATCTCCTAATTTTAAGCTACATGGAAAACTTAATTCTATCATATAAGTTCCATTAAATAGTATATTATTTTGTATATTTCCGCACATTTCGGTACCTATTAAATCTTTATTGGTTACCAAAATCCATTTATTGTCATCAATATTTTGAAGTTGTAAATTATTAATGCTGACATACAGGGTGTTACAATTAGTAATATTATGTTCGTACCGTAATAACTGTACCTCACAGGGCGTATTTTTATAAAAGTTTTCACTATGTATATGATTACATAAATAATCGTTAGCAAAAATACGTTTACATGGTTGATTAGAATATCCAAAATTTCTTTCATTCATTAATAAGTATTCGAAGTTTGGTACAATTATTCTATGGTAGTTTTTATACATGGTCGGTAAAGGAAATAACTGAAACAAATTATAATTTTCTTTTTCTACTAAAGGAATCTCAATTACAAAAATTAGTTCATTATTTTTTACATAACTTCTTATTTCTAGAGTACTCTCTAACTTTAAGGTATTTTCCAGGGTTGGTTCAAAGGGCAGTTTTTCGAAAGTTAATTTTTTGTCTAATAGTTCAAGTTCAATTAGAAATTCTTTTATATTAATTATGGTATTATGAAAAGTATTTAATTTTGCGAAAGTTATTGCTGTTTCGACATTTTCCAGGATATCATAGATATTTTGGTAAAAGGTAGTTATTTGTGAAAGAATCATATGAATTCGAAAAAATTCAAAAAGGTTAGTTTCGTCGATTTTAACTTTATTTACAGTTTCTATTATTTGGTTAACCTTTGATTTTAAAGTTTCTTGGTTATGCGAAACATTCTTAATAGTTTCTTGAAAGTTATCGATAGAATCACTAAAAAGTGTCATTTGTTTATTTAAGGCAATATTTAAATTTCCTTGGTTTTGTTTTAAAATATTAATATTATTATCGATACGTTCAGCATCTTCTTGGTCCAAGTTACCTGTAATACTCTTAATAATAGTACCTAAGGCATTTATAAGGGCTCTTTTTTCACGGAGTTTAGTTGGTAAAATTTTAGTTAATCGATCATTAATTTTTTGTTTAATATTGTCAGTAATAATATAAGAATTATGAAATTCCCTTTTATAGTTAGTACAGTTATTTATATTTTCTTTAAGCATCTCATATTTATCAGTTATGTCAGAAAATTCTTTAATTAAGTTTGTCGTGTCAAAAATTTGAATAAAAGTCCAGTGATTAATTGTTTTCTGGGCATTTCCTATTTTATAGGGGAGTATTCCTGGGTTATTATTTAAGTTGTGGTATTTGGGGTTGTCTCCTTGGACGAGGGACCATCTGTAACAAGTGGTTTCTTAAGTTCTTTTATATGTATAATTTCTACTTTATCAGGATATTTTGCGTTTTTTATTTTAACGCGATTGTGTTCAAGTTTTTCAGTTATTATATAAGGTCCGCTAAATTTTGGTTTATTTTTATTTCTTTGCGATAGTTTTTTATAGACTTTCTGATTTATTTTAAATTCAGGATTTTCGTCTCCTTTAATATTGGTTTTTGCTAAAACTCTTTCTTTAGCGTCATTAGTTTTGTTTGTAACGTTTTCATAGACTGCGTCTACTTTATCTTTATGTGACGACACATAATCGGAATAGAATGACGTAGGAATTAAGTCTAATGGGTCTCTAGAGTTGGTATGACCTAGGACAAGTTCATGGGGTGTGTATTTTGTAACACTATGAACTGTACTGTTATATGCAATTATTGCGTATGGCATAAGTTCAGTAACGGATTTGTCTTTATCTTTTTGTTTTAGAATTCTTAAATGCTCTATTAATGTAGAGTGAAAACGTTCGACTGGTGAGTTAGATTCGTGATGTTTAGGGGTAGTAAAATGTATTACTATTTTTTGAGTTTTTAATAATTCTTTTAAAAGTTCGTTACTAAATTCTCCACCGTTATCACACGTAATAGATTCGGGGCATCCGTAGAACGAAAAAAAGTTAACTAATTTATCGCATACAGATTTGGCATTTTTGTCATAGGGGTATGCTTGTCCGAATTTTGAAAATTTATCAAAAATTGTTAAAAAATTTTGATTTTCAAAAATAAAAGTATCTATGTGTAGCATTTGAAAAGGTTTAGAAGGTGTATCAGTTTTTATTAAAGGAATGTATGATTTATGTCTACTATATTTTAAAGTTTGGCAGATATTACAATCATTAATAAATTGATTTATATCGGTTTTCATTTGAGGCCAGTAGTATAATTCTTTTAGTCGATTATAAGTTTCTAGTATACCTCTATGGTTAGTCTTTCCTTGGTGTTGATGAGTCATCAGCATAATTTTTTCTTCCTTTTCAGAAATATTATTAACTAGTTTTGTACAGCGTATAATTTTTAAATTTTGAAAATTCTTTAAATATATATTAGTAAAAATAGGGATCATTTCTTTATTATAAAAATAAACATAGCAAGTTTTTTCGGGGTTCATATAGTCTTTAATAAACGATTTTATTACATTTGGATTTTCGGGTAATTCGACATGATTTATTTTAAATTTCTCAAAGTTTTCAGTATTTACTTTTATTTCCGGATGAGGAGATTTTTTAATTAAGTACTGTAAAGCTTTGTTATTAATTATCTCGTCTAAAATATTTAAATTAGTCGGATCTGCGTCAGCTTGATTACTATGAATAGTTGAATCAGGAATCCGGGGTCGCATGACTTGAATGTCAGATAAAATATTTATCTTTTTGCTACTTTGCTGATTAGAGCAACTTGGTTGTTCATTGTTCTCTTGAATAGGATTTTCTGCAAGCTCTTTTAAAAATTCTACGATATTTTGATTTGAATCACCAGGATTATTAATTACAGATTCGTTTTCATAAACATTTAATTGAATACGCGATAGTGCGTCGGCGTTTGTATTTAAAGATCCTTTTTTATAAATGATTTCATAATCGAATTCTTCTAAACGTAATCTCCATCTAATTAACTTAGAATTCGGTTCTTTTAAATTAAAAAGCCATACAAGGGGTCTATGATCAGTATATATATAAAATTTACGTCCAAATAAATAGGGGCGAAAGTATTTGCATGCCCAAACAATGGCTAGCAATTCCTTTTCTATAGTTGAATATTTAATTTCGGATTCATTTAGAGTGCGTGATGCGTATGCTATTGGTCTGTCATTGGGAATAGTACCTTGTGACAAAATTGCGCCTAAAGAAAAATTACTTGCATCAGTAGTTAATAAAAATGGTTTTGAAAAATCAGGATACTGTAAAATTGGTGCATTAATTAAAAGTTCTTTACAATGTTTAAATGCATTCACAAATTCTTGTGTGTGTTCTATTTTCATGGTTTTTTTCAAACAATGCGTCATAGGCTTAGTTATCTTAGCAAAATTTTTAATAAAACGTCTGTAATAACCTATTAAACCGAGAAATGATTTAATTTCTTTCGTGGTTTTAGGAATTGGAAAATTCTTTATTGCTTTTATCTTATCAGGGTTAGGTTTTACACCTTCGTTGCTAACAACGTGTCCTAAATATTGAACTTCTTTCCTTAAAAATTCAGATTTGTCTAATTGGATTTTAAATTTAGACTCGCGTAATCTTGTAAAAACTTTTCTTAATTTTAAAATATGTTCTTGGAGGCTCGTACTAAATATTATTACGTCATCTAAATAAACAAGGCAAATTTCGTTTTGTAAACCGCGTAATATATTATTCATAACTCGTTGGAAAGTTGAAGGGGCATTTTTTAAACCAAAGGGCATTCGTAAATATTCGTAATGTCCTGTATCTGTGCTAAAAGCAGTTTTTGGTATATCATTCTCGTTCATTTGTATCTGATAAAATCCGTTTGCGAGATCGAGTGTTGTAAAGTATTGCGCTTTACCTAACTTGTCCAAAATTTCGGTTATATTAGGAAGGGGAAATTTATCATTGATAGTTACTTTGTTTAGATTTCTAAAATCGATGCACATTCTCCATTTTTGTTTACCTGATTGGTCTAATTTTTTTGGAACGATCCATATTGGGGATGACCAAGGCGAATTAGAGTCTCTTATAATATTTTGAGCTAATAATTTTGAAATTTGACTTTTTACTTCTTCGCGATGTATTTCAGGGTATCTATACGTTTTTGTATAAATTGGCGTTTCATCAGTTAGTTTTATTTCATGTTTGATAGCATTAGTAAAACTTAAGGGTATTTCTTCGCAATAAAAAATATCTCGGAATTCAAAGCATAGTTTTCGAATTTGTTCTTTTTCCTCGTAATTACAGTGATCAAGTCTTATATGTTTTAAATTAGCTTTAAGTTTGTTATCAATATTTTTTTCTGGTTTTTGGTCACATATAGGGTAGTCAATAAAATTCATTTCATTTAAATCTACAGGTTCTACGTCAAGGTTTTCTAAAAATGTAATTTTAATAGGCTCTTCGTTTGGATTTAAAGCTGTAGTAAATGCTAAGTTATTTTCGATTTTTATTAAACATTCTGGTATTTCAATATCGTCAATATTTTGATAAGGGAGAATACCATATCCATGTGACATGTTCACAGGTATTTGTATTTTTTGAATAGTTCTTGGTTCAAGAATATAAGTTAAATTATTATCTTGTTGTATCTTGTTTCCGTAATTAATTGGGATTTTTGCATTTGGCAATTTTAATATAAAATTATGAAAATCTAAATTAGCGTTTAATTGTTGAATAAGATCTAGTCCTATCAGACCGTCAAATTTATTAGAAAAATTAAAAAGGTAAAATTTATGTATACCGGGGGTATTAAAAGTAGGGAAAATTGGTAAAATAGCAACTTCATTATGAAATGATGTAGCATGTGCCGTTTGCACTTGAAAAATTTGTTCTTTTATTAAATCTGGGAAATTTTCATAAGCAATTTGTGGATTTATAAAACTTCTTGTACTTCCTGTATCTAATAAAAATTTGGCATTAAGTTCGGGTATAAATATAAATGGTAATTGTATATTGTGGTTGTTAAGGAAAATTATGTCTTGTCCGTTTTCTGGCTCATCAGAGTAAAATTTTCATTTTCTTGTTCATTATTTTGGTATTGAGAAAAATCTAATGAGTTAGCAGAATAACTCAGTGGTATGTCAAAGTCATAAGATTCGTCAGGGTATGTTTCTGTTTCATAAAATTCAGTAGGGTATTCATTATATAAATCCGGTTCTGAATTTTCACAATTGTTATAGGAATTTTCAAGGGGAAAATTACTTTCATATAGGGTTTGTTCGGGTTTTTGTATAACTTCCTGGTTATATAATTTTTGTGTAGTAATTCTTTTATTTTGTAATGAATTATTCAAAATAGTGTTTCCTGAACTGGTGTCCATTGGCTCTATTTTCCTATTTAAATTAGTTCTTTGGGACGTTTGTCCAAAACGTTGATTAGAAAATTGTGGTCTCATTTGATTATTAAATGCAGGTGTTTGAAAAGCTTGTTGATTAAAATTAGGTCTTTGTTGAGAAAAGTAATTATTAGGTCTTTGGAAATTATGGGGGTTATTTTGTTGGGGAAAATTCAAAAAAGGTTTTTGAAAATTATTTTGCGGTATATAGTTTGGAATTGGATTGTAATTCGGTCTATACTGACTATAATTCTGAGGTGGTGTAAAAGTTTGTCTAAACTGTGAAGTATTAGGTTTTTGGTTTTTATTTAAAAATAGAGGTTTATTTATATTTGGGTTTTGAGTATTTTTGAAGTAGATAAAATTTTCTTCTTCTCGTACAAGTGCCATAGCTTTTTCTAAAGAATCTGGGTTTTTAAGTCTTGTGACAAGTTGCAAATTATACGGTAAACCATTTAAATATGTTTTTAGTGCAAATTGATCGTAATGTTGTATTTTGATTAGTTTTGTAGCGGCATCATCAGGCCCTGAGTTTAATTTTGAAAATAACAGACTTCTAGAATCTTGTACTCTCATTCCAAAAAGTAATGGATTTTCATTTTTGAAAGGTTTTAGGTTCAATAAATCTTGTATAAGGCAATCAATTGATCTTTGATCTGCAAAACTGTGTATCAACACATCTTTTATTAATAACCAAGAATTTAATTCAGATCGAGAAGCTATCAATTCTGCAGCTCTTCCGTTTAACTTACTTAAAATAGTATCGAATAAGCAAATATTTATAGTTGCGTTTATATTAGTGCGATCTTGAAAAGCTTTCAAAAGATTTTCGACAGCATTTATGAATCTATTGAGTAATTTAGGATTTCCATCGAAATGAGGAATATTATCGGATTGATATTTCAAGAGATGATAATTAGTAGTTTCTGGCATGTTGTCAGTTATATTAATCGAATTTAGAGAATTTATTAAATCGTCTAAAGAATCAATTTTGAAGATTTAAATAGAAATTTATACTTTTGAAATTACTCTGGATAAAAATAAAATTCGTACAGTAAAACACAATAACACAAAAAATAAAATGAAATATTCTTAATCTAAAAATAAAGTGCTTTTTGTAAAGGCAATTGCTTTGTTCTGACTAGATAAATAAAATAATGCAATAGGTATATTTTTTAATTGCCTGTACAAAAAATAAAATGGAAATTGAAAATTTCACTTACAATAAAACAATGAAAATTGATGTCTTCATTCGTTTTCTTTCTTCTTTCTTTCTTTCTTCTTTCTTGTTTCTTAATCCTAGGCTGGTTCGGCGATTTTTGTCCTCTCCAGTTGTCTTAATCTAAGCTGGTTCGGCGATTTTTGTCCTCTCCAGTTGTCTACAGGGGCGGCGATGTTTGTCCGTTTGTAGCCGGGTTGACTCCTGAAGTGAAGCTGTTGCTGAAATTTCTTCCTTTGTCCCGATGCTGATTGTCCAGTTGCTACCTTAGATCGGTACTATTTGCTTCTGGTCCAACACTTGTCCGGATTTTTGTAGATTTTTGTCTGAGTGAATTCTTGAAAGAAACCGTTGCAATATGCCCTTGTAACGTCTCAGAAATCCTACCACGACTGCGCCAGTTATACGTCGGGCCGAGGGGACGGCGTTTTTAAAAATAATTTTATTTCTAGAAAAAACACTTGAAACCCTCTAGTATAACGAATTTATTTGGATTGAAAGAAATGAACAGTTTAGCTAGTCACGACAGAAGTAACGAGACAAAGCATTCGAGTCCTATTTATAACATTTCTTATCATAGAAAAGGAGTGGCGAAAAGTGCTATCATAAGCATTTATACAGAATGTAACTGCCTGATGAAGGGTAAAGGCCCAGAAATCGCGATAGCAAGAGGGCACCAAAATCAAATCCTTTTTCTAGAGGTTTTTTGGCGGTCTTAAATTGCAGTAACGAGGATCTTTGCATTTTTCGCAATAAATTACCTACAGACTGAAAGAATTTCATATTCTTCATACAGTTGTGGACTTGTTACAGGTGTAAGCAACCAATGCAATGTTGGAGCACACACAGACATTGGGCAAACTAGCTGGCGCTAGCCACTACCATCAAGTAGCCGTTACTTTATGACTGGTTACTTTATGGCCACTACATCCTATCCGTCCAAAAGCTCACCCACGAATATGGGACTGATTTTGATTCTGGTTAAAACATGGTCTGTTCTTCAGTCAACCTGGGTGTATGCCTGCCTGATGACGCGTAGAGGCACAGAAATCGCGACAGCAGCAACCGGACCAGAATCAAAAAAAGTTCTTTTCCTAGAGTCTCTTTGACGGTCTGCACTCTGAAATTGCACTAACGAAGATTTTAATCTTTTTATCTTTCTCAATAAATTACCTATAATAGACCGAAAAAATCTATAAGTCTCCAGATTTTCAAAACAACCTCTATCAAAACTGGCAGGAAAGTAAGTCATAGCTGACAAAGAACTTCAACTAACATGGAGAGGGTTCGAGATAGGAATTTTAGTTTGGGATCGGCTTTTATATAGTATAGTATAGTAGTATAGTTGTATAGTATTACTATATCAAAATAGTAGAGCGCACTATCCAGCCAGTTCCCAAATAAAACGTTTAAAACCATAGAGAAAATTAGACCATCACAACGTATTCGCGACACCAGCTGAATCCGTCCAATGTATGGGCGAAAAAGTGCGTTTGTACGCATATGGCGCCAGTCAGGTTTTTAAACGACGGTCCTCTCGAGGCATGCGCACTCGGGACGTCTCGCAAAAGTGGTTGTTGAACTCGATGACGCAACTCGGCGATCAGAACCGGGTCGAAAAAATCTCAGTCATTTTTATGTTATGATATTTTTGGTTGGGGTGGCGCATATAGCGAACCTCTGAAGCTTGTTATTTCGATACAAAAATATTCTTTACAAATTGTTAAAGACATTTCATATGTTTCGCCAATTATGTATCAAACTTTTAAATATAAGGAACTATTTTGTAGTCTATTTCTTACAATTAGTGCATAAATACAAATAGTTTATTCCAAATTTAAATTATATCAATATGTGACAGAATAGTAGGTAAAAAATATAATTTATCTTCAATGCACTCCGGTGTTGAAGTGAATACACACATGGAGAAGTAGAAATATTTATCAGTGACGTATATTGAGTGGGGTCAAGGTGTCAGAAAGGCACTGATGGGGTGTGTGTGTATTAGGGGCATTGTATAAGGGGTAAAGTGGTGTAAGAAGGTCATATATAGTGTCAATGCCTCATTCCCCGATATTGCATGAGGGTGAGTGTCCAAAAGGCATATTTGCGCTTTCGCCAAAGGGGCACTAAAAATACTAGTGGATTAGGGTAGAGGGGAATATTTTAAAAGGGATGGCGAAAGAAAAAAGCGCTTTCGCCAAAGGATCGCTAAGATATCAGTGGATTAGATTGACATGGGGCCGTAAGTAAGTAGCGCTTTCACCAAAGTATCAAGCGCGCACACTATAAATAGGTGTCCAAATATTTACATCTTACCATAGAACTTGGTCTGTTCAATAATTATACAGGATGGGATGCCAATACAATAAAATATACACATAGTTTTGGTAATTTTTTTATTTACTATTTTACTTCTTAAAACAGTTGCATATTTTATTTCTATTGTTTAGAATACTATGTTTATATTTTCTTTCAACTTTCAATTTCAAATGTAACGTTTCACAAATTAAGAGGGTGGGACATTAAAGAGACACACTGTATATGTATAAACTGAGCTATTTTCGAGGACTACAATATATATACATATATATATATATATATATATATATATATATATATATATATATATATATATATATATATATATATATATATATATATACAGTGACCGGCAAAAAGTTCGCAACATATGGGAAAAATTTTTATTAGGAGAGTATCGGAAAAACTTTCCCAGGGGATCGGTTCTGCATGTCCGATAACCTAAAAATCGATTTTGACATACGTCACGTGACCTCTGGTATAGCGTCAAATTAAAAAAAAAATTGATAATTTACAAAAAGTGAGGTTAGTTGACGAGATATCAAAAAAAGTTATTTGAAAAAATTGCTTAGAATTAAATTCTAGGTCCTTGTGCAAAATTTTAAGATTTTATTTAAAAAAATTGGAAAACTCAATTTTTTTTAAATATTTTTTTAACGATTTACAAATTTCCAGTTTTTGCCGTTTAGATAGCTTGCCTAATGTAAAGCCCATGTATCTGGATGAAAATAAACGAATGTAGTAGTTTTTTCTACAATTGACAGGACAAAATTTAAAAAAAACAGGGTTTCGCCAGACGCTAGCTGTTGCAATGATTTGTATCTAGCAGCAGTGTCAAAATTTTAGAGACATTTCAATGAGATTACATTGAGAAAACCTTAATCGTCTTAAATATATCTGAAGTTCGACTTTTTGTAAAGTTAAGGGGATTAAAATAGATAATAAACAAAAAATTACCTGTTTATTTTAATCGAAATTTTATAAACGAAAACCAATGTAAGAAAAACTTAAAAGTAGTCAAATTCTGTACTAACAACACAAAAAATCATTGTTTTTCCTTGGGTGCACAAAATTTAAAACTCAGTATGACCACCATTTCTCTCCATACATACTGTTGTTCTCGAGCGCAACTCTCGATTAACATTTCGGAGCATTTTACGATTTATTTGCAATACACAATTTATAATGACATCCTCTAAATTTTGTATATTCCTAAAGGGTCGATGTTTGTACACAGGGTTCTTTAGGTATCCCCACATAAAAAAATCTAACGGAGTCAGATCTACAATTCTACAATTGACAGGACAAAATCGAAAAAATAGGTGTTCGCCGGACGCTCGCTGTTGCAATGGTTTGAATCTAATGAAATGACTGTATCAAGATTTTATTAAGATTTTTCGCACATAAATTTAACAACCAGGTCTATTTAGTTGTACTTAAAACTACCAAAGCAGGCTCTGAAATTAAAACAACCAAATAATCTAGTAGGTTAAAAACAACAGAAAATGTCAAACAAATTATAATTTGTTTGATTTCATCCTATGTCATTGGTTTATGTCTCGCATCTTACTAAGTTTGATATTTTACATAAGTTTATTAATATTTTATTCCTTAAAATGGCACCCACACTACTTCTTCAGGGAAAGATAGAAATTATTTTAATTTCTGGAGATAATTACAAAAGCCATAGAGAAACAGCAGCAATTTTTAATGAGAGGCACCCCGATAAATCCCTCCATTACTCCACAGTATCTCGTCTAGTCAATAAATTTAAAGAAACGGGATCGGTAGAAAATCAGTATAAAGTTTCCCATGAAAAACCGGTAACAGGTGACGAAGGTTCTCTGGATGTGTGTTTGTCGATCACAGAAACACCCCAATTAGCAGTTAGTCAAATATCGGAGATCAGTAACATTCACGAAAGATCTGTGCGGAGGATATTAAAAAGAAACAAATTTCATCCGTACAAACCTAAATTTGTACAAGTATTAAAAGATAGGGATTATGACGCCCGCTTCGATTTTTGTGCCTGGTTCCAGGGTATGATTGAGGAAGATTTTAATTTCCCAAAGAACGTTCTTTTCTCGGATGAAGCTACATTTACCTCTAACGGAACCGTCAGTTCACAAAACTGTAGATGGTGGGCCACCGAAAACCCAGACTTTGTAATTCAGAGTAAAGACCAATATAGTTTTAAGGTTAATGTGTGGTGCGGAATTTTCAACCTCAGAATAGTGGGACCTTTTTTCTTTAGAGACAATTTAAATTCAGAACGATATTTAGAATTTCTACAAACTGAGATATCTGACTTTTTAGACAATTTGTCATTAGCCGAAAGAAGAAATTTATACTTTCAACAAGACGGAGCTAGCATTCATTCCACAAATGAGGTGAAGAGGTGGCTGGATCAAGAATTTGGAAACCAGTGGATAGGACGGTTTTCTGAAAATCCGTGGCCTGCGAGATCACCAGATCTGACTCCGTTAGATTTTTTTATGTGGGGATACCTAAAGAACTCTGTGTACAAACATCGACCCTTTAGGAATATACAAAATTTAGAGAATGTCATTAGAAATTGTGTATTGCAAATAAATCGTAAAATGCTCCGAAATGTTAATCGAGAGTTGCGCTCGAGAACAATAGTATGTATGGAGAGAAATGGTGGTCATACTGAGTTTTAAATTTTGTGCACCCAAGGAAAAACAATGATTTTTTATGTTGTTAGTACAGAATTTGACTACTTTTAAGTTTTTCTTACATTGGTTTTCGTTTATGAAATTTCGATTAAATAAACAGGTACTTTTTTGTTTATTATCTATTTTAATCCCCTTAACTTTACAAAAAGTCGAACTTCAGATATATTTAAGACGATTAAGGTTTTCTCAATGTAATCTCATTGAAATGTCTCTAAAATTTTGACACTGCTGCTAGATACAAATCATTGCAACAGCTAGCGTCTGGCGAAACCCTGTTTTTTTTTTTTAATTTTGTCCTGTCAATTGTAGAAAAAACTACTACATTCGTTATTTTCATCCAGATACATGGGCTTTAAAGCTATCTAAACGGCAAAAACTGGAAATTTGTAAATCGTTAAAAAAATATTTAAAAAAAATTGAGTTTTCCAATTTTTTTAAAAAAAATCTTAAAATTTTGCACAAGGACCTAGAATTTAATTCTAAGCAATTTTTTCAAATAACTTTTTTTGATATCTCGTCAACTAACCTCACTTTTTGTAAATTAACAATTTTTTTTTTTAATTTGACGCTATACCAGTGGTCACGTGACGTATGTCAAAATTGATTTTTAGGTTATCGGACATGCAGAACCGATCCCCCGGAAAAGTTTTTCCAATACTCTCCTAATAAAAATTTTTCCCATATGTTGCGAACTTTTTGCCGGTCACTGTATATATATATATATATATATATATATATATATATATATATATATATATATATATATATATATATATATATATATATATATATATATTTTACTTTTTCCTTCCGAATTAAAACTAAGAAGGTTTTTTTAATCTTGGGTTTATTAGTCCTAATGAAATAAAAATCGTGTGTTTTCTCCTTTTGAGAATACTGACTGGGTCAGTATTCTCCTATATGCCGTGACAAACGGAAAAGTTATTTTAAAAATGTGTACGTGCTTTATGTTTTTAAATTAGTATTTTAGCAAAAACCAATAGCTACTCACAAGATAATTTTCTTTCAAGCTATGTAAAGAAACAAAATGACATTCTAAATAATAAAAAAAATAAATAAAATTCTGAAGAAGGTCGAAGACGAGACCGAAAAGTCAAAACTAGAAAAAACACGATTTTTATTTCATTAGGACTAATAAACCCAAGATTAAAAAAACCTTCTTAGTTTTTAATTAAGAAGGAAAAAGTAAAAAATATACCATATATATATATATATATATATATATATATATATATATATATATATATATATATACTCGATTTCTTGATTTTTGGGGTAACAGCCAGGAAGGTTTGGGCTTAAATAAGTAAACTCTTATTTACTACGAGCCGAGCGCAAATTTATGGTAAAACAATGTAATTTTTTTATATGCAGTCAAAATTTATTAATAAAATTAAAATGCATTTTTACAACAAAAATTAGTTTAAAATATATAAGGTAAAGAAAAATTTGTCTACCTAGCATTAATTATAACAATAATTAAAATACCCATATTTAAGTTTTATAAACCACCATGTATAACAATATTTAAATGTCATTGTCAATCATCAAGATGTTAAGATGATTTTTTAATATTTATAACTATATATTACTAAATAGGATTAGTACTAATACAAAGAGATGTTATTATCAATTTTTAAACTCACTTTGCACCCAGGTAATTATTTTTAAATTAGTTTTTTAATTAAATAATTTATAAAATTGCACTATATTGTAGCCTTGAAAAAGGAATAAAATTTTACGAAAGCGCTCGGCTCGTAGTAAATAAGAGTTTACGGTAATTATTGATATTACTGTAAACAGCGAATTTTTTCATGAAATTTTGCACAGACCCTAATTTTGGGTCGTAGAACACGAATCCGAAGTCAGCTTTTGGCGGTCTCGTATGGTTTTTCCAAAAAAAAATTGTTTTTGGAAAACTTTTAGGTTAACTTTTAGGTTACCTTTTTGTTATAGATTCCTTTAAGTTTCGACACTTTCACTTCAACATATCTGTAAACTTATAATTTTTATTAGTTTTCGTCACACAAAACACCACATTTAGGCAAAAATAGCTAAGAAAATTGCTGTTTTCTATAGAAAATTCCATTTTATGGCTGTAGACGTCATTATTTTGCCAGCTGTCAATTTTCCGGCGTTGCCACGTTTACAAAACATTTTTCTCGCAAATTTTAACAATTTCCGGCCATAAATAAATCCAAAAAAAGAGATGGCAATATGAGAGTAAAATAAGACAGATAGCATTTTATTTTCCCTAAAAGGGCAAAAAGATGACCCCAACCAACACCCTGGGTCACCGATCCCTCTTCGCCTGCGAGGAAAGAGACTGGTCAGGGCCCCTAACCAGGTGCTAACCCTGCTCCGACCTTAGGGTGCCCTCCGATCCACCGTTATACCACCGTTATATCGAAAATATTAGATCTGTCACCTAATTCACCGACTTAGAAAAGTTTTTGATACGAACGGTGGATCGGAGGGCACCCTAAGGTCGGAACAGGGTTAGCACCTGGTTAGGGGCCCTGACCAGTCTCTTTCCTCGCAGGCGAAGAGGGATCGGTGCCCCAGGGTGTTGGTTGGGGTCATCTTTTTGCCCTTTTGGTTAAATTTGGTTCATTTTCGCATTTTCCCGCCAACTTTTTATTATTCCTAATTTACAACTTTGTCTTGAAAAATAAGTAAACCTGGCAACGCCGGACATTTGACAGCTGGGAACGTACTGGCGTCTACTACCAAATACAATGGAATTTTATATAGGAAAAAGCAATTTTCTTAGCTATTTTTGGCTAAATGTGGTGTTTTGTGTGACGAAATAAAATAAAAATTATACGTTTACAGATATGTTTAAGTGAAAGTGTCGAAACTTAAAGGAATCTATAAAAAAAGGTAACCTAAAAGTTAAAAAAATTTTTTGCGGAAAAACCATTCGAGACCGCCAAAAACTGACTTCGGATTCGTGTTCTACGACCCAAAATTAGGGTCTGTGCAAAATTTCATGAAAAAATTCGCTGTTTACAGTAATATCAATAATTACCGAGTTTACTTATTTAAGCCCAAACCTTCCTGGCTGTTACCCCAAAAATCAAGAAATCGAGTTTACTAACTAGTCAGCCAAGACTACCAAAATAATATTATATATATATATATATATATATATATATATATATATATATATATATATATATATATATATATATATATATATATATATATCGCCATTATCGACAGTTTTGTATAGCAAGAAAACTCAGATTTAAGACAACAAACTATACAATTTTTGTTAAAATCTCACTAATGGTTACATTTTTATCATTAATACGGTCCTGTCTATCACAAGGCAAACGTTCGACAAGCCCGCAGAAGACTGTCTGTGTTTACGGATTCAGCTTGGTAAATTTGCCACATTCGCATATTGACATTATTTCTTTTAAAACCTTCCGCTGCAACTTAATTTAACTTTCTTTCTTATATTTTCTTTATTGCTTTCCATTGTCAGCATGCCTATAGTGGCTACGGTGGTAACGTGCTGGCTTGGCGCGCAAGGTACTAAGTTCGATTCTTGGTCAATGAAACTTTTTTTTGTTTTTATTATTATTTTATTCAAAAAAATGCTGGAATATATTTATTGTTAATTAAATTAATGAAATCCATTGCTCGGTAGTTATTATTAAATTTATACTTTGTTGATTGGAAAAAAATTTTCCCATAAAAATAAAAATGGTGTCATTACATCATCAAAATCTGGAAAGCTCACTACAGGTCTATACGGCGATTTCCCTAACAATTGCTTGAAATCCTAGGAAAAAAAGTTTCTTCTCATCGGCTCCTGAGGAGGGCAAATGAAACCACAATTATACGATGAGGTCTTCCAGGACCATAATAACCTTCCAAACTTCACTGTAAAA
Source organism: Philopedon plagiatum (assembly GCA_963971165.1). Taxonomy (NCBI): domain Eukaryota; kingdom Metazoa; phylum Arthropoda; class Insecta; order Coleoptera; family Curculionidae; genus Philopedon; species Philopedon plagiatum. The sequence continues at coordinate 96,125,117 of OZ020192.1, read as the reverse complement.
GTTATTCCTCCAAAGTGCACTTCTTTAGTTCAACCCTGTGATGTACATTTTACAGACAAGTGAAAAACTTTATTAAGCGCATACAAAATAGTTCTTATTTAATTGAAAAAGGCCGAGAAATTAATTCCCGCAAAGATAGTATTAAAATCCAAACGATAGATCATCATCAGATATCATCTCCAATATTTGGTGGTATGCCTGGTATGCTTGGAAACTATCCAGCAAAAAAATATTGTTATGAATGTAAACGAAGTTTGGTTTTCAATAGAGCTTCTTAAAAAATCTTGTTTTTGTAAAATTCATCATTTATTTGTTATGCAAATTGTAGAAATATTTTTTGTTCAGGTTGGGTTCCTTTACGATAATTATCATTCTGGTTCTTGTACATCATAAAAAATCACATAAATATAACATAATTGGTTGAAATTATTATTCTAATGTGTCATTTCTTGGTTATTATCATAAAAAAAAAATTTAAACCTTTCCCAAAAAACAACATTCCATGTAAAATACCGCTTAAATACTTATAGTTGACAATTTTTATAAGAAATATATGTAAGAAATTGAAAAAGCTTTATGGGAAAAATATTTTCCAATAAAAAAAGTATATAAATCTCATAATAATTATTGAACACTATCTTTCAATAATTAATAATAAAGAGGCGCTGCCCGTGAAATTTTAAAGTTGTGTATTTCGGCTGCTACTTATGGGACCCATGCCAAGTTCAGGGTTTTTAGTAGTGAGTCTATTGGGAATGTTTGGTAGAGAAAAAAAATATTTTGTAATTTGCGAAAAAAATTGAATTTTTGAATTGACCCACCTGGAAAAAAATTAACACGCTTTGGTATTATATTTATTATTTTTCCTAAACAAACTTTCCATTATTTTGTCGACAATTCTTAAATTTTAAGAGAAAAAAATGTGTTAGTAGAAAGTTGTAGTCATTTGATTTTTTAGACCTAAAATATAATTTAAAAAAAAATTAAATGACGATAACTTTCTACTAACACATTTTTTCTCATAAAATTTAAGAATTGTCGACAAAATGATTTAAAATTTGTTTAGAAAAAATAATAAATAAAATACCTAAGCGTGTTAATTTTTTCCCAGGTGGATCAATACAAAAATTCAACTTTTTTTCGCAAATTACAAAATATTTCTTTTCTTTACCAAAACATTTCTAGGTGGCTCACTATTAAAATACCTGAACTCGGCATAGGTACCAACAGAGATAATATGCAACTTTAAAATTTCATGGGCCGCGCCTGGCACGACGCCACTGACCGGTTATTTATTTTAAACATCCATGGTGCGACTAAAAATCTAATTGGCTAAATATATAAATTATACAGAAAATATTGTCGATACATTATCCGCTCCACTTTTACATCCAAACCTGCTAATCTTATCAAGGCCAACTAGTTACTTATCTTGAGTTTATTAGTTCGTACAAATATTTGCAGTAAGTGTATTTCTTTCTTTGGAAATCCGAAATTTATCAATTTTAATTATATTAACTTACAACATTCTAAAGCCATTGTTCTTGGAAAATCTGTTCAATATCAAGAAAATGACACAACCTGCGTTGCAGTTGTGTAACAGGTTAGTTTAAATGGTACCCTGGTACTGTTAAACAGTCGCACAAACAATACGGTGAAAGTACTCGTAGATAAGTGTTACTGAAAACAGCATGAAGTGACGGTAATCGTTGTTTTGTTTTTAGATCGAAAAGACGAAAACTTTTAGGTATGGAGATGGATACGATTGTTAATGACGGTGAACAAGAATGGAATCGTTATTTTCAAGAAGCTCTAAATGTTGAATTTAAACAAATTGATGAAAACAATGTGTGTTTTAACAAATCCGGTAAGTTATTCTGTTGTTTATGTTGTAAATACCATTGAAAAGGCGTTATGGAATACAATTATTCGGAAAGAAAAATGGTAGATACTGCTTTTAAAATTATTTACGATTCCAAATGCGTTATAGTTATAAAGTTCAATAATAAGTTGGTAGAAATTGCAGTATAGTGTCGTGCGGTATTAGAAAAGGTTTTATTTGAATACTGCTGCGTCAAAACTAGAATTATTGCGGAAAGCAGTACGCAGTATTTTAGGGCAACGCGACTGGGCTCATTCCTAACCTAGAATTTGATTTAAAAAAAAGGTATATTACTTTATAAATAAATCTTTATTAAATAATGTTAACTGTTTCTTGAAATACCCCGTTTTTGAAAACAAAAACAAATCACGATCATCACCGATCTTATCGGAGCATAAATAAAATAGCAACAGGCAGGTGTTTGCTTTAAGGGCCAGATATTGGACTGATAGTTTTTCAACATTTTTTCAATACATCTGATAAAATGGTGTAAAAATTTGTTACAACTTTAAAGAGCAGACCTCGCTTAAGAGCAAAGTTCTATCTGTTTCTTGATTACGGGTCATATATATATGTTTGCCAAGTGTATTTAGGGTAGGGGATTAGGTAAAAATTGCTTTTATTTTGTCTTTTTCTAGTACAGCTATTCAGAAATAAAGGATACTTTTCTATTATACTACTTTTTAGAACTCTAGCAAATTTTTGCACAGTCTTTTTGTTTTTACTGAAAAAATGTTGAAAACTTTAAAAAATGCAAATATCCGGTTCTTAAGCATGCGCCAATAGAGTCGAGCATTAACCTGATCAAGGTTTTCCTTATTAAAAAACGTATCTGCACATGCTTAGATCAAAAAAGGGCATCATAAATATTGCTCGACTTATAAGACGTCCAATTCTATTTACTATAATCTATAGTGTCAGTGCGTTTTATTCTAGAGCAAATTCAAAATTCTAGACATTTCTTACATACTAGACACACATTATAAAGTACTAAAATATTCTTATAACAAAACGAAGGACTTGCAGAAATAACTTTTTTTCTTTTCTGTGAAAATAATTTTATTGAGAAAATTGAAAGTTAATAATAATAGGCAATTGTGCTTTAATTGCAAAAAACGCAACACTAAAGAGGCTGCATTCTTTAAAAAGGTTCTTAATTATTTTGTAACAAAACAATTGCAAATTGTAGAACTGTTACCTGATTTTTTTAGTTCCAGTGCTTGAATAACTATAAAAAAACATCCAAACAATTTTATTAATAATAATTATTGATAATCGTTTGGAAATTGAAAAAAAAAGAAAATTGACAGAAATCCACAAATAATTATTTCGCTACTGTGACACCCACCACTGATTCCTATCTCTCTTTACCTTATCTAGTTGGTCTGTTAGCGGTAACCTAGGAATACAGCTGGCGGTGACTAGAAAAACCTTTTGCGTAGAACTGGACCCTTGTGTCTACTGCTTGTAAACCACCACTTAATCTAACACCTTTCCTAGCCTTGCAATTGACTACCTAATAATACGGTACTTACTGCAGAGGTTTTGTGCACTAACTTAAATTTTTCTATGATTTTTGACTATTTAATAAATATTTTACTTATTTACTATGTTTTCCTGTTCCTCAACAGAAAAACACAAAATTCTGGATCAATTACCACTTTATTCCCACATACAAAATACACTTTTTCACAATTTCTTCAATTTTACAAACTTTTCAATAATCCAAGACAGTCTCTTGGGTTTGGTACTACTACCTATACATCAGATTTTACGATGTTGCTATATTTGGTTATATTTGTTTTCCTGGGACACGTATGTCATCACAAGGCGGTTTCTTGTTGAGCCAATCAGATAAGACAGCGCATAATTTTACTGTTATAACAAGGTAATTAGGGAGGCGTCTTTTCGGACGGGGGTGAATCTTCCCCATTGACGACATTAATGCCAACGGTCAGTTTGCTCCATCTTCTGGAAATGATCGGCCGATTTAAGAGCACTAACCGGTTTTCGGGGATCTCGGCGAAGTTAAGTGAAATGTTTTCTTCATACACAAGTGAAACCTTTCTAATTATGTGAGTTAAATTGTATGATTATTTTATAGATTATTTAAATAATTTTTATTAATTAATTATCTGGCCGCTTATATAGGTGTTTGAATATTTTTCAAATGAATTATTTTCAAATAAACTTTTAAACCTTCCCTACTAGTTCAAGTTCTTTAATACATTTTTAACCCAACTATTTATTACTTATTATTTTTACTAATACTTTCCTGTCTCAATTAATATTTTAAACATTCTTCGAACGCGAACGTAATTTATTTTAATTGTTGCCCTTTTGTGTTGCGAATTCATTTTCGAGAATTCGTTTTCATATTTCTGAATATAATTCCTTTTTTTAAATTATTTTTCAAAATTTACTTTCCTTCATTTGTTTACACAACTTTATACCCTTAAATAAATACTTATAGGCCGCGTTGCCACACTACACCGTGTGTTTCAACAACTAGATATTTGCGCGATTGAGAGCCGCTATTGCTGATATGACATAGCAGGAAGTATCTGACATACCTAGGTTAATTTGATAGAAACGTGAATAAAATAGGTACCACTTGTAATTGCCTACCAACCGACTTTGCACCACCTCTATGTATTCAGAGAAAAATTTAAAAAAACCGAAAAAAATCCATATAAAAAATATTACACAGTTTTATTATATCATATAGGATTAATAATTTATCAAGTGAGTGTAAATACGTATTTATACAGTCACTGACATAAAACCGCAAACCTAAAACCAATTTTGATTTTTAATAATTTTTTGTTCTTAGACCGGCTCTCATGGTTGTGTCGGCAAATTGTAGACAAAGTTACATCGATGAAATTGATTTTTCAGTTTTTTAAAAGCGCCCTTCACACTTGGCAAGTTTTAATTACTGACAATATTAATTTCAGTAATATTTTATTGGAACAAATAGCAATTCGGCGAATGACCCAATTTAATGATTGGTTTCCATTTAGCCATTACAGCGGGTTTTAGATCCATAAAAGAATATGAAACATGAAACAAATGTTGCTTTAGTATTTAGTGATTGTATCATCTAAAATCTAAGGTCTAAAGAATAAAGATCATTGTTTGTAAATCTTAGACAATGTAAAGATATTGGATTGATGAAATAAAAAGAAAAGTGTTAAGGAAGTATGTGGCCTGATCCTGATAATAAGAAATTAATTAAATAATATTAAACTTGAAGTGAGGAAAAATTTAGGGTGGGTGCCGGCTTGAATACCAGCGACCCGGCGAGTTTATTCTAGAGATTTATAGTTACCGATTAGTCGTTTAAGCCGACCAGTCAGCCATTTTGTAGGCGGCGAATAGTCGTCGGCTAGTCGGTAGAAAAGCCATAATTAACATTAACATAAGAAAACAACAAATAAAGTGGTTTATATCATTATCATTTTAATTAGTCACATGTTTTGGTTTTGGGGAGCGCGTGCCACGTTCGAATCCCGGTGTGGATGCCACACGAATACAACGAAGACGAACGAAGAGTTTTCGCGTGTTTTTATGAGCAAATTTAAGTTGGCTTTGCCGACTAGTCGGCCCATCTGTAATTATTATATACTAGATTTTACCCGCTGCTACTCTCGCGTATAAGTTATATCCTTTATATATTATTCAACGCTGACTTTTATAGAAATTAGTCCTTGATTACTTCTAAAGTTATGACACAAGAATAAACAACAATCGGAAGAGTAACAGAAAGAGAGATTCGATGCCGTCTGCTATGACCTTGGCCGCGTGTGTTTTATGAAAAATCGGGGATACGTTCTTCCAATTTCTTCCAAAAACCGAGCACCAAATCTACCTGACTATCGGACCTCCTTCTTTGTTACCATTCTGATTTTTGTTTATTCTTGTGGTTATGAGCTTTCTTTCTGTAAAAAAAATTAAATCGGTTTGATGATTTTTAGGATCCATCGTATTATTGCCGCGACATACCCTGTATATGACTTATACAAAGAAATAGTAAAAACCGTTACTTTTTTCATACGGTGAACAAACTTTCAAAAAAAATACGGCAAGTCGCCGTATTTATGACGTGGCCTTTATTGTGACACACCCTATATATACATATACATAATGTTAAGAAAAATTGGCACATTCTAGATCCCTCCTAAAGAAAGTTTTTTTAATTGCATTTATCGTCCAGCTTGGTGAAGGCACCGGGTACAGACAGATTTTTTATCATCAAATATATCCCGGCGAAACTACCTATCCAGTCAGAATAATAAGTACCCCATGGCGCAAGATTCCGCAATGCAAAATTTTATCGCGGTTAGTTGCTCTGTTGAGACGTGATTTCATAACAAACAAACAGATTTTCGCTTTTATAATACTAGCTTTTACCCGTGGCTTAGCTCGCGTATAAGTTATATCCTTTATGTATTATTGAACCCTGACATTGGTAGCGTACCCCGAATCTTACCATAAAATCTTAGCCTCTTCCTTTTTATAATAAAAATTCAAATCAGTTTATTGATTTTTAGTATCCATCGTACAACATATTGCCGTGACACACCCTATATATGACTAATACGCAAAAATAGTGTAAACCGTTACTATTTTTCTAAAGGGCACCAACCTTGACAAAACAAAACATTTTTGCGCCTCTGTCACATACATAGCCTTTTCTTCATATCGTGGCACACCCTGTCTATAAGACACTGGCAATTATAATCCGATAACAATAATTTAAAAAATATTGTATTGACTAGAAAATCCTTTTTTAATAAACTACATATGACACAAACACAGCCAAAGTATTGTTCTGTTCACACTCACAGAAGATGTCGGCGTTGCGGGGTCAATAACACCCTATATGAACTAATATAAAGGCGTAATAGGCGAACTGCGGTCGTTGCGAAAGGTTTATTCAGACGCAGGCCTGACAGCGACGCGAGATAAACTGGTTGCGTTTACGTAGTAATTTTTTTTTTACGTTTACGCAAGATTTCAGACAAATTACAAGCAATTAAACCCATATTTTTATAAAATTATAGCACAGTGTTGTATCAAATCAATGTTGTATCAAACCCATCACTGATTCCTTTATCGTCCTTTACCTTTTCTATATGGCCGTAACGGTAACCTAGGAATACAGCTGGCAGTGACAAGATAAACTTTTGTGGGATTCGGAAGATTCCTGTGTCAACAGCTATTAATCCACTACTTTACCTAACACCTTTTCTAGACTTGCACTTGGCTCCCTAACAGTATGATTGGTAAAGGAATTCTACCTCGACCGAGGTGGTACCATCCCACACATCCTCTTAAGGGACTGGTGAAATTCCTACGGATGTTTCCAGCTCTGGATGTGTGAGTCGGATTTCCCCGGTACACCCACGGTACATAGTACTTAGACTTTGTTCTTCGTGGGCTGTCAGAAGATGAAAAAAGATACTTACTGCCAAGGTTAGACACTAACTCCAATTTTCTATGAACTTTTGACTAATATTTATATATTATAATTATTTTTTTCTGTGTTTCCTTGTTCCCCAACAGAACACAAATTTCTGGATTAACTACACTTTATTTCCACATTTACGTATGGGAACCACCCAAAACACACCTTTTTACAATTCTTAATTTTCACAATTTTACACTAATCCAAGAAAATTTCTTGGGTTTCCAACGCACTTACTTGTTCACTTATTTTTCACGTTTGTTTTGTCAAGAAATTACGACGAGCTCCAAAATTTCCGACTATACACCGTACTTATTGAACCAGAATTTTGGACTTTCCCGTAAACAGAATCTCGGTTCGCGATCGGGCAGCGTAACACCGTACATCCGTAAGTAACTTTCAACTGACTCCCTAGCTGAAGTCTTCCCGCTTATATAGAGAAACTTCGCACTAATTTCCTTTGTTAACAACCACTCTAAGAAATTAATGTGATAACAGGGCAACTCCACTAAGTTCTATTTTTCTAGTAGGCGACTTTGGTTAGCAGGCAAACGAAGGAAAATTATCGGACATTTACGCCTTTATCTGTCCAGTGGATAGCTTTTCCTTGCTCCCTGCATTTTCTAGAGACATTTATTGGCGTGTGCCTTATACAAGGGACATAAAAGAAACTATAAATTTAAGTTTTACGATGGCTTTATATTTAGTGATACTTATTCACCAGGGATAGGTCATCAAGGGACGGTTCTTCTGTTGGACCAATCAGATAAGACAGAACGTAACTTTAAAGTTATAATAAGGTAATTAGGGTGTTTCTTTCGAGCGAGGTTAGTTTGTTCTTGACTATTGAAAGATTCGGTCGAAAGTTGGAAGCAGTAGTCAGCTGTTATTTGGTCAGTTACGGGAATGAAAATTAACCTATGTCCTTCTCCTATGTTCTTTAAGCTTTATCTTTGTAAAAAAATTCGCTATATGACTAATACACAAAAACAATGAGACAATGACAACCGTCACAATTTTTATACAGTAAGCAAACCTTCACAAAAAAATTTCCCTTTTTTTCGCAAATTACAAAATTTTTTTTTTCTTTACCAAAACATTCCTAGTAGGCTTACTATTAAAACCCCTGAAAAATGGGTCAAAATTACATTTTCTGACCTCAATAACCTCGAAAATGACACATTAGTTAACATTTTTGGACAATTTCCCACTCTCTCCTTTTTACCCCCTCCCCCGTAATTTTTTTAACATCTACACAAAATTAGATTTTATGCCCTCATTAACCCTGAAAATGAGATATTAGTCAACATTTTCGGAAAAATTCTAAGCCGCTTCGGTTTTACCCCTCTCATCCCCTCCCCTTTACTATTTTCTAAAGTCCAACCAGAAATACCAACAGGGCCACCGAGCCATCATGCTAAACACTACGGAGAAAAAATTATTTAAATCAGTGCTGCCATTCCGAAGTATACACGCAAAATTTTTTTTTGTTTTTCGCAGTTTTTTTTTACGTTTCCATTCACTTCAGAAAAAAAAACCTTAAAATGGGACCATTCGGAAGAACTCATCTACAAAACAAAAAAAAATATGTCGAAATCGGTTAATCCGTTTAAGAATTATGCGTGAACGTACATAAAAAAATATATACGGGTCGAATTGACAACCTCCTCGTGAAGTCGGTTAAAAAAAGAATAGAACGCATATATACCATGCTTTAAAGCTTATCAAATATCACTATATATAACTATATTAATTAATATTATCCTTTCAGAGAACGGTATCGATGTTGAAGTCACACAACAAGAAATGGATCGATACATAAGATGCCTAACAGAAATTACAAAAATATATAAAAGACTGAAGTATGCTCCAAGCCACAGTCAAAAAATACTTGTCCTAGTAGTGGCAACATACATAGGCAAATGTGAAAAAATGTTTATTAAAACGAATTTAAGTGACAGTTACAGATCAATAGCACAAATGGCTGAAGTAGAAAAACCTACTACAGATGCTGAAGTTAAAATCAGATACATTGAGATGCTATGTGCGCTTCTTGAACACTCTGCAGGATTAAGGTGGTCTCTAGAAACCAACTTCTGGACTGAAATTTATGATTTAGTTTTAGAGTGTCAAAGTGAAAGCGCATGTTTAGCTTATAAAGCGTAAGTATTCTGGTGAAAATGTGTTAAACAAAGAAATAGTTAAATCATTTTTTAGTTTGAAAAGAATAGCGTTAAAAATACGTTTATTGCACACAAATTGTTTCAGTTCCTTAGATGCAAAAATATGTTTTATTTCTTTGCAAATTTACATTAAATGAAATAATTTATTCATGAATGGATGGCTAAGCCCCCAAAACTAAAATTAGCCTTCCCCTAAAAATCTTACAGACACTTTTCAATAATATATACATATACATATATATACAGTGTGTCCACGGATGGACCTAACCATACTTGTAAACTTTCTTATTTTGCATTTTAGAAGAAAAAGTTATTCTTCAAAACAAATTTTGCTTATGCTAAAAAGTACACCGCCTTATTCAACTAACATAGCATTTCCGAATAAATGAAGAAAATACATTTTTTTTAAATGGAGCACCCTGTATAATCTTTACCGTAACGTTTGCAAATCGTCTGCAGAAAAACAAAGCTTATATGCAATATTGACCTAAAATTGAAAATAACCAAATAATTATTATCATATTTATCTTTTAGACAAGTTGGCGGTGAGAATGTTGTTAGAAAGGCTTTTCCAAGATAGGTGGTTCGCACCAAATGGTCCGATACGTTGGCCCCAAGATCTCCTGACGTAACTCCATTAGACGTTTACTTTTGGGGTTATGTCAAGGACTAAGTCTAAAAGGAGGTATGGCCGAACTTCAAGATAGCATTAGACACATTATAGCATCCATCGATGGCAGAACCATTTTAAAAGTCACAAAACGTGTAGGTACCAAAGAATGCCCCAAAATGTGTTGAACAAAACGGTGATGTCTTTTCACTTTTAATATAGGTATTTTTTATTTCTTACGCTTAGATAAGGCAATAAAAAGAAAATCGAGTTTGATTTCAGAAATACATAGCCAACTTGTCTAAAAGATAGATATTGCCATAATTCGGTTATTTTCAATTTTAGGCCAATATTGCATATAAAATTTGTTGTTCTGTAGACGATTTGCAAACGTTGCGGTCAAGATTATACAGGGTGTTCCATTAAAAAAATATATTTTCTTCATTTAAACGCTATGTTAAATTGTTTTTCTGCTTTCGCCATCAGAATAAGCAGAAAAAATGGTACTACTTTGCTAATTTGACCAACTTTGCATCTATAGTAATAAAAGAGTTAGCAATAGTGCGCACTTAATTTGGTACACCCTGTATACTAAGATATTAATAGTCACACTATATCCTATCAAGATATATTATAGGGTTACTTACAGATTCGTAAAATAGGTATTTATGAAACAAAGCTTTGTATTAAGTGCAAATTTTTTTAAATTTATTAGCAGAGCGCTTTCGACCTTATAGGTCATCATCAGTGCATCAGTAGAATATATTAAAACATTTTTACATCACAATTAAAATCAAACAATCATTTTAGAAAACAATTTCAAATTCGGCTTAAACGGTCACATTTTTGATGGTGTAAGATTTGATAAATGATCATGAACCACGAGGTTGCTAAATAGGCAACCTATTTTTAGCAACCTCGTGGTTCATGATCACTTATTAAACCTTATACCTGTGATGTGGTGTTAAAATGTCACTTAAAGACAAGTTTATCAATGCAGGGTTGACGCTAACTTGCAGTTAAATAGAAGGTACCATGGCAACACCAATCATTCCTTCGTTTTGACATTAATGATACTTGGAGTTCCAAGTTTACTGACTAAGACAACAATAAATCGACCTTAAGTAAAAAAAAGTCGGAAAAGTAACATAGAACAAAAATCGTAGGAATTTTAATTTTTTTGCCCATCACTTGTGAATGGGCAGTAAAACTGGGTACTTTTTTCGGTTGCCACTGTTTCATGGTTTCAATATTCACTAATTTGTCTGAAGTTTAAAAACTTGCCAGCCCAGTAGTCCCGGAGTAGTACCCCAAAACCTCGAAACTAGTTAAGCCTATGCGTAATATATTCTATTCCTGGGACACGCAAATAAGGACATATCACACTCTGAATATTAAATAAGATCCATTTTGAATTAGGTTACTTTAAAATTAAAAATGTCCTCCATTGCAAATAAAACGTATGATAGCATCTTCAGTGCTGCAATAAAACTACTTCATATTAACACATTTTTAATGAAGTTAGTTTAAGATTCAAAATGTACGTCATTGAAGAAATTACCTATTGTCAATGTTGCTTCGAAATTTTTATGTCCTGAGGATGAGATGTAAACCTGAACATTACAAAATTCGACATATCACACCTTTAGTGGTAAAATAACACATTTTGATATTAACCTATTTTGAATTAGATTAATTATTAACATTAAAAATGTACTCTATTGCAGACACAACCTATTGTCAAAGCTTCTTCAAAAAACATCAAAACTAGCTCCGAAGATCTGCATTCACATAACGAAACAAATAGTTCAAACGTTGATGAATGTCGCAATTAAACATTTGCCCGATACCAAGAAACAACCTGTTGAACTCTTGGATCCAGCACAGTATCAGAGATTAACTCCATCTGTCATGTGCCTAATTGAAACCTTAAAAAGACTTTTAGCAAGTCCTGCTACGGATACATTAAAACACTTTATAAAATTACAGGTGAGAGAAGCTTGCGACACGTTAGCAACGTTATCAGATGATCCTGAGTTTTCATTAATGTTGATTCGGATCATGATAATTTTGTCATTCTTTGAAATGACTGAACTTTTTGATGGAATAAAGGTTGTTAATCATGATCCTTTAGCTTTAAGTGGGTTCGTGAGAATTATGGAAAGGGAGTTAAAAAAGCGTAAGTAACTTTTTGTCCAATGTGGTATTGAAAATATACTGCTCTTTTATGTTTTAAAACAGGATGAAGTTCAACACTGGACCAGTTTTTACCAGTATATCTGTATTCCTTGCAGAAAAATATAGAGAATGCTTAATAAAGAATAATGTATTGTGGTATTTTATTAGCAAATAAAATAATTACTTTCAGGGCATTTCAAAACGATATATGAAGTGTACTATCATGCCCAAAAATATTGGAAAAATGTATCTAGAAAAATGCCGAAGTATTTTGTCAAGGAAACGCCGATTGATATTGAAGATGAGTTAATGTCTTTACAAATGGAACCATTGATTATAGTAGCCGAAAAATTATTAGGAGTAACGCAAACAAGAGAAGAAGAATTGAGAAACTGCTATTTAGCTGATTTATTAAACATGTGTAGTGTCAATGGTCTACATTTAGGTGAGTTAATATGAGGAAAATGCCTCGCTTGTCGGCACCGATTATGATGGTAGCACACGCTGACTATAATGCTGTAATTATCTAGCTGATGAAAATAAAAATTGTATGAACAAACTTATATAACTTCTTTGCAGTGGCGGATTATCTATTAGTATTAAGCACAATATCATGACCTAGGGGCCCGATGATGTACCGTAAAACCGGGTGACTTGAGACAGCCTGGTGACTTGCGCCACAACTTCACGTTTTTTTACGACACTGTAATTTAATAGAATTCGTTTGGTATATTGGTGGCGTTCAGTTGCCATTAGTTCGGTCTTCACGACGGAGCGGTTTTTAGCCCGATCAAGTAAAGGTAAGTCAAAGTTTTTCGCTAAACATCATTTTTTGTATAATGCATTTCTCAGATACTCTGCAAAACTTTATGTGCACCACCTAATGATAAAACCTTTGAATTTTTCATTGTTATTATGTCGATAGCCTTACTTAAAGCGTACCTAACCCATACCAACATGTATTTTTAAAACTTCATATTTGTCTCACCTCGACTTCTGCGACGGGTACTTATATTGCGCTTGCAACCAGAAAAGCATTGATGTCTCAAGACACCCTATCCCCGCGGGTGACTTGAGACAACCGATAAAACAAATATAGATATTCAAGTACGCGATCGGAAAGCTTGGTACAGAGAAAACCCCATTCTAAAGATCGCGACTTAAAATTTAGGCCCACCTGACATTGATGTATCTTTAAGCATGTATGCTTGGTGCGCCTTCAAAGTTGAAAATTGTCTCAAGTCACCCAGTTTTACGGTATGACTCCGATTCAGTTTTGTACGTAAAGGTAAAAGAATTGCTCACGTATAATTCATCATAGCTGAAGATTAAGGAATTTTAACTAAACAAGCAATCAACAATTATTGGCAGATTTATATATCACGTAGGTATGCTCATTAAAGGTGAATAAATAGATCGATTAATAAATAAACAGAATTTACACCGCTTTTAGGAATTGTAGAGTTAGAAACACAATTTGATCCTGTTCTTTGATCACATAAATAACGCGGCAACGTTTATATTTATACTCGACGGTTTGTGGTGAGTTTATCCAAATTCCAGCCAAAAATGTTCGAATTCTTATTAGTAACTAGGCAAAACCTGCAAAATTAGCCTTGATTCAACTCCTAATGTTTCAAATTAAGAAAGAGTGACAACCTTTAAAAAGAAATACTTAAGCTGATGAAGAAACCAATGATCGGTTTGGTCTGGGTCTATTGGTCATAAAAAATGATATTATTAATAGTACATCTGCTCTACTAGTGCTATTGAAAATTTTGCTCTTTCCAAAACTCAAGAAAAGCATTTACCCAATTTATTTCTTTGTAAATCTGTAAATTTTTTTAATGTTTGTTTAATAAATTCAAAGTTAAAACTTGTTAAAATGAGAAAAAATATGTTCTAAATTTTTGTATCTCCTATAGTACCAGACGCAGTAAAGCCATTTAACAAACAAAATGTTTAAAAAATACGAGTATATGACAGAATAGGATTTTGTCCCAATTCGAAGGAATTGTTGTGCTTGAGGTTGATGCACTCCACAGGGTGTCACAAATTTTCCGAAAAGAAATCCGTATTTTTAAAAGTTTTTAAATACTCTAAAAAAAATTGATTCAGACTCGTAGGTATTTACAATTGTAGAAAAAAATTATTTAAGTCCTGTTGTTTAAAAATTAGTGTACTTTGGGTTGTCTCGGAAATTCTTCATGCCCTGTGAGGATTACATCAATAACAACAGTTACTCCGAATTAGGATAAAACTTTAGTTTCGTCATTCCTTAACATTTATTACTTCTTAAATGACTGTTACCTGCGTTACTGGAGAAGATACGCAATTCAATTTCTTCCTCGATCTCCATTTTCTACTCAAAAGTTGGATAAAAGTCGAATAACCTTTTTATTTTCACTTTGACGCCTATACTGACAATCAACAAATAGGTAAATAACACAAACTTAATTATTGCATAGCAACGATATAAGTAGAAAGGCCCTGTAATTATTCGGTGGGTTCATAATTTTTGGTTAGCTATTTTTTGGGTATTTCCCACCAATATTTTACTATGTTAAATATTACCTCTTCGGTCCAGGTCCAGTGATGGACACACGAAGTCTAATTAAGTGGCGATATAGGTATGTGATTGTTGATTTGTTGATGTATTGTCTCAGTGCTGAAAAAGCTTTCATCACAAGTGCTGAAAATATTTTCAGCACTAGTTCGGAAAAGTGCAACTTTCACCACGCATATAGGTAAGTGCGGAAAGTAGTTACCTACTTTCCGCACTCTCGCAGAAAAATTATTTTCATCCGGTGTATAACTTACTGAGATTAGTATCAACAACGAAACGTTTCACATTAAAAATATAAACCCCGAGATTCGCTACAAAGGTTTAGTCCTGGTTTAAATTTAGATTTTATAACTTATTAGCTAATTAAGTTTTGACAACTTTTTGTCCTGTCATTATTAATAAGTCGAATGAAATCGTTAAAACAATATTTCTTTTCATTTTAGGGTACGAAATTCGAAAACATCTTCCACAACATTCCCTTGAAATAGAAATAACTGCCCTCAAATGTCTTATTAGGTCAAAACCCTTATATTCACGAAAAAACTTGGCTACAGTTTTCCAGGGCTTAATATACAGTTTACAGGACTTGACCAAATATGTTAAACAGTTTCCTTTGCAAGGACCATTGGAGCAGGATGAATTGTTCGGTGAAACTTTACTAGAAGCCATTTTAGTGTACCTAGAAAACTTTGATTTATCCTGGAGGGAAAGCATTGGAAGTATAGAGCTAACCAATATGGTTTATGACTTTTTGTATTATTCGGTACGATGGTCAGCCGAGGTAAGCGCTCTGCGTGAAAAAAGCTTGGTTTACTCTTCAGAGCCATAATATATTGCTCCTCTTCCAAATGATATACTTCGTACTTCCTATATTTCCCAAATAATACCCAACCTATAATATTGTTCCCACATCTGGAGAGCGGCATTACCTTCGCCACAGCAACACAGCGATTATATCCAAAAGAGAGCAATTTGACTCATCAGTGACCCAGACTCAGCGCCGTACTGTTGGTGATGTGTCTTTCTTCTACAGATATTTTCACGGACTTTGCTTGAGAGAACTAATCCCCTTTAACTGTTCATAACAGCACAACTCGAAGTGTATAAAATATACTCCCTTTACTGCCCAGCTACACCAATTCAAAACATTCCCCTTTTCCCGGTCATATATACCTATAGGGTCGCAAGATTATGGAAGATATTGCTTGTAGAGGTTTTCCCTTCCCCTTCCAAACTTCGTTCCTGTAAATGACGCTTCAATAGATTACATTGCAGTTTTATTTAGATGCCCACGATACGTCAGTATGTCTGTACGAGGATTGGATGAAAAGTTTCCAGCCTGGCCCCTAAAGGGACGAATTTACCATAATACTGACAGGTGTTTACGCAGCCGCGCTCTTCGTTAGTATACCTTTAAAGTTTCAAGAGAGTTCATTAAGTAGGTTGCATTTTACTGATTTTTACATTCTGTAAATTATGGACAAAATTGAGAGAGGTGTATCACTCACAGAGGTAAAAGCTACCCTTTTGATGCTACTTTAAGTGAGGCAGTTCTTTCATTTTTAACAGTTAAAACTTGGGTTGCAAAATTTAATATTGGTCGTATTATATTGAATGGAGTCGTTCTGTGGTGACGCGGCCTACAAGTATTTATTAGAGTATAAAGCAGTGTAAACAAATGAAGGAAGGTAAATTTTGAAAAATATTTAAAAGAGAATTATATTCATAAAAGCGAAAAGGAATTCTCAAAGATAATTTTTGCAACCCAAG
The DNA here is from genome assembly GCA_963971165.1 of Philopedon plagiatum. Lineage (NCBI taxonomy): Eukaryota > Metazoa > Arthropoda > Insecta > Coleoptera > Curculionidae > Philopedon > Philopedon plagiatum. Next base: position 96,108,458 of record OZ020192.1, on the reverse strand, counting down.
AGCGAAGTGATTTAAAAAATAAAGTACGTCCGCGTTCAAAGAATTTTTAAATATTTATTGAAAAAATATAATAATAAATAGTTGTTTTAAGTTTTATTGGAGAACTTGAAACAAAACGAAGATGTCAAAATTTTGTTGAAAATAATTCACATAAAAATTATTGAAATACCTAAGTGGCCAAATAATTGATTATTAAAAATGATTTAAATAATCTACAAAATATTATACGTCAACTCACATAATTAGAGAAGTTAAACCTTTATTCCAAAAACAAGTTTAACTCGAGTCTGAAGAAAATATTTCACTTACTTTCGCCAAGATCCGCGAGAACTTTTTCCGTAACCGACCAAATACTAACTGACCACCGCTTCCGACTTTCGATCGCACATTTCAAGAATCAGGAATAAAATAACCTTTTGCACTGATACTCTCAATGGGGAAAATCTCCACCTTTCGAAAAGGAACTCCCTAATTACCTTATTATAACAGTAAAATTATGTCCCGTCTTATCTGACTGGCCCAACAGAAGAGCCGTTCCTTGATGACACCTTCCTGATAAACAAGGATTACTTAATATAGCGCCATCGTAAAACCTAAATTTATTGTCTCTTTTATGTACCTTGCATAAGGCACACGCCAATAAAATAAAACCCAAGCAATAAAAATATTCCTACTTGACAAGTAAAGTCGTTAGTGTCCGATAAATACAGTCTTCTTCATTCATTTGCCAGCTAAGACAAGGTCGCCCACTCGTAGAAATTCGCGGAAAAACAATGTTGTAAATGCTATGTTGTCACATTAATTTCTTGGAGTGGTTGTTAACGTTATAGGAATCTTCACTATATAAGCGGGAAGACCTGGCTAGAAAGGAAGTAGTTGAAAGATACTCACCAATGTAAAGTGTTACGCTGCCCGATCGTGGACCGATCGGGAAAGTTCAAAAGTCTGAATTCAATAAGTACAGTGTATAGTCGGAAGTTTTGGAGCTCGTCGTAATTTCTTGACAAATTGCGTGTCAAATAAGTGAAAAAGTAAGAGCGTTAAAAACCCAAGAAATTGTCTATGATTACTGGAAAATTTGTGAAAATTAGGAAATTATAAAAAAGTGTATTTTGGGTAGCTCCCATAATCTGTGGAAGTAAAGTGTAGCTGTACCAGAAATTTGTGTGTTTCTGTTAGGGAACAGGGAAACATAGGAAAAATAATTAGAATATAAATAAATATTAGTCAAAAATTCATAGAAAATTGGAAGTCAATTGCAAAGCTAGGAAATGTGTTAGGTAAATTGGTGGTTTAACAGCAGTTGACACAGAAATGAATCAGTGGTGGGTGTTACAGTTCGTCTCTGGTAGCCCTACATCACTTCGACCAAATTAAATATTTTGTGAATACCCTACATTATTTACCCACCAATTCTTAAACATTTAGAGAAATTTAGGTTATTTCTGGGGGTGCACTTTAATATATCATTGGACGCCAGGAAGGTTTCTTCAAGATATTGCAGCCTTTGACGAGTTATTACTCTGCATTCACAGAGCAAGTATTTGGCTGTTGCATTCGCTTCAATACAAATTCTACAGTGTTTCCCATCTTGTTGAGGTAATACCGTGTCCAGTGAAAGGGCAGGTAACCAGTCTGAGTTCATTTTTTGAAGATCCAGGAGCATCTTTGTGTAGTCAGGCTCATAACTGATAATTATTTTTGCCTGTCTTTGCCATGGAACGTTCCTCTAGTGGGATATTTCCCGTTATTTTCCCATTGCTTGAGGTTTTCCATAAAGTGATCTCTATAGTGATGCCGGAGAAGGACAAGGTCAGCAATTTCATTGCCTTCCACACCTTCGTGACCCGGCACCCACATTGGAGGTACACTGTGGTGATGCGGCCTATTACCATTTAATAAAGCAGTGTAAACAAATGAAGAAAGGTAAATTTTGAAATAAATATTTATAAATATGAACAGGAATTCTCAAAAATAAAACGGAACAGAAAAAAAAGGAACAAATTTATTGAGACGAAAAATATTAAAATAAACAGTTTGTATAAAAGCTATTAGAGAACTTGAAACAATGGGAAAAGTTAAAGTTTTATTGAAAATAATTCGTATGAGAAAATAAAATGGCCAGATAATTGATTATTAAAAATGATTTAAATAATCTAATATTATACAAGTTAACTCACATACATAGAGAAATCAAACATTTATTACAAAGACAAGTTTCACTTGAATATGAAGAAAATATTTAACTTAATTTCGCCAAGATCCGCGAAAACCGTACCCAACTCAAATAACAACTGACTACCTCTTCTGAATTTCGACCGAAAATTTCAAGGATAAAGAGCAAACTAAACTTTTGCATTGATACTCTTAATGGGGAAAATCCCCGCCGTTCGAAAAGAAAACTCCCTAATTACCTTATTATAACAGGAAAACTACGTTCTGTCTTAGCTGATTGGCATAACAAAGGAACCGCCCCTCGATGTCATGTCTGGTAAACAAGTATTACTAAATAGAGCGCCATCGTAAAATCTAAAATTTATTGCTTCTGTTATGTAAACTGGGATAATTATTCTGTGTTCTTACGATAATTTTTTTTGTTTAAGTCCATATTAGCAAAAACCTACGTAATATATTTTACTTTGTCAGAAAATCAACTTGGTTAAATTTTAATATAATCAACGTGGGCAGTTGTTGGAATGCAGGAATGTAAATTTTGTATTCGCATTTTACCAGGGTAGGTTTACTTAAGTTCTTTTTTAATGATTGCCCCTTTGCACGCATTTTAAAATCTCTGGCGAACTTCTATTTTTTCTTACTTGCATTTTTGCATCTCTCTTTAATTCTTTGCATATACATTTAAATTACGGACCGGGGGAATTGAGAATTTTTTCTTTTTTTGTTCAGAGTTTATATTGGCGAGGGAGCGCTAAAGTACTTCAATCAATCGAAACAAATCCTAATAGTCTACAAGGTTACCGTAACGGCCAACTAGAAAAGGTAAAGAAAGAGAAAGGAATCAGTGGTGGGTGTTTCAACACTATTGATTTTTTTCCAGTTGATTGAGAGATCGTCGGCAATCCCAGGTAAGTTTAGAGTAAAAGGTACATGAGACGTTAATAGCTGCCTGGATGTCTGATATAGATAGATATATAGATTTTTGCTCCTTTAAGGCCTCTGTGGGCACATTCTGTGACTCATAAATATATCGCGTGTATTTATGCTTGAAAGATGGAAGAAGCAGCCCAGAGGCCATGAAATTCTACATCTTGGCACAAGGAAACTTTGATCCATCTGTGTACCACGGGAGTGAACCTTTTTCAAATTGCGGCACTTTTTCGCTCATTCCTTGACGTTTCTTTATAACCACTTGAAAAGTGCGTTGCAAATCTTGTTCACAAAATCGTTTTCTATGATCTTCTGCTAATGTTGGGTGGGATAGCCGAGGCTGTGAGCATATTGAAAGATACGACATACTTTGTGTGAAGCTTTAGACATGAGAACCTATAAGCGTAATGGGTGCCGCGATTGCTGACACCAGCGCAAAAACTCATCCTCATAACCGTTTCAGAGGAGTGTTTAACACTGTTCAAGCTAAATCTAACTGACTTTTTATGCCGATTTGTTACTATCGATGTGACATGGATCCACCACTACACAAGGCAGACGCAAACAACAATCAAAACAGTGAACAGTGAGGGATGATCGGCTCAGCAAGCCAAAGGCAATTTCATCTGCCGGAAAAGTTATGGCGACCGTTTTTTGGGGATACCAAAGGCATTATTCTCATAAATTACCTAAACAATAAATTGAAAGTACTATTTGAGTTTATTTGACCAACTAACACAAAACATTGGTGAAAAACGTCCCGGCTTAGCCAAGAAGAAAATTCTTTCTACCAGAACACTGCTTCTTGTCACACATCAGTAGCTGTCATGACAAAAATTAATCAGTTAGGTTCTTCATGCACCTTGTTCAGATTTGGCCCCATCAGATTTCAATTTACTTCCGAACTTGAAAAAATTTCTTGCTGGCAATAATTTCCCATCGGATTCAGAAGTGATTGCTGCCAGAAACGACAAATTGCAGAAATCCTATAACGCAGGTATAAAGGTCCTTGAACATCATTGGAATAAATGTATTGCGCTACAAGGAGACTATGTTGAAACTTAAAACCTTTTTTTAACCCATATTTGGCCTGAAACTTTTAATTCCATCCTCGTACTTTCTTCATGACTGGTGCCGCTCGGAAATAAAAATGTTGATGCGCAGATTTTATGTTTTATTTGAGTAAAAAAATAACATTTTAAATATGTATATATATTTTTTTATTTTTTAAGATAGTCCTTAAGGCACTCAAGATATTAAACACAACAATATCCAAACATATGTCGCCAAATATGGCCCTGCTGGTAGATACAACACAACACTCGTCCCTAAACGAACTTGGATCTTTACTATTTAACAAGTGCTTTAGCAATAATTCAGAAGTAAGGAATGCTGCTCTTACGGTGGTATGTACAATATGTCAAGAAGCCAATAAAGGTAAATAACATAAATGAATAAACGATCGTTTTATATGAAATTTAATTAATATAATAGCTATTCTACAAATAAGTTTATACCAAACATGGTACCATAGTTGTGGAAATACACAAAGTTTAAAAACAACTGACTATAACTTTTTAGCTACTGCCTGCACATGAATTCTATGTAAGTTCGGAGTTTCCAACAATCAAGGTAGCCTGTTATCCAAGTGTAAATAATGTCGATATGATTGTGGCAGGTTCATATTGAGAAGATGTAAAATTGGATTTTACGCCACTCTATTGTTAAGGAAAAATTAATTTAAAAATCTAATAAAAATCACTGCTTTTGAAATTAACAAAAATAAAACAAATCCTAAAAGTATGTGAACGGTCAGTGACTTTTAATTATACATATATAGCTCAACCAAGACAAGTATATGTACGAATAAAATAATAACTTTTTTCTTCAAAAATTAAAAACATGGGAAAAATCAGTTTTACTAAATTTTCTGTTGTGACAAAATTGAAGAACTAAAATCTAATAAGTATTTGAAAGTAAACATTGTTTTAGTAGCAAAAATAAAAAAAATTAAATAGCGATTTTCCATTCAAACTCAACTTCATTAGCAAATCATCTCTTCATCGGAACTGATTGATATTAATAGGACTATACAATATCTGAGCCATCCATATATCTTTTCCTTTCCCAGTTTGAGAGGATATATTTCTCCGTATGACAAACGTAGTTTTGTCGCACGGACACACGGAAACAAATTGTAATGCCTTGGATCATATATCGTTCATCTCATCATCCGTAGATTTGATCTTTAAAATTCCACGGTCATGAAACCAAATGCACTATTTATCGTTCATAAAAGAAAAACAGTCATTTGTTGAGGAATTACCTTGCATCCCCAAATGAAACTTTTTCCTGTCCCTCCACAATAATCCAATTGTGATTTAAAATAGGATAATAGTTTTGTACTGATCCCTAAATCTTTTTACAATTTTAATTTTAGATAATATCACGATAAAAAAAGAAAATAAATTTCCTTTCAAAATCCGTTTAGTAATAACTTTACATATTAATAATCAAAAACTATTGTACCAAGCTCCGACGCTTACTTGTCTAGTAATTTTCTAATCTCATCTAGCCTAATATAAATATATAAAGATGGAATTTGACTTGGTGTATTTTCAGGACTATACCATGATTTCATCATTATTACTTGTGTTTAAAATATTAACTTATTTTAAGGTTTTAGATCTTTTAAAGACATACTTATGGAATCATTACTGCAAGATTTAATTTTAACTATGTCTATAACGGATGTGGACTCTAATGTAAGAACGACAGCTCTAACGTGTCTACAAGAAATCATCGTTATGGATGATATTGGGATGACATTACTAAGTAATAACTTTGTAGTAAGTATTTGCTTAGGTAGATGAGTGTCAACAAAGAAAAACTATTATTAAATCAATTTGTGTTCCTAACACCTTATGTAATACTTTAAACTTTTTAAGGATAAAATTTTGGATATAATTGGTAAAGAGCAGGAATCCAAGGTTAGAAAAGAAGCAATAACGTTAATAGGAAAAGTTTATCAAAATGATAGCGTTTCACATGAAGATACAATAAAAATGTACAATGTTCTTGTGAAAGTAGGTCTCGAAGAAGAAGCTCCAGATGTTCAAGAACATGCAATAAAATTTTGGGCCCTAGTAACGGATAAGCACCTAGAACAACATGGTAAATTTTTCCCATCGTCAAAAGCTCTATGTAATGTTTCTTTGAGTAAATTACTCTGCTAATTGTAGAACAATACGAATTCAAGTCGTATTTTTTGTCAAAGCAGAAGACCATCCACACCTAAAATCTGCCTATCGAACATGCCACTGCCTCAAACTCGTCTTTTTCGAGATACAGGGTGTTCCACAGTTGTAGATCTTTCTGGCACTGTTGTGCTACTGCTCACGCTGGCCGGCCTACGTATCGTGAGGCGATTGAAGCATGGGAGAGTTTGATGTTTAATATTGATGCATCATAGGGCTACTAGGAGGTTGATTTACAATAATATTTATATTTTGTACTGGTGAACATGGAATATTTATGGATTTGTGTTAAATGACAACATTGGGCTTTTTGGTTGCATAGGTGATGAGGGCACTGAATGCGGGGACATAATTTGTTGACTGTGTAACAGGCTCTTTGGTGGAATTGGTGACCGAGGAAGATTAGATTGTTGATTAACCTTGGCTTGAAGTTGTATACTAATCTGTTGCTGTTGTTGTTGAATCATATGCTGGTGTTGCCGTGGTGTTAATGGTTGAAGTTGTATTTCTCCTTGAGATGGATTAATTTGCGGCAAGCGGTTGCTTTTTTAAATGTTTTTTATTTCTATCCAGATTTAGAGCATGAATTGAAGCATGAGGAAGCCATTTCTAGCATCTACTATAAACTTAAATCAAAAAGCACTGTTTTCTGAACAAAAAATATGTAAAAAAATCATTTTCATTACCTGCTTTTATTGTTAAGACAAATTAATTTTTATCTCGACAATGGCGCATCAGAGCGAAAAGTTTAAGAGACATCTTTTACGCAGAATTAATTGGGTCTAAAAGAGCGATATCAGTTTTGCAAAAAATCAGTGCCGCGCCATTTTTTTCACTAAAAATCAAGACTCACCAGCACGCACGCCACTGATGCAAGTATATTAGAAAATAAATTTTTCTACGATCGTGCAAAAAGTTAGTACTTTTTGCACTATTTACTGTGCCAAAAGCTTAATTTTTTGCACTAGTGCAAAAAGTAACTTATTTTTTGCACTAGTGCAAAAAACACTTTGATACCCTAATGAATACGAGTATATTAAAGATAAAAATTTAATTAATTTAATGTTAACATTAAAACGACATGGAGGATGGAAATCTTCAACTGTAGCTGAGGGCTACATTGAGGAATCAATTTCTAAGAAAACTGAAATAGCGACTCAAATTTTGGAAGGTGAACCAAGTACCAATACCGGAAATTTCACAACAATTCGAAAAAGAGTTTTAAATGAAGAACCTGAGACCTCTACAAGCAAAAACGAAAACAAAATTCAAAAAATTACTGGAAATGAAGTTTGTCCATCAGTTACCATAGTAAATTGCTCTAACTGCGATATTAAAATTGAAATTAACTCGAAAAAAGTAAACAACTAGTTTTGTAAAAATCACGTTAGTTTAAACTGTTTATGTTTTTGTTAGAACTATTTTAATATTCCTTGCATTGTAAAATATTTCTTAAATTGTAAAATACTGTAATAAAAAATAAACCGATCGTAGAAAAAATATTGTGTGTAACATGTGCAAAAAGTATATTTGTTGCACTCAGCATGATTGCAGCTCTCGACTTCGTCTCGAGCTGCAAACTTCATGCATCGTGCAACAAATATATACTTTTTGCACTAGTTACACAAATAACTATTTTCTACGATCGTGCAAAAAGTTAGTACTTTTTGCACTATTTACTGTGCCAAAAGCTTAATTTTTTGCACTAGTGCAAAAAGTAACTTATTTTTTGCACTAGTGCAAAAAACACTTTGATACCCTAATGAATACGAGTATATTAAAGATAAAAATTTTTTCTTGTATATTTGAGTATACGTATCAACGTGGCAACTATAGACACATAGGTACTATTTAATATTCCTCAAAACACCAGTGTTTAATATTAAAAAGATAAAAAAGCTTTACTCCAATTTTAAGTAATCCAAATTGTGCCACTAACAAAACCATATTATTCATAGTAACCTATGGATGGTGTTTGACAGTGACAATTTCCGTAATTAATTTCAAGTTGTCAGTTTAAAACTTAAATTTAATGCATAAATAAAATACGAGCTAGTGTGAATTTAAATCGTAAAAATGTCGAGTTCGGACAGTGATGGTGAGGAAGAAACTATTTGTACTCCTCCAGATATAATTGAGACAGCAAATGAAGCTGCAGCAGATTTATTACCAGAAAAATCTAAAAAAGTCTATGAAATTTGTTATAGACGGTTTACAGACTGGTGCGACACAAAGTTTGTTAAAAACGTTACTGAAAACGTGCTTCTAGCGTATTTAAAAGAAAAATCTGAGATACTAAAGCCATCGACCTTATGGTCAGAATATTCAATGTTAAAGGCTACACTTATCATCAATAAAAATGTGGATATTCGAAATTTTACCAAATTAATCCCATTTTTAAAGAAAAAGTCAGTAGGATTTCGTCCCAAAAAATCAAAAATTTTTACCAGAGAGGAATTTGACAAATTTTTGGTTGAAGCTCCGGATAATAAATATCTAATGATGAAGGTAACACATACAAAATAAATGTTAATTTTTAACTTTATACTTACTTATGTTTTCTTATAGATAGTTGCAGTATTTGGCATTGCAGGAGCATGCCGCAGGGACGAGTTGCAAAAACTAACATTAAATGATATTAATGACATGGGCTCTATAATAACAGTAAAAATTCCCGATTCCAAGACAAACAAACCCCGATCATTCGTAATAAGCGGTAAAATTAGATGTTTTAATTTTGTTGAAATGTATCGTAAATATGCATCCCTTCGTCCCCAGTCTACAAATCACACTAGATTTTTTATAAGATATTTCAACGGAAAATGTTCAGTTCAACCTGTTGGTGTAAATACTTTTGGCAAAATTCCAAGTGATATTGCAAAATACTTGAATATTGAAAATCCAATGCAATATACGGGACACTGTTTTCGCAGATCTTCTGCAACATTGCTTGTGGAATCGGGGGCAGACATGTTAACATTAAAACGACATGGAGGATGGAAATCTTCAACTGTAGCTGAGGGCTACATTGAGGAATCAATTTCTAAGAAAACTGAAATAGCGACTCAAATTTTGGAAGGTGAACCAAGTACCAATACCGGAAATTTCACAACAATTCGAAAAAGAGTTTTAAATGAAGAACCTGAGACCTCTACAAGCAAAAACGAAAACAAAATTCAAAAAATTACTGGAAATGAAGTTTGTCCATCAGTTACCATAGTAAATTGCTCTAACTGCGATATTAAAATTGAAATTAACTCGAAAAAAGTAAACAACTAGTTTTGTAAAAATCACGTTAGTTTAAACTGTTTATGTTTTTGTTAGAACTATTTTAATATTCCTTGCATTGTAAAATATTTCTTAAATTGTAAAATACTGTAATAAAAAATAAACCGATCGTAGAAAAAATATTGTGTGTAACATGTGCAAAAAGTATATTTGTTGCACTCAGCATGATTGCAGCTCTCGACTTCGTCTCGAGCTGCAAACTTCATGCATCGTGCAACAAATATATACTTTTTGCACTAGTTACACAAATAACTATTTTGCACGTAAATGTACCCTTTGGTAACATACTGTCGTGTACCAAAATTCATGTCAATATATTAACGCATTTTCGAGAAATTGGAAAAAAACATTTAAAAAAGAAAATATTAAACACCCTGTATTTCGAGAAAGAAGCGTTTGAGGATGCATGTTTATATAAACTTATTTTCATATTTTTAGATGTAGAATCTGTCCTTAAAATTTCTTGACATATTTTTGTAAACTTTGTATACCAATCTATAAAAGTATGTCACTCTCGTTACAAACTTCAGATTATCTCTCAACACTGAATTTAGCAAAAAGTTTTTTTATGTGCTGTGTAGAGCATGGCATATTTTTGGTAACTGGCATATTTATAACAAAAACTGAAATTAGTTTTGTAGAAACTGTCGCTAAATTACACTCTATTTTAGGAATGCTTGATGACGAATTTCCCCCAGTAATTTTTTCAAAGGAACAAAAGAAGATAATTCGACTAGATGACAAAGAAATAAGAAAAAGAATTTTTAATGCACTCGATAGTTTAAGTAAAGCAGGTTGTTTTGCAGTATTTAATAATATTCTGCAAAATGAGAATACTTCCAAAGAAGTATTGGCTACTGCAATGACAATAATTACTAAGTTTGTAAGGCTTCTTCAACGATATGAGGTAAGTCTTCTATAAAACAATTTCCTGGACGCATTCAAGTCTTGTTCTGTAACAATATTTTTGGGTCAAGTTTTGAGATACACCAATAATAGGACATATAAAATCATCTTAATTATTATGTTCTGAAAATACAGGGTGAAAGGGGTGTGAGTGCAAATATTTTACTACGTAAAAACAGAAGCTTAAGAGAGCAAAAAGTCCTACTAATAAGGGGATCTATCTTTCATAAGTTTTAAGGTACTGTGGTATCAAAGGTTTATAAAATTCGAACAATATGGCAACATCGCCCAGCAAACAACAAACATCCCCAGGACGTCCCATTTTGATCCGCAACGTCCCAGGTGGGATGATCCCAGCTAAGACGTCCCTGGGACGTCCCCTGGACGTCCGCAATCGGATTTAAAAAAAAATTAATTTGGTAAAATGTTTTTATAATGTGTAAAAACAAAATACTGTTGGAATCTTTATTGTATTGATGACTCTATATTATAATAACTTTACATTACCCCAAAAAGTATTTTTTTTGTGTCAGTACCAGGACTGTTTGGAATTGCTAGGAGATGGCGCTGCCTGTGTCATGCTACTTCAGTAATTCAACAAAATAATGTTAAATATATACTCTGCACTCTGAATAAGTATTCTGTTATCTAACCGTGTTGGAACGATTTGATGGGAAATACCAAAATTTCCTCTCTAAGGCAAAGAGGGGAAGTGCAGTAAATTGAAAATGCTATAAAATGTATCCAGACCCTGTAAGGCGTAGGGAATGTCCAAGTCCAACAATGATCCTATATACGTCCCAAATATAGTCGCTATAACGTCCTAGTAAGGCCCTAAGATGATCCCATATATGTCCTGTGTAACCTTCATGGGATGATCCCAGATACATCCCGACCTGTTCCAAACGGACGGCCCAGGAACGTCCTTGGGATCTTATGGGACATTCCGGGACGTCCCTGGGATGTAGGATATATCCCAGACTTACGTCCCAGGGGCGGTTTTGTGTTGACTGGGCGCACGTTACTGTGGCCCAAACCCAACAGTTTTTTCGGCTAACTTAATTTTAATCCATTATCAGGAGCCGCGTTAGTTTTATTGTTCAAAGATAAAAACCGTTTAAGGATATCAACAACGCTTGAAAAATAAAATTTAATTTTTACAAAAAAAAGTGCCAGCAAACACTAAAAAAATCTGAGACCATCCAACTTGCCTGCAATGGCCCTGGTTGGTACTTACACCCTGGATCTCGTTCTAGGATGGACAAAATGTTCTCCTCATCTTGGGCAGTAACTTGTTTTTGAGATCCTCTGTTTTCAACATGGAAAACAACACTGCCGGTATCTATCATGATACAAATAAAACAAGATATGATACCGCGCTTTGCGCGCAGGTAGGCGTGGCCATTTACGTCAGGCAATGATCAATTCCGCGATATTTTGTAAACGAAACACGTCTTTTTTAAGATCGCGTTGTTTTCAACTATTTTTTGGTGTTTTTATATTACTTTAGGAGTTTAAAAGTAAAAATGCGATGTGCTGTGTATGGTTGTGATGTGGACAATCAATCAATCAATGTAATCAATGTATGTATTTATCCCTTTATTTATATGATTATTGATCATCATGATCATATACTATAAAATTTGTATTATAAGCAGGAGGCAAAGTATATTGCCAATATAATTTATATAAAATCGCCTATAACTAACGTAACCTCTATATTGCGCGTTATAAATTTCAAAAATAGGACACAGCGTGACATCATGCGCGAACTCGGACGAATTTGACACGGTTTGGTAACATAGGTTGATTGCCCCAGTAGAGCAACAGTCCCCAGTAAAGAAACGAATGTGCATTATTTTAGCGTTATTAATCATTTCAGACCATTTAAAATTTCCGCCTAAATTGAAATTAATAGGTTTGATATATTCCTACTGAATTACAAATTGGCAACAATGCAAGGTGGAAATGTCGATTGAAAGCGTTAGTGGTAATGTTGACTTCGTGAAGGTAGTGCGTGTATGTGTCAGAAAAATTAAGGTAGGTGCTAACAGTACTTTGATTATTAATGGAACTTATATAGCCATCTACATCTTTAGAAAATAAATATTAACTTTTTCTTGTTAAATATGCTTTAAACTATATGTTTCTATATTAAAATATTCTTTATTAGCTAGAATTTCCATTATTTTGCAGGTGTTTCTCTAATGGATATAGAAAAGTATGAAAATCCAGTGGTGGAACAAATTGTTCCTTTACTGGATTTGTAGTAATAAGTCACAATCTTATGTTTTTTAATCAGAATATTATCTGACTGGTCTTCTTAAAACATTTTTAACCATTTTTTGTCAAATTATTCTGTAGACCCAGTTAAGAAACTTAGTTTTAATTGCGTTTACTTACTGGATCAACTAAAGCGTTACCGAACCATTAAAGGAACTAGCTTTTTGCTAAGGTCATTTACTGGGTTAAGCGGGTTTCTTTATTGGATAAACAATGGACTTGGTGATACCAAAAATAAATTCAGTCGGAATAATACAAGAAACTGATAATGAAATAAAAAAAGTGGAAGAAAATTGGAATAAAGACCTTAAAAAATAGATATGGAGATAATAGAAGCAGACTTAACAGGGAAAATAGTAGAAACCTCTAATGAAAATAAAGAAGTAGAAGAAAATTTGAATAAAGACTTTAAAGAAATTGATATGGAGCTATAAGAAATCGAATCAGTATTACAAATAGTAGAAAACAATAATCAGAAAAGTGTTGTAGATGAAAATGTGCATAATAATTTTGAAGAAATGGATGTAAAGATGGTACAAACAAAATCAATGAAACAAATGGTAAAACAAAATGAAAATACCAACAGGAAATTAAAGGAAAATAAGAATTGTTTGGAAGTTTGGCTATTCCTTCTGGCAAAATAATTGTGACATCGAATATACTCGTAGATAGTTTCTGGGAAAAACATCTGCACTGGTCAAAGGTCAGCGAACAAAATCAAATTAAGAAAAAGAGCGGGCAAGTTCCCTTTGCCATAACTTCAACCAAATGGAAAGAACATTATTTAGAAAAAGAAAAGAGAGGATAGGAAAAGATGATTAAAGAAAGAAAGGAAGAAAGAGCTAGAAAAAAAACCAAAAGTAGTGATGAACAAAAAAATACAAAAGAAATCTAACAAAAATAAAAAAGACTGACTAAGACAAAGCAAAACCCAAAAAACAGGCAGAAAGTAAATGACAAACCCAAACATAAAGATAATAATTATAAAATTGGAGGCTATGTTTTAGTAATTTATGACAAAAAAATCTATCCAGGAACAGTGTTAAGTTTTGACAACTACGGCGAATATGAAATTAAAACAATGGAAAAAACAATAAATGCAAACTGGAAATGGCCCGAAAAATCAGACCAGATTTGGTATAAAAAAGAAAATAATTTGCAAAAAATTAATCTTCGGATGCCCTTTAATTCAAAAGGCGTTTGTATAGTTCCTGAATTTACTAAGTTAAATCCCTCTCAGTAGGGTCCAATATATTATATATTCCCATTTATACCATTAGTTCCTTTACTATATAAGAAGTTTCCTTGTTGGATAAAAGTGTTCATTTACTGGAGTTTTTGTATTTTTCTTAAATAAAATTGTTTTAAAAATGTTTGCAAATTGTTTTATTTTATTCTTAGCTTTAAATAGGTCATAAATAAAGTCAGAGATCCCACAAAAAATATTTTGAGAAAGTAGTAAATATCATTTAATATTTTTATCAGAGCAATTAATTACAGAAATGCCTTAACTGTTTCTGCATTGGTGCTTTTACCCTACCTTCTTTTATTTGTATCATGGGTATCTAAAAGACGTTGAGAAACGTTCTTGGATTCGGCTGTCGTCTATTTGGAAACCGTTTGATGTACAAACAGGCTTCCACAACAAAATTTCCCCGAACTTAACAATGACATAAATTTTTGTACGTTTTGTTTCAAAATGAGCCAAGTTTGTAATATTTCATTGCAAAAAATACGTGTATTAAAATGCAGGAAAAGATTTTTATTCAGGTATCGTCAGAAAACACCCAAAGACGCTGTCTGATAGTGACGCACAGTAAATATTTTTTAAATTTAAAATGCATCACTGCCGTACGATCACGCAGACTTTTTTCCATACAGGCATACTTACACCACCATATATCGCGCAATTACGACTGACGAGTGACGACAGTGATGAGTGACCATGATACAATAAAAGGAAGATATGATACCAAACCGTGTCAAATTCGTCCGGGTTCGCGCATGACGTCATTAATAAATTATATAAATTCTATTGGCAATATACTTTGCCTCCTGCTTATAATACAAATTTTAAAGTATGTGATTTAAAATAATCATGTAAATAATGGGATAAATTAATTTAAAATAATATATATTGGTAAATTGCCTGCCAATTGCGTTCTATGTATTTATTTACGTGAAAAGAAAAGGTAAATAATTTTATAAAATAAAACTATCCTAATAATTAAGATAACATTTTAACATTTTTTTATTTAGAGGCATATTCTTATTAAAATATATACCTACAGAGTCTTCCGAAAATATGTTATAAATAAGAATTTTGTTTGTTCCTATAACTTGTCAAATATTTTTTGCGGTGAATAGCATCTGTATGTTTGCGACGGAAACATGTTTTTTAGGATAGTTTTTATGGGTTTTTTACACTTTAAATAGTAAATTATTAAAAATTATTGTATTTTTGTATTCTTTGATTTTTCAAATTTAAAAAAATCTTAAAATGTCAAAAATTATTCTAAACGAAATAAGAATATCTAAATTTATGAAATTAGGTAAAACAAGAATTTTTTTTTAAATAACCCTTTTTTCAGTCCCTTTGTTTGTTGTATTTTCTCGATTAAAGTCTGGTGGTTCGTTACCGTGGAGATTTTTTAGCAATTGTTTGTCACAGTAAACTTTTTATCGAAGCGAGTTTGTAAAAACATTAAACACATTTGAGATTCATGACATGACACAATTTATGCTTTAAATTACCTTCATAATCACTTTCGTTAAAATGTCTAGAACAGATTCTAGCATTTTTCACATTAAACCTATCTTCTCGTTTGCACAGACGCTTCCAAACACGTTGTGTTTCTTTGTCTTTGGGGAAGCTAAAGACTTTAATATCGGGCATAAAGCCTTTGCATTGATTGTCCGCATCCCAACCATACACAACACACCTCATTTTCACTTTTAAACTCTTAAAAGTTATATAAAAACACCAAAAAATAAATTTAAAACACAACGCGATCTTAACAAAGACGTGTCTCGTTTATAAAATATGGCGGAATTACTTACAGCGTGACCTACATGACCACGCCTACCTGCACGGTGTCATATCTTCTTTTATTTGTATCATGACGAGTAACGAGTGACGAGGTATCGTCAGCGGGTCAGAGGCTTCCACTGGCTGATTTTTCAAGAGCGCGACGTTGTCAGATGTTTTAGGTGAAACAATTTTCTTCAAAGTGATTTTCTTCTTCCGCAATAATTAAGGGGTGCATTTCAATTTTTGTTTTGATATTTTGTTGAGAACAATTGTACCTCCAACCCAAAAAATTTTATAATTATTTTCGTCTTACTTTTACTGAAAACCTTGAACGAAGATTAAAACTTAAAATATAATTTTTAGGTAAACGATTGGATTTCGACCCCTTGCATATGCCTTTTTTCTTTTACTATGACCATACTTTCACCCTTTAAAATTATTGCACTCATATCCCTTTCACCCTGTATTTATCACAATATTCTATACACTTTTCATTCTCGTGTATCATTCTTGAAAACAATCTCTCCACTTATTTTCTTAAAGTGTTGTAAAACTGTATTGAGAGCAAGTCGTAAGTTCAACCTCTCCAGAAACTGAATGGTAATGCTGTTTGGGCGGACGGATGTGGTGGTGAAGAAAGGTGTTTGTATACTTGGCCGCCGTCCTGAAGCCGTTAGAAAATATTTGGTAGGCAGACTATGGTAAACCTCTAAGAAGCGGCAATGGTTTGTTCCTCCAGAGGAACGTTTGCTTTGTTGTTCTTCCGGAGGAAGGGACGTGGCCAATTTTCGAGATAAAAGTGGCCACCATTTTCTGGCCAACCTTCAGGGTCGCTTTATTTTCGTCAGCAGATTTTGACTGACTGTCTTTTAGTTTCTGTCTAGCTTCGTCACTAGTACAACATCTCATCTTTATATATTTCCATCCATCTATTAATATTTCCTGTTGCTTTTCTTTTTATATTATATTTATAGTACATTCAAACACTACGACAATTGCGGAAAAAAACATTTGTATGCGTAAAAAGAAGTCAAAAACTATAGTTAAAACGTCAGACTAACCCAAGTTCTTTAGTTCATTGCGAGTATCAGCACCGTCCACTCAAGCAAACCCAAGTATTGCAGATTTTTAAGTTTATGATAAAGTAAACTAAATAGACATAATAATATCTATAATAAATAAAGCTTTTTTTAAATTAAATAAGTGCCACATTTTCCTGTTTTTTTTTAACATGTGAACTCGTTCCGACGCTTCTACGTAACCTTATTATAAGTATCGACAAGTGGGCATGCCCCGCATATTGCAAAAAGGTCGGAATATTAAAAAATGGAAAAAAGTGGATCGAGAAGTGAACTGTCTTGATGATGTATACACCCGAGAGCACATATTAATACGTACATAGAGGGTCTTCTAGGGTGATTCATCAACTTGCCTCATAAACTACTAAGACTTGAATCTTTAAATTCCGTATAGTACTTCCTGTTAATTACTAGGCAGCGAATTAGGCGAAGTTTTGCGAAAAACTGAATTCTAAATAAGAAACGAAGGGTAAAATGTGTTTTGTGAATAAATATTTTCAGGATTTGTCCTTTATCAGCCCCTAAAGGAGTAAAACTAGAAATTACGGTGATGCTACGCAACTCCATTTATTGAATTAGAATTTTAGCTTTTTGCATAAAAGGTCATTTTAAAATTCGTAAAAACAACTTGCGGAGTTTAGTATAATTTAATCCCCACAAAGTAAAAGATGTGATAAAACTATCAAGTTATTATTATGTAAACCCCGTACACAACTTAAATACCAGTATTTTTACAGGTTACTCCAGAAATTATATTACTCAACCAGACGTATCCCAATCTTTGGTCAATTCCTAGCAATGTTCTGTCTCCCACGCATCAATTTGAAGATCAAAAAATGCAAGAACTAATTGAAGAAACTGTTATGGAAATGATTAATGACAGTGAAACATTAGGTCACCTTAAGGTAAGATCAATATAAAGTTCAAACCTGTTTTTAAACAGTTTATTTTAGGAACTAAATTAAGCAACTTTTTTCTAAAATAGTTATTGTATATTTTTATTCATGATTTAAACTATCGCATACTGTAAATCCTCGCGCCCTGCTTAATGGCAACGAATTTGTAGAAATTTGGTGGAAATTTTGGCCGGAATCTGAAAAGTATTACAGGCCATTGCAACCATTAATTTGAATAAAACGGAACCTTGCATCATTTTGACACCTATCTCTTAAATTGTCCAATCAAAACGTAACGTGATGGCATAAAGTACTGAAACACGTACCAAAAAAGTTTATAATGGGCGATATAGTGGTTCCTTATAAGTTTTTGTTTAATTTCATTAAATTCTGCACTTTGGCTTAAAACAATTTTTTTTCT
Source organism: Philopedon plagiatum (assembly GCA_963971165.1). Lineage (NCBI taxonomy): Eukaryota > Metazoa > Arthropoda > Insecta > Coleoptera > Curculionidae > Philopedon > Philopedon plagiatum. The sequence goes on along the minus strand of OZ020192.1, from coordinate 96,090,192 downwards.
CATATCGCACTTTTCACGCTTTTAATTTTTAGAGTATCCCGTCTGTAACGAATAGTGAAACTGGAGAACCATTTGATGCAAATTTGGATCAACCAGTACAAGTCAGTACTGTAGATTTTATAGACCTTATATACAGAAAACTACCATTTCTTCTTCAAGATGACCCCAGAAGTTCGTCCAATAGTACTGATAAAAATAAATGTATGGATACGACGAATTAACCGTTTTGTTATGCTGAAATATAATTTTATAAATAAATCCTGTAAATTTTGTTTCTGCATTAAGATACAGAAACCACAAGTATTACAAGCAGCGTATTGTCAGCAACGCAGTAATACCATTTTGGCAAGACTTCCGTGGTCGGTCGGTTCTTCATTTCAACCCTGTAGTCTTACCTTGTAATTTTCAAACCTTGCCAAATTATTAGCTAAAGACACTTTTTATTATTTAAAGCGTCCGTCCAACAATGATGAAAAGGTTTTTTTTTTATTTTTCAGGCTTCAAATTCTGAATTTCAAAATTTTAGCCTACTTTATCTTCTATTTTATCAATAACGTATAATTTAATTTATTCAACCAAAAAACGCCATTTGTCTTGCGACGTAACTGAAAATTCCAACTAATCATATACAGACTCTTTTTCCACCCTTTCACTGTTTTCTGAGCGGCGCTGAATTATTATTGTATCTCTAACCGCTGTTCCACCGATTCGAAAATTCGCTGGTCTATAAACGGCGTGAAGGCTGCATACGACTTATAAAAGTACTCCGAGTGCCATGATAAAAGAAGACATAATACCGCGCACCGCGCAGGTAGTCGTGGCCAGTACGTCACGCTGTGAGTAATTCCGCCATATTTTGTAAACGAGACACGTCTTTGTTAAGATCGCGTTGTGTTTTAAATTTATTTTTTTGTGTTTTTATATCACTTAGGGCGGCTATATCCAAGTGCTGGCAAAGTTACCAGCAAGATAAATGATAATGATGCCGCTAGAAATAGAGTTGGCAAGAAAGAGAGAGATATATAATTTATCTTGCTGGTAACTTTGCCAGCACTTGGATGTAGCCGCACTTAAGAGTTTAAAAGTGAAAATGAGGGGTGTTGTGTATAATTGTGATGTGGACAATCAATGCAAGGGATTTATGCCCGATATTAAAGTTTTTAGCTTCCCCAAAAACAAAGAAACACAAAGTGTTTGGAAGCGTCTGTGCCAACGAGAAGATAAGTTTAATGTGAAAAATGCTAGAATCTGTTCTAGACATTTTAACGACAGTGATTATGAAGGTAATTTTAAGCATAAATTGTGTCATGTCATGAATGTCAGATGTGTTTAATGTTTTTACAAACTCGCTTCAACAAAAAGTTTACTGTGACAAACCATTGCTAAAAATCTCCAAGGTAACGATCACCAGACTTTAATTGAGAAAATGCGACGAACAAAGAGATTGGAAAAAGGCTATTTTCTTAAAAATTAATATCTTGTTTTACCTATGTAATTTCATAAATTTAGATATTTTTATTTTGTTTAAAATAATTTTTGGCATTTTAAGATTTTTTTAAATTTGAAAAGTCAAAGAATACAAAAATACAATAATTTTTAATAATTTACCGTTTAAATTGTAAAACCCCCCAAAAAAACCTATCCTAAAAACACATGTTTCCGTCGAAAATATAGATGTTATTCCCAGCAAAATATATTTGACAAATTATAGGAACAAACAAAATTTTTATTTATAACATATTTTTCGGAGGACTCTGTATGTATATATTTTAATTAGAAATATGACTCTAAATAAAAATTATTATCTTAATTATTAGGCATAGTTTTATTTTATAAAATTATTTACCTTTTCTTTTTTTCACGTTTCTTTTGTATATTGTAACAAACTTTGTACTTAAACAAAATATCAAAGGAACAAACGCATACTGCATATATTCCGTGTTGCCAGAGGTTATAAAAAAAATTGTAACAAATCACAAGTTTAAAATTGTACCAGCCGAACTCTATAACAAAAAAGCGACGATGATCGCTTTCCACCAAAGAAAATAAAAGAGTATGAGAAGAGACGGAACAGTGTATTTCCATCGCAACACTGTTTATTGCAAAGCAGCGAACCTCTTTACCGACTGAGAAAACTTGGCGCGGGAAACTCACTCAGAAATTTTTAAAAATTTATTGAAGCTAACGCTGAAGCAACGCACAAAAAAATAGTGTTGATCTCAAAATTTGCATTGTGTTCTAAAGACCTACTTAAACGTTCTCTGTATATTTAAGGTACAAAACGTTAAAAATGACAGCAACAGTATGAAAAAAACAAATATTAGCCCCATTATCACAATCCTTATTGATTATACAAGTGGAATGTTAGTAGTGGTCAATAAACTTGTAGACAAGTGGGGCACCAAATTATTTGAAACATTTCTTAACATACAATTATTTAAAAACTGATAAAATGTAATTGATATTTTAAGGGTACAAGTAAGATTATAATATTCAAATATTTTTAGTTGAGACCCTGTATGTTCCATTTGGAAAGACAAAATTTTTGCTTCGGAAATTCAAAATGAAAAGCTTATTTGTTCAGTTTAAGGAGTATGAAATAAAAACCGACTGAAATATGCCAGTAAAAACTTGATAGATATGGGTGAAAATATCTATAAAATGGTTGAATCATTTCTTAAAACTCGAGGACATGAACATCATCTAGAGGACAAGATTAAATGTAGCTATAGTCAGTTTTTCAGTCTTCTATATTTTGTACTGACAATTCTGAGGTATACCACGAACTAATAAAAGAGTGCTTACGGTTGTCTATATTTAAATATTGCAAAGATAGAAAAAAGTGTCCCGAATTTTCAAAAGGGCATTACAAAAAAGGGGGTGGATATAAGAGGCAAAAATTATGTCATGAGAAAGAAAATACTGACAATGACGTAGAGACACACATAGCCATTAATAATTTACCGTTCGATGGGACAGCTACCGACCAGAATACAGTACCTGATGATGACATAATACACGAATTTGAGATTTTTTCAGGTTTTGAGACATTATCACCTGATTTTGAGACATTACCTACCTGATTTTCAGAAATGACCTACCTGATTTACAGAAATGACCTACCTGATTGAGAGTATTTACCTAACGTGATGTATGATACCAAATATTTTGACACATCTGATGCGACCTTATACTATAGAAACCCGATGATGACAGTAACTTTGGTACACCCTGGAGTTGATGGCATGTTACATAATAAATATTGAAGTTAACAGCATGTTGGTTAACTTCTTAGTTGTATATTTATGCCTAATTATTAATTTTCTGTATAACACTAACAAAGTCACTTAACATCCATTGTTGAAAAAGTTGTTTCTTATTTAGGTTTCTTATTTAGGCTACTCAACATATGTAGGTACTCGTATAGATATAATATTATATAATATTTGGTACTTATCGGAAAGAAAATGTATGTATGTAGTTAATTGTTACCAAAAATAAAGGCATTTATTATTTTCCAATTGGATTTTTGTTTACGATTTCGAATTTTAACTTTATTAATTATTAATGGTTTAAATAAATTTTACTTTTTTATAACTTTTGGATTTTATTTGCCCTTCCTTCATTTAAAGAGTCTTAGTTCAGTTGCATAGACAATTTGATCAAGAATTAAAGTATTAAAGCAATTATCAGCACTCGTGTTGATGTCGCTGCCTAAACGTCAATTAAAATACTACTGGATTAAAAATTTTGAGAAACATGTTATAGCTCAAGATTTCAATTAAGTCACAGGTTTAATTAACGTTAAAATGTAATAATTGGTGTTGAAACATCGTTCAAAATGTTAAGCTGAAGAGGTTCTAAATTAAATGTCAGGTAATGCTTTAAGCATCATACTGAAATTTAGTGGTTCTCGAAATTCTTAATGAGTTCTAAAGGCCTTTTAAATGTATTACTCATTGTATGTTACAGAATAACAGGTATAAGTAGTAAAAACATTGACAAAAATAAACATTACATATTTTTCTCTTAACTTGGGGAAATTGTTTTATCGGGTGAGTCAAACTACTTGCTAATTATCCCTGTTATGTAGATTACTATGAATAAGTCGAACGTTTAAGTAGGTCTCTAGAACACAAGCAAATTTTGAGATCAACACTATTTTTTTGTGCGTTGCTTCAGCGTTACCTTCAATATATTTTTAAAAATTTCTGAAAGGGTTTCCCGCGCCAAGTTATCTCAGTCGGTAAAGAGGTTAGCTGTTTTGCAATAAACAGTGTTGCGACGGAAATACACTGTTCCGTCTTTTCTCATACCCTTTTATTTTCTTTGGTGGAAAGCGATCATCGTCGCTTTTTTGTTACAGAGTTCGGCTGCAGATGTCTATACATTTGTGTAGACACCAAAAATTACTTATTTCTAATATCAGACGAAAATTTAAATATTAATATTAATATTTTTCACGCCGTATTTTGTCTGCCAATTCCGCGTTGGCCGGCTCATCTGCAAAATTTATTTTTGGTATTTAAGATTCGAGTTTCGTCAATTAAAATGATACGAGGATTAAAATGTACACTGCCCTCGTGAAAGGAGACAGGCCGTAATGTAGGGATCGTGACGTCACACGAATAGGCGGTACATATTATATGATAAAAATGAAATGCAATTATCTTAAATCCGCTGAAACATAAAAAGAATCGTTATAAATAAACTAAAACAATTAAATTACTCTAAAAAAATTTAATGCCTTTAAAGAAGTGCACAAATTAAATAGTTAATGGTTAGAACGCAAAATTTATAGTTAAAGTTCTGGGATAGTTCATGCAAAGTTAGTACTACTTATAATATATTAAAAAATGATTTTCACAACATGACATGGATTAAACGTATAAAATGATCAAAAATAGTTATTAATACAATGTACATTAATTGATTAAACTCTACATAAAGCTCTACAAGAAGCAAACATACCACTACCGGAATACATGTAATATTAATATGCAACTTTATTTTAATTAAATTATATTTTGCACCAAACAGCAATCACCGATTAGGAAGCCTAACAAACAACCATAACAAATTAATAATAAAAATATACCTAGGTTACCAAGGTAAGGGCGTATCTCGAGGCGTATACAGCTATTTATTTAAATAAATATTACCTACCTAAACTAACAATAGACATGGATACTCAAAATTAAAAAGTACACATCATTCTACATTATACGACATTGACATTATGGTATATACTGGCTTAGTCCACCTTCATACTCCCTTGGCCCCCTCATAATATTAATCATTCGTATTTACCCTTGAATTCCTTCGAAGAATATTTAATAGGTAATCGCTGCCAAAAGTGTTTAAACTGTTTAACGTAACTATGTCATACCATCAGTCATAATATGGTACTTATCGATTTGAATTTCTGTAAAGATCTTAGATACCGAGTTAGATATCTATCAGCTATGTGAAGTTGGTACCTAGACCCAAAACATGCCTACATACATAAAGAGGTTACCTTCTTAAACTTCTACGTGCACCAAGTAAATAGTATAATTCAACGGTACTCAACCCTAGTTTTAATTTTACTGTAGAGGTGATACGTAGACCCAAAACATGCCTTTGTATAAGCTTACCTTCCTAAGTTGGTACCTACACCTACTTAAGCTAAATAGAACAATTCCCATTTTACCAGTTATTAGTGATGTGACTTATGTACATGTGATACGTAGACCCAAAACATGCCTACAATGAAAGTTAAGTTCCTAAACTTCTACCTACACCGAGACCTACACATGCTTAAGCTTAGAAGAATTACCATTTTACCAGTTTTTAGTTAGCCTATGCATATAATATGCGACTCTTGCAGAGTTCATACGTAGAAACATAGCCCCAAAACATGCCAAATCAACTAGGACAGTAATTTAACCTCAACTTTTTGGTTATGTGGGTACATACAGGAAGTAAAAAGACGTAAAATATGCCCTTATATTTATATATAGTGCCAAAAAATACTCATTCTACCAGAAATATTAGGTCATTAAATATTAGCGTAAGCACAAAATTTAATACAAAAAAACCCCAAACTAAATAAAAACAGTAGGACGCGCAGGTACCTAAACGTTTATAAAATGTCTCGTTCGACCGACTGACCGCCCAGGTCGATCAGCTGATCACGGAAAATGGATGCGCACCTGACGGCCTGTCTCCTTCACGAGGGCAGTGAAATGTACCAGAAATATTAAAAATGTACTTTTGTTTCAATATTGTACCAGATTCGTACAATTGTACCAGCTCTTGCAACGCTACATAGATTACTAATCTTACTAAAGCTAAGTTCTGACAGACGCGGACTGCGGAATCCGGAGAAATGTCAAGTGGCAATTTCGGATTATTTTACAGTATACGTTCTGACAGATGCGAAATTTCGCAATTTTTGACGTTTGGTAAATGTCAAAAATTGATAAATTCTCAATTCTCATTTGCTTTTGTTATTGTTGATTGTTGTTAAAAAGTAGGTTGCAATGCGAATTTGAAACTGTGAAGGAATTTTATGCATAAAAGGACCATTCATAGTCCTGTCGGAAAGGAATTACTTACTGGTAATTTTAAATAGATGGTCACTTCCGTCGGTGGGCTCGTCCAAAGCCACTCTTTCATCATTTATTAAAAACTCAATCTGCAAAAATTCAGTCATTTTTAAAAATTTGTGTTGATTTTTAGCACATACACTTTAATTCCAACGAAAGTTGCTTGTTTTAGATTAGATCCAAAATATAACCTCAAAAAAGGTCGATAACAGAGAAAAATATATGTTTTGTCTTTCTCTACGAGGAAAAATCCGTAAAAAAGTTAAAAATATTCCAACTTTTATCTGTCATCGCAAAAAGTTAAAAATTTCCGCAATTTTTTCCCGCCATGAAATCTTGCTTCAAATATGACCAATCAGGAGAGATTCGCAAAAAAAATATCCGCATTCCGCGTCTGTCAGAACTAGGCTTAATACTGAAGACTGAAGCCTACAAAAAAATAAAGGGTTTGTTTGAAGCCCAGTTGCGCAGCCGAACTCTATAACAAAAAAAGCGACGATGATCGCTTTCCACCACAGAAAATAAAACGGTATGAGAAAAGACGGAACAGTGTATTTCCGTTGCAACACTGTTTATTGACAAAACAGCTAACCTCTTTACCGACTGAGAAGACTTGGCGCGGGAAACCCATTCATAAATTTTTAAAAATTTCTGAACACATTTTAAAGAAGAACAACAAATTGAAATTAAATATTTAATGTAATTGCCTAAAATAGGTACTACCGGGGTCTAAATAAAATACAATTGTACCTTATTTTTATACCTAAACAACCATAATCTGTAGTGAACAAAAGAAGACAGTATAATAATAAAAATATCCGTTAGGAAACATCCCAATAATATTTAACAATAGAAAATAACAAACTTAACTAAATAAGCTATAATAAACAATTAGTTAGGGATAATTAAATGCATATTGTGTTTACTGGAGACTAGAGACACAAGAATACTTAACTAAGTAAGCTAGCGATCCATCAGTAAAGGGACCAGATCTTGTGGCTGCCAAAACTCATCTCTTTAATTATTAGTACTGTTTAAAATTTTTAATTTCAACTATAATACACTTTAATGCGGGACGGAATCCGGCCAACCAGGACATTTTTGGGACGTTGTAAATGGGGGAAGGCTTGTCTGAAAACTGACCGTCCCGCAAAATCTGGAACGAATGGTCACGTTACCCATCACCCAAACTTGTAATTTTTTAATTTAATATGATTAGATTTTTAAAACAAGTTTGGGTAAAATGATGTTTAAAAAAAATTAGAACGATATGGATTTTAAAGTAGGTTGTCTGAAAGTCTAATTAATTAACCCTAAGTTTGAATTTTTCTGTGAGGTATGATTCGTTGTATGTCCAAAACGCTACAAGATTTAAAATTTTAAAAAAGACATTGGACCTAAATAATATAGGTACCAAAAATTAGTAAATAAAAATAAGTAATAAATAATAATAAGTAAAAATAAAATTTAAAACAATCTTGTAAACAGCTACGCTTTACCCTGGAGTGCTGTCTAAACCCAGCGTTTTCGGTCACATAAAATGGAAATGTATTTTATCAATATGTTCCTTTTTTTGTCATTATCAATGGACATAAATCTGGTGTCGGTGTTGTTTAGATAGTATAATGAGTGTTAAAAATTGTACTACTTAAGCATTCTAGAGAAGGAAAAATTGTTCCTGCTTTAGACTAGAGAAAAAGTGAGTTTGTCCTTTTAAATGCTAAAATGTTAGAAAAAATAACATTGGGCCTGGTAATTTTAATTTAAAATCTGTTTTTGGCCCTAGAAATAATTCTGTTTTATACAAAAAACGCAAACTTAGGATATGAAGCTATGCCTATATTTTAACAATTACTTAAGAGCAACTATTTCAGAAAGCTTATTTAACTATAAAATATATTCCTCACATGATTTTTTAAAATATTTTTTGTGTCAGACAGTTGTACCCGAGATAAGATTTTACCAAAAGGTGCCTTTTTGGGGGAAAGTAATTTGTTACATGTTATAATAAAAAAATGCAAATTTGGTTAATGGAAATATAGTAAACATTTACCTTACTTCTTTAGAAAAGCTTCTGCAACTACAAAACACATAGATATAGCACAATTTTCTTAACCATGTTTTGCCCAGATAATTGTAGTGAAAATGAACTTTCTGGGGGCTAAAATAATCTCATTTACCAAGAAAATTACAAACTTGGATCATGGGGCTATGGTAAACAATTACTGTAAGTACTGCTTTTATATATTTTAAGAAAAAAAATAAGAAATTTAACATTTCAAAATACGTAAACACTATTTATATTGAAAAGGTGTATATGTACTTACGGTTCAAGATCCTTGGGGAATGTAAACATACTTATTTTTTGTCCTCCTTGGTTACTGCATCCGCGAAAGGCACAACAATTTCCAGGCATATTTTTGCACGACACAAGATAGAAAACTAAACACTTAAAAACTTTAATAACACAGACAACAGCACTATCAACATAAGTTAGACATCGACTCCCGGACTACCTGATCCGGTCGAAGCTTTGCCAGTAATCAGGTTTTACCCCCACTACTTTTTTTTTGGCGGGAAGCCGATTGTCGCTTCTCGTTGATCGGTCTTCTCGGCTTTCGACGGTGGCTCAATTTAGAGAATTTCAGTGTTGCCATTTGGGGCGACAAGTCGCCAAAATGACGACTTTTTGTCGCTATGAGAGTGTGGCGGCGATTTTCAATAAAAAGCTTATTTTTGGCGACTTTTTACAGGTGAACAAATTGAATATACACGTTGTACTTGTATACAATACGTAGGAAGAAACAACGTCACAATAATAATCATTATTGCACCGAGGGATTTCTCTAAGAGAATATCTGAACGCGCCACGAATTGTACGTCAAATTTAGGGGATTCCCCCAGCTTGTTCCACAAAAACATTTTTTTTATTTAGTATTGACCGTTTTCTAACCCCAATATCTCAAAAAAGCTGTGGCGACAAAGTGGCGACGTGGCGACTTTTCATACTGATCGATGGCGACTTTTTGCTTTGTTACTCTGGCAACACTGGAGAATTTATAACGTGCCGGCAGTCACAATATTTAGTCTGTCGCCAAACGTTGTGTGCAGCGAAGGATTTTCTGTCTCTTCCGCACAGAGAAAAACCAGGAGAGCTTTTCCTGGCCTTAGGGCAGGATGCCCCTGCCTACTTATATTTTAGTAGGCTGTATTATCTAGGACGCTAGCTGGATCCTTGCAAGGAACAAACACTACTTAAAACTTTTAATAAACACATATATATTGTAAAAAAAAAGAAATTGTAAAAAAATGTAAAAAATCATAAAAATAATCAAAACAAATAAACAGCAGATACCTTAAACTAGACTACAATAGAACCATACTCTCATTCGCTCTTAAAATCGCTTAATTGTAAAACAAATGTAGAATAAATGGAATTACATAATTAATTATAGCAATTGACTTTAGCGCGAACACATACATATATTTTTGGTAGATTAATTAATGAATCAATTATTATTGTTGGGGGTTTCTTGTCTCCCCCGAATCACTAGTTGCGGATCAAAACCATAAAACTTTAGGTTAGGTTCAAATAGATTATAGTTGTTAGCGAGTTAGCAATAACAGGTATAAATGACCCCAGTCAGGTTACCAAGTCATTAAGAGGGATTACCTCAACCAGCATACTACATTCATTTCTTTGCTTTGAAGGAAATTTATACTTGCGGTTTACCGTCTGGAATCTTCTCACAATTCAACCAATGCTGAACACAAATCTAAATTATTTGTAACCAGGAACTAAGCACTTCTTGGCACAGAAGAGTAACTGCGAAATTATTATTTTTATTTTACCGGAATTAAACCGAAGTAAATCTTCTTCGCACAGAAGTAATTTATATCGGAACAGATTGAATCTTCTTGGCACAGAAGAAAACTATGTGAATTTATATGTCGTATTGACGCGTAACTATACGATTGTTAGATTTTTCCCGTTTCGACGAGAAAAAATAGAAATTAGAACAAGTCCGATGCGGGATTCGTGACCCGTCACCGTCTTTTTTCGTTCTCTGTTTCGAAGAGAAAAAATAGAAATTGGAACAAGCCGATGCGGGATTCGTGGCCCGTCACCGTCTTTCTTGGTTCTGTCGTCTTTTACTTTCTTCATTTTACCCTCCAGTTCAAGATGCCCCCCTTGTCCCGTGCGACGGGAGACCGTTACAATTAGTCATGGGTTGTTCAGTAAATTTAGAAAGTATCTTGTGCCTTTAAAATTATGAAAGAATAGCGAAACTTAGCCTGTGTGTAAAAGGAATTTCTTGTAAAAAATATGTTGCAATTAGATATGGGTTGTTGAAAGGATAACTACACCATCTTGAGTTGTAAATTTAGAAAGTATATTTGTGCCTTTAAAATTTTGAAAGAATGGCAATACTTAGCCTTTGTGTAAGAAGAATTTCTTGTAAAAAATATATTGCTCTAGACCCGCATGGTTTTTAAGTCTTTTAGTCAGGGTGTGTTAAATTATATGATATATTATAAGAACATATTTACATAGAAATAAATTATAAAATATTAAAAGTAAAAAAAATAGAATATATATTGTTATATAAAATTGCGTTGTCCGCCACACGTTGAATTCCTCGGTGTTAGGCCAGGAATACACGAGCGTACAAAACGCCGCGTGCCGGACGCTCCGCCACGCCGGCTTTTAAATACACGTGCATATTTTTGGCGTGGTTGAAGTTTCGCAAAACGGACTCGCGTCTACAGGGACCCCGGAATTTCGGCTGATTGGCTTCTTGACGTTTGACCCGATTAATTTTTTGCTCGGAACCTTTAAAAAGTACCAATAAAGATCCTGAGCAACCCTAGAACTGAGCAAACCTGTCCGAGAACGTATTTCTCAACTCCATGGCCACAAGAAGACATTATATTATTTCTCAAACAAAACATAATTTTTAGGTTAAGGTACCTAGACACGATTAATTTTTTGCTCGGGACCTTTAAAAAAAGACAAAACAAGGAGTTCACATATAGGAAGGAGTGCTAACCCGTTTCCAATACACCTTTTAGAGCCGATTTCCTAATTTTGTGTATTTTAAATGACAAAAATTTAAAAAAAAGTTCCGTCCGGGCATGGAATCGAACCAACGTCTACGGGTCAATAAGCGAATCCTTTAACCACTGGAATATGCGGCTGATGCTAAACTTGTTAACAACGCAAACTGAAAGCTTCAAACGTCAAGAAGCCAATCAGCCGAAATTCCGGGGTCCCTGTAGACGCGAGTGTCTACTTGTCCGGGTAAATATCTGCTCGTGTATCCGTGTGCATAGTAAACAATGTATCTCATAGACGGCGTTTCGGCCACGACGCGTGCAGCACGCAAACACCGGCGTTCGGCCCGCGGATACGAACGTTTTCAACGCTTGTATATTTGTTTCAATTTAAATACAAAATATTCATTCCAGCGGAGAAAACGCAGCGTTCTGCACGTTACGTGTTATACGCTCGTGTATTATAAGCCTTAGCGTGTGCGAGCGTCTTGGTGGAATAGATAGCAGGCTAATGTTATTACATCAGTTTTATTGCATTGATTTTATGGTTTAAATTGTGGTTGTACTAGGTTGTAGTGTAATTTTAATAAACGATATACGTTTTTGTATTTGTTAATGATATAATTTTATATAAAATGCCACACAATATCATGTTTTAATATTTTGAAATATATTCCATAATTTCTCTGAATTAAAACCTACCAAACGCGTGGAAAATTCCATTCACGGTGGTTAGATCATCCTTATAAAGAACAAACAAAAGAGATTCCAAATTAAACCCTGAAGACCCCACTGTTAATTTCCCTTTTACATGAGGAGCGACCCCCACCACTATACTAAGCATGTACAGGGTGGTCCACATAAGATATGACCCACTATCTGATCTCAGAATCTGTAAGAGCTACGAAAAAAGGTTAAAGACAAAAGTGTCTTGTCTTGACTTTAGTTTTTTAGGTATTTAGTTTCTACGTATACAGGGTGTTTAGTTTTTTTCTGACCAAGTACCTACTTTCTTATTTTAAATGGAACATGGCTCAAAGCGACCGGCCTGAAGCGCCAAGACCGCGGAATCTTGATATAGGAAATTTATTAAGAGATTCGCATCTGGTAGGAGTAATCTGTGATATTAATTTATTTGGAAGCTAGTATTTGATTATTTTAAAGACGATTTATTGTTTTTTTTTTTCGTATGACACAATAAAATATTCTGTATTCAGTAAAACCAGCTACAAATTAATGATTTTACTGATTAAATTATATTTTACAGGAAATTATCTATAAACAAACTAAAAAAACGATATCAGTCTTTAACAATCAAATACTGATACTTATAAATCCTACACAGAATAATATGTAAAATATAACAATAAATAATAAAACTACAAAGTATATACTTTCGGCTTTATTTATCAAACAGTTATTGTTTTCAAGTTGTTATTAAAAAAATATCCCAAAGTGCAAATAAATGAAAAAAATACAATAGAAGTTAATGGATTAAACAGGACGTAAAGAAGGTAAAATTTCCAATTAAATTTATATAAATAAAACTCACAAAAATGTTTTAAAAACTACACCCTATATTCTGCAACTTGACAGTTTTTACTATATAAAAGTGCAATTTTTATAGCACTTCTGTACACTAAATTTATATGTATAACTTGTGTTATGTTTCTTTATGAAATATCAAGGAAAGAGTAGCAATATATAGTACAGTCTTTATATTTTATTTCCTCCGAGTTCTTGTATCACAGGACAGGTCATGTTAGGATATTACAGGTCACATTAGGGTATTACAGGTCACATTCGGGTATCACAGATCACATTATGGTATTACTGGTCACATTCTGGAATCTTATGGTCACGTTTGGCAATATTTGGTCCAAGGAAGATAAATGATAAAAACAAAAACGTCCGGCATTAAAATGGCTTTCAACTTTTTCTTCGTTCTGTTGATTCTAATGTTCCAATCTATGACTCCGTGGACGGGCAGGTCAGAATAGGTTATTGAGGTTTTAAAAGCATTATCCTAAAAAGCAAACGAAAAAGGGAAATAAAAAATATTAACAATACAAAACTCCCCGACCCCGACCTTGAAAGGTCATAAAACAAAATATAAAATAGCACACATGCTATTATCTCGACTACAGAAATTCGTACCCTCCCTATCAATATGCACATTAAAAACTTAATAACTTTTCATCAGTACAGAAAATATTATTTTTAAAAAATTGTAACTTTGTTCATATGAACCTTCCAGGCAAAGAAAATCTAACAGGCATAAATACCGGATATTAAGAAAAATCATACGTAACGCACTTACGTTACCTGTGTTATGAAATCCTAAAACCATCCTAAAATTTTCAACAGTTGCAAAAAATACAAAAAATAGGGAATGCAATTGTTTTAAAAATAAAATAATTATTGATTATTGCATCAGCCTGTAACGTTCACGTCAACTGTCTAAAACTTCAAAGAACGAGTGAAATGATGGTAGCCTACTGGCATAAGAATTATCCTACAGTGCCACGTATTGGTAGAGTGGACTACTAGTGGTGTAACGGTCGTGTTTCCACTTATTCAATTCAAGATTCACCCATGTGAGAACCAGGATCCAAGTTTGTACTTTTCTTGTTAAATATGAGATTATTTTAGCCCCCAGAAAGTTCATTTTGACTAAAATTATCAGGCAAAACATGGTTAACAAAATTGGAGTGATATATGTGTTTTGTAGTTGCTGCAACTTTTCAAAAAAATTGAGATAATTGTTTACTATATCTCCATTAACTAATTAATTAACTAAACTAATTAATTAAAATAATAATTTTTATACCATATTATTACTTTCCCGGACTTTCCCCCAAAAAGATACCTTTAGGTAAAATCTTATCTCAGCTAAAACTGTCTGACACAAATAATATTTTTTAAAAATTCTGTGAGGGATGTTTTATAGTTGAATAAGCTTTCTAAAATAATTGCCCTTAAGTAATTGTTTAAAAATAGGTCTAGCTTCATAACCAAAGTTTGCATATTTTGTATTAAATGCAATTATTTGTAGGACCAAAAATATATTTTAAATTAAAACTATCTAGCGCAATGTTATTTTTTCTAACATCTTAGCATTGAAATGGACAAACTTACTTTTTCTGTAGTCTTTAGCAGGTACAATTTTTCCTTCACTAGAATGCTTAAGTCGTAGAATTTTTAAGAAACCAATTTCAGACTTTATCAGTACCCTGTATAATAACATTTAGATCAAAATGTGTAAGAAATATACACTAAACTTTAAATCAGATTGATTTCTTAAAATTTCGTATAAAATAAAATTAGTTTCTCAGTGTACAACCACTTTTTAAGAGGTACCTTTTGCTAGGTGTACGCGACCTGATTACCGTCAAATATTCGTGAACACGAAAAAACAAAGGATTTGACGATTTCGTGGCTTCTCGTTGTTGGGTTCTTCTCTGGTCGAATCCCGTGTGTCAAGTCTGTCAGCTTGACCGCGTCACCCATGATTTTTCTGTGGTTTCTGTCTGTGGTTTGGTGGTTTCTGTCATCACACACAATAGCCCCATGAAACTTCTTATGGCAAGTATCGCAACACGCTTAGTTACGACATACGTACCGGCCAGACTTTTATCGAATAAAGTTCGGACATACAAATTTTTCTTTGTCTCTTTTTAAATGTCCAACCAACGATACTACAGAAAGAGATGGGTGCGTTAGGCGACCAATCCAACAATCAACAATTTCATTATTTTACCACCCTACTTCCCGGTCTGGCCGACTGGAAGTCTGGAAGCTAAAGTGGACTCGCCCGACTCGCCCATAATTTCTTTTAGATGTAAATAAAAATGGTTGCTGGTCATTTTTGACTTTGCTGGAGCTTTTTATTTAATTATAGCATTCTAACAAGAAGATTGATTATTTTTTCTCTTCCAGGTAAGTAATTAAATTATTTTGTTTGTAGTATGGGTTACTTTTATTACAATACCATTGTTTTTCAAGAGAAATGCTGTGGAATGTATGATGACCTAACTTTAGAAGGAAAGGAAGTGATGAAATTTTTCATTTATAAACAAATACTAGTTAGGACAACTCTTTGCTGTTAAGCTTCAAAAACACAATTCGAATATTGCACCAATGATTTCGTGTGTTGCATTGAGGGCTGGACAAGGCTGCCAGTAGAATTTTTAAAGTAGTGTTTCAGTGAAATCTTTTAAATAAAATACTCACAATCATCGTTGTTAAAATACCTATCTTGTATTATTATGATGGCATATAACTTGTTTTCTTTAAAGCAAGAATAAGGTAAACTACTAAAAGGTTTGGTGGGTATATACCGGCAGCAATTTTCTTTTGTACCTTCATATTACGTGAAAAAAAGTTGATATACAATTGATCAGCCTTGTACGAAAACTGTGCAATGAACATAACTTTTTTCTTGGCAACAGTAGTAATAGATCAATTGTAGCCATCATGTATTTAGTGAATTTTTATTTTATTATACAGATAAAATTGTTGTAAAAGTAACCTTCCAGTATATTTCCTAAATAAGTTGCGTGTTATAATTTAGGTACTTACAGTGTTAATAGTCATGTACTCATTAATTTTAGGTTTCTGGTTGAATTGTGGGTAGGATCACAACAGGCAAACAAGTATATTGCAGCAGAGACTATTATAGATTTTGTTGTAATGTAGCTTTATTTCATATCTAAGTTTCTCAGTGGTATATTTTACAGTGTCTAAGTATTCAGTGTTTGTGTTTTAGTTCTAGTGCATTATCACGTTTAGGTTTTACAGCTTTCAATACTCTAAAAAATTATTGCAAATATTCTTTTGACAAAAATTCCAATTATAGTTTCATAGAAGAATATCAGACTGAGCAAACGAGACAAATGTTGTAATGTATTGTATTATAAAAACCTGAAATCCTTTTTTCTTTTTCATGTCATACGAGGACTCCAAAAGCAATCGAAGGCTAACTTATTTGGTTTGACATTATCAAAACAAGTTACATCTATTTTTTGACAGGATTGTGATTAAGGACTTTTTCTTAGGTATACTCAGTGTACATGTCTTATTTCTTCTGTATGCCTTAAATTAATTTTGAGAAAATCGTGTTCTTGGTTATGTTATACATATATAAAAAAAATGACCAGAATATAATGTATATTGTTTTTGATTTCTATAAATTTTGTTGTTTTAAAATTTAGGTATGGGTGAGTGTCTATAAAGTGTTGCATCGTTTTAAGATATTTATGAAATGTTTATATTTGTGTTTCTTTTTGATAATAAAGTTACGATCTCAACTTCATTACGTTTGATTTTCCTTTTCATATTCATGCTAGACGTTATATTTTAAAGTGGATTTAAAACTTATGGATTTATTTGGCATCAAAACTATTTGGTTTTGATTCCAAATAATTTTGTAAGTTTTATTTGCTACTTTAAAATAACCAAAAATATGAAGTTTTAAATTGCGCCTGCGCCACCTTTAGTTCCCAATCCCCCCAACGTCCAGACTAATTGTCGCTGTAATTTGACGTTTGATTGACATTTCATATGACCTTCGACTCGATCCGTGCTGCGACAAATAACAACGCTAGTTGGTCTTCTTCCTGTATTAGTATTCGTTGGATCACACATTACAAGTTAAAAGGTTTCTCTTCGAGGAATCTCAAAATCTCAATACAGATAAAATCTGCATTGGTATTCGTTGGAATACAGTTTTAAAACGATTTAATTTATCACAATTATTGTGTATTTGTTAAAAAGTGTTAAAGTTTCATATTGGAGTGTATTTAAATAATTGATAAGTATGGAAGATGAAGTGGAAAAATTCGAAATTACGGACTATGATATAGAAAATGAATTTAACATAAATAGAAGCCGAAAAGGCCTCAGTAAACATCAGCAAATTTATGGTAACATTTGCATGTCCCATTATGTAGTTATATCCAGCGTTTTAAACACAATTAAATACAAAAAAATGTTTAGAAACACTAGAGAAAAATTTCTGGTTAGAATGAAATTACAAACTTGTAAAAGAAAATAATGTTGATTAAAATATTTTGGCGCTGATATGATTAAATTTACTTTGTTTCGTACAGTAAAGGCATAAAACAAATTACTTATCCCTACTTAAATGTATTATTGTGTCTTGGGATATTTTCCTGGCGGCATAATTATTCTGTTCATCGCATTAAAATGCAGTAATTTTGAAAAGTACCTACAGGATAAAGTTAAGATTCAGACATGTAAAAACCAGCTTTAATAAACATAAATGTTAAATCAGAATAATAGGTACATTTTTTTCATATATTTGTACTTATTTTGTTATTTGTGTGTATGTTTATAGTAATGAGTTCGTACTACTTTAAATGCAAAAATCTTGTCGTCCGTGTTTTGTAAAAAGGGGCTATCCAACAAAAACAGGAGCGCTAAAATATACAATTTGATTGATATTACAATATGCCACTGCTTTTTGGGCAACCGTTATTTTTAGAATACTCTTTAACATTTACCCAAATGGTAGTTGGCCCTATGTTACAAAATTCGAGAAAAATTTTTTAATTTCAAATGGTCTAAATGGTAGATGGGCCATTTTTTCAATCCTTTTAGTCTAAAAAAATGTGAGATTTCTGCAGATAGCTCCCTATAATTTTCTGAGAAGGACATATCCTGCAGATGCCACCTATTTATAACCTATTGAAGAATCTATAATAATATTCATGGTGAAGATAGCACTATTTAGGAGAAAATGATAGATGGCCCCTTCTTACAAAACATAGACATTGTTATTGGCTGATCCACAAAATACAAGATATTATTTTCATTTCTCTTGGAGTTCATGCTTGAAAATGACAAATATTTCTGTGGTATTGTGTGTTCATGTGTTGAGATTCTCTCTTTTTAAGAATCATGCTTGTTAGTGCTGACCCTCATTGGTTATGGCACCTTGTTAAAAAAATAGCTACCCATCAGTAAAGGTAGAACTATCTCTAGACAGTAGACATTTAGACAAATTGAAATTTGACATAAATAGACTGGGAACCATTATTAACTGATAAAATTTAGAATACTAGTTTTGTCTCTAGTTTAATCTGTATGTCCATATTGGTTTTTGTGAACATTTTTATATTAAAATTTTCTATTGCAGTGTATTTTTGTGTGTCAAAAGTGTTATAAAAAGTGATCAAAAAAGTCACATTGAAGAACTATTATGTAATCAAACTTTCTTGTTCCGAAATAGGTATATGGGCAGATGACAGTGACAATGAAAACGAAAATCAAAAACCCAGTAGAGGGGGCAGAAAAGCAAAAGACTACACAGCCCCTATTGGATTTGTTGCCGGAGGTATTCAACAAGCGGGAAAAAAGGATAAGAAAGAACTTAAAACAGAACAAGAGGACTCAGATCATGAAAAGCCCAGCACATCTTTTAAAATGAGGGACAGTTCAGATTCTGAAGATGAAGCTCCTAGAGCTGGTAAGCAAAACATTCTAAAATAAAACTAATTTTTCGTGTCGTACTACTTTTTTCAATTTATTTGTTCTATACTCAGTCCCATGTAAGATTTTAATGACGGCCGTTGACACATGCCATTTCTATTATCATTCTGTTTACACAAGATGTAACAAAACCCGTTACCTCCGCCTATGTTAATATACATATAATATACTCGTTTTACTACGAGTCGCCGCCACTGTGCAGTTTTTTTTGCAGAGTTTCGTTGCTTTGCCGTTTGACCAGGTAAAAAGGTTTATCAGATCATTTTTACCATCGCTTGTGTCGTAGCCAGTCAGTTTTCTTAATTTCTTTCTCCCGAAATCTACAAACTGGAAGCGAACCTTTTAGTGACTACCAGAGCTGTAAAGTATTACTTTAGACTCACTGCATGCCTGGTCGTAAAAGGTAAAACAATTGCTATGATTTTTTTATTTTTTTATTTAAACAAGCTTTATTGTCCAAGAACAAAATTCTTATTGACAAAGCAATAAACTAAGGCTAATCAAAACTTTAGATCACATTACAAATTAAAAAAACTTACTTATAGTTTCCTAAGTTATTAAAAACACATGCTCATGTATTTTTTTTTTTATTTTTTTATTTTATTTATTCATTTGTATGTCAGCCGTACAAAGCACAGATATACACGTCAACAAACTAACCTAGGTCTGACTTAAAAGTCTTTAACTTATAAGGTAATTTAATAATAAAGGATAAAACAACACTGGGCAGTTTTTACACTCTAAACTATGCGCACATTAAATAAAACACACTAAAACTTTCTAATAGACTATCCACAGCTACAACAACACGCATTTTAAAAATCTGATAAGAATTCTTCTACAGAATAAAAACATTTTTTCAACAAGAGATCGCGAACTTCTTTTTTAAACTTATCAAAGTTTAAATTTTTGATATGTGTAGGTAATCTATTAAACAATTTTTTGCCAGCATAACTGGGAGATTTTTCAAATTTTGTTAATTTATGATTTTCTACAACAAAAAGATTCCTAGTTCTAGTGTTGTAGGTATGGTGATCGGAATTTTTTGTAAATACATCTGTGTTTCCCTTTACATACAAGAGAGTTTTATAGATATATATATACATGGAAAAGAAAGTATCCTATGTGCTATGAATATTGGTTTACAGCATACGCCATAGGTTAAATTAAAGATACATCTTATGACTCTTTTCTGCGCAATAAACACTCTCTTCATCTCGCTACTCACACCCCACAAGGGTACACTATAGCTTAGATAACTATATACCAGTGCATAGAATGCACTTAGTAGGGCTTCTCTGTTTAGAGTTTTTTTTAATTGATTTATTGCGTAAAAACCTGAGTTAACTTTATTACATACAAAGTTTATTTGTTCATTCCAATTTACAAGGCTATCCAGGTAAATCCCCAGGAACCGCGTTGTTTCAGAACATTTGAGATTTCTCACTAGAATTTGTTCTTTGCGGATTGAGCTACAGAAGTTCATGCATACAGTTTTTTCTACATTTAATATTAAGTTATTTGCCTTACACCACGAACCAAATTCGCCCACAACATCCGCAATTTTCGACCGAAGATCCGAAGGACTCCGCGCTGAGACCACCACTGTTGTGTCGTCCGCAAACATTACCTTTACGCCATGACTTATATATTCAGGCATGTCATTAACATATATGAGAAACAGTAGAGGCCCCAGCACAGAGCCCTGGGGAACCCCTATATCAATATCTCTCAGCTCTGATAGTTCACTCTCGATTCTGACGGATATTTTTCTCTCTCTTAAGTATGACTCCAACAATCTAAGTATATCTTCCCTAAAACCATATCTATACAATTTCCGTAATAAAAACTCTATATTTAAGCTATCGAAGGCCCGTGACAGATCGAAGAAAAGTGCCGCGACATAGTCCCCTTCGTCCATCTTTTTATAGACAAACTCCATAAGACCTATCGCCGCACCCTCAGTCGACCTGCCACTTAGGAAACCGTGCTGACACTTTGTTATAGTTTGATGTTCTTCCAAAAACTGGATAAAACGATTATAAAATATTTTTTCTATTATTTTAGATATAATGCTTACCAGAGTTATTGATCTATAATTGCTTACAAGAGTTGGGTCGGACTTTTTATGTATTGGAACAACAAGTCCAATTTTAAGTTCATTGGGGTAAACACCTGTGTAAAAAATTAACATAATTAAATAACGGATTGGCTCGGCAATAGATTCCTTAATAAGCTTTACTATGTCTACTGATAGGTTGTCTAGCCCCGTGCTTTTTTTGTTCTTTAGTTTGGTAATGACATTTATGACTTCCTTCTTAGTTACAGGTGTTAGTATAAAACTGTCTCCGTTATAGTTAACCGGCAAAGTGCAGTTTTGGGACCTATTGTCTCCAAACTTGTCTTGCAGACTTTTTTCTGTTATGGTGGAAAAATATTCGGAAAAGATATTTGACAGCTGTTTTGGGTCATGGTACGGTGTACTATTGTGCACTATAGTAATTTTATTTTGATTTTTTGTCTTCCTACCTAGATTTTGATTAATAATATTCCATAGAGTTTTTTGTTTATTATCTGAATAACCTATCTGATTACCGTAGTATTGTTTTTTTGCATTATTCAACATACTTTTATATTCTCGTTTTTGCGTAGCATATAAGGCCTGTAAGTTCCGGTCGGCACAGTTTTTCATAAGCCAAAAAAGATTTTTTAACTCTTTACCCTTATTAATAATTAATAATTTCTGGAGTCAGCCAGCCTTTATTGTTTTTTCGTTGTTGTATCACTTTTCTAGTCTTAGTAGGACAATTTACTTCAACGGCCCAGTTTATTAACTCCATAATATCTCTATATACCTGCCTAGCATCCAACAGATCGTATATGTGGTCAAATTTTATGTTAAGTAAAAAGGATTTCAACATGTTTTTGTTAAACTCAGAGAAACTGCGGTATGTAACAATTTTGTTGCTGTTTGGCCGTGAAGTGCTATGAAAAGGCACAGTATATTTGAAAAACATAGCAAGGTGATCCCCCAGATTAGCCTGAACCACTTGTGTTTGTGAACTGTCATAGTCAGTTACTTAAAATATAGTCTATTTTGCTTTCGCTTAGAATATTATTCGCATTTATGAATATTCTTGTCGGTTCATGACAATTGATTTTTAAATTTAAACCTACACAAAAGTCCATAAGAAGTCTTTTTTCAATAGAGTTCTCTAGGAAGTTAATATTAAAATCTCCGCATAAAATTATATTTTCACACATATTACTACAATATAAGAATAATTCGGTGGCCCTGGCCAGGAACAGCTGCATGTCACCATTCGGTGGCGTATAGATACAGATTATGCAGTACTTACATCCATTGTCTATGTCTATTCGTATAGCAGAGCACTCTATATGCAGTTCTCTTGAAAAATTGCTGCACAGAACAGTTTTAACACTATAACTTTTATATTTTTTTGCGAGGATAAGTGACCCACCGTGAACATGATCCTTTCGCACGAACGATGAAACTATTTGATATTCAGGTATATTCATAAGGGCAATGTTGTCGTGTTTACACCAGTGCTCGGTGATACAGAATATGTCTGGTTGTTCTAGGTCAAGAAACAATTCCAATTCCAGCAATTTATTTGTCATACACTGAACATTGACATGACCTATCTTTATATTGAGTGTATTTGGTCGTAGTTGTTCACAGTTTTTCGGGTCTGCTTCCGTGTCGTCGAAAAAATGTAAATCTCTTTACTGACCCCTTTGGGCCACATAGTGGGGTTGTTTAGTTGTTCCAATAAAGTAAAATCCGCACCAACCTTAAATGACAGACTACTAGCGTTTTCATGCGGTGGTAATTTTTCTACAAGGAAATTTTGTCCCTGAAATTTATTTGTCAGATATTTTTTAATTTCGTCAGGCTGTGTTCCAATTTTTACTTTTCCCACATGTAGCCATGCACGCTTTGCTGCAGCTGCAAAAGTATTTTGTGTGGAAATTGCTTCACCCTCGCCCCACACAACTTTTTTCTTGGGTGGCACTGGATCGTTTCTCTGACTAGAGTTGCTACCCGTGGCCTTTTCCCTTCTGTCGTCCGTTCTACTTTGTATAGTTGAATTTGTCGAGGAATTGGCAACGCTGTTTTTCAATTGTTTATCTTTAAATATCGGTTTATCCTGTTTGTTTTCAATTTTTGGGGTATTTTTTAACAAATTAATGACCATTTCTTGGTTCACTACTGACCTTTCTAATTCTTGCACCAGCCTTTTAGAGGAATCGACCTCTATTTTTGCAATTTTTAGCTCGCATTTTAGCGCCAAAATCGTCTTCTCAGCCGTTGGATTTGTTAGGTTAGAGCTGAAATCCGACGTACTGTCGTAGAATTCATTGTTTTCCGAGGAATTTTCTTCCCATTTTATGGCTTCCAGCACTTTTTCACCAAGTATTACATCACTTGGCACTTTTTTTAACATAATAATACGTATTAAATCCACTTTTCTTAGCCGATTCAATTCAGTTTCTACTTCTTCAGGCGCAGCCATGTTGCCCATGTTACTGGGGTTAACCTGTAAGATCTGTTTAGTATACCTGAACGACATCATAATATTTGGAAAAACATTTGATGGACACTTGAAAAATATGGAAGATATGTTTTAAAAACTAAAACGTGCCCAGCTGAAGGTTAGTCCAACGAAATGTCATTGCATTTCGAGCAACCAAACCATCACACATTTACTTGTCACCACAAAAGCAACACTTCCACAATACATTCACTGTACAATCAACAAGAAATAAAATTATAATATGTAAAAACACAGCAGATAATTAAAATCTGTGGTCAAAAAATGATTGCACAGAGTAGAAAGCCTGCTCAAGAAAAACAACTTTACATCTACTTCTGAACTTTTGAAGGTCAGCAATTGACCGAATTTCAACAGGCATGTGATTGTACATTTTAATTCCCTTATAAATAAAAGAGTCTCTGACAAGCGTAAAGTGTGGAATTGGCAATCCCAGGTTATTAACTTGTCGAGTTTGGTAAGAGCCATTCCCTGTCGGAAAACGCGAGAGATGTTTATGGATGAGACACACTGTTTCTAAGATAAATAGACAGGAAAAGGTGAGTAATTTGTTTGAAATAAACAGAGGTCTGCAATGATATCCAGGGTGGACGCCACAAAGAAACCGAATAGCCCTCTTTTGCATTACGAACACTGATTGAAACAGGTATTGGCTACAGGAACCCCAGAATGGTAGACAGTATCGTAAATGAGATTCCACCAATGCAAAATAAGTCGTTCTTGCCACTGCTTTGCCTAGTTCGGAGGCAACAACCCTTAAGCTGTAGCATCCAGATGCTAGTTTTTTGTTCAGTTAGCGCGTTCGGCAATGCAATCTTTTCCATCATTTTGCTCGGAATTTTTGACGGTTACATGACCTATTATTGTAAACAGTACGACCGATCACGTGCCTGTCAATAATTCCGAGCAAAACGATGGAAAAGATTGCATTGCCGAACGCGCTAAGTGATAGGACGTGATTTTCAAATTTTAGTTTAAGATCAACATGGAGACCAAGAAATTTAGATGAGGGTACTGAATCAAGGATGTGGTGCGAGAGAGAGATATTCGGAAGATTAAGATTTTTAAATGTTACGAGATGAGTTTTAGAAAGATTAAGTGAGAGTGAGTTGGCATCGCACCATCTCTTGATACTGACCAGATCGGAAGAGATTTGGTTGTGAAGAACTGCAGGATCATGGTGGCTCCAAGTGACCGTGTCATCATCTGCGAAAACCGTGAATGAACCAGATATATCAAGGGTCATAAGGTCATTGATATAGATGAGGAATAAAAGTGGCCCCAAGACAGAACCCTGGAGCACGCCAGATGAAATGAGTTTTCTCTGAGAGACATTTCCACCAAGGGATACCTCTTGATAACGATCATCCAGGTAGGATTGAAAGAATTTCAATTCAGTACCCCGGAAACCGTAAATATTCATTTTCTTTATCAACACAGAGTGGCTGACACAGTCAAATGCCTTTGACATATCGCAGAACACTGCAGCTGTAGATTTACGGTTGTTAATGGCTTTGAGAAGGTATTCCATAAAGTTAAATACAGCATCGGTTGTGCTTTTACCCATTTGAAAGCCAAATTGATTTTTATTTAAGATGTTGTTTTCAGAAAGGAAATTCACTACTTGTTTTTTGACTACAGACTCCGTGAGTTTGGATAGTGTTGATAATAAGGAAATTGGACGAAAGTTAGAAGGGATTTTTTCACCACCCTTGTGGATCGGGACAACAGTGGCAGACTTCAAACATAAGGGAAAGTGACCAGACGAAAGAGTGCCATTGTTGGCATCTGTCAGTGCTAGAAGGGCTTTCTTAGGGAGTTCCTTAAGGATTTTAATTGAGATCCCATCACTACCAGTTGCATCTTTATTTTTCATGTCGTTTATTGCTTTAACTGTCTCATCACATGTGATTTGCCTGAAATGGAAGGTATTTAAAATGTTAGTGTCAGCAAGGTAGCCTATTGGGTCGACATTTGATGTTATTGTATTAGTTATGTTTTCGGCCACAGAACAGTAGTAGTCATTAAGATCATTAGGATCCAAGGAATTATTAGGGTTTTGATGGTCAATGCTACGCCCAGTGATTTCATTGACAATATTCCATGTCATACGGCTTTTATTTGTTGACTTATTAATTTTGCAAGAGTAATGTAATTTCTTTGCTCTAGAGATGACTTACCTATATATTCTTTTATAAGTAGAGAAGTAGGTTTTTATGAAGGTACTATTAGGGTAAAATTTTTTTAAGTTGGTTTAGAGACCTTAAATTAGAAGAAGATGTACGAATACCATGTGTTAACCAAGATTTAGATTTGTTTTTAGGTTTGACATTTCGAAGGGGGAAAGATTTGTCAATAATTTTGCAAAGCACAGAATGAAAATCACTCAGACTGTCTGACTTAGACCGTACAGAGTTCCATTCAACCCTGTGGCATTCTTGTCTGAATGTATCATAGTTCTTGCTGCTCATAATTCTTTTTCTTACCCTTCGGCTCTTAGGTTTAGAGACTGTCCTAATAGAGAATTTGGCATAGATAGCATCATGATCTGAAAGTGCTGCATCAACAGACTCACATTCTACCTGAGAATTTAGGGTAGAGCATATGTAATCAATTGTGATTGCAGAATGATCAGTAATGCGGGTGTAGGAGTGGACATGCATTGTTAAATTAAATGATGAGAGAATATTTGTAACTGCCGCTGTCTCGTGTGATGTTACATCACTGTAATCAATATTTAAGTCGCCCGCCAGAATTATTTGGCTCTTAATAGGAAACTCTGAAAGCAGTATCTCAAGCCTGTCCAAGAATTCGTACACATTAGTACTGGGTGACCTGTATATACAAATCACATACATATTGAACTTACTTGAATAAATAATTGAAAACTCAAACTGTTTTTCTCGAACCAGACCGTCAAACCTCGTGCATGCTTCAAACCGCATATCATCGTATAAGGATCCACTCATCAGTGCAATGGTTCCACCATTCTGATAGGTAGATCTACAAAACTTAGAAATTACAACATAATTTGGAACACTTAGTGGTTCATTTTCATTTAACCAGTGTTCCGTCAGAAGAACTATACTTGGATAGTTATACGAGTCAAGAAAAACAGACAATTCATTCATTTTCCAACGAAGAGATTGTATGTTAAGCAACAACATTGATAATATGCTTTCGTCAAGAGCCTACATTAAAAAATGATGGCCCATGTCATTATCTGTGTTGTTTACATTGTTTTCACCATTGGCAAGAGAATGTGCCAAAGATGGGCCCTTGTTACTTAACACTTTTGATACGGAAATCAAGGAGATTTTATTATTAATAGCACCATTAGCAAATACATACTGAGCCAAGTGTAGACAAAGGTCATCTTTGCCTAATCTAAAGTTACCATTTATTTTAATGTCATTACAGAATATTCTAATTGATGCAGTATACCTTTTTAAAAAAGCGGAGACTTCATGCGAAAACATGCTAGATATTCTGTGAGAGGATGTATTGCGCTTATAAGTTATGCTAAATATTACATTGCAATACTTCCCTAAAGAGCACAATTTATTGATATCACGTTTTCTAATATCACGTTTTCTTATTCCAGCACAGTCCGATTTAAAATACATAAAATATGTCAAGCTTATATTTATGATATGTATTCTTTTAAAATACCCTTTAGCTGGTAAATTTTTTAACATTTCCTTTTTTCGTAAAAGATTGTAGATTAACAGAAGAATTAAACAACCTGTCGAGAAACCGAAACATTGCTTTTCATTACCAGCATTCGAACCAAAATCCCTGAGAAACCCACAAAGAGTTACGTTGCAAACTTGAACCTTGGTCAGGGCCGAACTTCACATTTTTTATCAAAATGTAAGTGGCTACGACCATAAATGAATAAATAAATAAAATTTATGACTTTAAATAGTGGAACAGGATCTTGCTAAAATTAATTTACTGACAACCTATGAAATATGAAAAAACAATTGTACTAGAACTATGAATAAGTTTAAATGAACATGTGGTGATATTTGCCATCAATCTCATGCCACTCTTGGTTAGGGTTACCAGCAGGCGCGGCCCGTCCATAAGGTCATTTAAAAATTTTCAGTGATCTACCTAATAATTTATTTTTTAATTTTTTAAAACCAAAAAAAGAATCTTTTGTTTGAAAGTTCCATGCGAAAACTCAACAAGAAAGAATAAAGCCAAGCCATCGTCAAAGGACATCCAAGCTTGCTCCGGGCTGGGTCATATTTTAAATTGATCTTATAGGTTTATATGGATGACATAAATTCATTAAAAGTAAGAGAGAAACAGACATACGCGCTTGAGGAAGTTAAAAAGAGACACAATTGGTCGACGGCCCACCAATAATATCTGGCCACTCCCTCTATGGAAATACTCTCAAACCGCTCCCTAAAATATACTATTTCAAAACATTTAGTTCGGAAAAAGAAAAACTAATTAGGTACCTAATATGCGCATTGTATTTGCATTGTATTAATAATATTAATTAGCGGTTAAACATAAAAAATTGTAAATACGATTTCTGTCAGGCCAGCGCTAGGCATCAAATTTAACGGTATCGGACCGATTTCCTTACATAACCAGCGTAGTCCAGAGGTACAATCTCAGCGAGTTGATCAGAAGGTCGAGGGTTCGAATCTGTGTTGGGGCAAGAACTTTTTTTTAATTTTTTGTTATTTAAAAAATTAGGTCGGCTCTAAAAGGTGTATTGGCAACAAGTTCTTCCTCGATAAAATATTTTTAAAATTGTTGGCAATCTCATATTTACTACAGCTTATTACAAATATCGTATTACTATGTCTAGTCGCCAGTATTGTATTTATTAAAGAAAACGGAGTTTCGGCAGCGTTCCTAATTTTATTTTACGAATAATCACACTTTTAACTCAGAATTTTGTTCTGTTTATATTCTGGGCTCTTAGTACAAGGCGGGACATCTATTGACGAGATGCTAAACTTATCAAAACGGAAGTCGCTAAAATCTACTAATCTAGAGTATAAAAACACATAGAAAAAAGCCATAAACATCTAGAGTAGTAATGTTCAATATTCTGCAGTGCCTATTTTATGATTTTTGTAGTGTTTATTTGTAGGTAAATAATTTCTTGGCACATTATTAAAAAACCGTTCTTAATTAAAAAAGTGTATTTTGCTTGTTGCGTTGATATCACTAGTTGCCCACAAAATTTTGACCCACCTGTAAAAAAACTCACGGGCCGCGCCTGGTTACCAGACGTCCGGATTTGCCCGGATATGTACGGGTTTGTACTACGTCCGGGTGCGTCCGGTGGCCACCTGGTTGATCCCATGTGCTGCTCTGGTTGGGTTTCATGAAACCCAACCCAACCAGAACCATGGATCGGGAACACTATAACTAGTTTGCGGGTAGTTTTAGAGAGAAATTGTCTATAAAAATGGGGAAAACACCCGAGAAAGTAATTGGGCCATGCGGCCGAGTAGCGGTCAGTACAACTTTTCTGTTAGTACTCTCTCACTCAGAGTCCACGCGCTCTAGGGCCAGTAAAGGGTCATGTGAACACTTTACGCGCATTCTCGCGTATTTAAAATCTAGTACCCAACATTAATTGGGGATTTTACCAAATAGAGAATTAAAATATATATAAAACCCAAACAAACAGAAATAAATTAATAATGCAAAACTTGTCTTATTCCTAAATTGTCAATTTAAACCCTTGGCTGTCAACTTAAACCGGTCCGCCATAGTGAATCTCGCCGTTAGAGCTTTTCCTGTTTATTATATTTAAATTTTAATACACAAATTGAATTTTAAAATAAGTTAAAACCAGTGATCACCAGGCGCAGATAAAACTTTATTTTATGGAGGGAATACCATAATTTTTTCACGTATTTGAGATTAGAAAATCTGAGTCTACAGACATGCCATGTGACAGGTTTTGATAAATTTGCGGATAAGCAATAGCCCAAGTTGTCATAAAAATGTCTTTTACATTTTCTAAATGGCGAGGAGCAATAGTTCTTGATGCCTGAATAATTCTGTTTTTTAATTCATCACAGTTTTGGGGTATTTCACGAACATTGTCAAAAACTTTCGAACCTATGTATCCCTAGTAAAAGAAATCGAGCTGCGTTAAGTCGGGACTCCGAGCAGGCCGCTTAAATGGACCAAAACGCTCTATCCAACTGTTCGGAAAAGTATTATTAAGGTATTCTGCTGCCCCTTTGCTAACAAGGATAGAAAGAAATCGGATTCCGTTGGGAATTTTAACAGGAAAGGAAAAGAATTTTGCGATGACTAATCTTTCGAAGTATATAACCAGCAATACTTCCACAAGCACAGAAGGTACGATAAAAATTTGAACATATTCTTTTTTTGTCTTTCTAATGCACTTTCGCCAACACGGATAGAAAGATATCTGATTCCTCTGTGATTATCAGGAAAGAAAAGATGAATATTGTGATCGCTAAAATATGTTCTGGTGTAAACGTTCTATGGAACTGACCAATAGGGTGAATTCTTGTTCAGTTGTTTTTTCTGTCATCATTCTCAAATTAAATTGGATATAATATAGTTCTTTCACCTCACTTCTAACCCATTTGTTATGTTTTTCTTGTAATTCCATGTTAATGAACCCGTTTCTTTAAAGTTGTTATAAATTCGCGAAACTGAACTATAATGCACCCTCTTTTCAGGGCGTCTTTCACTAAATATACTGGCTGCTTCTCTAATAATGAGAACTAATTTCGCCCCTTCTTGTAAAGTTAGTTTTTCCACCATAATTGTTTAACAGTACTTGATGTATAAGACAAGGTAACATAACAAACAGTATTTATGACCAATATGTCATTTACTTTTAGCTAAATTGAGTATCAAATTAATAATTGCAAATATCGCATAAATAAAAATTTCACCAGTGACTTTCCGTTTTAATAAAAATCGCGGTAGAAGAAAAAGGTTAAAAATTAAGATACCAAACTCAAATTTAGAGCTTTGACTAAGTTTTTAATTTGCAACAACTTTTCCTTATGAAATTTTGCTCTATCTTTAAAAATTAAGGTACTTTACCCTTGATGCAATTTTGAAAAAATGGCCTTTGCTCCCTTACTATAAACAGTACATGAAATTTTAAATTATAATATTACCGTTGTAAGGCAAGTACCAACTTTTATCAGGAAAAATTTTCTGAGAAATCAATCATAAAAAAGTTTTCCATATGTTGCATACCTTTTTGGACACACTGTATATATTGTATTTTTAGTTTTATATTTTTGTTAGTTTATCTTTTTTATGAAATAAAAAGTGTTTTTTTTTGTTTGTGTTTTGGTGGTAAAGTAAAATACCTAAAAGTAAGTAAAATACTAAAAGTAGTAAAACCACGCCATTTTTAATACCATGACATTATCTAAAACATTTACGTGTTCAATAAATGCAAAAAGGTTTTTACTATGAATTTGTTCCTGAGTTTTTTTTTGCAAATTCATAAAGAAAATGTTAATTTTAGTACGTACTTTCCACAATAATAGAACTAAATTTATTCTAGCAGCATGTTCCAAGGTGAAAATCATTTGGAAACCAAGCAAATCGCTAAACTATTAGAATAACTCATAAGTTTTAAACGACGACTTATTAACAGTTACAGGAGAAAAACCATTCAAACCCTAAGTGATCAACTAAAGGATCTTGATTTAAATCGGTACTAAATATTAAACCTTTTTAGTAAATCTAAACGTTAAAAAGCATTATTTTTAAAAGTGCTATACTTATTACATATTATAATTTTAAAATCCAACCTCACAAAGCTGAAAACAGCGAATAGCATCTGGATTTTGCCCGGATTTTTTTGTAAACTTGTCCTGGCTAGAAAATCTTTGATCTGGTAACCCTACTCTTGGTACGACTATTTTTAGTTTCAATTAAGCGAATTCGAAACGACAGTTAAAATAAAAAAAACAAAGTTTAGCTCTAAATTCGTCAAAAACAAAATTAATGACAAATAAATCAAAGTTTAAACTTAAGGCCGATTTATAAACTTGACGTTTGCGGTTTGCGTTCGCCGTTGCCGTTGCAGTTTGCTGTTGACGTTCGTAGAAGTCGAATTATGGTATTTATAAATTTGAAGTTGAACGTTGGCCACCGTTGAAATAACAGCTGACGCTGACAGCATATCATACCCTATTTTTGCCTATTTATTTGTTTTGTTTCTGTGAGGAGTGTTTTTGTTTAAAATGGATGAGGATACAGAAAGTTTATTAGCATCCCTTGGAATAATTTTGTGTGTATATAAGTATGTGTAAACAAATATCACGCCACCAGGTACGAAGCTTTTGATTGGTTGTTGCCAATTGGCTACGGTTTTACTACGAACGGCGTCAAAAGATAAAGTTGAGTTAACTCGAACGGCACCTACCGTCAACGCCAACGGCAAATATAAATGGTGTTAGGTATTTCAGTGCATTTAACTTTGAACGGCGAACGCAAACCGCAAACGTCAAGTTTATAAATCGGCCTTTATTTTCATTCGATGGATTCGCGGAACCTTCGTACACTTTATTGTTATGTCGTTTGGAGTGAAAAGAGTCAAAAAGTATAAGCGAATACTCCTAATCTTTTTCTTTCTCCCAAGCCTCCTTACTAATCTTATCGGTGTGCTGCACGTAATTAGACTGAGATTGTCTATGATTATATTCTCTTGGTGATTAACATAACCTCTAAAAAATATGGTAATTTAAAAAGGAAATTTTAAAAACCATATGCTTTTCCACGAAACTACTCGTTTAGATTCGTAATTTACGCCGCAAAACATGTAATTCCTATAACATTAATTAATTTTGGGGTAAATGTTTGGCTAGATAATTGTTAAACAATTAAAATATGTTTACCTATTTACTAAGAAACACTTTACAGATACCCAAAGTCCAGCAATATACTACCAAAATGTCTAATAAGCACAAAATAATCAATATAATGGCAAAATGCTTTCTGACAAACACTAAAAATCCACAACAATATTCTTAAAAACAAACTTTCATTTCACCGGTCATAAATCAAAATCGTAATGACGGGACGGCTCTGTAAATAGCGAAGGAACGTGGAATAGACAAGACTGGTTGAAGACTGCCGGAAAGAGATTGCCGCTGCAAAGGCGTAAGAAAAGGATGCCTACATATTCCACCTGTTGACGCTTTGACGGTTGCAAGGATTAGTGCGGAATATGTATCGTCGTCGCGTACATGTATATGTATGGCCATTTATATATCCATCTCTCATCAATTCAGTGATTGTCCGTGTACGCGAGCTGTTCTCTGAACTAGGGAACTTTTAAATTATAAGTTGGCAAATATGTTTGACATGTGGGCCGTCCGCCATTAAAATCATATGTGGGATTGAGTATAATCTAAGACATTATTTTATATATTTTGATGCAAGCAGACTAGCTAGTTCTGTTAATTTATAGTTTCTAATATATCTGTAATTTCTAACCTAAATTACCATATAAATAAATTCTTAGGATTTGGGGCCTCTCAATTCAGAAGATCTTCACAACAATCAGTAGTAACCGAAGTCACTTCTGACATCGCCGGGTTTAGGACACGAAAAAAGGTAGATGAGACACTTATCCGACAAGGAGTTGGCAATTGGGAAAAACATACCAAGGGAATTGGAGCTAAGCTCTTGCTTCAAATGGGCTACGAGCCTGGTAAAGGTTTGGGCAAAGATCTGCAGGGTATTCAGGCACCAGTGGAAGCCCACTTAAGAAAGGGTAGGGGTGCTATTGGAGCATATGGGCCTGAAAAACCGGCTACCGTTCCAAAGGTAAGTGTGTCATTAAAATTAATAGGAAATATTGATAAATTAATATGCTCTTAAAAGATTAGAGTTATTTAATCATAACCTTAATTCCATAATATCAGTTGAGAATTTTAATTTTTTTTTTAGTTATTTTGACAAAATATACCTTATAAAGTACCTGATAGGGATTTAAGTTTAGTAGATACATGCTTAATTGGAAGCAATTATAATTAAATTTGGTCCTGATAAACAAAACTTTTGGGTAATGTTATCTCAAAATTCATGAAAATTCCTCATATCCAAAATTTCGAAATTTTGATTTGGAACATTGATTTCTCTTTTACTCATACACAAAAATTTCTTTCTACCGAGTTTATTATAAGGGATAGAAAAAAATTAAATTGCAAAAGCTTGCAGGGCTTGTCCTAAATCGCTACAAACTGTTACGGAATAAAACAAATAAACATCTCAAAATTAGTTAAAACTACAAACCTGGTTAATTTTAAATAGAACACCCAACATATTTTATAAAAATTTAACACACCTTTATTTTCTGATTTCACAAATATATAATATGTATGTTGATATTTGGTTCAGCCGTTTTCGAGATATTTCAATTTAAAAAACTTGATTATACCGTAAACGAATTATTTCGAACTTTTCCTCTTCTGTGTCCCATTTTAATATATGACACGAAATATGTCATTTAGCGAGATTTGAGAAGCTTCTATGCTGCATTTAACTTCCCCACTTTCAGACATTTTTAGTTGTAATGTAAAATCTGTTTTTTAAATTTTACACCTGTTCTTCCCCACTTTAGGGGTTGAATTTCAAAAAGCGGATGGGCACTTGTTTGTGTTGTTTCTTATGAGTTTATATGCTGAATTTAACATACCCACCTTCAGCGATTTGTGAAATGTAGGCTTATTGAATTTTACACCCCTTTTTCAAACTTCAAGAGTTAAATTTCAAAAAGGGACAGACATGTGTTTGCTTATTTCTTACGAAGAGCGTATATGCTAAATTTAATACACCTCTTCGGTGATCTGTGACTTTCTTAAAATTGAAGTTCGAAAAGTATTTTCTTAAATGTCTGGATCTTAACTAAAAACTTTCTCTAAACTTTGCAATATACTGATTTTGTTTTAGAAAAAGGAGATCGCTATAAAGCAAGAAGAACAGAAAGAGTTGAAAGGCCCCTCAAAATGGAAACGGACCGATGTAGCGGCCAAAAAGACACGCTACTATTACAGAAGCGTCGATGATGTAATTGAGAAAGGTAAAAGACCAGGAAGTTTTAGAAATTCAGGAGTTTCAAGGTAGAGTTTCTTTTTCCAAATATCCAGTAGTGTCCTCAGTTGCCTCGAAGCCATATTATAACTAGTTTTGGTTACTGCATAATGTTTTTATTGTAATCCAAGTTTCTAGACACTATATGAATTACTCTTAACTTTTACAAGGACATTTTTGCGAGATCGTTGACCTATCGTGAACTGATTTTTATTTAATAATAATAATATTCTTTATTGCCGATAAAATAACCAGGGACATAGCAACGACAAAACAAAACTAATTAGGCTTGTGCCTTTACAAAACGAAATAATTTTATGATAAAAAAATATTTACTTTTATTTATTAACGGAAACTCCATTTACTAATCTAATTATAAATATTTATAAATAAATATAATATAAATAATTTAAGTAATAATAGTATTAACTAAAGAGTTGTAAACATAGGTGAGTCCAGGGGCGTCTCTACACTATTTGGAAATAAAATTAGGATCGGATTTGAAAATAAAATATAAATATTTATTTGCATTTTGTAATTTGAACATGCGAAATACAAAAAGCCTTCGGTTAAAGTAAGATAAAATTACCCTGAGGCCAATTTTGGAGCCTGTGTAAACGCCGTAGCATCAAAATACCTTCTACAGTAAACTCTTTTAATCTTGTATGCTTTGAAGTAAAGATTGCACTGTATTTTGCAAATGAACGCTCTACATCCAAAGATGTAATGTTTGCGTATCTAAAACACTCCAAGTTATTGCCGCAGTCGTCAGCATTTACTCACTGCCCAATATCACGTAGTGGGCGCGAAATTAGGATTTTTATGTACAAAGGCTTAAACTTGATCGCAGCTTGACCACCAGGGCCATCTTTTAAAAATTGTAGAGCTGTATTTGCATCATCAACTATTGTGCAACGAGTCAGGAAGTCACGGATAACTATGTTAAAGGCTGTCAATACCATCTACTAATAGACTATAATTTGCTTTTATAGTACGCAACTCTTCCTTTAAGCGATATAAAAATCTTTGCGCTTTATACCTAAATGGCGAAGAACGACGAGGCATCGTCATGGCCACGCTAAAGGAGATTGTATCCGAGATGTGCCGTGACACCAATGCTTGCTACTGCGAAACTAAAAATAACCGCTCTGCCGGCGGGTCGTCGACCGCCACGGCGTCGTTTTGTTCTACCGATACAGCTCTGGAATTACATATATTTGCAACTCTTTAGTAATAACACTCAGTAGATTAAAAGAATTAAAAAGACAAATAAACTCCAAGGAAATACTTATGGAATCACTTGGGTGTCCGTCCGTGTATCACAGGCGTTTTCCCTGAAACTATTCGACGTAAAAAAATTTGAAATTTAGCACAGAGAGAAAGTTGACTTTTGATTCTGGGGGTTAATTTCAGGGGGTAAAGTGGGACATGGAATTTTTTTTAAAGGGCGTCGCGTAGGGTGTCAAATGAGAGCTAATTGAAACACGAATTCAACAATATACATATATGATGCATTTTTAAAACATTTTTTGGGAAAAACGCTTAAAAATTGCTGTCCCTCACCCTTATAACCAGAAGGATCGCTCAGAAAAATCTGAAAAAAATCTAACATTAAAAATTAGGTGTAGATTGAACAAAAATTATCAGCATTGAAAAATTCAAGCGCAATCAATTGTTATAAACAATTTAATTGTTTATTTCCTTAAAACTGCTGAACCATCGGTTTTAGAGAAAAAGTTTTTTTGACAAAAAAGTTCTCACGGTGTAAGGAACAATGTTTGTCCTTACACGTCTTTCAAAATTTTTAACTTGGTTTAGTCGAAATGCTCTCCACTCAGTTCCGCGCATACGCGATGTGATACGGCTTTGGTGCCGTCGGCGGCGGGTAGCGCTGCAGCTATTCTCCAGCTCGGAGGGGCATATAGCCCGAAGAATAGCTGTTTTGCCATGATTTGTTCAAATCCTTATTGTATAAGGAATTTTCAGGTGGTTTAGAGAACTGATTCTCAACTTGACGTATTTATATGTACCCCTGACCAGTAGACTTCATTCATAAGACATTAAAAATTAGACAAACATCAGTTAAAAATATTGACTAATTATAGAAAATAAAGCTTATATAATATGAGTTAATTATGTCTTTACATAATGAAAATTCATAATAAATATACGCAGTGAAGTAGCCGGTGAAAACATTATCATTGAGCACTAGGTAATTTTTTTTATTTTAGTGAACTTACAAAAGTTAAAGTTATTGATATGACCGGGCCTCAACAGAGAGTTTTGAGTGGATACCATGCCCTGAGCGGTCTTAAGGCGCCACCTGGTGTAGAACATTTTGAGGATGTTGTCCATAAGAAGTGTCAAAACTTTGTTTTGCCTGAAATACAGCATAATTTGGATTTGTTAGTGGATATGTGCGAACAGGTATGTAAAGAACTCATAGTTTACACACTAGCATGTCCATTATTATTATAAAATATTCTTTAAAGTTTACAAAAACAGATTTACGACTTACGAACGAAACATGTACCTACTAATTGCTTTATGAACACATAAACACAATAAAAAAATATTGACCTAATTACTGTGAAGCGCCTCAACACGACACGATAGAAGACGGGTCGACGACTGCATACTTGCTGATTAGCCGGTGTGACGTCACAGGTTGAACCATACTATTTTTACCAGGCATTATCTTCGTTATTATATTGAGTAGAACAGTGCGATTTTCACGAGAGTTCTTAGATTTTTTCCTTGATTTTTCAAAAAAAAATTAAGATCGCACAACCCCCCCCCCCCCTGTTTTTGGCTTAAATAACCCTAAAATCGAGATATTTGCAGTGTGGCGTGACGCACTTATCCCCTCTCATCCCCTGGTTTTTATTTATTTATTTTTTATGTTTATCATGTAATATTAAATTATTTTACCCCTATTATCGACAAACTTCGTAACGTTAAAAAAACTTACTGTCGTCTCCCCCAGCCCCCCCCCCCCCCCCCACCCCTTTGGTCATTCATTTACAGAAAGAAAATAATTTTCTGACCATAATAACCTTGTCCTTCATTATAGATAGATAGATAGATAGATATATGCTTTATTGTCTAAAAATACATTCACATATATTTTCATTGACAAAGCAGACTTATGACTAGTGAAACTATAAATAAATAATATGTTTTTACATCATTTTTTAGGATATCATAAGAATCGACAGAAATACGAGATACACTCAAGATAAAATAACAGCTCTTAGCCAGGAGGAGGATTCAATTAAAGATGAAATTTTGAAAGAAGATCGGTTGATCGATAATTTAAAATACGTTTTGGAAGTTGTTGATAAGATAATGGATCCGTTTCAAGATTATTCCTTTGGACAAATCGCGGAAATATTTAAAGAATTGCTGGTAAGATACCAAGATCCAAGTTTTAGGTGTATTTTTTTCATTTCCAGGTTAAAAGCAATTCGGAATATATTTTTATTTTCAAAGGTTTTAACTTTGGCATTGTGTTGTTTATAATGGTCTTTTTCACTAAAGCTGAATTTCTAATTTTAATACTAACATCTTAAATCAGGGTATGTTATTGAGGCGCAACCAAGCAAAACGCAACGCATCCAATTCCGATTGGTCGTCTAAGGGCCGCTTTGCCGCCACGCTACGGATTACGGGCGAACGCCAACGAAACGGAAGTCATTACAAACCCAAAAAAAAATTATTTTGAAGAAAATTACTAGGATAATTTAGCTACAAAAAATGTTTACTTTTCGGTATAATTTATTAAAATTTAAAAAGCAGCCATTTGTCCTTAATGCATAATAACTTCAGAAAATCAGCAAAAATAAGTGTCAATCTACATGTTAACGTAAAGCTTAACCCAAAGTCGAACAGGTTTGTTTTTCTTGGAAACAGCGAGAGGGGGGCAATTGATTTTTTTTGGGTTGATAGAGGAATAGTGCAACTAGCTTCGGTAGAAAATTCAGTTATACAGGATGTTTCGGAGCTATTAAACGTCAAAGTCGAAATTTCCGCGATTTCCATTGAAATCGGGTACAGGTCGCAAAAGTGAATTGTAAATGTAAATATCCGGAGCTTCAGAACTCTATTGAAACTGGTGAGGATCGGAAAATGGCAAGTAATTCTTTTGAGTTTTTTTAGGTCGAAAAATGCCATTTGCTCCGGTTGGGTACCTAATAACTCGAAAATACAACGTCGCGTCGGATCGAAAAACGGATTCATAAGTGAAACTTTAAAATCTCAAATAGGTACTTTTTTTTTAATACAATTTACCTAAACTTAAAATCACTGGGAAATGGATATATTTGTGAAAAACTGGAGATTTTGATTTTTGACCCAAGTATTTCAAGGGTTTTACTTTTTTGTGGGGTCAAAATGGTTCAAATTAAAGTCCCATAAATACATGGTATCCATTTTTTTAGTTTCTTCATTCTTTATAAGAAGGGAGCAATCGCCGATTAAATTTCGTTTTTTTCCCTCGGCATCTGTACATTTGCATCACTATATTTTTTTCCTATCTAATTTTTTCCCAATTTTTCAACAACATCTTATAAAGGGATAATCGCACTTTAAATGAATACCGAATGGGTCATCCAGGAGCGTATATAAGGGGTAAAAACAGAATTTTCTTTTACTTTTGTTCCGACAAATCCTATTTTTAACCGACATTATTCCACGCCATTTTTCTAATTTAGTGATTGTTTTTGGGTTTATGTTATCTGTTAATTAGCTAAGAATACCTCCCACTAATATAAGTCGCTTATTTTTTCGTTGAAGTTATAAAGAAATATGTTTATTTGCATCGGAGATAGGCAAAATTTGAAAATTTTTGAATTGTCGAATTTTCGAAGATTGCCATGAAAACAAAGAATTTCTTCTATTTACTCGAAATTATTAAGATATGATGTGTCAATCAAAAATGCCACTTTTTGTTGCAAAATTGAGAGGTTCCTGGACCGATTTCGGCTTGAAATATACATGAATAAGATTTTAGGAATCTTTTACTTTAAGTGCAGGGATATTTCATTGGATGATTTACGCATCAAATGCTATTTTTATTGATTTTTCGATGACCCTACAACACTGGAATTCGCCATGTACTCATTATGAGTCATAAAACACTTGACGACACACCTTTTACAAGTTTTGAAATTCGCGCCAAAATTTGCAGTAGAAAATCCTTTTTTTTTTTGTAAATAAAACCCAAAATAAATGGATAACAGCAACCGCCATAAACATTTAATTTATGTAGACAATATAAAAAAAATTTAGATTTATTTGGGTTATATGCATCATATTCCTTATTGTTTCAAATACTTTTACCCCTGACGTAACAAAAGATAGGCAACCAAAAAAAAAAAAAAAAAAAAACACCAATAGTTATTGTTGCATAAAAGATGGGAAAAAGTTGTGTGGATATAACAGCAGCAGCGTTCAGCAATTCAATCTTTTTATCGTTATTTCGCCAATTTTGCAATTCGCATTTATATAAAACAAAAACAAACTTCCTGCGACTAGCGTTGAAATATCTAAATGTCTGAAATTATTTGACCCCTGTCTGTTTTTGTTTGTTTCAACGTACTCTACTGCATAGGCAACAATGCGACAACACGCGTGCATATTATAAATATGTTTTCTTTAGAAGTTAGTTTTAAATAATAATGCAGTTTCTTTTTGCTACCTAGCAAATGGTCTTGGTCGATCCGTTGTTAACTAATATTTTGATCAGTTTAATCTGGTTTGCGCTTTGATTATAGTGTTTCTTAAATTAACCTAATATGGTTGAAAACTAAATGAAATTTAACACTAATAATATTTACGTATTATGTTTTGCGGGTGCAAGAAAGCGATTTAGATACATCTCGACTTTAGAAAAACTCAGTTGGGGATCTTTTTAAAAATAATCGGTGATTTACGATAATTTTTTTGACAAAAGGGCTAATAACAACTTTCTGAACGTGCTGTGTGAAACAATAATTTTTTTGACAAATGCTGTAATGAAAAAAATTTGGTTATGATTTTAAAATACTGTAAAGTTGTGCTCAATTAGTGTTTTTCGTTTTAATTTTTAACCTTTTTTTAGCAGAAAGTTTAAGCTAGTAGGAATAATGCTTATCTAATTAATAACGTAATATAGAGTCATAATTCTTTGTGTTGTCGGTTGCCTGTTTTGTTCTGGTTACAATTTCAACCGATTTCACGAGTTGTCCATATTTTCCCATATTAAGTAATGAAATTGCCATTAAACTAAAATGCACGTTTTTGGTAAAATGCGTCTGTGGAATTAAAAATACTTTGGATTATTTTCGGTTTTTTACTAAAACTGATAAAAAAAATGAGATGTCACGATAATATATAAGTTTGGCAAGGCCTCGGCTGGATCACTTGTTTTTTCTTCTCCCGAAGACGTACTTATTGGGGGCACATCTTATATTATTTAACATTAACTTATTTAATTACATAAATTATTCAATTGAAAAATATAATATATTCAAATACATACATACAAATTTTTTTTCAGGACTAGAGAGAGATAATTTAAGATCGTTAGAGAAAAGTAAATACATAATTTTTATATTATACAAGATAATATAATATCAAAGTAATTCGAAAAATTTCTGCAATTGGTTTGTTGTTAATATCCAAACTTTTATTTTAATTTTATATTTTTTAATGATACAATTCTTTTAATATTTACTGGTAAATAATCGTTTAAATAAAAACATAAATATTTATAATTCTTTTGTGCTATAAACTTATGTATTTTTGGTTTAATGGAAATTTCATTTTTATCGCGTGTCCTGTTTATGTTCTTTAAATTCTATTAGATTTTTATTTTTAAAAATATATATTAAAATATTACAAATATATATTTACCTAACGTCCAGTTTTTTTTTTGTTTCTGAATATAATTCCTTTGAAGGATACAAATAGTCGTTGTTTAATATAATTCTTAGGAACCTTTTTTGTAACACTTCTATTTTTTCACTAAAATTCTCTGGCCTGTTGGAAGCTTCCAGAGCCATTGAAACTTACACACACACACACACACACACTAAAATTCTACTTATTCCTCCCCAACCTAAAATCCCGTAATTCAAATGAGTGAACTAATGCATAATACAATGTTTCTAAGTGTTTTATATCCAAAACGGCTTTAACGTTTTTGAATATTGATACCAAACTTCTTAATTTTTTAATTAAGTAATCTACATGTAAATCCCAATATAATTTACTGTCAAAAATTATTCCCAAGTATTTAACACTGTTAGCTGTTAAAATCTGAATATCATCGTCTATTTTAATACTATCCACTATCCACATTTGAGGTGTTATTATTTTGATTTAGACTAAAAGTAAGATAATTTGGTTTGTCAAAATTAATTGTTAATAAATTATTATCAAACCAATTTTTAACTATTTTAAAATCTTTTGTAATTTTGTTATGTATGTTGTTCCAATTTGTATCACTATAAAAAATAACAATATCGTCCGCAAAACTATGAATTTTCCCATCACAATTTATACTAAATAATTCATTAATATAAATATTAAAAAATAAAGGTCCTAAAATTGTTCCTTGGGGAACACCGTATTTAAATACTTTTGAATAACTTTCTTCTTTATCTATCATAACATGATTTGGCCTATCTTTTAGATAGTTTTTTATCAAATCTAATGGTATTCCTCAAATCCAATATTTCCCTCAAGTAAATTATGGCGAACATTATCAAAAGCTTTTGCTGAATCCAGAAAAATACAAATACAAGGTTCTTTATTATCTAATGTATCATATATTTTTTCTGTTAAATGGCAAATAGTATGTTGCGTTGACTTATTTTTTTGAAAACCAAATTGTTTTTCAGAAATAAAATGTAATTTCTTTAAATAAGTATTATCAATTCTTAATTTTTTCAAAAACTATCTAATGAAGATATTATATGTTATCGGTCTATAATTAGTAATTTTACATGAATCTCCACTTTAAAGATAGGCTTTATTACATCAATTTTGAAAGCCTCTGGATATATACTTGTTTTAAAAATATTGTTTGTAAGAAAAGTAAGTGGTCTAGAAATACACGTACAATTACGGTTTCATTTTTACAATAATTATATTTAATATCTTCAAAAAGATTCTTTAAATTTAAAGTAAATTCAAAGACATCAATAGGTGGAGGTTTATATATGTTACCGGCAAACTCCGTTTCATCGCCATACTTAAGTTTGCCTAGGTAAACCGCACATTGCCGGGACGTTTTCGGCAAAGTCCGAAATTGTTCTCTATTTCGGAGTTTGCCTAGAATCTAACCCGGCAAACTTAGGTTTGCCAAACACGTTTTAGGAAAA
The DNA here is from genome assembly GCA_963971165.1 of Philopedon plagiatum. NCBI lineage: Eukaryota > Metazoa > Arthropoda > Insecta > Coleoptera > Curculionidae > Philopedon > Philopedon plagiatum. The sequence goes on along the minus strand of OZ020192.1, from coordinate 96,047,004 downwards.
GTTCGAAATATGTTCTTACCTTTGTGTTGTATCATGATAATTGGTATACTAGTGATGCTAAGCCTGTAAATAACATGATTTCATCGTATTTCATTAAGTTAAATATACCTTCATAATATACTTATTAAATTTTTTTATTAAATGATAATAACAAACCTGAGCAAACCCGGTCCAGTTAGACGAATAGACAAACACTCAAAGCAGGGCGCGCATTGAATTGACTCGGCTCGGTAAGTTTCGTTCGGAATGTCGATAGTTAAAGCGCATTGATTCGGCTATCGGCTCTTTAAAACAGCTGCAACTATTGTGGTGTATAGACGTAGTATCGTATCAGACGTTTTTTCGCTATTTCCTCCTAAGCACTCTCCTTCCGCACATTTTCGTGGTTCTTCGGGTCGTACAAAAAAAAAACATAAAAACGAACGTTTACTATCAAAACTTCGTCCGCCACTGCACACCTATCTCTTCCGCTGGCGTCTCAATACGAGAAGTAGTCGCAGGCAGTCGGACATTTCAGCAATTTTTGCTCTGATTCCGATTTGGTCGTTACGAGCGGGCGAAACCGATTCAATGCGCTCCTCTTCATATAATTGCTATAACTAGTTACTATAACTAGTTACGACTAGAAAACGAACACCCACGTAACGGTCACAAATTTATTATTTCGGGCTTTTCCTAAAACGTGTTTGGCAAACCTAAGTTTGCCGGGTTACAATCTAGGCAAACTCCGAAATAGAGAACAATTTCGGACTTTGCCGAACACGCCCCGGCAATGTGCGGTTTACCTAGGCAAACTTAAGTATGACGATGAAACGGACATTGCCGGTAACATATATACTTATAATGTTTATTTTTTCATGGTTAAGACATATTTTCAAAAAAACTATTTTAATTTCTCCCAAAGAGATAATATCAAGAAAATAATTATGCTTAGTATGTATAACATACACCAAAACACCGTCACTTTTATTGAAACTTCCATTATCGTAAATCAACTCGTAGTTATTTAATTTAAATAAATCAGTATTAAAAATCTTCAAAGTTTCTGCTAATATAATAACATCAAAATCATAATCGACTTAATGACTACATTCGGCGTCACAGGCGTCCAACGAAGTATTGCTCATATGAAAGATGCTTTGTCACAGTCGACTTTCCCGGTCGAACACCATAGATTTCTTAAGACAAATTCTTAAAATTCTAAGAAAGCTTATTTGTGATGGGTTTGTTAGAGAACTTGGGGGGCTGCCAATTGGATATGTTACTAGTAATTATTATTTAGGCTGTTTAAAAAATATTTCTTTCCACTTGATGTTTTAACAAGCCTTAAAATTTTATTTATATTTGATTTTGCAGAACAATTACTATGAAGAGTACTGTCGCTATGATCTAGGTCAACTAGTCCCAGGTCTTGTTGGCCCACTCCTTACCTCCGCATTAGCCAGTTGGAACCCTCTGCAGCAGCCGAATCAGTTTACGGATCTCTACAGCCAGTGGAAGGAGATTTTGGAGGAGCCGAAACATCGTGGGACTCTTGAAGGTAATAAAGTTGGGATACAGCCATACGATAGTCTCATATGGCACACTTGGGTGCCAGTTATGAGAACTTGCACTAGGTAAGTTACGTATTTTATAGTGCTGTATAATTTACCGGTCGAGTTATTTCATTTAGTTTAGCCGATTTTACCGGTAAATTATATTTTTTTTGTCTTAAACAAGTTTAGCCATGATGTCTTTTTCTCGTAATAATGTGTCCTTTGAAAAGTTGTAACACACTTAATTTAATGTATAATTGACCATGACTGATGACACCACAAATTTCATTCAGTCATTGGTACAATCCGTAATTGTCAGTTTCGAGTCGATAGAGACATTCGGATGCAGCTCCATACGCTTAAGATGGTGTTGGTTTCCACAAAATTTCATTTAAATCCTTCAAGCCGTTTAGACATAATAAGTAATCAACATCCAGCTTATTTTTTATTTATATTCTGAACCAGCTATACACAGTCCCACTTAAGATTTTAATGGCGGCCGTTGACACATGTCATTTCTGGTAATATTCTGTCTACTCAACTATACCTTTGGTCAGGACCGGACTTCACATTCCTTATCAAAACTTACGACTTTAAATAGTGGAACAGAATCTTGATGAAATTAATTTTCTCTCGATATATAGTCAGTCCTTTTTTCAAGTGTAAAATTAATTTTAGTTCATGTACTTGTGTTTTTAAATAGGAAGAACCAAATTAAGTTAGTAATCTTATTGGGTAGACACGTTGGGTTATCTCTTTGGATAAACTTCAATTGATATAGTAATGACTAATAATAATTATTAATTACTTGTATAGGGCTTAATTCCTAATGTTCGTGAGCAAAGTACTTATAAACAGCTTATTTTCATGCAGAAAGCCTATAGGTATATAAATTTTTCAAATACCGTTAAATTTTTATATTGATCGCCTCCTTCCCCCAGGTAGCATTTTAACAACTTTAACCCCCTTCCCTAGAAAAAAATGCTATTTACACCATTGGCTTGTATTTAAAGTTCTTCGAACCCTCCGTTTTAAACATTGTAAATTGGAAAGGTCCCCATTTCAGATGTTATAGTTTCTTGCATGTTTTTTTTAAGGAAATACTAATCTCTTTTTAATGTGCCAATATTTATCACAAATGATTTTTTCTTGAGGAATCAATGATGCAAATGTTTTTATCTTTCTGCCAGTCACTGTATTACGTACATATATGAAGTAACTAATATGAAAGTAAGTTATCATGTCAATATCAAATATTCAATAAAAACAAATTCAAAGTTACCAAATCCTCACTACTTGGAATGGATGTACTAGGAATGCAGTAATCGTGATCCATAATAAATTAATAATATCAAAAGTCAAAAATTTATTTCATGCTATAAAATAGAAAATTTTTAGATTCCTAGATTTTTAGATTAGATTTTTAGTTGTAAGTAAAATAACGGGTACAAGGTTCATACAATACACAAACACTTTAAAATGTTACACAATAAAGCAAAAATCTGATACCAATACAGCCCAGTACTGCAGACGTCTTATGTTTGTTTCCACTTCTTCAAAGGAGTAATAGGCCCCATATAAATCCCATATCCTGGTTCTAAAATCCCTACATGACAAGTTCCTAACATTTGGTGACACCAGGTTAAAGAATTTTGTTCCGTAAAAATGTACGCCGGTCTGCCCTCTCCTCAGTCTAATAAAATTGGGGTAGATAATAATAATAATGGGGATATTTAAAAATGTTAATAAAGAGTAAACACACCACTCCCCAAATAATAATTTTTTTCTGGAATCGTGTAATTTGAGGCGTATATTACAAAGCTGAATGTGCTGAATACAGTCAAAAATAGCACAACAAGACGCGTCATTTTTGAGTGCGCCGGAGGTGCTTTACATGGGCGAGATTGTCTGCGATTATATTCTCTTTGTGATTAACATAACCTCTAAAAAATATGGTAATTTAAAAAAAAATGTTAAAAATTTAAGCTTTTCCACTAAACTACTCGTTTAGATTCGTAATTTACGCCGCAAAACATTTACGTTCAGATTCACTAAAGGCGGCCTTCCACCGAGGCAACATTTCGGCAACGTGTCAACAGCAACAGCGTTGAAAGAACAAAATGCATTTACACCAAAGCAACGTGTGGCGTTCCACACGTTGCATGCGACGGATGGCAACATGTATCCGTTGAACGGGCGACGTTCTACACGTTTCTACGCGTTGCCTCGGACCCGATAGTGTCGGGAAACAGTCTCGGTTGAAAGCAACGATGGAGTGGAGCCAAGAAATAATGTGTGATTTCATAGAACAATATAGGGAGCTGGAGGTATTGTGGAATATACGCTTGCCCGAGTACAAAAACAATAAGGCCAAACTGGATGCCCACCAAAAATTCAATTGTGATGTGGCCTTCATTAAAAAAAAAAATTAAAAACAGTTTGTCAAAAAAAGCATTCTGTTCCGTATAATTTCTAATATACAGTTGTCTAGTCCACCATCGATGCCTTCTTTTTTTGCGCTTATTAATAAGAATTAAAAACGCTGCAGCAGCTACCGTTTGCTTTGACATCTTGTTGCCGACTACTAAAATATTTGTAGAATCGGTGGAAATGGTTTTGGTTGCGTTCGACGAGATAATTTCGTTGCTTTCAACGGTGTTTGTCAACGTGTTTCCCTGTTGCCTTCCTGACTTCGTTGACAAGCAACATGTTGTCTGTTGCATGTTGAAAGGTTGCTTTGGTGGAAGGCCGCCTTAAGAAAGTTTAAGATTTAGTACTGGTTTAAAGTAAGATATTATAGTTGATCAGTTATGTTTTGACAGGTTTTTGTCCTGTTATTGTTAATAAGTCGTCATTAAAAAGTTATGAATTATTCTGATATTTCAGCGATTTGCTTGGTTTCCAAATCATTTTCATTTTGGAATAAGTTGATGTAATGAATTTAGATCTATTATTGTTGAAAATACATACTAAAATTGCCCTTTTCTTTATAAATTTGCGAAAAAGCTCACAAATAAATTCATAATATAAAAGTTAGTTGTCTTATTCTTACACTTGTCAGTTTAAAACTTTTGGTTGTCAAATTAGACCGGACTACCGTTGGAGAATCTGGCTGTAATGTTTTTGTTATTATCCGTCTCATCGACGTAATTTTTTTTCTGTGCTTCGATTGACTCGTGCAATAATATTAACATATTTACTGAAAACAAGAACAGCCAGATTCTCCAACGCTAGTCATTCTTACACTTGTCAATTTAAAACTTTTGGTTGTCAAATTAGACCGGACTAGCGTTGGAGAATCTGGCTGATAATTCCTATAACATTAATTAATTTTGGGGTAATGTTTGTCTAGATAATTGTTAAAAAAATAAAATATATTTACCTATTTACTTTTCAATAAAAAAAACACTTAAATACACAATATAGTCCAAATCGAACAATATACTACCAAAATGTCTAATAAACACAAAATAATCAAAATAATACAATATTCCTAAAAACAAACTTTGATTTCACACATCATAAATCAAAATTGGAATGACGGGACGGCTCTGTAAATAGCGAAGGAACGCGGAATAGACAGACGGGTTGAAGACTGCCGGAAAGAGATATGCCGGTGCAAAGGCGTAAAAAAAGGATGCCCATCTACACGGCATTCGATGTGAGGTGCTGCACATATTTCACCTGTTGACGCTTTTCCGACTGCAAGGATTAGATGCCGAGTATCTATCTTCGTTGCGTACATGTAAATGTATGGCCATTTATATACCCATCTCTCATCAATTCAGCGATTGTCTGTTTCCGCGAGGTGTTTTCTGATTTAGGGAACTTTTAAATTATAAGTTTTCAATTATGTTTGAAATGTGTCAACGGCCGCCATTAAAATCTTACTTGGAATTGAGTATATACTTGGTTTGTTATATGGAATATGACAAAATAAATATAATATTAATTTTTAAAAAAATGTTATAAAATTGACTTATATTTTTAAGATTAAGGTATAGATAAAAATCATGTTTTTCATTGTCAAATCCTGTTTATCATTGGTATTTTGTGACAGTTCTTTTCTTAACGCAATTAAATATTTTTGAAATAAATTATCAGAAAATACCAGTGCTGAACAGGATTTCACAATGACAGGCATGATTCTTACTTATGCCGGACAGATTAAAATAAATCCTTGCTTTGTAATGATATATGTACTTACTAAAAATGATATTTTTATGCCGAGCGTTTTACGTTTTTCAATAATGTTACCCCCTGTATCTCTCAGGCGCGGCCCGTGAGTTTTTTACAGGTGGGGCAAATTTTATGGGCAACTAGTGATATCAACGTAACAAGCAAAATACACTTTTTAATTAAGAAAGGTTTTTTAATAATGTGCCTAGTTCTGTCAAGAAATTATTTACCTACAAATAAACACCGCACAAAAACATAAAATACTAAAATTGTATTTTTGCTGTGACTTTTTTAAAATTACATGCAACCACTTTTTTGCACTGTTAAATCTATTGTTAACACAAGTACTCGAGTACTAATACTACACTACTACACAAAGGACACAACACAAATATCAAATAATATCCAAAAACATACTACACAACAAAATTAGGAAAGCCGAAACACCTCCTAAACTAATAATAAGTGCCGGCGCGACGGTAATGAAATTTAAACAAAAGTTTATGCAAATACAATGCGCATATTAGGTTATTAGTTTTTCCTTGTCTAACCCAAATGTTTTGCAATACTCGTAGTATATTTCACGGGCGGTTTGAGTGTATTTCCATAGTGGCCCGGGACAAGCCGAGAACCGGCGGCGTCGACGGTCACGCGCCCGCCGAAAGCGATATTATTGGTGTGCCGGCGACAATTTCGTTATATATCTGTCTCTTTTTAAATTCCTAAAGCGCGTATGCTTGTTTCTATCTTAGTTTAAACGCATTTATATAGTTTTCTATTTTCATATAAACCTATGAAGTCAATTTAAAATACGGGCCGAGTCCGGAGCAAGCTTGCGATTCTTTACTGGGGAGTCTTTGCATGAAACGTGTACTTTTTTGAAGGAAAATATAATTATTTTTAGGTTTTAAAAAATAAATTATTAGGTGGATCATTGAAAATAAATTATTAGGCGAGTCATTGGAAAAATGACTTAATGGACAAGCCGCGCCTGGTATCTATGTAATGATTGAGAATGGATCCGTGTTTATAGAAACTTGTATGTTTAATTTGGGTTTCGTGCCTAAAATATTCGCATTCCCACTTGAATTACCTTGTATATTAGTCAAAACTTGAACATAAATAATTTGTTTATGATTGTGCCAGATTCATACTTAATAACTTGAGTTGTTATGAATTAGTACTTTCCTTATATAAGCTATATTTTTTAGAAATCATCTAACAGAAATACCAACGGTTTAATTAAATTTAGCATAAGTCCAAAACCCGTACTCATAATTTTTTCCCATTTCAGCGATGAATTAGTATTTTACCGTGCATAAAAATGATAGTTGCAGCTAGCACTCTAGTTTGGGCCTGGGTTATGACTGAACCTTTTATCATATCATTAATCTAGGTTATATTATTCACCTGTATTATTCGTTCTGTATTATATAAATAACAAAAGGCACAACAGCCGATGTGTTCTTCAAATTCGCTCTCAATATTACTACAAATCAGGCGCGGCCCGTGAGTTTTTTTACAGGTGGGTCAAATTTTGTGAGCAACTAGTGATATGAACGTAACAAGCAAAATAATCTTTTTTAATTAATGAAGGTTTTTTTAATAATATGTCTCGTTCTGCCAAGAAATTATTTATCTAGAAATAACACCGCAAAAAACATAAAATATTAAAATTGCATTTTACTGTGACTTTCACAAAATATCTAATAATTTTACGCTTTCCGAAAACGTTTCACTGAGGTTTATTTCTAACAAGAGCTGTAAAATGGCAACAGCACCCGCACTATTATAAAAATCTTCACGACTAAATAAAACTTGCAATTCTGATTTAAGCTTGGAAACGTTTATTATCTCATAATTATCATTTAAATGTTTTATGTCAGTAACGCCAGTTTTAGTCCATAATAAATCATCGGTACAAAATAAAACACACGGAAGACAAAAAGGCATTTTTTACGTTGCACCTGCAAGTCCAGTTAGAAATACTTGGCTTAAAATACCTGTTGATGTCTTTCCCTCTCGTTCGTGGTCTGGTTTAGATCCAAAAGAATTTGCACTGTTAAAGCCATTGTTACCATAAGTACTCAAGTACTATGCAAAGGACACAATACAAATATCAAATAATATCCAAACAAAACACAGCAAAATTAGGTCGAAAAAGAAACACTTCTTCAACTTAACAAATGCCGGCAAGTCCGGCGACTAATAATGATGAACGATGAACAAGAGCTTGGCGGCAACATCGGTATAATTCTGAAAAATTAATGCGCCGAGTGCTGCGTTGCCAAGTTATTGTCAAAGTCGGAATTACTGTATGTTTTAATGTTTCATAAGCACAGTTACAATTATTATTATTATTAGTAATTACCTAAATATCTTAAAATAAAATTAAGTAAGCTTATATTAAATGCATAAATGTATCGCGAATATTGTTTTCATAATAAATTATTGGTCAGAATTAAATTAGTGACCCAGAATTTGCGACAACCGACAAGCTGCGCGGCGGCGTTTACGGCCACGCGTGACCCGAAAGCGATATTGGTGGGCCGTCGACAAATTTTGTCTCTTTTTAACTTCCTAAAGCGCGTATGTTTGTTTCTCTCTTAGATTTAATGCATTTTATATAGTCCATATGCACCAATGAGATTAATTTAAAATACGGCGAGTTCGGGGCAAGCTTGATTTTTTCTTGGGAAGTTTTCGCATGGAACTCTCTTTTGAAAGAAAAGATTATTTTTGGTCTTAAACATAAATTATTAGGTGGATCATTGAAAATAAATTTAGGTGGATCATTGACCAAATGACCTTATGCCGCGCCTGCTATAAATATTACGCAATAACTTTTTAAACAATTTGAAACAAGATAGAAATGATTTAAAATATTTTGATTTTAGGATGTTGGCTACTTTTTCCATTTTTTTTACCAATTATTTATTGTACTAAGTTGTATATTTTCTATTTACAGTTCATGGAGCCCTCGAGATTGTGACCCAATGATCAACCTCATAGAAGCCTGGAAGCCTCTGCTGCCAGTGTGGATACTAAACAACACGTTTGATCAAATGATAATGCCGCGAATACTTAAGGAAGTTAACGCTTGGAACCCGTTGACAGATACTATACCAATACATTTATGGATACACCCGTGGATACCTTTGTTGGGTAATTTTTTTATCTTGTTCTTTAAAATTTTTTGTTAACATTTAAATGCATAATAAACTTGCTGGAAACTATTAAACTTGATGAGCGGCGCAACCGTGAGGCCACGCGTCCAAGTAACAGTGCGAGAAAATAAAAATATTAAGTTTTTACTTTTTACGTAATATAAAATGTTAATGATCGATTGATCGATAGATTTGGCATAAAATTACCAAATTGCCAATCATTAAAAATCACTTCATATTGGTTTCGGGCAACCTCTGGCGGTACTGGGACAACGTGTAGATATAATTAGAAAGGGATCTTTCTGCATCCTAAGAAGTAATATTCACAAATTTTAAATATTGGTCCATGACGTCGAGATTTTCTTGATTTACTCGGGCTTGCTTAGGTTCCTATCTCAAATAGAAACCTGATCAACCCTGGTCAAATCTACAGTAAACACTACTTGGCATATTTTAAACCGGTGTAGCGACTAACGTATTTATTGACTAAAGGTTACAAAAGGTAACACTTTCCGCGACATTTTTCAAGAATGTCCTTAATTTTTAATTATTTTTATAAGTAGCTTTTACCCGCGACTTCGCTGAGTATAATTTATATACGTATAGTATATACAGTACATTTTTTTAACGCGGGCCATAGGATTTTACGTAGTAAACAGAGTATATATATATATACATATATATATATATATATATATATATATATATATATATATATATATATATATATATATATATATACATATATATATATATATACATATATATATATATATATATATATATATATATATATATATATATATATATATATATATATATATATATATATATATATATATATATATATATATATATATATATATATATATATATATATATATATATATATATATATATATATATATATATATATATATATATATATATATATATACAGGGTGATTCAAAAGTACTTTGACAAACTTCAGGAGGTGATTGCTGGCATGATTTTAAGGCGAAAAGTTCATATAAACAATGGTCCTTGGCGGCTTCGTTACGGAGATACAGGGTGTTGAAAATTAGATGCCGCCATCTTGTCTGTGGGTGGACATTTCCAACAATTTATTTAAGGCAATTTTATAACTGTTACTTATTTATTTAAATAAATAGTTGTTATTTTAATAATGTCTGAATGTTTGATCAATTCAAAATAAATGTTTTTGATCAATTTAAAATAATTTTTTTAATACATTTGTATAGGCGAATAAAATAATGATTTACCTTTAAACCGTGCCCCGTATGAAAAAAATGCAAGAGACTTTTTTTGTTGCAAATAAAGCAAGGACTCACAAAATGACACACAATAGTTAGAATAAAATAAGTCAGTGGCGTAGCATAGTTTTCATAAAAAATGTTATATGAAAGTTTCGTGCCGACGCCACTGGATAAATTAAAGTACGCGATATACTTTTAAAATGAGTGTCCTTAGGTGCTCATCTCATCCACCAAATTTCATAACACAAGCTCAAAACGTTTAGAAGCTACTTAAAAATTCTTATTTTTTTTTTAATTTTTCAACACCCTGTATCTCCGTAACGAAGCCGCCAAGGACCATTGTTTATATGAACTTTTCACCTTAAAATAATGCCAGCAATCACCTCCTGAAGTTTGTCAAAGTACTTTTGAATCACCCTGTATATATATATATATATATATATATATATATATATATATATATATATATATATATATATATATATATATATATAATTCGACCCCGTGTTTGGCCTTGTTTTATTAAAGATCTGAAGCTAAAATTTTAAGATAGATCAGGGCATTGTGTACAAGCTACGATATAGTTTGTGTTGATAAAACAGCAAAATATTTTTAAAAAAGAATTTATTTTACAATAAAACAAAGTTTTAACCCTTTCAATTTTGAAACGTTTTCAAAAGTCAAAATCAGTTTGAAAACGTAAAGAAACAGTTGTCATTAATTTTATCTAGACACTCCCAGACGAGTAGCAGGCCATGGTTAAGACGGTAAGAAGTTAAATGTGTGATTAAAGAGTCAGAGTATATCAGCGCAGAAAAACAAGTCCAAATACGTGGTAAACAGGCTTGACCAAACAACTACACCTGTTGTGGCCTTTACACGGCGCGCAGTGGTGCCAAAGACGTTTTTACCAAAACATTTTTTTTCTTATTGCAAATGTTTCTAAGCATGGTAATAAATGCTAAAAAAAATAGTAAAAAAAAATTGTTTAATATTTCTGTTTATAATAAAATTCATAATAATAAAAATGTATGTGTTGGTAACGAGAAATTTTTAATGCCGTTCCTTGCTGAAATTTAATAATTAACACTCAACTAACAAACAAATAAATAACAGAATTTAGTGTTAGAAATAATAATTAATCCTCCTACCAGTCATTGCCACTAAATTCTTCTTCGCTACCATCTTCTGTATATAAACTGTATAAGTATAGATATTACTATATTGCACTTATTTGCAAATTACTACATTTTGAAGCAAGCTGACACAGGGTGACAATTAAACTTTGACAGTTTAAAAGGGACATTTGTAGGACTAAAATAAAAAAATACCAGACTGATGCAAGCTGTTGATTTTTTTGCAAGCTTTTCAAAAAGTTGACTTACAAAACCATTTATTAAAGATACTGTAGTTTATAATGCTAATATAATATTTACCAGTCACTAGAAAATAAATTCTAATATAACTAACGCAAATAATGACTGCAGTTTCTGATGGAACACAGAAAATAAATACCGTTGCTAAAGTACAATTATTGCCGCGTACGGCCAATTTTTGACAAGTTTTAGCCCGCCGTATTTCGGCTTGGCGCCTCCTAAACACAAATAGTATACGGATCGAATACCTACCATTATTCTAGTAAATACCTATGACATTATTTAGCCGTAATCGGTATGTCACTTTTTGTCGTGGTAATTAATTATTTGGTACCAATGTGCTGCGCGCCTATCCAATCGAGACGACAAAAGTAGTAATTATACGTATACGAACACACGTTCGACGTGTCACCGTCAGTAAATTTTAATATATTTTACCACGCTTATGCATCAGCCTAACATCCGATTTCTCAGAGCATCTATTCAAGTAACAAAATTTAATTGACGTTTAGTCACCTTTGGCATGACAGTACCATGTGTGCCATCACATTTCAAGTGTCCGTTGGCTAATTATTATTAAATTTAGATACATAAAGTGTTGACGAACAACGGGAAAGGAGTACTTTGCAAACTTTATTAACCTAATTTTTCATTAAATACCTATAACATATAAAAACATCGCAGCCCTACTATACTAGATTTTCACTAACAGGCACTTTATGGCTTTCTTCCGTTTTTAGATGAGAGGATGCAAGAGAAGATTTACCCTATTATTCAAGAGAAGCTAGGAGCAGCACTAAGTGGTTGGCACCCTTCGGATCGGTCTGCAAAGTTAATGCTTCAACCGTGGCAACGCGCTTTGTCCAAAGGAGCATTTTTGGCATTTCTCCTTAAGCATATTGTACCCAAATTGCAACTTTGTATACAAAATATGGTTATTAACCCACATCAGCAGCTATTAGGTATGTTACACAGTATAATAATAGATAATTGATAATAATTTAAAACGGTTTGATGGAAATGTGATTAATGCGCTTGAGATATCGATGAATTTAAAAACTCGACCGTCATATTAAATCTTTCGTTCGTAGTTAAAAGTTTGTAAAAATAAAGAAAAATTTGAAAGCTTGTTGAATGCATGTATACGAAATATTTATTTGGCGTTTTTTTGACTGAAAAAGTGAAAATTTCCCTTAAAATGACCTATAATATTGACCCGTCCCAAGAAATTTTGTGGTATACAGTTGTGCAATAGATTTTTTATTTATTTATAAGATGAAATAATCTTAATAATAATAATAAAGTTTATTTAAATTAATTGCATATATATATATATATATATATATATATATATATATATATATATATATATATATATATATATATATATATATATATATATACAGTGGTGACTCGATAATCCGGATCAATTAAAACCGGGCCCATCCGAATTATCGAGGAATTCGGATTATTGAGGACATTTTTTTAATAACAAAAAAATATAATAAGTAATTATTTTATTTGAAATTAACTCAAAATTATGAAAAAAAAAGAAATTCTTTCCTTAACAAAAAGTGTTTTATTACAGCTAAACTAATCTAAATCTTATCGCCTTCTTCTGCACTGACTTCACCCTCTGGATTTCTGTCACCTTCTTTTGAGTCACTTGCTTTACTGTTTTCATTTTGTTTATTTTTTTTGAAGGGATGAAAATATTTCGTGATCTTAGCCTGATTGCTACTCTGCTGTTTTTTTTCAAATGCAAACTCTTTGAGACATTGTAGGGTCATGATATCTTTTAAAGGAATATCGTTCTGCTCAGCCCACTGCAGAGCTACATTTAAGCTTTTGACAGCTTCTTCGTGTTTAATTTTGTTTGAACCCTGGATCTCCGTATTCTCGTCTACTTCAGATTCATCTGAATCAGTAACTTCTAGTGCGTTACCACTTTTCCTTTTTTCTAACTCCTTTGCATCACAATCGAGCCAATCGATAGCTTCTTCGACATCAAGTTCTGCATTTCCTAGTCTACTAAGCATAGATGCAACAGAATCAACGTCTTCGGCTGGTGGACGCAATCTCTGTCGAAGAGTGCTCAACGGGATCGCATCTTCATCATCTTCTGAGTCGTCGTTTCTGGGTTGCAAAAGTTTTTTCCAGCATTTTTCCAATGACGTGGGTGGCACTTTTTCCCAAGCGTTATGCAGCAAGCAAACAGCATGTTTAAGGTTCAAGCCCTTTAGGCACTCTACTAGATCATTTTCGTCATTGGTCAATAATTCAGCCAATAGACTTTTTCTGTAAAATAATTTTGTTAAGCGAATGGCATTCTGGTCCATTGGCTGAATTATTGCTGTTGTGTTTGCAGGCAAAAATTTTGTGATAATTTTGCCATCATCGCTTATCAATTCCGGTTCACTACAATGGCTGGATGCATTGTCGACTAGCAGCAATGCTTTTTCGGGCAATCCTTTTTCCCGGAGGAACATCCGCACTTGAGGAATAAAATTTTGGTGAAACCAAAGGTTGAAAACTGCTGAAGTCATCCAAGCTTTGGTTGTAGCCTCATAGTGGACGGGAAGCACGGCATTTTTGAAGGCTCTAGGATTTTTTGATTTGCCGATGACCAACAGTTTCAGTTTATGACTGCCGTCAGCATTGCAACATGCGAGGAATGTCACTCTTTCTTTACTGGTTTTTCTTCCTGGGGCATTTTTTTCAGTGGAAGACACAAGCGTACTGTCCGGAAGTAATTTCCAAAACAAGGCTGACTCATCAGCATTGTAAATTTGAGACGGTTGTAGGTTCAAAGATTTTATTTGTCGATCCAAGTCAGCAATAAACGGCCCAACAGCTGCTGTGTCGGAAGATAATTTTTCTCCGCAGATTTTAAGTCGTCTGATTCCATACCTCTTCCGAAAATTGAGAATCCACCCTCTACTTGCATGGAACTTGTCATCACCATAATATTTAGCGTACAGCTCTTTAGCTTTGGTTTCTAGATATTCTCCACTAACAGGAATGGCCCGATTCCGGAGAGCTAAGAACCAAGAATGTAATTTACTCTCCATCCTTGGATACTCCGCTTGTCTTAAAGTTCTTCGTTTGCCAGGCCCAGAAACGCATTTCATAACAAATCTAAAAAAAAGATAAAAAAAATACATGTCACGCTACCTTATGCCACTGGAAATTGCAAATGGACAAACGACGCGTCAGCGGAGTTCGGTCAGCAATCAAGGGCCGAACAGTCGCGTTTCGCACATGTTAGTTCGGGTTAGTTTTTTCTACTCCCGTGAGGAAAGTTCTCACGTAACAAAAAAATTACATATTTTTGCATGCTTTAAAACAGATTTACATGAATTTCCAAAGAACTAAATACAAACCCTTTAATTTTTTCTGAATTTTTCCGACTATCGCTGATTGTTGATGTACCCACTCCATATTTCAGAGCTAAAGCTTTTCCAGTACTACCATTCTTTAATGCATCAATAATCTCTGACTTTTCTTTTATTGTCAAAGTTTTGTGTTTCCTTTTGATTGGAGCCATAGTCGCCCCGACCGTAACCTATAACTTTGCTAGATGGGAACTGCTGAATGTGGCCTTTGACACCACACGACGCATCAAACCAACCAAATGACAGGTTAAAACCTGCATTAGTATGTGAATTACACGGCATTTTCTGAAAAACGCGAGTCCGGATTATTGAATCAAGTAAAATCCGGATTACCGAATACTTTCATGCACTGCTGAGGCTAGCCGGACTACCGAAGCATCCGGATTATCGCGTGTACGGATTATCGAGTCACCACTGTATATATATATATATATATATATATATATATATATATATATATATATATATATATATATATATATATATTATTTATTCAATATATACGGCATTACACCATTTTTACAATAAGTACTTAAAAATTAACAAATCACAATCAGATGACGGATGATCGCTATTTCATTAAGTAATTGAATCAACAGTACTTGGTACAGTAGACTAAATAGATCCTGAAAGGTAACAATACCGAATGAACTAATTCACACCCTCCGTTCAACCCACAGTCCATCACACATTCTCCCAAAAGCCCTGCACGACACCGTCAGATCAAGCCCCCCGGAATAGTCATTATAACTTCTTTGCATCCTGGACATAGGACAATAGTATCCATAATTCGTGCGATGATAGGAACACCTAAACAAAGGCCGATGCCTCAAACGGCAAGAACCGATAGGAGCATTAAAATTCAGCAGCGCCAGCAGTTCAGCCGAATCCACAACGCCATTGACCAGCTTATGTAGGAAACCCAATTCACCGCGTAATCTACGGAATTCCAAGGACTGCACACCCAACAACCTACACCTCTCAGGATATTCCAGACCAGCAACGTTCAAACCAGTCCTAAAAGCATAGGCTCTAAGAAATCTCCTTTGCACACTCTCTATAGAGTCTATATGAGCCCGGTAATAAGGCGACCATATCAAGGAACAGTACTCCAGGCATGGTCGTACGTAGGCAAAATACAACAATTTAAAAGTCTGAGAGCAAAAGGCACTACTATGGCGCGATATAAACCCCAGCCGCCTGGATGCTTGACCAATAATTTTGGTGAAATGACCACGAAAGCTTAGTTCTCTATCCAACTCTATCCCCAAATCCCTAATCTGACAAGATCGATTCAACTCATCCCCATTAATGTTATAAACAAATCGTTTAAAGTCGTGACGCCTGGAAAACGTAACCACTGTACATTTCGATGTATTCAAGCTTAGACCATTTGAGTCAGACCAGGAGATCAGCCTATCCAGATCGCGCTGTAGTCTTTGATTGTCAAAATCATTTCTTATAGCTCGGTATAGTTTCAAGTCATCCGCAAACAGCAGATGGTCAGACTCCAAGTCTCTGCCAACGTCATTGGTGAAGAGTTTAAAGAGAATCGGACCACAGTGAGATCCCTGCGGCACCCCCGATGACACCCCGAACTCCTTGGAAAGAAAGTTGTTAACTTTAACACATTGGAATCTGCCCACTAGAAAGCTCTTCAGCCACTCCAGTGCTGTACCCCTGACACCCATCTGTCCCAGTTTGCCCAGCAACACTTGGTGGTTGACCCTGTCAAACGCTTTACTGTAATCAGTATAAATACTGTCCACTTGAAGACCCTCTTCCAGGGACTCGATCAGATATTGCTGGTATACCAGCAGGTTAGTGGACGTTGAACGCCCCGGGCAGAAGCCGTGCTGTTCGGGAACAATTACACCCAGACTAGACAGGGACAGCCGATCAGCCACCAATCCATCCAGAACCTTGGGAATAGTCGATTGCTGACTAATGCCCCTATAATTCTGTACATTATCCCTGTCACCAGACTTAAATATTGGGTACATATAGCTATACTTCCATAAACTAGGGATAATTCCCGTGGAGAGGGATAAATTAAATAGTTTAAACAGAGGGTATGCAAGAGTGTATACACAATTTTTTAATATAAAAGGGGGAACCCCATCTGGCCCATATGAAAACGATGGACGCAATTTAGACAGCTCTGCAAAGACATCGCCGAGCCCAACCGAGAAACTACTCACATCGAGCACCTCTCCACTTCTGCAAACTGGGACCTGGAGTCCATCATCAGAATACACAGATGCAAAGAAGGTGGCAAACATATTGACGATGTCCTCGCCACTAGATCCCTCACCGTTACCAAGGTGCATTGACTCCGGCAGATCTGAGGATCCTCTCACCCCGCTCATGTGCCTCCAGAATGCCTGAGGGCGCTCCCGAATTTCGCTCTCTAACTTAAATATATAATTCCTATAGCAAGCGTCATGCACCCGACTGCATCTCGCCCGTAGCTCCGAGAACTGCTCATAATAGTGTCCCGCACCCGTGAGTTTATACTGCTTATGTACCGATTTCTTTTTTATGATCAGTTCCCGAAGCTCAGACGAGAACCAACTAGGAAAATTATTGCTCTTGAAAGTCTTTACAGGTACAAACATATCAGATGCATAATAGATATAATCATACATTTTTTCACATGCATCAGCCACACTAGAGCAGCCCATGCAAGCATCCCAGTCCAGACAAGCAAAAAACCCATTCATCGCTTGCAGATTGGCACTGCGAAAGTCATAATATTGGACATTATATTTAAGCTTCTTATCTATACCTGTAGGTACATCCATAGCATAAGAGACATGATGATGACTATCATTCAAAAGCCTGTCACTCGCCTCAGTCACCTCCATGCTAGCAATGTTGGAAAATACTAAGTCCAAAAAAACTCCACTTTTATTAGGGACATGGTTATGTTGATCCAAACTCAAAAATGAAAAGGAACTGTGAATTACATTCGCAGGGGAGGTAGGAGGGCAGTCGACCAATGATCCGGACTCAGACCAAACCGCGTCTGGCAAATTATAATCACCCGCCATAATCATATTACTATCCGGGTACTGCTCGGCCAGCCCCTCCACCACCCTGCAGTGGGCCTCGTAAGTGGAGATGTCCGACTTAGGGGGAATATAACATGCTCCTATAATATACTTATGCTTTTCTATTTCAAGTAACACGAAAATATGCTCAACCCTATCAGCATTAAGTTTAATCATTTTTGACTTTATATTCTTTCTTACCCCCATCATGACACCCCCACCACGCTGCTTCTGGCTAGTAGCCGAACTCCGATCTAACCTATACAAATTAAAATCAGGAACATTAAACTCACTAGAGTCAATATCATCGTTCAGCCAAGTCTCAACTAGGATAACAACATCATAAACACTCATACTCATGGCACTACCCAAACTCAACATCTTTGTCCTAATACCACCAGCGTTTTGGAAATAGCAGCTTAATCGTTTTTTGGTACGTTATTTTGTTGTAACTTCTTTACTGTTGTGATATAGGGATCCCCACACTTGTAGCGAATGGCCAACTTGGTTTCTCCCGCAGATATTCGATCTTTCAGTTCCGTTCTCAATCCATTAAGATGCTCTCTCTGGGTTTTTGTTAAATCAGGTCCCAGTCCAATTGCACTCTCTTTCAGCTTGTATTTATTTTTTAAACAGGATCTGACAACGTCCGAGTTTGGCAATATAACCTTTAATGGTCTTGTTTTATCAGAGTTCACTCTTCCAACTCTAATTGCCCTAAATGATCCAATTTCAGTACCCAATGTGTTTATCACTTCCCTCACCTGAGATACATCATGATTTATTCGAGTTTGGAGATCATTAGATTTTTTTTCAGGTATATTATACAACATAATGTTGCAACCGCGCGAAGCCCTGTCCTGGAACTCAGCCAGAACATTAGACCTGCCAGTTAGCTCAACATTCCCCTCAATCCTGCCAGCTGCGGAAATTTCGGACTTCAAGTTCTCGACTTCCTCGCGCAAGACAATCACTTCCGACTGTAGTTGAGATACCGCGCTCTCTTGGGTGTTCCTAATTTCTTGCAGTATGTTCTGGGTGCAGATATTCTGTTCAGTAATGGCATTAAACAACTGCATATGCATCTGTTGCATCAACACAATCACATCCTTCATTCCGACACTCTTATTGTTCAATAAGCCGGAAATGCTACGGCTAAAATCCATCAAGGGCGAAGGCGCACCGGGCGGCACCGACAGAGCACCACCGGTCCCAACCTCATCACCAGCTATTTCCAGCATCGACCGCCGACCGGTCGATATCGGCTGACCATCCCTACCAGAGAGCGACCTTCGTCCTCCTGACCCTGATGCTGTTTGTTTACAACTTGCTTCATTTTTTGCTGAACTTAAAACACGACTTTCTTGTAAACATGCGGGACAAATCCAACTGTGTTTCTTTCGTTTTTTCACTAAATTGTTATTTTTATTGAACTCATCATTCGAGAGGCCCGAACAGCCCTTATGGCACCAAGTAAAACACTCAGAACACTCTATAGCCGGTCTATTTGCGAAAATTTTATTGTCGCAAACTACACACACATCATAACAATCCGCCATCTTGTGAGAATATATATATATATATATATATATATTCTCACGATGCAGACCTTTTTATAAAGAGGCACTTTTTTTCGTAAAATCAATAATAAAATTTTTTTCCATATGGTAAGAACTTCCGAAGACACGCTGTATATATATTATAAGTAAACTTGATAAAACCCCCGAAGACGTACTTGTTGGTGGCAAATCTTATATTTAACATTACATTATTTAATTATATAAATTACTCATCAATTGAAAAAAATATATGTATATTCAAATACATACTGTAACGACGCCTGACCACTGCCAGGGATTATATTTTACTATTTTTGACCTTTTTTTAAAAGATTATGCAATTTTGACAACTATTTTTTATTACTATATTATTGACAATCAACAACTTCAATTATTTTCTACTTTAGCAAACTTATATTATTTAACAATGAAAAAACAAGTAACATCACCGGTGATAACCGGTATGTACATTCTCGCCCCTTGTACAACGAAGTTTACGATTTCACGTCGAAGACCTGATACATACAATTTCTTTTTTAGGACAAGAGGGATCCCTAGGGAAAAATAAATAAATACTTTTTATATTATACAAAATAATACCAAAGTAATTCCAAAAATTTCTTTAAATCGTTTGTTGTTAACAGTCATGCTTTTATTTCAATTTTATATTTTTTTAATGATATAATTCTTTTAATATTTACTGGTAAATAATCGTTTAAATAAAAACATAAATATTTATAATTCTTTTGTGCTATAAACTTATGTATTTTTAGTTTAATGGAAATTTCATTTTTATGACGCGTGTCATGGTTATGTTTTTTAAATTGTATTAGATTTTTATTCTTAAAAACGTATACTAAAATATTATAAATATATATTTGCCTAACGTCCATTTTTTTGTTTCTGAATATAATTCTTTTGAAGGATAAAAATAGTCTTTATTAAACATAATTTTTAGAAATCTTTTTTGTAATACTTCTATATATATATATATATATATATATATATATATATATATATATATATATATATATATATATATATATATATATATATATACAGTGAAAGCTCCCATAAACGGACACTCACGGTTCCACTAATTTTGTCCGCTTATGGGAAGTGTCCGTTTAAAGGAGAGTAGTAAGGACTTATAAGAAATATAAATAGGTATCATATACACATTATGCTACATTATATAAAATAGGATTTATGTTATACGGTGGAAAAAAACATATAATACGCTACATTTTTAAAGTATTTATTTTATCTAAACGTTAATATGACTACAAATACATATAGGTAGTAAGTCAATTTTTAAAATATTACTCCTTGGGTTTTTGAAAAAAATCTAAAATATTTGTCTGACGGAATCTCGCCATATTTTGCTGAAGGAGACAATTTTCATAATGACTTTCTAGATTTTTTAAGTGTTGAAATGCAGTGAAATCATCCCTAGCAAATGTTTTTAACATAGAAATATGATTTAGAGCTTCGCCATATGAATTTATCGATTTCGAACTGCATGATGCTGCCGACATTTCTACTTCTGCTTCTTCTTCTGAGTCGTTTGGACTACCTTCTTCAAATGGGCCTATGCTCTCTACATCCAAATTTGAAAAGTTGTCAACGGCATTTTCTTCTTCTGTTGTTATATTACAGTCTAAATTCATGAAATCTTGTATATTTTGGGGGTCTGTTGCTCCTAAATTTTTGGCATGTCTCAATAACTCAGCAACTGTCGATAATGGCAGATCTTCTTCAGGATCGTAATCAATTTGTACACTACATTCTAAGTTGCGTTCGCTTTTTCTAAATCCAGCTTTGCCAAAACAGTTCTTAATCGTCGAGGAATTAACTTCATGCCATGCTGTTTTTATGAAGTACAAAGCCTCTAACACATTGATACTCTTTGTAGGCTCAGATAAACTTTGAACATCTTCCATTTTTGTTAAAACATGTTTCAAAATCAAGTGACGATAATTAAATTTGAAATTTTGTATGATACCTTGATCCAAGGGCTGACAAACTGAAGTTGTGTTTGGCGGCAAAAATATAATTTTCACATTTTTCAGCTTCGGCTCACGAGGATGGGAGCCGGCATTGTCCAAGAATAAAATAACTTGCCTTTTTTGCATACCCGTTTTTCCGTCGAATTGGAGCAACCATTCAGACATGATTTCTCGCGTCATCCATGCCTTTTTGTTTGATTTCCAAGTCGCTGGAAGATCCTTAATAGCAACATTTTTTAAAGCACGAGGACGAGCGGCTTTTCCAATCACCAGTAGATCTTGTTTGTCACCAGCCATATTTGCACAAAACAAAATGGTTAGTCTGTCTTTAGACAACTTTCCACCTATACATTTTTCTCCTTTGAGTGACAGAGTTTTATCCGGCAACGCTCGGAAAAAAAAGTCCACTTTCATCTGCGTTGTACACATCCTCTGGTTTGTAGCCTAGCAACACAGAAGGAAGTTTCTCCAAAAATTGTTCAACATCAACTTGATTTACTGCAGCAGCTTCACCAGATATGCATTTAAAACTGATATTATGTCTCTTGCGCCACTTTTGAAGCCACCCGTCGGACGCACTGAAATTATTATAACCCAAATTTGTCGCAATTTCTTTAGCTTTCACTTTCACTAACGGTCCTAATATTGGAATGTTCTGACTTCTAGCTTTCACAAACCATTCAAAACATCTTTTGTCTATATTAAAACCTTCCTTTTTCAAAAAATCCTTCTTTTGGTTTATATTAATTCCAGATTGCCATTTACTTCTGATATCTTCCTTATTTTTGGTTATTTCAGCTGCTTGCGTCTTCCCAATATTAAACCTCTTTGCCAAATTACGAACTGAAACTCTCTCTATCTAACAAATTAACAACTTCCATCTTTTCCTTTAAAGTAAGCATTCTTTTTTTCGGTGCCATTTTACGTTTACATTCACAAACTAACCCCGATAACGCTGTCTGAACTAAAGACAAAATACAAACATGAACGCGATATATGCTCGCAAGCGAAATAAAGGGGAAACACCTGATATAAAATGAGGAATTACCGAATATAATGCACGTTCTAATAAGCGGACCTAAAAAATCGTCCGGCTATTAGAGTTTCGCGTCCGCTTATGGGAGATTTTTAGTCACATTGGGGAATAATCTAGTGTCCGCGTCCGTTTATGAGAGTGTCCGCTTATCGGAAAGCATTTAACATTGGAAATGATATGCCGAAATTCAGTTCCAGGAACTTTGTCCGGTTAAGGGAGATGTCCGTTTATTAGAGCTGTCCGCAAGGAGAGCTTTCACTGTATATATATATATATATATATATATATACACGCGTATCTTCGGAAGTTCTTACCATATGGTAAGAATTTTTATTATTGATTTTACGAAGAAAAGTGCCTCTTTATAAAAAGTTCTGCATCATGAGAAAATAGCATCGTCATTCCAAAATTTGATCTTTGACATACAGGGTGGCTCAAAAATGTAAAAGTCCCAATCCACGTGAAGCTAAAAAGACACAAAATCGTTATTTAAAGGTAAGCTGCCACTGTAAATGTACTAGAGTTAACTTTTTGTATGTTAGTGAATTAGGTTTGGAACATACAGGAATCCCAAAAATAAAATTATTATCAACTTTACAAAAAAAGTATATCTTCATAAAAAGTTCTACCTTGTAAAAAAAGAGCATGGATATTTATAAACTTGATGTAGGACAATACAGGGTGGCTTAAACAGCTGAAAGTCACAATTTAAATTTAAATTATTTTGCCACCTGTATGTCCTATATAAAATTTTTGAATAACCATGCTCTTTTTTCACAATGTAGAACTTTTAATGAAGATATACTTTTTGTGTAAAGGCGATAAAAAAAATTAATTTCATTTTTGGGACCTCATGTATGTTCCAAACCTAATTTACTAATATAAAAAAGTCAATTCTAGCACATTTGCAGTGGCAGCTTACCTTTAAACAACGATTTTTTGTCTTTTTAGCTTCACGTGTATTAGGACTTTTACATTTTTGAGCCACCCTGTATGTACTAGATCAAATTTTTGAATGGAAATGCTATTTTGTCACGATGCAGACCTTTTTATAAAGAGGCACTTTTTTTCGTACAATCAATAATAAAATTTTTTTCCATATGGTAAGAACTTCCGAAGACACGCTGTATATATATTATAAATAAACTTGATAAAACCCCCGAAGACGTACTTGTTGGTGGCAAATCTTATATTTAACATTACATTATTTAATTATATAAATTACTCATCAATTGAAAAAAATTTATGTATATTCAAATACATACATACAATTTCTTTTTTAGGACAAGAGGGATCCCTAGGGAAAAATAAATAAATACTTTTTATATTATACAAAATAATACCAAAGTAATTCCAAAAATTTCTTTAAATCGTTTGTTGTTAATATTCATGCTTTTATTTCAATTTTATATTTTTTAATGATATAATTCTTTTAATATTTACTGGTAAATAATCGTTTAAATAAAAACATAAATATTTATAATTCTTTTGTGCTATAAACTTATGTATTTTTAGTTTAATGGAAATTTCATTTTTATGACGCGTGTCATGGTTATGTTATTTAAATTGTATTAGATTTTTATTCTTAAAAACGTATACTAAAATATTATAAATATATATTTGCCTAACGTCCATTTTTTTGTTTCTGAATATGGTTCTTTTGAAGGATAAAAATAGTCTTTATTAAACATAATTTTTAGAAATCTTTTTTGTAATACTTCTATTTTTTTCACTAAAAAAAACAAACTGTCCTTAAATAAGGACAGTCCATTCAGCTTACACCACTTTGTCATCTCATCAATAACCATTTGTGATTGGCCTATTGAATTACTTAGCTCTTGCTCAGCTATTAACATATTAGTATCGTCTGCGTGTATTAAAACATTACCGCTGGTATTACAAGAAGAGGCCAGGTCATTTATGAAGCAACAAAACAACATAGGTGACAGATTAGTTTTGACAACTTTTGATGTGAAATTATTTGTGTGTAATTAACTTGTGTTGTATCCTATTGTTTCTCCGAATAACTTGTTTCCAAATTAATGTTGGTATTGAAACGTACAGTGAAAAGTATTTACTTAAATACTTGTCTCTCTATTACAAGCAAAAACAAATAAATTTATAGTACAAAACCTTAAGTGTCTCACCCATCATTCTCAAATTAGACCGGCGCGGCGTTAGCGAGAGTGAATCGGCCCGAAAAATGAGTCAAAAGTGAATGCATAAATCGAATAATACAATTTTTCATGATGAACACTTTCAACAGTGTATTTACCGTTATATGATGACCATCCTATTAAACTACACTGACACAACGCAATATATCTTTGTACCGTCTTACTTTAAATCGGGAACCGATAAATATTTCTAAAGCAACTAGCAAACTGTAGGTTACCTCGTCGATCAATCTTTCATCGATTGATGACCAAACTGTAATGAAGTTCGTTAAACGCAGCGCTACGGCTGCTGACCTGGTTCCAATTTATTCAGCTTTAACTATAATACATTTTCATGGAAAAATGGATAACTTACACTTGCGTTAACAATAAGGGGAATGCAGATTCACTTTACAATAATTTATGCTGCATTAATCTACTGTTACCAAAAGTAGTACTGGCAGTTTGCTGTTGTATTAAAATATTTGAAATTATATTTTTTTAGATCCCTGGAATTGGGTTATGGACTGGGCCGATATGCTGTCAGTCGCCAACATGACACTTGTACTAGACAAATTTTTCTTTCCAAAATGGTTGCAAACGTTGGCTATGTGGTTAAATCACAACCCAAATTACACGCAAGTGACGGAATGGTACTCGGGCTGGAAGAGAATGGTTTCTGAGGAATTGTTAGCACAACCGACAATTAAAGGTTTGTTAATTAATAACGTGCTGTTTTAATTTTTATAAACCAAGTCATAGTCTTCTGGACGAGCTACGCGAAAGAAAAAAGGTGTCTCTCGTGCGCAGCACGTTCAGGGCTATGAACCATCTTTTTACGAGATTTTTTAAGATAGTAGGACACTATTCATTTGTGTATTCATTTATTATTAATGCAAGCTTAAGTTTAAAGAAAAAGTGTAAGTTCTAAAAATATTGTAAAAATTAAATAATTTAAAGATATGAAGATTGCAGGAAAGGACGTAGGTGACAATAATTTTAAATTCTTATGAAATCTTATGTATTATTGGGGTTTTAATAAACAGATTTTTACCATTTTTAAGATTAATTCAGGACTTCCACTCACATAAAAAATTAACAAGTAACAAAATTGCTAAAAAGTGACCTAATAAAAAACTAATAAAGTCAAGTTTTTGAAAGGTCTTGTAAGATCGGACAAGCCATATGCAGGCGCGGCCCGTCCATAAGGTCATTTGGTCAATGACCCACCTAAAAGTTTCAGTGATCTACCTAATAATTTATTTTTTAATTTTTTAAAACCAAAAAAGAATCTTTTGTTTCAAAGTTCCATGCGAAAACTCCCCAAGAAAGAATCAAGCCAAGCCATCGTCAAAGGATATCCAAGCTTGCTCCGGGCTGGGTCATATTTGAAATTGATCTTATAGGTATATACCGACGATATAAATTCACTAAAACTAAGAGAAAAACAGACATACGCGCTTTAGGAAGTTAAAAAGAGACACAATTGGTCGACGGCCCACCAATAATATCGGGCCACTTCCACTATGGAAATACTCTCAAACCGCCCCATAAAATATACTATTTGAAAACATTTGGTTCGGAAAAAGAAAAACTAATTAGGTAGCTAATATGCGCATTCTATTCGCATTGTATTAATAATATTAATTAGCGGTTAAACATAAAAAATTATAAATACGATTTCTGTCAGGCCAGCGCTAGGCATAAAATTTAACGGTATCGGACCGATTTTCTTACATTACCAGCGTAGTCCAGAGGTATAATCTCAGCGAGTTGATCTGAAGGTCGAGGGTTCGAATTAGTGTTGGGGCAAGAACTTTTTTTTAATTTTTTGTTATTTAAAAAATTAGATCGGCTCTAAAAGGTGTATTGGTAACAAATTGTTCCTCGATAAAATATTTTTAAAATTGTTGGCAATCTCATATTTACTACAGGCCTGCACGTGCGTAGACAAATATCGTATTACTATGTCTAGTCGCCAGTATTGTATTTATTAAAGAAAACATAGTTTCGGCAGCGTTCCTAATTTTATTTTACGAATAATCATACTTTTAGCTCAGAATTTTGTTCTGTTTATATTCTGGGCTTTTAGTACAAGGCGCGACATCTATTGAGGAGATGCTAAAATTATCAAAACGGAAGCCGCTAAAATCTACTAATCTAGAGTATTAAAACACATAGAAAAAAGCCATAAACATCTAGAGTAGTAATGTTCAATATTCTGCAGTACCTATTTTATGATTTTTGCAGTGTTTATTTGTAGGTAAATAATTTCTTGGCACATTATTAAAAAACCTTTCTTAATTAAAAAAGTGTATTTTTCTTGTTGCGTTGATATCACTAGTTGCCCACAAAATTTTGACCCACCTGTGAAAAAACCATAGAGAAAATATATAGTAGAGAAATAATGTCAATTACGAATGCGGCAAATTTACCGAGCTGAATCCGTAAACAAAGACGGTCCTCTGCGGGCTTGCGCATTGTCGAACGTTTGCCTTGTGATAGACAGGACCGTACTTCAAAATTTATTTTACATGACGTGAATCTTTTATCGAGTAATAAATGCTAAATATATTACTTCTAATTATTCTTTTTATTAATGATAAAAATGTAACCATTAGTGAGATTTTAACAAAAAGTGTATAGTTTGTTGGCTTAAATCTGAGTTTTCTTGCTATACAAAACTGTCGATCATTCCTCGAAAATAGCTCAGTTTATATATATATACAGTGCGTCTCTTTAATGTCCCCCCCCCCTCTTAATTTTTTAAACGTTACATTTACAAAATTGAAAGTTGAAATAAAATATAAACATAGTATTCTAAACAATAGAAATAAAATATGCAACTGTTTTAAGAAGTAAAATAGTAAATAAAAAAAATTACATGTGTATATTTTATTGGATTGGCATCCCATCCTGTATAATTATTGAACAAAGCAAGTTCTAGGGTAAGATGTAAATATTTTTACACCTATTTACAGTGTGTGCACTTGATACTTTGCTGAAAGCGCTACTACTTACGGCCCCATGTCAATCTAATCCACCGATATCTTAGCGATCTTTTGGCGAAAGCGCTTTTTTCTTTCGCCATCCCTTTTAAAATACTCCCCTCTACCCTAATCCACTAGTATTTTTAGTGCCCCTTTGACGAAAGCGCAAATATGCCTTTTGGACACTCACCCGTCTAATCCACTGATATCTTAGCGATCCTTTGGCCTTTCGCCAAAGGATCGCTAAGATATCAGTGGATTAGACGGGTGAGTGTCCAAAAGGCATATTTGCGCTTTCGTCAAAGGGGCACTAAAAATACTAGTGGATTAGGGTAGAGGGGAGTATTTTAAAAGGGATGGCGAAAGAAAAAAGCGCTTTCGCCAAAGGATCGCTAAGATATCGGTGGATTAGATTGACATGGGGCCGTAAGTAGTAGCGCTTTCAGCAAAGTATCAAGTGCACACACTGTAAATAGGTGTAAAAATATTTACATCTTACCCTAGAACTTGCTTTGTTCAATAATTATACAGGATGGGATGCCAATCCAATAAAATATACACATGTAATTTTTTTGATTTACTATTTTACTTCTTAAAACAGTTGCATATTTTATTTCTATTGTTTAGAATACTATGTTTATATTTTATTTCAACTTTCAATTTTGTAAATGTAACGTTTAAAAAATTAAGAGGGGGGGGGGACTTTTTTCTTTCGCCATCCCTTTTAAAATACTCCCCTCTACCACAATCCACTAGTATTTTTAGTGCCCCTTTGGCGAAAGCGCAAATATGCCTTTTGGACACACCCTTCTAATCCACTGATATCTTAGCGATCCTTTGGCGAAAACACTTTTTTCTTTCGCCATCCCTTTTAAAATACTCCCCTCTACCCTAATCCACTAGTATTTTTAGTGCCCCGTTGGCGAAAACGCAAATATGCCTTTTGGTCACTCTCACCCTTATGCAATATAGGGGAAGGAGGCATTGACACTATATATGACCTTCTTACACCATCTTACCCCTTATACAATGCCCCTAATACACACACACACCCCATCAGTGCCTTTCTGACACCTTGACCACACTCAATATACGACACTGACAAATATTTCTACTTCTCCGTGTGTGTATTCACTTCAACACCGGAGTGCATTTAAGATAAATTATATTTTTTACCTCCTATTCTTTCACATATTGATATAATTTAAATTTGGAATTAAACTATTTCTATTTATGCACTACTTGTAAGAAATAGACTACGAAATAATTCCTTATATTTAAAAGTTGGATACATAATTGGCGAAACATATGAAATGTCTGATGTCTGTAACACTTTGTAAAGACTATTTTTGTATCGAAATAACAAGCTTCAGAGGTTCGCTATATTCGCCACCCCAACCAAAAATACCATAACATACAAATGACTGAGATTTTATCGGCCCGGTTCTGTTCGCCGCGTTGCGTCATTGAGTTCAACAACCACTTTTGCTAGACGTCCCGAGTGCGCATGCCTCGAGAGGACCGTCGTTTAAAAATCTGACTGGCGCCCAATGCGTACAAACGCACTTTTTCGCCCATATATTGGACGGATTCAGCTGGTGTCGCGAATACGTTGTGATGGTCTAAATATATCTTGTCTATGGAAAAAACTCAAGGCCGCGCCTGGCCATATGTCATTAATATCATACCTGTCTAGTTCTGGCGAATGGCAAAACAGGGTAAAACCATCAAAATCAAAAGATAAACATAAAAAAACTGTTACCCAATCAATTTCAATTGTCTGCCATGAATACTACATTACAATAGTCAATAAATATTGGCCAATTTAGTGATTCAGTAATTCAGTCAAATCAATTTAATGTTCTAAACTAAGATTTGTATTTTTTCTCAAATTTTTATTGCTTCTCATCCGCGACCCGTCAGGCTCTGTAACAGGCGCGGCCCGTGAGTTTTTTTACAGGTGGGTCAAAATTTTGTGGGTAACTAGTGATATCAACGCAACAAGCAAAATAAACTTTTTTAATTACGGAAGGTTTTTTAATAATGTGCCAGGAAATTATTTACCTACAAATAAACACCGCAAAATCATAAAACTGGTACTGCAGTGTATCGAACATTACTACATTAGATGTTTATGGCTTTTTTCTATGTGTTTTAATACTCTAGATTAGTATATAGATTGCTAGCGGCAATATACTAACGGATACGTTTAGCATCTCCTCAATAGAGGTCGCGCCTTGTACTAAAAGCCCAGAATAAATGGTATATTTATGCTCTGAGCTAAAAGTGTGATTATTCGTAAAATAAAATTAGGAACGCTGCCGAAACTCCGTTTTCTTTAATAAATACAATACTGGCGACTAAACATAGTAATACGATCTTTGTCTACGCACGTGCAGGCTGCAAACTCTGTAGTTGATATGAGATTGCCAACAATTTTAAAAATATTTTATCGAGGAACAACTTGTTGCCAATACACCTTTTAGAGCCGATCTAATTTTTTAAATAACAAAAATCGAGACAAAAATTTAAAAAAAAGTTTTGCCCCAACACAGATTCGAATCCTCGACATTCTGATCAACTTGCTGAGATTATACCTCTGGACTGCGCTGGTAATGTAAGAAAATTGGTCCAATGCCGTTAAGTTTGATACCTAGCGCTGGCCTGACAGAAATCGTATTTATAATGTTTTATGTTTAACCGCTAATTAATATTATTAATACAACGCAAATACAATGCGCATATTAGCTACCTAATTAGTTTTTCTTTTTCCGAACCAAATGTTTTGAAAGAGTATAGTTTACGGGGCGGTTTGATTGTATTTCCATAGTGGGAGTGGCCTGATATTATTGGTGGGCCGTCGACCAATTGTAGCTCTTTTCAACTTCCTAAAGCGCGTATGCCTGTTTCTCTCTTACTTTTAATGAATTTATATCGTCCATATAAACCTATAAGATCAATTTAAAATATGACCCAGCCCGGAGCAAGCTTGGATATCCTTTGACGATTGCTTGGCTTGATTCTTTCTTGGGGAGATTTCGCATGGAACTTTGAAACAAAAGATTCTTTTTTGGTTTTAAAAAATTAAAAAATAAATTATTAGGTAGATCACTGAAAATTTTAGGTGGGTCATTGACCAAATGACCTAATGGACGAGCCGCGCCTGCTCTGTAATTGTAACCAAGTTACCAACAACATGACTTTTAGGGTCAATAATGTCTGTATGATTGTGGCGTATTCATATTTAAAAGATTTATTATTTGAGTGTTACGCCACTCTACTGTTAAGGAAAATTAAGGGTCACTGAAGCACGAAAGACATAATTAACGGGGAAGAGGCTTTAATTATTTTATTAAATATTAATTTACATTATGTACTTTCGAATAATAACAATTTAATTTTTTTTTCTCTAGAAAGTTTCCATAAAGCATTAGAAATGATGAGTAGAGCAGTAGGTATTATTCAGCAACCTGGAGCTAAAGAATCTATTGCATACTTGTCTACCAACGAAACGAATACAATTCTTCCACCTCCGCCACCAAAGATTGAGGTATGTTTTATCTGGTACAAGTATTAACATATAGGCCAAGCAACAGAGCAAAATATTAGCGATTTTTTTTGACATTAATCTTATTAGAAAACCGCCTGTGCCATCATCTGAAAGACGATCCGTAGATGATTCCTGTTATATTTCGAACTCTGAAATTTTTTCCTTTAATTTGTTATAAACATTTTTAAGTAAAATTTTTTTTTAGTTTTTTGCCTATAAAATGGAAAGTAATGAAGCACTCTTAATGGTGTAAATGGACGATTTGTAGAGAATACAAATACGAACAAAATGAGAGGTCGAACGTCTCGATAGGATAAGTAGCAACGGAGAAAATCCGGAAAACCGGAAAATTAAGAGTTTTTTTTTTTAAATTCATAAATCGTCCATTTTTAAACGCAGAGGGCTCAAACTTTGGGAAAAAGTAGTAATTTAGGGCTACTTTATGTGTGCAAAACCCCGGCGCTGTCCGACGATTAGTTTTGCCACAATCGTCATTTTAATTTTTCAACACACTATTTTGCAACAGGTCTGGATGCTCTATGGATCGTCCGATTTTAATTATTGAAACGGATTTGAAAAGTACAAGTTTAATTGAACAATATGTATATTTTAATTTTTCCATAAAATGCTACGAAACCGGTTGAAAATGCACGTAAAGATGCGTGAAAATGGCGGAGCGCGCGAATATTGGCTCCCCTTCGCTCCGCTGCTCTCCCGCTACGCGACATCTTGCATATTGTCCCGAACTCGTTGAAAGATATTCTTCATAATATTCCTTATTTCTTGGGCTGCCATTTCAACACGATTTCGCAGTTAATTCACTTTTTCAATTGACACACTACTATTTCCTTCATCGTACCCCACAAGAAGAAGTCACATGGTCCTTTAGCTGCTGTACCACTAACACAAAATAAATGTTCTTTCACTGGGAGGTTCGCAGTTAGAAAATCTTTCAATGTACAAAAGTCGCACTTGTCGAGCATTTTCGTTTTTCCATTTATAAGAAAACAAAACATTTCCTGGTGTTAGGCGGTCGTTTTACCCAAACAGCTGTTATAGTATATAGCTTTATTATTTTGTGAAAAGAAAAATAGTTTCCACTGCTATTCAGTAATATATCGTCCGCGCTGAGTGTTGTGCAATATTAAGTTAGTAAAACACAACATGGATTGTTTTATTTGTGTTGTAGTATTTTAACTTTTCGAAATTGAGTGTTTTAAAAGTTAGTAGGACCTAACAAAAATATTATTTTTCAAACTTGTTACATACAGGGTTCCCACTTTTCTGGAAAGTCAGGGAATTCAAAAGTGGTCAGGGAAATCAGAGAATGTTAGGAGAAACTAGTGAAAACCTCGAAAATTTGAAATTGCATAAGTTTTTTTATGGCACTGGTTTTAACCAGCTGGCCAGAACCTTTCTATACTATTAAAATATATAATATTAAATATATACGTATATGCATAAATATACTTTTTAACAATCACAGAACATCCATGGTCGAAGCGGGATTCGAACCCGCGATCTCTCGGTTACCAACTCGGCCACCGGAGACCCGTACCTTTAAGTTTAAAACCACTTTTTGAAACACCTTGTATATTTTAAAAGCCATCCTGTCGATTAGCTGCAAGTTTTCATTTTTTTTACAGAGTCTAGCAGAAGCTGTTAGAACGGCAGCGAAAATACCACAAGGTTTCAAAGACCTGATCACAAAACGTTGTGAAGAGCGAGGAATACTTTTCGTACCAATACCAAACAAATTCCACGAAGCAAAACAAGTCTACAGAATAGGATCAAATGGTGTACAGTGTTATATAGATAGAAACGTAATATTTTATAGTCAAAATAGTTCGACATGGATACCTTCATCACTCAATAAGTTATTAGATGTTTCTTCTTGAAATCAGTTTAGTACGCGAGTAAGTTAGAAAGAATTTGTTGTGATATAAATAATTTTTTATACCTTTTTCCTGTTATTAATTTATTAAAAAACGGATTAAGTGTAACAATTATACGCTGGTTTCTTCTGCAATCCGAAATTTGAAACAGTTTTGTATGGTATGACCATTTTGGATAGAAAGCTTTAAACAATTATTTTAAGAATGTTTTTAATGGCACAGCACTGTATTACTTCAGATTTTTTTTTTGTTTTAAGCGCATAAAATGTGTTAGAGTTGTAAGCCTGTTTAAATTTATGGAATGACTGAAAGTTAAGGGGGAACCTGATTTACAAGGCCGAACCATGCATCATTGTTTTTAAAACATATTTCAGCTAAAATAAAACGTCTTTTTTAGACTTTGAGGAAGTTTTATTGTACACCCGTGGAGAAAAAAATATACACCTAATTCAGTCTAACTGTGAATTAGATGGATACTTTTTTTCGGCCACGACTGTACATTTGAAGTGACCAAGCAATTTTTTCAATGCAAAATATTGATTGATGTTTATAAAATCTGACAAAGCCACGCCGCTGTAGTTATTCCACTGTGTACAGGGTGTCCAATTTTCAGCACTTTTGCGGGGTATCTCGGTTATTTTTAAAGATAGAGAGCTGCCGTTTTCGCAATATCGTGCTACTTTTTCGTGAAACGTATGATGATACAAACAGAATTTTCATAGTCCCCTTCGTTTCTGAGATACACGGCGATTTTGAAAATGTGTCATTTTCAAGCACCCGTCGTATCTCAGTTGCCTTTTAACTTATCGGTAAGGAAAAAACTGATTATTATATAGTGTTGTGCGTAGAATCCTGTTGCGTAGTCATTTTTTCTAGAAGGAACGAATTTGAAGATAAAAACCAAAGTTAATTTTTTTTTAAATCTGACACCCTGTATATTTTGTTTCATAAGCTTTTCAGTAATATATAATTGTTGGTATATATCTTTTGGTATAACTTCGGAATTTTACAGTTAAAAAAAACGTATAATAGTTCATAGTAGGCTGTGATATAATGATTTGAAACAAATGAATAGGGACATCTATAACTAACATTGAGGTTTATTTTAAAATTTTTAACATATACGAATTACTCATGGATTTATTATATAAAAGGATTCGATATCCGTATACTGTGAGCGTACCGAACGTGAAGCCTTATATTTTGTTGTTTGTTATTCTCTTGGGGGAGCAGTTTGCGAACTACGAACATAGACAAGACTACGAATTACAACGTAATTGAATCAAGAATGGTAGTAGAAAGAGATAAAATAGCATTGGAGTGTTGGAGCTCAGAAGTGTTGCTGTCTGTGCTGGTTGTTTAGGAAAACGGCTGAACCTCGGTCTGAACACTCGGTTACACGTACGTCTTTGTCTAATGAACTAGAAAAGAAAAAGTGCGACTTATAGATTTATAAATGACTCGGAGCGACTTTAAATAAACACCTTTAGAAATAACATAACCTATAAATAATAAAACCTTTTTAACTTAAATTTATTATTTAGCAGAAAATAAAGTAATTTAGGGCTTTTATTACTTTTAGCAAATCTTGTAATGCTTCTAACGTATTTTTTGTACACAAATACAAGGTAAAATAAGATGTGGCCAATGTTTATAAATTGTGTTTACAGTGTCGCTTAGAATGGTTTGTTTTGGCTTCAAAGAATGTTACATCATCCCGTATCCTTTTATATAATAAATCCATGGTATTACTACTATATAGCGAACGACGAAAAAATGTTGAAGCAAAGACGTAGCCTTCTACGTTCTTCTATAGTGCGATGTCGAGACTTGTAAACTTTATTTTGTAAGTAACCCCACAGAAAAAGTCGAGGACGGAAAGATCAAGTGATCGCGGTGGCCATCTTACAGTTCCGTTGGTTCCTATCCATTTTTCAGGAAAATTATTTTCTAAAAAAGGGCGTATTATTCCGGCATTATGAACACCATCCAGCAATTCACAGGGTTCCCAGCGTCAGGTAAAACTGGAAAAACGGAAATGTTAGGGATTGAAAAACCGTCGGGGAAAACGAATAGGATTTTGGTCTTGGTTGCATAAACGCACCATAGTTACCTATTTTTTTTATTCTAGAAAATATATCGGGAAAAGGTTGGCTTCTGTCCGGATATCTAGAATGAATATAGAAAAAAAGCCAACGATAAATTTATAATGGATATAAAATCGTACTACCTGTTAAAATATAGTTCGGCGGCATCATGCGAATTTTCATTCGATTCAATATGGCAAACTAACATATACTATTCAAAGTTCTGATAAACTCTCATTTCAGTCATTTTTTTAAACGAAAAACAGTAATAAATAACAAGTAGGAGTTTTGAGAACAATAATTTTTTAAAATGATTTCTTACAAATTTTGACAACCGGTCTGACCAGCAGCTATGAAGGGATACTATCACGATACACTTACAACGGTATGCTACGCTATGAATCAAAACACGTCGTGGCTGCGCAGATGACGTTACTTCGAGGGAACATCAAAGTGACTAGGCCGCTTGATTAATACAAAATCCCTCGCAGTGACGTCAAACTGGGAGGAGCCTGGCCAGTCAATCGACGCATCGGCTTACCGTTGTTAGTGTATCGTTGGATACTATTATATTCATTTGTTTCAAATCATTATGTCATGACTAGGGCTGGGCAATTATCGAAAAAGAGAATCGATTTTTGATTATTTGAAATTATCGATTATTTCCGATTAATCGAATTTAATCGATTAATCGAGAAAATCGAAAGTAATTGAAAAATCGATTAATCGAGAAAATCGATTAATCTACATTAATCGAGAAAATCGATTAATCGAAAAATCTATTAATCGAGAAAATTTATATTAATCGATTAATCGGACTAAATCGATTAGTGAACTAGTCGAAATTATGTCATTATTAATGACATAATGAAAGCGACTCCAGCGCTTACCACTTACCTATCTTGAACACAATTCCGGCGGGCGATTTAAATTTTAGACCCGTAAAAATTAAAGGAGCGCGAATCGAAAAGCATTCAAATTATTTCGTTGAATACGTGTTTCATAGTCGAGTTATGATTATAAAAAAAAGGAATCGATTAATCGAAAAAATCGATTAATCGAAAAAGTCGATTAGTCGATTTTTCGATTTTTTTTTGTAATCGTTCAATCGATTAATAATCGATTATTTTGCCCACCCCTAATGAAAATACGGTCGCATTTTTACGTTCACGCATGGGTCGGCAAGTAGTTTCTAGGGGGGCCCGGATATTTTTGAGAAATTTTATCGAGGTCTGTGACCTCTGTGCGACACGTTGCCTAAGAGCAGTAGCCCAAATAATACGTTCAATTTCGGTCTAAAATTGTAAGGATATATTCTTAGGTACTATTGATTAAGATCATTTCTAAAAAATCGATTTTTTTGAATCCGCTAAATCAGATTCCCCCTTAAGAAAACTAAAATATTTAGTTAAGAAGTGCATAATGCTGTTGTTATTTTTTTATATTTGTGTACCTAGGTTCCAGATAGTTGCAACAGCTGCAATTTAGACCTTGTTGCTCATTCAATAAGACCTCAAAGTGTAAAATAACATGAAATTAAGGATTTTCATAGGAATAATGTTGTAAACATTCTTTAACATATTTTGCAATAAAAAAAAGTTAAACAACTTACATAGAGTTTACCTCGCCAGATATAGGTTTTGCAACATCATTCTCGAGTCCCGTCTAAACGACAAACTTTATTTTGGCAGCACACACTGCATATCTACTTTTGGAAAATAAATAACAATCCAATAGCGGCTACTGCAAATAATAGCTGGCGTCGATATTAGAGATCGCACGATATGACTTTATTTTGCCGATACGATATATCGGCCGATAGTTACATGCCGATATACCGATACCGATATATCGTATCGGCAAAGGCATACGTACATGTTTCAATGTTTAGTTTTTATCAGAGTTGGAAAAAGTCATGACTGTTATAAAAAAAAGCCAAGACTTAAATCATGTGAATTAATTCATGCCAACCCTAGTTTTTATAAAGTCGAATATAAATAAAAAAAATACAAAATACGGTTCTGAACCTCCAATTCGCTAAATCCTGTACGTATTCTATATCAATTTCCGTTTTTCGTTCATGCGTTTTCTGTTTGGGCGAAAACGAAAATCGGGGAAGTCCCGGTTTATCATTTCTGATTGGTGAAGTTTCGGGTAAGTCCCTGTTTAATGTTTCCAGTATTGCTTTGTGAAATTCTTAATTTATTTCTCCGGAAAAAGGCCTCAGTTATACTACAGTTGCGTTATAAATGATTAGATATTATTAGTGACATTAGAAGAAGCACAGCATTTTATTTTATTATATTTACGAGTATTACCTTTCGTAGGTATATGCAGTAAGAACCCAAAATTATTAGATTTATATGTGCCAATATATCGGCAATTTTCCTGCCGATACGATACGATACCAATAATCGGCAACAACCGCCGCGCCGATATACCAATATAACGATATCAATATCGGTATCGTGCGATCTCTAGTCGATATCAAGTAGGATAAGAAAAGTAATGTAATGGTAAAGCATTTTGCACATTTACTTTCGGCAGTAATCAGCGAGTTCGTCTATTTGCTTCATGCTGCCTTAATCATGTTTAATCTTGCGCGAAGTTATTTAAATTAATGATGTACCTCCGCTTCCGCTTCCACAAATGAGGACGTTCCGCATTATTTTAGACTTTTATTTCCGCTTCTGCTTCTGCATTTTTACATTGGAAATTTACAAGAATATAAATTTTAGCGCGTAGTGTTGCCATCGAATAAGTATTTAATAGAGCAGGCCTACTATATGATAAGTGAAATAGTGATTTTGTGACAAGAAACACCATATTTTATTACTCGACAAAACTAAAAAAAAAGACTTCCTTTTGATATAAACTTTTGCAAATTATATAGGTGAGTACCTATACCAAAAGTTATATGAAGCAATATAATCCCAAAAATCTTACTAATTGTTAAAATATTAATAAATAAGGCTGGCCACTTTTGGTCTGCTCGCAGAAGATATTTGTTGTCAAGTAAACGATTAGAAAAGGGCACTGCCGAAGTAGTAAAGAACTTGATACATGGATTTATTAAGAATGGATTCGATGTCCGTATACTGTGAGCGTATCGAACGTGAAGCCTGTTTATCTGTTGTTTGTTATGGAAACATTTCCCCTAGAGGTAGAGTTTACGAACTTTAAGCTAATACGTAATTGAATCAAGAATGGTAGTAGAAAGAGATAAAATAGCATTGGAGTGTTGGAGCTCAGAAGTGTTGCTGTCTCTGCTGGTTGCTTAGGAAAAACGTCTGAACACTCGGTTACACGTACGTCTTTGTCTAATGAACTAGAAAAGAAAAAGTGCGACTTATAGATTTATAAATGACTCGGAGCGACTTTAAATAAACCTTTAGAAATAATATAACCTATAAATAATAAAACCTTTTTAACTTAAATTTATTATTATTTGGCAGAAAAATAAAATATTTTAGGCCTTTTATTACTTTTAGTAAATCTTGTGATGCTTCTAACGTATTTTTTGTACAAAAATACAAGGTAAAATATGATGTTGCCAATGTTTACAAATTGTGTTTACAGTGTCGCTTAGAATGGTTTGTTTTGGCTTCAAAGAATGTTAAATCATCCCGTATCCATTCATAATAAATCCATGACTTGATGCTAACCACATTGCAAAAATTTCAACTTTCACCACAACAGATATTAATGTTTGTTAGTGATAACGTCGCAGTCATGCTTCTTGCGGGTCGTTTCCTCAAAAATTTTGTGATACCTTACTACATGTTACGTGTATACTTCATGCGCTACATCTTGGAGCAGAAACACTTCGAAATTGCTATCCAGATGTAGATACATTAATAGCACAGAGAAAAGCCGTGTTCTGCAAATCGCCGAAACGTAGGCCTATTAGGGAATTTCATCGGCAGTGTCTTGGGATTCCAGAACCTCCACAACACGCTGCGGAACATTGTTAGAAGCAGCTTTTTATTATTTGAAATATTTTCAGAAAATCCTACCCGACCAACTTCGATGCTATAGAATCCGCTGTCATTCGTAAGAGTGAAATACAGTTTCACGATGGTAAAGTAGAAGCAGATTTACAAACGATTTATACTAATTTTGGAGCACTAGCGGATGCCGTACAAAAGCTACAAAGGACTGCGATATCGTTAAAGGATTAATTGCAATCATAGATAGCGTACAAACAGCGTTACAGTTAACTGACGAGAAACGTATTCGCGTTAAAGACAAGATTAACAGCGTGTTAACGAAAAATCCCGATTTCGCCAGGTTGCGACAGATTAAAGGTTGAAGCACTCTTGTCCGACCGGAATCGGACAGCAAAAATTCCGAAGGAATAAATAAACGACTTTTTTTTATCTATGACATCCCACGTAGACTTCAAGTCTAAGTACTAACGTACCGTGGGTGTCTGAAGAGAAGGGAAATGTAGTCTATTGACACGGGATTTGAAGGATTGGAGGTTGGGACGGGAAATCATCTGCAGGCAATTTGTTCCATAATCTGGAGACCCTAGGTATGAATGAGCGAGAGAAGTGGTCTGTTCTAGGCTTTTGTAGCTGGACAGTAAAGGGATGCATACGTAACGCGCCTCTTGTTCTGTTAGACATTCAAGGGGGGAATAATCCCGGCTAGTTCTTCGGAGCAAAATCCGTGGAAGTAGCGGTAGAAAAGTGATAAATCCCCGACAGCGCGGCGATGAGCGAGAGAAGGAAGTTTTCTCGTGAGGGCTGGGTCATTGATAAGTCGAATGGCTCTCTTTTGGATAGAATCAAGGATCTCAAGTGTCGAAGGTGATGCCGCTCCCCAGATGTGGGAGCAGTACTCTAGGTTAGGTCTTATTTGGGAAGCCTAGAGAGTGTATAAGTTGGAAGGGGAGAAGTATTTTCTGGCTCGAAAGAGAAAACCAAGCTTTTTAGCTGCCGATGTGGCTACTGAAGTAATGTGTTTGTGCCAGCTGAGATCATGTTCGAAAGCGACGCCAACGAGATCGAATGTTTCGTTGTTTTGTAGGGCTTGACCATTCATGTGGATGGGGTAAGCGTTGCCAGATTTTTTGCGTGAGAGGGAGCAAGACTGGGTTTTGGAGGCGTTTAACTGAACAAGGTTCTTGGCACCACAGTCTAAGTTTAATTGAAGATCTTGGGAAGGGGATCGGTACAGACTTCTTTATGTGAGTGCACACATTACGCCGGACGGGATTCTGTCCGGTGTAATGGTGTAAATTTTTTCTGTCCGATACCGTCCGATTGCGGCCGGATAAGTGTACTTCAACCTTAATAGTCATAGTGCTTCTACCGATCCATTATGTAATTTCAGAGACCATTTTAACCACGCCCCTATTCCGTCATTAGATGTGGAACAGTCCTTTTCGTTGTATAAACGTTTGTTCCCCTACGTACATCGCTCTCGAAAACTACTGTACTGCAAATGTTTACCCGACACATCCAAATTTCTAATACTTGCCGGGTAAGCATTCTACAATATCAATATCCCTTATTAGTTATATAGCCTTACCATTTTTTCTGAAACTACACGACGTAAAAATTTGGAAGTGTGGTGGCCCAATTATAGACGTGAAGTATAAAAATTTAAATTTTGATTCTGGGGGTTAATTTCCTAGGGTAAATTGGGAAATGAAAAAAGAATTAAGGGTATCGTGTAGGGTATCAAATGAAAGCTTATTGAAGCACGAATTCAACGATATGATGAATTTTTTTAATGCATTTTGTTGACATCCACCAGAAGGATCGCTCAGAAAAATCTGAAAAAATCATGAACATTAAGAATTAGGTGTAGATTGAACGAAAATTATCAGGATTGGAAAATTCTAGCGCGGTCAATTGTTATAAACAATTTAATTGTTTATTTCCTTATAACTGCTGAACTATTGGTTTTAGAGAAAAAGTGTTTCGACAAAAAATATTTCTCACGATGTATGGAACAACTTTTGTCCTTACACATTTTTCAAGATTTTTAATTTGGGCGATGCGATACGGCGTTGGTGCCGTCGGCGGCAGATTGACAGAGATCGGGCGGCCGAGGTTTGCTCTGGTTAAGTGGGGGACCGATGGCACGGAACACTAGTTGCGTAAGTATAGCTTGCACTTGAACGATTTTTTTATTTAATCACATGGATTCAATTATTTTTGTCACATATCGTATACGTACGCACTTGCTTGATATTCTTTATACTATATTAACCTTTAATTCCATAAAAGTTGATATCAAAAGAAAACATTTTTTTAAATGTTGCTCAATAATAAAAATAATCTGTCTGTTCACGAGACCCCGACCTTACATCACATCAACTTCCGCATTCGTTTCTGTTACATAACAGTTTTATCCTTGTCCGTTGAAACACATATGTCACATCACTAATTTAAATCTGTGGCTAAACTAGATTTAACCCCAGATCTTGTATTTAGGGTTTATTGTATGAATTAAAAATGAGCCCATATTTTATAAATTTTTATTTCTCCTAAAGTACAATTAAAAAGCTATAAAATATTTTATACCTTATTGTTGTACAACATAAAATGTCTTTGCATTGATTGATCTTACTTATAAAAAGCACCTTTTTCTTAAACCTATTCTATATTTTTAATGTTCGATTTGAGGCGGGTTTGTCAGTAATCATAACATCTAAACCATGGGAACGTTAAGAATTAATAAATTTAATAAGGTGCCGAATTTTGCACCGACGCCGACGGCCGCCTGGATAAGACTGGCAGTTTATCTAGAATTGTTTAACTGTCAACAGTATCAAATTCTCTTTTGCAATTTTTACTCAACTCATTCAAGAAATATGGCGAAGGCCTTGGGTGCACCGGCAAATCAGCCCTATGAACATCAGTTATAACAAATTTCTCTAAAAATATAATAGCACAAAATGGACCTTCAACTGATGATTCGTTGTAACCATTTACATGGATTAATACCATGAGAATTTACACTGTTTTCGTTGGGTATCTTACGGGAATTTTGACATGTCCCGTACCAAATTTTTTATAATGCATTTTAAAAACAACATATGTATAGGGCAAAAGGTCTGATTGATTATGTAAAACTTCACAATAAACCACACTAATAAATCAATAATTATCACAGTCTAAAAACGATAAAAGTACGTACACCTTAGTACACTATCTTAATAAAACAACAAAAAAAAAAGACACAAGTGATAAGAGTGGTTAAAACAATAAATGAATTTAACTGTACTGACACTATTAATTTTATACAATAATTATTAAAATCGATTAATAGGTTGAAAAATAATTATGACTAACTTTAAATTTATAACATATCATTAGCTAGAACATCTAGACTATCCGTAAAAAATAAAATGTAAACGTAAAAATATAATTTACAATTTTATAAGGTGACAGAAATCCTAACTATAAAATTAGGAAATACTTAAAAAATGCGTTAAAATATCTTGCCTTTCTTACGACAAGGCTTACCAATGCAAAAACGACAGATGTAAACAAAATCCAATTTTGTGACCGAACTGAAAAAAGTTTGGGTAAATAAGAGTCATTTTCCACTAATCTCTACACGAAAAAAAGTCTAATTCAAATAATTCTTCTATTTTTCTATATAGTTGTCCTATATAAGATTTGTAGGAGAAAAGGAAACGTATGTATATCATAGTTAATATAATAGCCGTGCAAAAGGTGCATGTTTGCCATTTTTAAACGCGACTTTCTTTTGAACTTTGCCATACTGTTTCAATTAGAAACGGTCCATGAAACAAACTGAATGATTGCTTAAATGCTAGCTTACGAAATTATGTCTGTCAGTGCAAAAACTATAGTATGGCGGTCAAAAAATGACAAAAATGTTTGCTTGGCTTTGTACAAATTATCCCAATAACTCGGTTTTTTGTATTTATATTGTTATCGTTAAAATTAACAAATAACAAAATTGTGACAAATAAGTTTGAAAGGTCAGGAAATGTGTCAAAGTAAAAACCAATAATTACGAGGTGTAAAAATTACTGTTTTTCAAAAAATTACGTATTTTTTGGGTATTTTCTGAGCTTTTTGAGTTTTATCTCCATATTTTTAATAGAACACTGCTTAACATAGGG
Source organism: Philopedon plagiatum (assembly GCA_963971165.1). NCBI lineage: Eukaryota > Metazoa > Arthropoda > Insecta > Coleoptera > Curculionidae > Philopedon > Philopedon plagiatum. Next base: position 96,003,647 of record OZ020192.1, on the reverse strand, counting down.
TCAAAGATTTACCATGTGAAACCTTATTGACCGCTTTAAAAAATACACTGTATAAACATAAAGAGCATATTTCAACTAAATGTACAGAAAAATAGAGATAGGTTTAAATTAGACACATTTTTTTTTCATGCAGATAGATACCTTGTAAATATTTTTTTCTACAAGCGTGCATAAAGTAACTACTTTCCGCACTTATATGCGTGCTGAAAGTTGAAAGACGCGGGAATCAATACTTCAACAACCGCATACCTATAAGTAGAGTACCACTTAATTAGACTTCGTGTGCTAATTAAGGTCACTGGACCCGGACCGAAGAGGTCCAATTTAACATGATAGGAAAATATTGGTGGGAAATCCCCAAAAAATAACTATACAAAAATTATGTATCCACCGAATAATCACAGGGCCGCCTTTCTTCTTATATCGTTGCTATATGCAATTAAGTTTATGGTATTTACCTATTTGTTGTCAGTATAGGCGTCAAAAGTGAAAATACAAAGGTTATTCGACTTTTATCCAACTTTTAAGTAGAAAATGGAGGTCGAGGAAGAAATTAAAGACAATATGATTGATGGAGTACCAAAAGACATTCTCGAAGAAGCCAAGAATGTGAACGTCGAACTGTTACCAGAAAAATCGAAATACCGTTACGCCAAAGAATTGGAAACAATAGGTACCCATACACCAGCAATCATTCCTGCCATTCTTTCCTTTGACGTTCTTTCCTTTTAAGATTATCGAGCGTTAGTGGATTAAGACATGATGGGCCGTCAGTTCATTTATCCCTCTCGGGGATATTCTTACGTTCTGGGGAGACACGATAAACTCTTGGTTAGTTGATCACGGTCTTTCCTAACGTGCTTATCATCCGTGCGCTCTTTCAAGACAAGACAAGACAAATCTTTACGTTCCAAAGTAAAAGGCTCACTTGACATGATAATTTCAGAAATTTGCCGCAAAGTTGGACTCTAACTACCTGCACGTTCAATTTATTATAAAAAACTGCAGAGAAAAGCATTTTGTGTTAGTGGACTCTGAAAGGAATATAATTCTTTTGAAAAACAACAGGACTAACCTACAGTAAAACCTGGCCAGAAAGACACCAAGATTATGTTTGTGTTAGTGGGATACAACATGTTTTGTTTCATTTCAATTTCTTAAGAGGAAAGAATACCGACGGAAAGAATGGCAGGAATGATTGCCGGTGTATGGGTACCTAATAGGTACCCATACACCAGCAATCATTCCTGCCATTCTTTCCTTTGACGTTCTTTCCTTTTAAGATTATCGAGCGTTAGTGGATTAAGACATGATGGGCCGTCACTTCATTTATCCCTCTCGGGGATATTCTTACGTTCTGGGGAGACACGATAAACTCTTGGTTAGTTGATCACGGTCTTTCCTAACATGCTTATCATCCGTGCGCTCTTTCAAGATAAGACAAGACAAATCTTTACGTTCCAAAGTAAAAGGCTCACTTGACATGATAATTTCAGAAATTTGCCGCAAAGTTGGACTCTAACTACCTGCACGTTCAATTTATTATAAAAAACTGCAGAGAAAAGCATTTTGTGTTAGTGGACTCTGAAAGGAATATAATTCTTTCGAAAAACAACAGGACTAACCTACAGTAAAACCTGGCCAGAAAGACAACAAGATTATGTTTGTGTTAGTGGGATACAACATGTTTTGTTTCATTTCAATTTCTTAAGAGGAAAGAATACCGAAGGAAAGAATGGCAGGAATGATTGCTGGTGTATGGGTACCTATTGGTGGACATTTCAAAAACTTGCAAACCATCCACATTATGGTCAAGGTACTCAATGTTAAAATCTATGTTAAAATTAAAACATAATTTGGATATAAGCAAATATTATAAAGTATAACTGGTATTTTAATAATATTGTTAATAACAAATGAAAATAAGATTACAACTATTTGGGATGTTTGTCCTTGAAACAGCGAAACATTTTTTTGGCACAAATTTTTAACACATTAAAATAGTATCCCCTTAAACACGTGTCCCGCTTTTTCATTTGCAAGATCTGGCAACCCTGGAGTAATTATATCGGCAATTATTCGGATTATTGTATGCACCGAATTTTTTCATGAAATTTTGCACAGTACCCTAATTTTGGGTCGTAGAACACGAATCCGAAGTCAGTTTTTGCCGGTCTCGTATGGTTTTTTCAAAAAAAAAAAATTTAACTTTTAGGTTACCTTTTTTTATAGATTCCTTTAAGTTTCGACACTTTCACTTAAACATATCTGTAAACTTATAATTTTTATTTTATGTAGTCACACAAAACACCACATTTAGGCAAAAATAGCTAAGAAAATTGCTTTTTCCTATAGAAAATTCCATTTTACTCGCTACTAGCCGCCATTATTTTCCCAGCTGTCAAGTGTCCGGCGTTGCAAGGTTTACTTATTTTTCATGAAAAAGTTGTAGTTTGAATTTTGAATTATATTTTCACTTTGACGTCTATACTGAAACAAAATATTTAAAAAAATACGAAAACTAGATAATTTTTCTCACGCTCGTAGAAAAAACATTGACCCAACACCTGCGGAAAGTGTCTTTTCCGCACTCGACTGCTGACCGAACTCCGCTTCGCGTCGTTTGGCAAACTGCAATCGCGTGCGAAAAAGTATCACTTTCCGCACTTGTTGGGTAAATAGCTATTTTTGATCTATGTATAGTTGCTTGTTGCTGTATTGGATATGTCCTACAATAAAAATTAAAGCGATTTTATGCAGTTAAATATATCTCTTCGCCAGTTTTTTAACACACGAGCTAATTCTGCTAGTATATGAATTCCTAGTCTTTAACAGTAATTACTGCTACATACATATCAGAAAAGAACATTTGATATTAAATATATTAGCGTGTGTCGTGTGTTCAGGATCACAAGATCGTAACTTTTTTTTTCAAAAATTCATAGATTTGAAGCGAATTACACCTGAGGGCGAAGTATACCCGTGGACAAAAAATCGTTTATCTAATTCACAGTCTTAGATAAATGAAAGTCCGGTAAAAATGTACAGTCGTGATCAATAAGGTCTAACATCTAATGCACAGTCCAAACGTTCCTTAATAGAATTTCATGGGGAACTGGAATTAGATGCTAACTTTATTGAGCACGGCTGTACATTTTTACCGGACCTTCGTTTCCTCGCCACGTTTCGGTTAGCAAGTATATCCAACTGTTTTTAAGTTAAACTCTCTACAAAGCAGCTCAATTAGTCCTCTAGTAAGCCGTCAATTATTGTTCGCGCACAGTTAACTCCAAAAGTTTCAAGAACATTGATATGCATAATATAAAGATAACATTTTAAATTACAATAAATAGGTCAGTAGGTTTGACAGAGTCCATAAATAGATGAAGCAGTCAACAAAGCGTAGACGCAACGTAGCAATATAAAATGTGGTTGAGCACAAGATATGGATGGAAATTTCAGTTAAAGCACATTTCTTGCGCCGTGCGTGGCGTAAAAGTACTCGTATTATGTCGATTGTCAAAAAATGTGGATGGTGTTAATCTAATTTTTTGCCGTTTGTGTCTCTAATCGAGTCTTTTAAAAATGAAAATAATTAGAGAAGAAGAAACTTAATTTAATGGAAGGTTTTATTCACAACCGCTTATTTTTGTTTTTTTTTTTCGGCTTAATCCCTGTCATTCGGTTCGATACGTTTGCGTGTTGCCGGGCGTACGCGTACACGCACCTTTACGACGGACGTACGTTCCGACGCAAATAAATTTTACAGTGTGTATGCGTAGCTGTTATCTTGTACGTCTACGTCTTACATTGCTTTAAGTGTGTATTTTCGTAACTAATACATTTTTGGTAGGCATTATTTTTGTATAGAAACAACCGATACCTGTACTATTTACAACTAGCATTTACATAAACTACAATAACGTGAGCTATACAGGTGCAGAAACCATCTTAACAAAAGGGAAACTTTTTTATTTTTGACTTTACGGAAAAAAGTTATTCTTCATAAAAGTTCTGCTTGTTGAGAAAATAACACACAAATCAAAAATTTTAATCCAGCATATACGGGGAATCAAAAAAAAAGTAAAAAAGATAAATGTCGTAGAAGGAAAACTATTTTTAGTTTTAATTGAAAAGTACAAAAACGTAAGAAAGTGTCATCCAGAACTGAAAGGTGATCGAATATGAAATTGGACAAAATAACTTTATGGTCATACATATTATGTATCTTTTATTTTTTTAAATAACATTTTACCAAATTAAACAACAATAACATTTTATGAAATACTACACCAAGCTTTAACACGACCACCGTTTGTTTCCATACAAACTATTGCACGTCGTGAAAATTCCGCCACGGCATTTCTAGCCATCTCAGGGGAAATTTCTTGGTCACTTTTTTTTTAATTCTTTACTCCGAACCAACTTAAAGTTTATTACGGGCAATATATAACATAACATCAAAATATATAACATTAAAAAATATAACAGAATTAAGAAAAACTAATAAAATTCTAAAGAAAAACTATTAAATCAGTAAATTTTTTAAAATTATTTTTTAGGTGTATTTTAAAAGTCCTTAAAAAACTATTGCAAACATTCAAATTTTTAAATAATGCTTCTTCAAATGTATTTTAAATAACTGTAATTTCTGGATTTTCCTTGTTTTTTGGAAGGTCATTATAAATTTTTATGCCATTATATAATAAAGACTGCATGCCAAAATTGCTTTTACATTCTCTGATAATTCTCTTTAAATGGTGTATGTTTTAGAAAATTCTGTGGGCATAGACTTTTCCTTTTAAGAATCCCCATAAGAAAAAATCTAGGGGAGTTATATCTAGGGATCTTGGTGGCCAAGCAAATTGTGACCTTTGTCTGGTCCACCGCTGTGGAAATGTCCGGTTTCAAAATTCTGTCACTCTTGCAGAGCTGTGACATGGAGCACCGTCATGTTGAAACCAAAGTGTTTTATATCCAGTGGTAGTCGATGAAAAAATTCACATAATTCCGTGTTCAAAAAGTTCAAGTAAATTTCACCGGTAAATTTTCTCGAAAAAAGTACGGCTCTACGTATGAATGACTATAAAGTTATTTTGTCAAATTTCATATTCGATCACTTTTCAGTTCTGGACGACACTTTCTTCCGTTATTGTACATTACAATTAAAATTAAAGATAGTTTTCCTTCTACGGCATTTATCGTTTTTACTTTTTTGACACCGTATGGGTCAAAATTTCTGCTTTGGGTGATATTTTCTCAACAAGCTAAACTTTCTATAAAGAATAGCCTTTTTCCGTAGTCAAAAATCAAAAAGTTGCCCATCTGTGAAGATTTATGGACACACATACCAGGTTTACTCCGATTCCACACATTTGCTTTCATATAAGAGATTATTTATTTTCATTTACTTTCCGCACATGCTGGAAGACAAATATCCTGAATGTCGAACGGATCTCTACACAAACCTAAATACAGGGAGCATGACTAACACCAACGTCGTGGCAAGAACCCAGGATAACTTGACAGTGTTATATGCTTTATTGCTGGGTCATGTCTTTCGTGACTTGCTGATGGGATGCTCTCAATAATCGAACTGCATGTATAGTTCCAAAGTGAGCATTTTTTGGTGTAAAATAATTTGTAAACTTTTTGTTCACTGAAGAAAGCCTAAGGGGGTTTATCGAATACGGATGAAATATAAACCACAGCGAATTGAAATATGTAACTCGCAATATGTATTACCCAATTATTCCATCTACGAGTTACTGTCGATTAATCCTTAACAACTGACAGAAACTCTTTTTACCAATTATATTTTGCGCAATATATACACGGTGTCCAAGACAAGGAGGGCCAGTATGGGGATCTCGCTTATGGTTACAAATACAAAATTAGTTAAATGGGAAAAAGTTGCGTAATTAAAGAACTAATAAAATGATGCTCCGAAATTTTTTAGATGATTTTTCATTTTCGAGTTATTTTGAAAAAACTAAATTTTCGAATTTTTAATTTTTTTGTTTTCTAGCGTTAATTTGAAAAGTAGATCAAAACTAATAAAACTTCTTTACAGCAACTTTTAATGAACCTCAAGATTACGTTTTAAATTTTTTTTTGACGTTTCGTCTTTGGGCAGCGATCACCAACTTAATTTTTTTAAATACGGCCCTGATTTTTATGTCAAATTTTAAAAGCCCTTTTTATTCTAAATTCAACAGAGTCTTTTTTCACCATTATTAAACAATTTCTGTGATCCGGACCTGTCTCCTAACTCGTAGAACCTAGAACGTTTCATACATTGTTCCAGATTTTGTAATTTAATGAAGAAAATAATGAAGCATACTCAATCTTTTTAATATCTTATTTTAATTATGGATTGTAAATAGGAAAAATAATCAATTAATTACTGTTGAAAAACATTTGTTTTCAAAATGATTAGTAAGGATTAAATACATCTAGAGTTGCCTGCCCTCAAAAAATTTCTAAAGTAGCACTACAAGAGTTTTACGAATGTGTTAGGTAATACTAGTGATTATGTCCTTTGTTCATTTATTTGTGGTGTATTGTTAACAGTAATTGGTTGGTCATTAAATTAATGTTTCATACTAAGTATAAAATGAATTTCAATAATTTAATGGAATTAAAAAATGCATTAACCTAAAATTTGTCAATAATGGTCAAAAAATGCTCAAAACCCAATTAAACCATAATGTGTGGTATACACTGGTCTTGGAATATTTTTAACAGTAATTAATTGATTGTTTTTCTTATTTACAATCAATAATTAAAATAATAAATTAAAAAGATTGAGTATGCTTCATTATTTTCTTCATTAAATTACAAAATCTGGAACAATGTATGAAATGTTCTAGAAGACAGGTCCGTATGACAGAAATTCCTTAATGGTGAAAAGACTCAAAACGTAATTTATCCATCATGTGTAGTACACTGTTGAATTCAGATTAAAAAGGGCTTCTAAAATTTGACAAAAAAATCAGGACCGTATTTAAAAAACTGAAGTTGATGATCGCTGCCCAAAGACGAAACGTCGAATAAAGAAATTGATAACGTAACCTTTAAGTTCATTAAAAGTTGCTATAAAGAAATTTTATTAGTTTTGCCCTACCTTTCATATTAACGCCACAAGAAAATTAAATTAAAAGTTCGAAAATTCAGTTTGTTCAAAATAACTCGAAAATAAAAAATCATCCACAAAATTTCGGAACATCATTTTAGTAGTTATTTAATTACGCAGCTGTTTTCCCATTTTTGTACAAGTGTAGTTGCCGCCTTTGAGCTTAGAAGGGAAGAATACGGGTTCAACCAATATCACCCCCTTGATGTGTTATTTAATAAATTTTAGGAACCTGCTTACTTCTATGTTTAACAATTTTAGAAATTTCTATAGCATGCTATATAAATCTTAAAGAATTCTACCCTTCTAGTACATTAACACTGTTTTTTTCTTAAGAAAATTAAACCTAACAGTCGAGCATCTAAATGGATTTTTAATCTAAAACAATATTTACACTGTCCGTCTAAAGTGATTTCCATAGTTAGCTTTTCGTTAACAAAAGTTACTAAGAAACGGAATGGTTTTAATACTTTACAACTAACAAGAGAACTAGCAAACATGGTAAAACTGATGGTAATAATTTTTATATGTTGTAGTTGAATTTCCCCTCAGTGCTAGTGTCAAAGAATTTTATGCGACGGGCTTTAATTTTAGAGGTAATCGAACTGAAAGTTTAGCCTGTAACTTATACACTGAGTTTTGTAACAACTGGCGTAACATAGCAGTGCTGTGCTTCGCACCCAGCCAATCAGGGTTCGTGTCCATGACTCAACATAAGTACTACTTGTTTCAATTTAATTGATCTATTTATTATCATTTTTTGTATGTTATATTTCAGGTTAATCATCTCCAAAAATTAAACCCGTCGCATAAAATCCTTTGACCCTCATATTGAGGGAAAACACCTCTACAACATTTACAGGGTGAATTTAAGTGTTATAAGGCGATATATCGAAAACGGTTTAAAATATTTTAGTGAAATTTTGGCGAGTTAATAGGGAGATGGGGGGACATATTTAAACATATTTTGGACATTTACTCCCCTCTCTATTTTGAGGGGGAGGAATAACTTTTGAATTTTAAATGGAATGATGTACTTTTGTTGATAAAATTCGAATCTACGTAAAAACTAGGTATGTATAGAATTTTTTTTTGATTTGCTCTTTCGGTTATAGAATTACGGTTAACTAAATTTTAATTGAACATAAAAAATAAATAAATTTTTCCAATAAATCAAGTTCACTTGTCAGAATTATTATTCGTTCCCTTGGAAATGCGTTATTTTTACTTAAATTAGGTTGAAAATTTTGACGTTTAAACGAATATTTCTCAATTGGCCTTCTAGGTTCCCGGATTTGACCCCCCTTGACTTTCTCTCGTGGAGTTTTATAAAGGACAAAGTGATGGCAACTACACCTACAACTTTAGATGATATGAAATCCGCTTTGCCTGCTTATTAGTGACACCTGAAGTGTTACAGTGGGTACGAAATTCATTTAGAAAGAAGTAAGGAAGTTGAAGGGAAAAATTTCGAACTCAAGCCTGACAGACGATAAAAGGGTTGGAATTAAATGGTAAATATTTAAGCATTTAAAAAAATTTGTACACATACGTAGTTCTGTATGTAGATTTAAATTTTATAAACAAAAGTACATCATCCCATTTAAAATTCCAAAGTTATTCCCCACCCCTCAAAATAGAAAGAGGGGGTGAATGTCAAAGATATGTTTAAATATGTCCCTCATCTCCCCATTAACTAACCACAATTTCATGAAAATATACTAAACCATTTTCGAGATATCGCCTTGTAACTTTAAAAAACCCAATGTGTATAAAAATTATTAAAATCGGTTATCATGTTTGGTAGTCCTCTCGTGTCATTTTTTAAAGCTTACATCTGATATCAAAATTTTTAAAAACATTGTTTTGTAGAGAAATAGAGAGAAATAAGAAAAAATTCGATTTTCTTACAGTTATAGTTAATATAGGAAATTATTTTTATATGATGTACGCTGATTGGCAGAAATTATGCACATTTTTTCCAGAAAATTTTATTCTTAGAAAAGTGACTGTATAAATTGATTTTTACTACACAAAAATTTGAAGCAGTTCATAAAGAGAGCACACAAGATTCTAAAGCGTGATTTTTTTAAATGAAAAATATTCAAAAAGCAAAAAGTTATTTCCTTAACCTAATTCAGCAGAATCTAGAGTTTATTTTTTAGTGACTATTTTTAACTATATCAGAAAGTTTAAATAGCCTGGTATGTATTACATTTAATACTGCTTAATTTCTTTGATCACTGCACAACTTGACATCACGTCTTTAACATCGAAAAATGATAATTTTAGACGCGCATTGTATTCTGAAGCTCTACTATATTCATTTAAGATATTTACATCATGTCATGCGAACATTATTAACCACTAAAATACTTACAGTATTGTCTTATTTTATCAAGCATCTTAATACAATTACTTACTTTACAACAATGATAATAAAAAATGTTTATTCTAGAAAAAATACAAATAAATAATTAGTCCAACACAATATTTTTAAAATTTCCCTAAAAAACAAAAATTATTTCCTAACCCTAGTGATTTACATAATTTTTTAAAATATGTACAAATTGTGACCATTAGTTTCCATTCTGCCTTGTTAATAAGTGAATATTAAACACCAGTATTTTTTACACAACAGTTAAATAAAAAAAAATTAATAATCAACATAGATATTTTAATGCTATAAAGTTACGTCAGACTATTAACTGATATTCATCACAGAAAAAAAAAATGTGTAAAAAACCTAAGATTGGTCTCATTTTTCTGTAGAAAACTTAAGCTAGATTTTTCACATTGTGATGGAAGAATAGTGTAGATATGATGGCGATACCTGTGATATCAACTCTGTTTCTAGAGGAATCACAAAGCAGTGCCAATAAAGTTTAAATTTCTTGGTAACGTGGTATTTGCTGACTAGTTTCCAGAACGTTTATTGGTTTAGGTTTGTAATTTAACAGATTGGGGATGATGGCAGAGGATGACACTTCCATATTTTTCGCTAGTGCCCAAGGCCTACCAGGCTAAGAAGAACTTATTTCGGAAATACAATGCTAATGCTACAATCATTTATTCATTCCTTCACCCACGTTATCAATAATAGTTCAAATATATACATATAATATATAATGATATAAAGTTTGCTATAACCACCAATTTAATTCTCAAAATTTAAATTTCTTTAAATTAACAATATGATATGTCGATGATGGTACACTGTGCCAATTTGGGTTAAAATCTACGTGATAATTAATCTTAAGATAGTAGGATATACATATACAAAAAGTTAAACCAATCTTAAATTTCTTACTAACATACAGTGGCGTGCAGTCCATGGACACGGGGGAAGCACTTCCCTCAACTTTTTGGAGGTAAAAATTTTTTGTATCCATTAATAATGCATAATTTTTAACATTATACCATAATTTTATAAAAATATGGATTGAATTTCTTATAATTTGATCTAATAGTTTGAAATCTTACGTAAACGTAAAAATTTTTACTGCGTAAATGCTACCAATTTCTCGCGTCGCCGCTGGTCGCCGCACAGTGTAACGAAATCGAAAATTCGTGGACATTGGTACTTTACTTCACTGTTTTGCAAAAATTGTGGTATAAAAAATACATATATTGGAGTACGTTATTACTGTACTAAATTTAGACATACGTAGTCCCTTAATAGGTACCGGTCGACTAAAACATATAATTATCTTTCGACAAAATAACTAAAAAAATTCTGTTTTGGGTTTAAAGCAACCAAGTTTCATAGACTAAAATACTAATTTTAAAAAACATACATTAAACTAATTTTCACAATCTGAGCTGGAGACTGATTTATCAGAGTCGTCTTCCTCGACGTTAGCTTCTTTAAAAAGTGTTTTTTTTTCGCAGTATATTTCGGTCTAATAAAACAAATAAGGGGATCTGAAGAAATTAAAAAGTTTTGCAGTATGTCGTCAATTTTCTCGGTCCGTTCTCGTTTTCGCGCGTGATGTTCTTGGAATTTACGAAACTTTTTATTTCTATCTTCTGATGCCTCTTCAGACAAATGTCCAATGGTAATATAAGAAATATTCTCGCAAATTCCTGCCCCATGTATTAATAACATATGAACACTGGATGGCATATAGTACCAACTATAATGATACATACAGCTTGGCAGTATCTGTCAAATATTCTCGAAAAGTATCAACATTTACGTTTTGACCCGAAGAAAGCGCTTAAAACATTGCAGCAAATTTTTTAATTACATTTTTGTTCAATCCAGTGATTTCTGCTGATTTTTCGTAATGTTGAAAAAAAGTTCCAGCAGTATTGCCGTCATTTGTGGTGCCCTTGCCCTGTTTTACAACGTCTATTAGTATCCCAAGTTCATTTAGAAAATCATTTTGGATTTTTTTCTTTCTTTGCTCTTTTATTACTTTGTTTTCACCCAGTGGCATTCTTAATTAAATCACAAAGCGTACTTAATAAGTTAACTATTACCTAGTCGCTGTTTCGCCCTATGTCCACGAAATAGCAAATCCGTTACACTGCGCCGTCATGGCCTGGGCCTGGAAGCTCGTTTCGCAATGACCGCAGTTCGCCTATAATCATGTAGGTTGTTACTGACACCACTTACAGGCAACGGCAAATTTGCACTTAATACAAAAAAAATTTGTTTCATTCATATTAGAAAAAGTACACACAGCCTTCACACATTCCTAATAATATTTGTGCCGTATTTAGTTTATTAAAACAGATTTTCTAGTTAATATAATGTTATTTAATTCTTTTGATCGGATCGCTTCCCCCTTTATAATTGTCACTGCACGCCCACTCTTACATACAAGTCATATGCTAAGAATAGTACTTACAACCCAATAGGAAACACTGGTAAGCACTATAATTTTTTACACTATTTGACATCAGACTTTCTACACTCCAACATTAATATTGATAAGTTAGATTCCAGTATCATTATTGGTTTGACAAAATGACCAAACAGGGTACTGATGGTACACCACGACAGACTTACGTAATTTTATTTTTATCTGTTAAAAATTGCTTTTAACAACGCCTGTGGTGGATGCGTCTAAATATGTACTTTACGATTTAAGATCGTGTTCTCGTAAAAAGAGCCAGGAAGTTTTTTTTGTGAATCAAATTTTTTGATTAAATACAGTTTAAACTTCTTTAATTGTAGAGGTTAATGTACAAAGAATAATAAATAGTAATATAATCTAAATGAAGATTAAAAAAATATTTAATAAGCCGATTGCGAAAGACAAACCTTGAACTGAAAAGAAATAAATAAGTGTAATGACATATTAGGCGGAAAACCGCAAAAACGCTAAAACTAGCGGCGCGCTTGAAGACCGCCAGCAGTGTAATCCCAATGCCCAAAGACATATTACGTTCCCGCCTGCCGCTGCGATCGGCGGCAAAATTTAGCCCGCGTCGAGTCGGCCGAAAAGCGATTTGCGGTTTGGGCGAGGGGAACATACACAAACTAACGGCTGATGACAATACATATTGTCTACTGAACCGCTGCGGTTTGCGACTTGCAGTTCAGTATCTGTCGTGATTTTGACCAAGGACGCTGCATTAGTTGTACAAGTATGAATTACATATGGTAGGTTACCTGAGTGTGACGGTCAGCCTTTCTTCTGCGCTAATTGGCATTTTGAAAGAATTCTCCCGTTTCGTGATAAGAGGAAGTAGAGTTTAAAGTAGTTCATCGAATGATGCAATTGACATGGGATAGTACTTAAAAAATTTATCGGGGTGCTTTCTAATATCTTCAAACAAAAAAGCGGTTTTTGTTTCCGCTGCTTTTGGCGTTTTGCGGTTTCCCGCCTAATATGTCATTACACTTAGGCGGGAAACCGCAAAACGCCAAAAGCAGCGGAAACAAAAACCGCTTTTTTGTTTGATGACATACTGCAGAATCGCTCGGCGGCGCGGCAGGGGGGTGGGACCTGGAGGTTCACATTCTCCGTTTGTCATCAGTTCTGTTTTAGCTTTTTAGCTTTGTAGCATCATGGAGGTCGCACATTTTGTTAATATAGTAGCTGTTTGTGCTGCTGAAGCTGAAGGCCTGTTGTAAGAACCACGAATTCGCAGATATTCAGTGCACCCGTATAACAAGCTACGTTCGAGGAGTGCCCCAAATTTTTGGAAGATATTAGAAATCACCCCGATAAATTTTTTAAGTACTATCGCATGTCAATTGCATCATTCGATGAACTACTTTAAACTCTACGTCCTCTTATTACGAAAGGGGAGACTTCTTTCAAAAGGCCAATTAGCGCGGAAGAAAGGTTGACCGTCACACTCAGGTAACCTACCATATATGTAATTCATACTTATACAAATAATGCAGCGTCCTTGTCAAAATCACCACAGACACTGAACTGCAAGTCGCAAACCGCAGCGGTTCAGTAGACAATATGTCATCAGCCGTTAGTTTGTGTATGTTTCCCTCGCCCAAACCGCAAATCGCTTTCCCGCCGACTCGACGCGGGCTAAATTTTGCCGCCGATCGCAGCGGCAGGCGGGAACGTAATATGTCTTTGGGCATTGAGATTAACACTGCTGGCGGTTTTCAAACGCGCCGCTAATTTTAGCGTTTTTGCGGTTTCCCGCCTAATATGTCATTACACTTAGAGTTCGGAGATGCGTGGTCATTTTTTCTATCTACTATAGTTTCGCCAAAACCCCGTATGACCGTCGCAAAGCGCCACCCTGTACATTGCAACTGTAACTGTACAATTGTGCGCCTGAAACACCATGTAATCTTTAATAATTCTAATTTTTCGAATTGGACAATATAGCTCCCTGCGTCCGCCTTTTTATTTATTATTCAATTTAATATAAACTATGTCACTCGCGGAACTCAGACATCCCATTTAATATGTCTTGAAAAATTTTAGTTTTTTCGGCTTGAACATAGCTTCCTCTTCCACTTGCGGAAAGGAGACGAATTTTTTGATAAATTGTTTGTTAACACTGGTTGAGCCGTTTGAAATTTAGAGGGGCACAAACATGCATATATAGGATGTTAAAAACATTGCCCCTCTAATTGTATGTCTAGACCTGTATGGTTGCTTTTTACCTTACGTTCCAGTTTTGGAAGATTTTACAAACCTAGTTGCGGGCTATTAAAACTTTCGATCTTATTCAGATCTTGTCTGATCTCATTTGAAGAACTGCACTGTCGTATGCGCAGTTTATATCGATAAAATTAAAGATACCCACAGAAGATTTTAAAGATACATATATGCAGCACAAATTTGGAATTCCTGTAGATGTTTGGTACTATGAGAAGCTTGCATTACAACTTAAAGTTTGTACACGAGAAGAATCAACACGGTGTGAATGACTGTTTACAAAATCCTGCATGGTCTAATAGACGGTCCTAAGATAAACTACTCATCAAAAAAAAAAAAAAAGTTTCAGCATCAGTATTAAACTGCTGTAATCTGGAAACGAACTGACGGATTTTGATGAGGTTTCAGATCATAAAAGGCCGTTTTGTTTACATTTCGTTTCAGGGAGCCGTTTTGCGTCACTAAGTATATCTGGATATTATACAGAGCGGAGAAGAAAGTAGTGCAAAAATTTAAAAAGTTTATTGTATTTGCACTAGTATATATTTGTTGTATTGCATACTAGGCAAGATTTGAAGTCTAAGTCAATAACTCGGGACGTTTTTGTCAGTTTTTTAATTACGGCTTTCTAACAAAAAATATCGTTTTTTCCCAAAAATTGTCTTTTATGAAAGAAATTTAAAATTCCGCTATAGTTTCATTAACAACTTGTCAGTTAATCAGTCTCAAAATGTATACCGAATGCCCATTATACAGGTCAAAAAATAATTTAAATTGCAAAATAATTTTTAGGATTATATTGTTTTATATTATTCTTTGTACATTAACCTTTATAATCAAAAAAACTGTGCCTATTACTCGTGTTACATATTAAAACAACAAACCATAAGGGGCTTCTTACGCACCTATAACATATCGCTTTTTTTAAAAATGGCTAGATCTACCCAAATACCGCAAATACAGATATAAACAGATTTTTTCCTGTTCTCTTTTATATTAGAAATTAAACATTCGGATAGATATTCATTATTCTGTCACCTGTGCATATTTTGACATTTCATTAAAAATACTTCAAAAGCAGATATTTTCAGGTCACCGTTTATCAGTTCCCATAAAAAAATCAAAATATATTCTAAACATTTTTTTGTCATGTCTGTTTATCATGTATGTACAATGTACATGGTGAGTTTTTTAAAGTGATACAAGGCGATATCTCAAAAATGGTTTAAATATTTTTATGAAATTTTGGTAAGTTAATAGGGAGATGGGGGGACATATTTAAATATATTTTTGACATTTAACCCCGTTTTTATTTTGAGAGGAAATTTTGGAATTTTAAATGGAATGATGTACTTTTGTTTATAAAATTCGAATCTAGGTAAAAAACTACGTATGTGTACAATTTTTTTTGATTTGCTTTTTTGGCTGCGGAATTATGGTTAACTAAATTTTGATGGATTTTAAAAAATTAATTTTATCAATAAATCAAGTTCACTTATTTCAGAATAATTATTCATTTCCATGAAAATGCGTTATTTTTACTTAAGTCAGTTGAGAATTTTGACGTTTTAACGATTATTTCTCAGTTTATTGCTAGGTCCCCGGAAAGGACAAAGTGATGGCGACTGCACCTACAACTTTAGATGAAATGAAAGACCGAATTCGCTTTGCCTGCTCATAAGTGACACCTGAAATGTTACAGTGGGTACGAAATGTATTTAAAAAAAGAGTGAGGAAGTGTTTGGATGTTGAAGGGGACATTTCGAACAACTTAATATTTTTTTTATTTTATAACCTAATAAATCGTAATTCCGTAACGGAAAGAGTAAATAAAAAAATGCACACATGCGTAGTTTTTAACGTAGTTTCGAATTTTAGAAACAAAAGTATATCATCCCATTTAAAATTCCAAAGTTACCCCCACCACTCAAAATAGAAAGAGGAGGTAGATGTCAAAAATATGTTTAAATATGTCCCCCACCTCCCTATTAACTCACCAAAATTTCATGAAAATATTTTAAACAGTTTTCGAGATATAGCCTTGTAACATTTGTAACACTTTAAAAAACTCACCCATATCAAAATTGTTTACCAACAAAAATAACTGTAGCCAATAGATTTAACCGTTGAATTTAAATGCCAGGGACAGACATCAGACATCACCAAACTACAAAAACCCAAGAATATTAATGGATTCCTAAGTAATTGTACAAGAGTAGTAAATTAGAGTACCACTAGAGTATAATATTTGAATGCCACATTAAATGAATTATTTACTTTAAAAAATGTTAAGGACCTTACAGATATTGTTGTATAAAGTTGGTAGGTTTTAAAATATCCTCACACATATATGTATATAAATCAAAAAACTGATTTATTACCTCTAAACTACCAAGCCAGGAACAGTACCAGATATTTTTGGTGTCTCAGTCCTTGTGTGCCATACATAAACCTTAGTACACTGATCCGCTAAGGGTTCTAATTCTTCCTTGGTTGTAAAATATCCTAGAAATTCACTTTCCTGCATGCCTTTTGCCATTTCATAAGAAAAGTTGGCAATCTTCTTTTCTAATATCAGGTCAAGGTTTATGGCAAATCCTGCCATGTCAATAGCGAAAGGACGGTTTGGAAGCCAACCACTTTTGTAGCCTGTTACTTTACCTGTATAACATTAAAATGCTTTTATTACTAAAATAAAATAATAAAATATATATACTTAATTGAGAAGTGATCTGTGATCTTCGAAGTGAAAGGGTAGAAATTTCCAACACTACTGACACAGTTAAATCCATAGTAGGGCAAAACTTGATTTTTATTTAAAAAATCAAAAATCATTGATTTAAATTAAAAAATCACGATTTTTTAAATTTTTTTCTTAGTGCACGGTAGGTATAAATTTTTATTGTCAAAGTTCATGTAAATTTTTTTGAACTATTTTAATTGTATTTTTTCCATGAATTTGAGTATTATAAAATTAAAATAAAACAGAATTCACGAAAAAACATTCCCAGCAGGACGTTGCGTGTCGACCGACATGTCTATGCAAGAAAATTCCTGCAGATTCCTGTTTTCGACCGTGCGTATAAAAGCATTGTCTTTGTATTTTAAAGTTATTCAACCGGTGGTTAGTGTGGCGTCTCGCCTAGTAAATGGCGAGCCATTTATAAAATCGCTGCAAACGTCAGCGCGGTGAAGGACCGATGCATTCCTAATTGGTAGTTGTGCATCCGACCGGTCAACAACTTTCTGGTCAATTGACCAGTCAACTGAGCGGTCAATTAGCCGACAATTTGACCCTCTTTCAGAATAAAATTATTTTCTTATTAAGTCAATCAGTAATTTTTGCGAAAATTGCATTTTTGTAAGACCTATTAGTGATCACACTTAATAATACCGTTAGTGCCAATTATAAAGGAAAATAAAGTGTGTGAAAGTGCAAAATGAACTGAACTTGCTAGATTGTCACGGCGAATAGCGTCACAACGTCACGGAATAAACCAGGGATTTCCCCGAAACTCGCATAGATCATCGATCGGTGCCGGTGATTCCCCGAAATGCGTTTGTATAGGTCGGCCACCTAAGGTCTGTTCCTACAAGCGGTGTGTATAGTTTTCTGACCGTCACTGGTGTCATACATCATGTAGCTATAATTAATAAAAAATGTATCAAAACAGAAACACTGTTTCGTGGTTTTACTTTTTCCTTTTCAATTTAAAATTATTTTTTTTCTTTTTGGTGTCTTGTAAAACCCTGAGGAATGTTTATACTATTGTTTTCGGTAAATTATTCGGATTAATGGATGCACCGAATTTTTTCATGAAATTTAGCACAGACCCTAATTTTGGGTCGTAGAACACGAATCCGAAGTCAGTTTTTGAGGGTCTCGTATGGTTTTTCCAAAAAATTTTTTTAACTTTTAGGTTAGGTTTTTCAATGAATTTCTTTACATTTCGGCACTTTTACTTAAACACATATATACAAGTCATTACACACTATTTTTCTGAACCATATTTAGGCAAATTTATATAAAAACACATTAAAAAAACAGAGAAAATATCAAAAAACTGAAAGAAAATAAACACGCCATCTGTGGTACACATTCTGATGGAAAGATGCGCTGTTGCCAGCTCTATAAAGATAGCAGTGAAAAGTCGGCGGGAAAATGCGAAAATGAACCATATCTGAACAAAAAGGTGTATACCCAACCCAAGCAAACCTGAGCAAAAAGGTGGTCAGGTTAGCTCAGTTTTGATTCATATAGATACATATATATCTATATCAATGAAAACTGAGCAAACCTGACCACCTTTTTGCTCACCCAACCTGAGCAAAAAGGTGGTCAGGTTTGCTCAGTTTTCATTGATATAGATATACATGTATCTATATCAATCAAAACTGAGCAAACCTGACCACCTTTTTGCTCAGGTTTGCTTGGGTTAAAATTTTTAAAATTTGCAGGAAAAACGATTTGTAAATTTGGCATCATCCATCATCCATCAGAATGTGTACCACAGATGGCGTGTTTATTTTCGTTTAGTTTTTTGATATTTTCTCTGTTTTTTTAATGTGTTTCTACATAAATTTCCCTAAATATGGTTCAGAAAAATAGTGTGTAATGACTTGTATATATGTGTTTAAGTAAAAGTGCCGAAATGTAAAGAAATTCATTGAAAAACCTAACCTAAAAGTTAAAAAAAAATTTTTGGAAAAACCATATGAGACCCTCAAAAACTGACTTCGGATTCGTGTTCTACGACCCAAAATTAGGGTCTATGCTAAATTTCATGAAAAAATTCGGTGCATCCATTAATCCGAATAATACCATTGTTTTCTTCCCATATTAAAAAAAACGTAAAAGTAAAATGGTTAAATAGGTGATTCAAAAAACCAAAGTAAACAAAATGTAAAAATTATAGGTTATGATAATGTGTCCCGAAGAGGTAGTAGTATAGAAGTTTCGAAAATTATTTTCTTCACAAGTTTCGTAAATGATAGGTACCATGGTAGAGTAAATATTTCGAAACAGAAAAATACCAATTTGTTATGATTAACTTAATTTGAAAATGTGTCGCTACAATTTAGAAGCGCGCGCGTGTGTCTTACCACAACTTCATAATTTTATCTAAAAATGTTTCGAAAAATATTCATTCTCACCGTGGTTTGTAAAATATTTCGAAACAAACAGTTCTTATGTGTTTCTAGTAACTAAATTCGAAAAAGCAACAATGTTAAAAAAAATCAAAATAGTGAAATTCTATCGGTTTAATTACAGAATACGGTATGCTGTTGCATTTTAAGGGATCAGTTAGCTAATTTTTAATGCAAAAACTTCACAAAGAAATATCCACGTTTGAACTGTAACAGGTAATTTAAATATTACTTCCAAATATGCAACATCACAAAGCATCTGCACTAATAAATTAATAAATAAAAGAAAAAATTCTTCCGTTAAATAAGAATTGTTTAAAATATTGTAAGCCAACAAAAAATAACATTTACATATTTATGGTATCAGTAAATTTTAGTTTAATTTTAACGCAATTGACGAACGGAAGAAAATCTTAGCAAAATTATCCTTGGTAATTACCTTCCCATTTAGTTACAATAATTAATTAGAAAGCTTTTAAATCATCAGTCAACAAATGCGTTTAATTTAATCACCAAAATTCGAGGTCACTTGTAAATACATGTATTTTCTACGATAGAACAAGTAATTATTATTAATAAATTAACATAAGAATATTCATCATTTAACTTTTTTCCTGCACGTATAAAATATGACGTTAAGTGTGATTTTGAATTAACCATTATTGCTTTTTTTTATCAAAAACCACAAAAGAGGTTTAAAATTTACGACGATTCTAATATCTGTGGAAATTAATACTTTTAGTGTCCCAATTCAGTTTTTTCGTGTCCTTGTTTTCATGTGACATTCAAAATATATTTTTTTACAAATGCATGACTTGTTTGTTGTATAAATATTTGTAATGGCGTGTAGTTGCGAAAAAAGACATAAATGTACATACATACATATCTACCAAATTTATTTATTATATGAAACTTTTAGGTATTTCTAAAATTGTCATTTTAAGCCCGTAATTGTTAAATTCGGCAGGTTTTAACTTTATAGTTCGTTCGAAAAGCTAGGACTTTTAATTAAAGCATTAAATAAAAGGAAATTAAACCACCTATATTTTTATAAAAACCAAAAATTTAAATTCCAATTAAAAAGCCGCTTTCTGAATCATTAATTTTATTTATTTTTATTTGTAGTAATTATATTTGTATAATCTTGGTTTATATATATTATTATGATGATTGTATCTGTTTTGTATATATTTCCTGTAATAATATATCTATATAGTTGGTTGGGAATAAATAAATATAATTTGGTAAGAAACCTACGTATTTTTAAATGGGTATTAATTTGTTAGTATTTCGCTAAACAATCATATACAGATATGTATCATTCCAATATACAGGGTGTCCGAAAAGTCTGAATATGGTCAAATATCTTTGCTATTAGTAAAGATAGAGACACCAAATTTTAGGTGTATCTTATTGGCTAATAAATCTACTTTTTTTATGTAATTTAACCTTTTCAACCCCGTCGAGGGGTGACGCAGGGGAGTTGAGGTCAAAAATTTTAAATGTAACCCTATGCCACAAGAATAAATAAATATACAGTGTAATTTCTATAATCCGGACAATTAATTGCAAGGGGGTTGTCCAAATTAGTGATTTGTCCGGATTACTGAATACAAACCAAATCACATTGTTATGATGTCAAATTCTTAAACCAAACAAAAGGCGGGTTTGGATATTCATCAGCGAGCGTCTAGATGACACTAATGACAGCCGGTCACGTGATTACTTATCAAATGATTGGTAGTAATCCACGTGACCATATCTGGATAGTGTCATCCAAACGCTCGCTGATGAGTTGCCGAACTGGCATAAAGTTAAAACTCGAAGACAATTATGAAACTTTTATTGGTTAACATAAAATACATTCTTCTTAAAATGAAATAAGTAGGTATTTAAGAAATAAACTCTAAATATATTCTAATTAAACCTCGTTTCAAGCTCTTTTATTAACCTACTGCCTGCAATAAATTATTATTGACACCAGATGTAATAAAACCCGGTAAATTTTCAAGAACTCTAAACAGGGCCGGCCCTAATAAAATAACAGGTAAAGATAATTTTAATGTAATCAGTAAAGGTTATAAATAAAGTATTTTTTACCTGGTTTAATAATTTCGAAAGAAAGTTAAGTAATATTTTTTTATTGTACAAATAAATCGAATGACATAAATTAATAAACAATGTTTTAATCTTTCGTAATTTAACAAGATTTTATTGTTTCCAAAATTATTCCGAATTTAAACCACTCCGACTCTGGCGCCTTTTAGGAATCTGGAATATTTATATATACATTTATTGAGGTACTTACCGTTTTGTCAAAAGGCAATGAAAGTCCTTAAAACAAGCTTTACTTCGCTTATTTGTTGCAAATTTAACGTTGTATCTTTTCTTTTTCCCATTTTGAAAAACGTGTAAACCAAAATAACAGTTTGCCTGGTTCACTTATCGCCAGTGGCGGTTGGTGAAATTTCAAAGTTGTTTATCTCTGTTCATACTTACAGGACCCGTACCAAATTTAGGGGTTTTAATAGTGAGCCCACTGGGAATGTTTTGGTAAAGAAAAAAAACATTTTGTCATTTGCGAAAAAAAGTTAAATTTTTGGTGCGCCCCTCCCAAGAAAAAAATGAACACGTCTAGGTATTTGATTTCTTTTTTTTCTAAACAAATTTTACATCATTTTGTCGACAGTTTTTAAATTTTGAGAGAAAAAAATGTGTTAGTAGAAAGTTATAGTCATTTGAATTTTTTTAAGCCTAAAATATAATTTTACAAAAAATTCAAATGACTATAACTTTCTCCTAACACATTTTTTCTCCCAAAATTTAAAACCTATCGACAAAATGATGTAAAATTTGTTTAGAAAAAAAAGAAAGCAAATACCTAGACGTGTTCATTTTTTCTTGGGAGGGGCGCACCAAAAATTTAACTTTTTTTCGCAAATTACAAAATGTTTTTTTCTTTACCAAAACATTCCCAGTGGGCTCACTATTAAAACCCCTAAATTTGGCACGGGTCCTGTACGTATGAACAGAGATAAACAACTTTGAAATTTCACCAACCGCCACTGCTTATCGCGAACGTAAATAAAATAAGGCTGCGTGCAGTACATGCAAAATGGCAACCCGCTAATATCAAGTCACACTGACGCCTGACAGGCTCATACAATACAGGACAGAAAATAGTTTTATCTTCTTTTTCTTTGCTGCGACCATGTCTTTAAATTTAGGCGCGAAAAATTCACATAGGCACGCGACTGTCCGGATTAAAGAGATGCATCTGGGCCATGACTTTTGAAAATAGGTGCCCGGATTACTGGATGTCCAGATTAAACTATGTCCGGATTACAGAGGATACACTGTAGTTATTCTTGTGCATATGCCGTGTGGCATCTCATTTTAAAGTTCTTCAAAAAAGAAACATTTTACCGCAAACCCGAGGTCCGTATCTTAATTTGTTTTTAAATAGCAAGCCTTTAAAAGTTAAAATAGTGAAAAACAATTAAAAATTTAAATGCCTTTATTTCTCTTATTACTTTAAAAGTTGTTCAAAATGACCATGAATGAACTTCTTTAATAAAGTCGATTTTGGAACTCACTTTTCACATTTTCGAGAATGACAGGTGTTACTTCTCGACAGAGTTCCAAAATCGACTTTATTACTGCCAAAAAGTTCATGGTGGTCATTTTGAACAACTTTTAAAGTAATAAGAAAAATGAAGGTACTTAAATTTTTAATTTTTTTCCACGATTTTTAGTTTTTATAGGCTTGCCATTTAAAAACGAATTAAGATACGTACCTCGGGTTTGCGGCAAAATGTTTCTTTTTTGAAGACCTCTAATATGAGGTACCACACAGCATAGGTTTGCATTTAAAATTTTTGACCTCAACTCCCTAGCGTCACCCCTGACAGGGGTTGAAAATGGTAAATTACATAAAAAAGTTTAGTGTCGCTATTAGTGATGTAAGGATACGTATCCAAAAATCCGTTGGATACGGATATTAAAAGAATCCGGATTATCCGGAACCGGCCGAGAACTTGAATACGGATTCGGAATCAAAATAAATTCGCATCGGCTGTATACTAATGCAAAGTGCAAAGAGAAAACGGAATCGGAATCGAGTGTAAGCGAACAACACGGTCTGCGATGTGGCATATTTGATCTTATGCTTTCTCTTTCTAATGACCTTTCCTAAAAAAAGATAGCATAGTTATCGGGGTAACGGGTATCATATGGGATGAGACCCATTGGTTAAACTAGGCCCGCCTCACCCGAACCGAATTCAAACGAGAACGAACGACGCCGACGGTGCCTTCCTATCCCTAACCTTCGACTTCGAATGATACCGATACCGCATCGACCTACCTAGCCGTGTATCCGGATAGAAAATGTTTTAGTATTGCATGCATACGTATACATGATCTGTCGCGCGGGTCAAGAAATGGATTCGTATTCGGATAATGGATACGGATATTAGCTGATTCCGATTCCGTATTATCCGGATATCTAAAGAATACGGATATTTACAACACTAGTCGCTATCTTTACTAATAGCAAAGATATTTGCCCATACTAAGACTTTTCAGACACCCTGTACATCATTATTTGTGTATCTCTGACAAACAAGCTACGGGAGCTATTAAAAAAATTATAAAGCTGTATAACCAGTTTGTTTCAGCATATTATATAAAAGGTCAATGCTGATTTTAATGATTAAAGGCTATAGTTTACACTTAATAATTTCATATGTTTGTTTTTTTTACATACTCTATTATAGTCCAGGAGTTAGAAGTGTCCAACCTGTACCGGGAAGCTAGCAACATGAGGCCTTTTTGTATTGATTTCTAGCATTTGGATTAACAGGGAATGACATGTCTGCTGGCCTGTTTTTGGCCGGAATATTAACAAAAATAGGCACTTCAGCTTATTTTTTTTAAACAAATTTTTCGTTTGAGCCAGCGACGTGAAAATTTGCATGCAGGTAGGGAGCGATAGGTGGTAAAGGAAAAAACGCTTCTGCCGACCCTTATCCGCCCTGAAGTGGTGGCAGAAGCGGATTAACTTACTCCAATTTTCGACAAACGCGCTCCCTATGACTAAACATCTTGAAATTTGCCATGCAAGTAAATTAACACCTACCCTTTCAATAATTGTTGTCTGCCAGCAGTCTTCCGCTCGTAAGGCACTTCTGCCGGCCACTGCCGGCCACTGCCGGTCTATATACTACCCGTCCATGAGGAAATGTATGTTGGTTGATTAATCGTGTTTTCGACAATCTCAATTTTTTTCTCAGAGATGGTTGCTAGTGAAACCTTCAAATTTTTTGGGTTAATAGAGGGATAGTGCAACTAGCTTTGGTAAAAAATTCAGTTATACAAGGTGTTTCGTTTCTGAGTTATTAAACGTCAAAGTCGAAATTTCCGTGAATATGTATGGATCGATTACACATCGCAAAAGTGGATTAAATCGATGTAAATTTTCGAAAATTGTAGAGGACCCGAGACTTCAGAACCCTATTAAAATTGGCGAGTATCTAAAAATAGCAAATCATTCTTTTAAATTTTTATGTCGAAAACTGCCACTGCAGACCCATCTTTGGTACTTAATAACTCGAAAACTAAACGTAGCATGCAAAAACGGTTTGATAACTGTAGAATCTCAAATACTTTCTTTTTGCAATACATGTTCCTACACCTACAACGACTGGAAATTGGAAAAATTTGGGAAAAACTAGAAATTGCGGTTTTTGATTGGGTTTAACAGGTTTTAATTTTTTTGAGGTCAAAATGGATCCACATCAAAATCTCATGTACCTCGTCGGAAAGAGCTGGTTGAGATACGTGATATCCATATTTTTTAGTTTCCTCATTCTTTATAGGAAGGGAGAAATCGACGATTAAATTTCGATTTTTTTTTACTTCTTTTTTGATGACATCTGTACGTTCGAATCACTCTGTATATTTTCCTATCTAATTTCTTCAAACTTTTTCCACGCTATCTTATAGAGGGATAATGAAGCTTTAAAATGAATCTGGAATGGGTCATCCAGAAGCGTATTTAGCGGGTAAAAACTGGATTTTTTCCTAAGAAATCCTATTTTTAACCGGCATTATTTTATATTTCCCTTATTTTCCTGTTCTTTTGGGTTTATTTTCTTCACCCATTATCTAAGAACACTCCACAATCATTAAAATTGTTTTTTTTTTGTTAAAGTTATAAATAAATAGGTTTTTTGCATCGGGACAGGAAAAAATTTAAAAATTGGAAATTTAAAACGACTGCCATGAAAAAAACAAAAGAAGCGGACTTGTTTTATATCAAAATTAAATATGATGTGCCAGAATTTCGCAAAAATGCCAGTTTTTATTGCAAGACTGAAAGGTTCCTGGGCTGATTTCGGCTTGGAATATACATGGAAACGATACAATGGACGTTCTATTTTAGATTCCGGTACAATTCATTGGACGAGTTACGCAGTAAATACCATTTTTATTGATTTTTCGATGACCCTATGACCCATTATAAAATATACGGAAATCAGTTTCTATTCGTAGAAACGTATTAAAATACGAAATGTCAAAATTTCGCAAAAATGACAGTTTTTGTTGCGAGATTGGAAAGTTCCTGGACCGATTTTGGCTTGAAATATACATGGAAATATTTTTACGGGGCTTCTAGTGTGTGGATTCATGTCCATTTCATTAGATCAGTTATGCATTAAATACTATTTTTATTGGTTTTTCAATGACCTTACAATGCATCATAGAAAGTAAAAAATAACCGGTATGCCTATTTGTATTAACATTCTGGACAAAAACAGGCCGGCAGACATGTCATTCCCTGTTTATCCAGATGCTAGGAGTCAATACAATAAAGGTCTCATGTTGGTATGTATCTTCCCGGTACAGGTTGGACGCCTCTAACTCCCCTACTATTAGGCTGTCATGCTAGTGCTATATAGATCCATAATCTCGAAAATCCTTTTGTAACAGCTATTTACTAAATTTCAGACCGGATTACGTCACCCAGATAAGTCGTTTTAATCTGTTACCTTTTTGCATCAATCTTATATTAACTAGTTTTAAGAGAAATTAGTGTATGTTATATATAAGAATTGCTAACTGACCTGTAGTTTTATCAACAATAGGAGTTTCAGCATTTAATCCTCCTACTAATCCTACTGGCCACACACCCACTCTTTTTACTTTTGCAATCTAAAATATATTAAAAATGTTATCATACATTCATAAGCAGCCTAATAATACAGGGATAATACAAGCTATTATAACAAAATTAATAATTAAAAATAAATAAAACTCACCTCATCAAAGAGTTTTACACTATAGGTATTATCATCATCCATAAAATACACCACTCCTTTATCTTTACCTAACACTAAATTCTCCCGAAGCCATTTCAGGCCCATATTTCTTTGCTCCACACCTCGATGCCTTCGAACTCTTGGAATCTACAATGGTAAAATTTAACATTATGTGCTTATAATTATCAAGCTCTAGTTTTTTTATGTAACAACAAAAAGCACACATTCACAATTGTGAAGAATCAAGAGTATGTTAGTATTTTGGCATCTCAATGGTTCCCAAATAGCCGACTACAGTAAGTAAATGCAAAAATTTATACTGATAGTTCACAATCTAAACGTATCATAAGGGTCTTCATACTTAGCCTGTGAACTAGATGATGTGCATGCCAAAATCGAATTAAAGTCAATCTCATGTTAAGGACACAATACCTTTTCAAATTTCTTCTTATAATTTCTGGCTATTTTATTACTAAATCATTACCCTATTTCTAAATTCTTTTATTTGTCCATTACAAAAAAAGTTCTAGTGTGAGTTAATTTTTTGAATGTTTCATGAAAATTTAACACTATTAATTTAACAGATTTTAACATTACAGTAAAATTGCCTCTTACCTTATCTTTCAGTTTCTCAAATGGAGCTGTCTGAGCCGCCAAATGGGTAGCAATAACTTTTGATTCTGAAATAACATATCTAACTAAATCAGTTTTTTCCGCGGCATCTTCTATAACAATCCAGTGAATATTAGGTACTAATTTTAAAGTCTGTGATATTCTAGTTAACTCTGCTTTTTGCACATACCGCCAATAGGTCGGTGTTATGCAGTAAATAATCGGCAATTCTTTATGTTTATCTGCTTCTAATTGTTGGAGTAGAAGAACCTGTTGTTCAGTCAGTTGGAGTTTATCTTTATGTAATTCGAGAGCTTCTTTTAATATTTGTAGCTCATCAATACCTATTAAAAAAATCGATGAGACCATTTTAAAATAATAATACAGCAAAACGTATAAACTTTTTTAAATTACTTGCATTTCCTATTTTTATGAAATAAAATGGCAACAGCCATGTAATCTGATAGGCAGGAAGACAAGAAAATGACATGTTAGGTTGGATTTTTAAATATTAATTGAAAGAAAACACTGAAGTCAGGTTTTGATTTTTGCAAAGGTCATTCGGAATATTGTTACTTACTTTGGTGTAGCTTGACATTTTGAATACAATCATTTGTAGTGGCAGCTGGTGAAATTTTAAAGTTGCGTATATCTCTGTTGCTACCTACGGGACCCAGTTCAGGTTTGCGTAAATCTCTGTTGCTGCCTACGGGACCCAGTTCAGGTTTCTTAATAGGAATGTTTTGATAAAGAAAAAAAATATTTTGTAATTTGCGAAAGAAAGTTGAATTTTTGCCCACAACCTCCAAATTTTTAAATATTAAAGAGCAAAAAATGTGTTAGTAGAAAGTTAGAAATCATACTTTGGGTTTAAAAAAATTAAAATGACTATAACTTTCTACTAACACATTTTTTTCTTCAAATTTAAAAATTTTGCACAAAATGATGTAAAATTTGTTTACAAAAAATAATATATAAAATACCTAAAAGTGTTCATTTCTCCCACGGGGGCTCCGCAAAAATTCAATTTTTTTTCGCAAATTAAAATAGTATATTACATAACAAGTGTTGAAAGTGACATTTTTCACACGAGTGGGAATGTTGTCGTACGAGGCGACAGCCGAGTGCGATAATCCCACGAGTGTGCGAAAATTACTTTCACACGAGTAATGTACAATATTTTTCCTACGACCACAAAAATATTTACAAAAAAACCTCAATTTCTGTCTTTTAAAACCCTCACTTCCAACACTAATATTTTCATCAAGTGTGCTGAAAATAAAACAAATGAAATTGGCACGATCTATTTAAATGTCATGTTGACAAGTACTTTTCAACACACGTGTTGTATAGTATATTCTGTAACAAGGTTAGAATGAAAAAACTCGATACGAGTGGAAAATTCCGAACGCGAGCGCTAGCGAGCGTGAGGAACCACGAGTATTGAGTTTTTTCATTCTAACTGAGTAACAGACTATATTTTCTCCACGACCAGAAAGTATGAATCAAATTAATGAATGTCAAATTCTATATCTGATTCATTCGATTTTTCACTCATTATTTCATTTAAATTGAAGCTTTTCTGACAAAAATTATGACGCCGCCACCATTGGCATCTGTCACTGACAATTTTGAAATCCACGGCAATCTATGTCGTTTGGTTCGATTACAGAATATTCATACCGTACCTTGTTATGGAATGAGAATACATGCGAAACACATAAGAAGTAAGTGTTTCAGAATAAATATTCTAACTCAAGAGTCAGAATGTATATGTTCTATTATTAAAAATGATTTCGGAATTTCTACATTCTGTAATGGTTGTGGAGAAAAGTACTTTTCAACACGCGTGTGATATAAAGCACTTTCTCGCCAAGTTAACCGTGCCTTTATACTCACTTTATTATTATTATTATTATTATTTATTATTTATTGAACAAGTATCAACAGCACAGGTGCCAATTACAGATACAATTATAGGTACATTCCACTTAAACTATGCAGTATATAACCAGAAAAAAGTCCAACAGAAAATCAACATTAAAACACAGATACACAGAAATACGTCAATACAATAAAAACCCACTCAGACAAATACGTGGTTACATATGTAAATCATTAGTTAACTGTCTTTCAACTTATTTTCGATTAAAATTCTGAATTGGGTAAGACTAGTCGTATCCACATCAATATCAGACGCATACAGATTAAAATAGTAGCACATCTTATAGATTGGGGAATTCTTGTACAGATTTGTTCGAGGATGAGTCAGATAAAAAACATTAGAGGCTCGCGAATTAATTCTATTGATGGCAAATGGCAGCTCACCAAGAATGTCAGGGCAGTCAATTTTACCTTTCAAAATTTTGAACAAAGTGCATAGTAATATTATAATTCTTCTTTTCTCAACGAAAGCCTCTCAAAGATACTTAACAGGTATTCATTGTCATACCCCTTCTGGGGATATATACCAAATTTCCTATAATACATGCACTTCGAAAACCTTCTTTGCACTTTCTCAACAAGTGATACCCACACATTATATTGGGGGGACCATATTACGCTACCATATTCCAATACTGGCAACACAAGGCTATCAAAAAGATGCCAGCTAACATCTGTGCTGAAATTTTTGGTATTTCTTACAATAAAACCTGCTATTTTTTGTGCACTATCGATTTTAGATATTATATGGTTAGAAAAAGATAATGTTGGGTCAAAGATTACATCAAGATCCTTATGGTGATTCACACGCTGTAAATTGACCCCGTTTAGAGAATAGTCATAGCCAATAATATTGCGATTTAATGTGAAAGACATACACGCACATTTACCTACATTTAACTTAAAACTGTTTGCCTTACACCAATTCGCCACAGTGGAAAAATCATTCTGTAAGGTCTCACAATCCTCAACAGAATTTACCTGGTAGTAGCATTTAAAATCATCCGCAAATAGCAATCCCAGAGTATTACTTGCATTACCGGATATTCCATTTATAGCTGCCAAAAACAAAAGAGGACCCAAGTTGGATCCCTGCGGAACCCCCGACGTACTATTAAAAATAACTGACTTACATCCCTTAACCTTGACATACTGAGTCCTACAACTTAAGTAGGATTTAATCAGACTTTGAAGATACTGAGTAACCCCCAAATAAGACAAGGAACGCAATATTACACAATGCCTTATTCTGTCAAATGCCTTCTCCATATCAGTGTATATTACATCCACCTGAGATTTGTTGTTGATAGCATCATGAACGTATTGACAGAAATAGGCTAGGTTAGTAAATGTGGACCTTTTAGGTAAAAAGCCATGCTGACATGACGAGAGGCAACCAGAGATTTCATCATATAGCCGTTCGAATATAATGACTTCAAAGATCTTTGAAACCGCGCTTACTATGCTTATAGGGCGATAGTTATTAATTTCATGTCTTGCTCCAGCCTTGTAAATTGGAATTATTTTACCAACTTTCCACTTATAGATAGACTGAGGTTTTCAGTATCAAATTAAACAGACATTCCAACGGTTTAGACAAGTACTCGCCACCACCTTTCCAGATATAAGCCGGGATCCCATCAGGGCCAACCGCCCTATTTGCCTTAATTTTTTTAATAGCCTTCATTATTTCTTGGGCGGAAACCAACCTGTCGCAAAAGAATGACATAGACTCAGTTGCTGTACAGTCCATATCCTCATCATTGACATAAACTGACTTAAAGAAATCTGCAAATCCATTAGCTACATTCTGTGAACCTGAATAAGTTCTGTCACCAGAAGACATTTCATCCAATATGTCAGGAGAATCCTTTAGCGTTCTCAAAAAGGACCAAAAGAGTTTAGGGTTCGATTTTAAGCTTAATTGGATATCCTGCTGATATTTAGAATGAGCAACCTTAATTTTACACTTAATGACGCTTCTAAGAGAAGAATACCTCTGTCTCCAGTAATGAGATTTAAGTTTCTTCGATTTACGGAAACAATAATATTTTTGTTTAAGAAGTTTAATTATTTCTTTATTGAACCAGACCGGGTATTTTTTATCTATTTGAGTAGACTTTGGCACACATTTCTCAAACAGAATGACAAGATTATCATAAAAATATTCCAATGCCGAATTGACGTCAGTAAAGCCTTCCATATGGCTCCAGTCTTGATCCTTGAAAAGTCTGTACATTAGCAAGAAATCAGCTTTTTTAAAATTTAGTTTGGTTGTTGATACAAATTTACAGTGTTCCATACGTTCTTTAGTTTTCAGGCTGAAGCTCAGACACGGATGGTGTTTGTCAATCGGAACCAAGGCATCATCCGTTTCGTCGACTTGTACATCATCAATGGAAGAAACCACGAGATCAAGAATAACATTGTGATCATTTCTAATTCGATTTGACTGGACTAGGTTATTAAATGACATGAAAGATTTAAGAGTATTCAAAGCATCATTACAGGAAAGATGATTCACATAACTAGGAATATTGAAGTCGCCCATTATGACGTATTCGGATTTAGTTTCGCCACTCATGTGTGTTTCAATCCTCTCAAAAAATTGCTCATACAAGACACTCGCACTTTCATAGGTGGTCGTAGGAAAAATATTTATTTCTTTATCAAAACATTCCTAGTAGGCTGATTATTAAAAAAACCTGAACTTGGCATAGGTTCCGTAAGCAGCAACAGAGACATACAACTTTAAAATTTCACGGGCCGCCACTGATCATTTGTCACTTTCAGACACCAAAGTCTATCTTTTCTCGGAATTTTGATTTTTTTAATCTAGAGCGCTGTGGATTACTTAAAATGCTAGTTAAGTGGCTTTGGGCTCTGAAGGGAAGTTTTTAAAAACTTTTGTTCTTGCAGCCAACATGAGATTATTAACTACTTATAACTTACACCTGTTTGATCGAATATTATTTACATACATAAAGTGCTTTTAAAGTGCTTTTAACTATAAAGAAATATTTTATCTGAGGCTTTTAACGTTAAATTAAAGGTTGAAAAATGATATTAAGTTATGTGTATCAAACTACTCATAAGAACGTTAGACTTTTTTACTCTCTGTTTCTATTTGAAAAAAAAACTTTTAAAGGAAACATACATACGTATAATTTTTAATTTATGACGCACATAAAAAAGTAATAAATGTAAAAGTATTTATCCCAAGCTTATAAATTAAAAAACAAGCCTTTGAAATAATCCACAGCGCTCTTGATTAAAAAATAAAAATTCACAAAGAAATACTTGAGATTTTAAAAAATTACAAATGAGGCATGGTTGTACTCAAAATGTGACGCTAAACCAAAATAACAAATCATATACAGGGTGTCCCATTTAAAAATCAAACGTTTCGCAACATAATCTTAATTGGAAAGTAACCTAATATTATTGATAAGAAATAATATACATAATCATAATACTCGAAATAGTGATAATTTTTGTTTTAATAAAACCAAAACTTCAAAAGCAAAGAACGCTTTGGGTCATAATGGTTTAATTTTTTATAATAATTTACCAACTACTCTAAAATCAATAAACAATCTAAAAAAATTTAATATAGAACTTAAAAAATATATTTATAATAATCGCATTGTATAAGCCATGATTCGGTTTCAAGAAAAGGAAAATATTGTCTTTTTATAGTAATTTTTTTATATGAACCATATATAAAATCTTTGTATTTTCTTTTGGTTCTGAAATAAAGATATTTGAACTTAATTAAAAAATGCAAAACTATGTCCAATTTGACAGCCTAAAATTTTGTGTTTTTCGGTTTTTCTCAATAAAACGTTTAACTCTTTTAAAATAAGTTTGTCTTAGCTACTATGAAAATATATTATAATTTACTAAGCCCCATGGGCAACTGCTATTCTGAGTCTCATAGATTGGCTCGTGACTAAAACAGTTACCGAAAATAAAAAAGTGCCAACAAAATTCGAGACCTTTAAAAAGATCACATGATAAAAATGATTGTAATTTTTTCACTAAGCAAATACATTCATCCTCCTCCCATCAT
This sequence comes from Philopedon plagiatum, assembly GCA_963971165.1. Lineage (NCBI taxonomy): Eukaryota > Metazoa > Arthropoda > Insecta > Coleoptera > Curculionidae > Philopedon > Philopedon plagiatum. Next base: position 95,970,324 of record OZ020192.1, on the reverse strand, counting down.
ATTAAGATTTACATCCTAGAAAACTGTATTAAGAATTTTACACGCTACATGAGTGTTAAATTATGGATTGCTTCTGATAGAAGAGAATGTCCCAGTTTAAAACTATGTCCAGATATGTCTCTATAACAATAATTGTCATGGCAGGATTTTCTTTTTTTTGGTTGACCGCATAGGACAGTGACTTCCAAATGGTGGTCCGCGGACCCCTAGGGGTCCGCGGTTTATTTTGCGGGGGTCCGCCAACCTACTACATAAAATGAAAATAATTAGGCAAAAATTTTACTTGACAATGAAATAGTTGCTCCAGATATAAGATCAAAAATTTCAAATCTTAGACCAGATTTAGAAATAATTATAACAGAAAAAACAGTGTTTCATTCTTCTCATAAAAATCCAAAACTATTTTCAAGTATTTTTAATATTTTACAGTGTTTAATAAATTATCTTTGCGCTAGGAAAGATAATACATTTTTGTTCAGTTTTTCAGTTACTATTATTTTATCCATAGGATGTCGTTTTTATTTATGAATAGCAAAATGCCTTTTGGTGCAAATTGCCAAGGTATATTAAAAGCATTGAAGATGAATTGACATTTTTGAAATAAATATTGTTTTTTTAGAACATATATTTAAAAAACGCAAAGGTTTTATTATTTTTGAAGCTAAACTATGGGGGTCCGCATGTTACTAATCTCTAATTTTGGGGGTCCAAAATTTTCAGACATTTGGAAATCACTGGCATAGGAAATAAAGACCCTTGGGTCAGTTGGCAAATAGCAAATCTGTTTTGTTTAGCTGACATCGATAAGGATGTTTTGATCTAAATAAACATAATAAATTTTGTCCTCGAGTTTGACTCGAGGTAGCCACATTTAGAAACCCTTAACAGGTCTCCAAACTAATTTTTTTTGTAATTCATTCACATGCACGTGAAAGTAGGGCATCTGCGGTGACTTGACATATTTTCCATTATTTATAAAAATATTTAAAGGGTGTCACTTAGGCAATAAATGATAAAAACATGCTAAAAATAGATCTATTTAAAAATGGGATCTGTTGTGGCCTTTAAAATACTTTTCATTAGAAAATAAATAATTAAGAGTAAAGGTTACTCAAGGGATCTCTTTATAGCACAATTTTATATAATTCTTGCCTTCAATTTTTTTTAATAATGAAAAATATTTGAAGGGCAGCCATCAGACGGTTGGTTCCCGTTTCATGTGTGCATGTAAGAAAACTACATAAAAAAACACTTTGTTTTTGAAAGTTAAAAATTGATATTTTTGGTAATAGGTGTATTTTACAAAATCTTACCTGATTCAATAACAGAAAGCTTCCACAACACCACCAAAGCTAAAAAAAGCAAAATATAAAAACCAAATTTCTTGGTCTTCATTGTGTTGTTAATATTTTGAGGACGATCCATAAGAAATATATTTTCTTCATCAATCTTAAATATTTAAGTCAGGTTAAAAACTAAGTGATGATTATATCTTACAACTGACCGCACCAAATCGGCGACTGACAACACAACAAAGAACAAAAGACAAGTGACCACAGCCAGCGGCTGTCCAAAAAGTTACAAATGTTGCAACGTTGTTAAAATAAATTTTGATCACAATTTTATAAATTTGAAGAAACAAATTGTACAAGTATTTTGGTTTATTTTTGTTCAATTATTCATGCATATTATATTATACCTGATGCAAGCCCCCATAAACAAAGCGTTATGAATAATGCAATAACAACTTTGGGTTTAGACCAACGTGTACGATTTACTATATTATAAAATGAAGAAAAAACCAAAATGGTCATTTTTAAAAAGGTAAATGGAGACAGGGTATAAAATAAACATTATTTTCGGGAATCTAATCAAAGTTAAGGAACTATAAAAGTATCTAAACCAGGCGACAATGTTATTATGATAAGATCTGATAAGATCCTGCCCTGCCAAGTAGGTACCTACCTACCTATAGGGAAACTGGCAGTTTTCAAATAATTTTTTAATTGTATTTAAATCTGTTAAAAACACCGCTTTAAAAGGAAAAGAATCAAATATAATTATATGAAACGTTATTTTTATAATGAAATTTCAAGTGATATAAAAATTACTATGATTTCTCTTGAAAAATATGATTAATGTATAACGTGGCAACATTGTTAAGTTTCCTAGGGAAGACGTCAAAGTCAGCTGATTGACAAAATCAGCTGTTTTACAATCGCCCTCTGTGTAGAGATGAGAGGTATCGATTCCTTTTTTTAAAATTCGACAATAGATCAATTTTAGCGGCTTTGGGTTTTCGAATCCGGTCACGGTTCCACAACCGTCTTATAAAATTTTCCTGGTAAAATTATATTACGAATGGTATTCGTCATTTCACGAATAAATAATTAAGCCAAAAAACAAGCAAATAACATATTTTTCTTCAAACCGGATATACAGTAAGTAAACAGTCAAGTGATTGTTAGTGAGTGAGTATTTTAGAAGTAGTTACATTCGGTTACATATGTCCGAAAAGTCTTAGTATGGGCAAATATCTTTGCTATCAGTAAATATAGAGATGCCAAAGTTTAGGCGTATGTTGTTGGTTAATAAATCTACTTTTTCATGTGATTTAACTTTTTCAACCCGCTTGAGGAGCGACATAAAAGGGAGTTGAGGTCAAAAATTTTAAATGCAACGCTATGTCGTGTGCCAGTGTGGTACCTTATTTGAAAGGTCTTCAAAAATGAAACATTTTAATGCAAACCCGGGGTCCGTATCTTTGTTTTTAAATAGCAAGTCTTTAAAAATTAAAAATTGTGAAAAAAAATTAATACATACCTTAATTTTTATTATTGCCTTAAAAGTTGTTCAAAATGACCACCACGAACTTTTTGGCAGTACTTAATAAAGTCGATTTTGGAACTCACTTCTCACAATTTGTGAGACATACGAACGTACGTTGGAGATTTGCGTTCGGAGTTCTAACTCCCTTAATACAGAAAACTATTTTATAAGATTTTTAACATTTAATTTTTTTAAATTGTATTTATTTTTGCTAGTTTTTCCATATTTAAAACAATTCTCATAGACATTGTTTTGTTTAAAAAATTATTTCCGAAAAGCAGGAGGGCAATTCAGAGTGAACGAGTACTCGTCTAGACGGATACGTTTGTTTCCGAAGTGAAGATCTCAGGGGGGCGCCCCCCTCCCCCTACAGCCTTGTACAAAAAGGATTTCAATAGCGAATTTTATAAAAATAAATATTGTAACATGAACATTAACCATTTGCATATTCTACAAAATATTATAAACAAAAACAAACATTTTGCCGTCTATGTAAGGTCTCTGAAATGAATTATATCAAAAAAATATTAATATAATAGATCAATACTAATATAAAAAAATGAAAGCCTTTTTTGGCATTTTTGATTTACATGCTCTTCGATTGTTTCTACACATCTCACTGCAATCTTATCAAAATTTGTGCCGGATAATTTTGGTTTCTAAGTGAAAGAACTATCTCAATATTTTTTTTTCAAAAATCATCTCTTTGGAAAGTAAATTTTTTCGAAAAACAGCTTTTTCGAAAATGGATTAACGAAATTTTTCAAAAATATTTGCTCTAAAACATATCTAGAACATACATTTTTTCAAAAATGTCCTGATGACCGCTTTTTTAAGGATGCTTTTTAGAGAACGGATTTAACAAATATTTTGAAAATATTTTTCCAAAAACCCGTATTTCGAAAGTACATTTTTCAAAAATGTCTCCAAACAAAAAATTTTTAAAACAGGTAGGTACATTTTTCGAAAATATATTCTTTTGAAAACAATATTTAGAAAATTAATTTATGAATTTAGTAGCTTGGAAAATGTTAATGAAGAAAAGACAAAATCTGAACAAACCCAAACCATTAAATTTCGATAAATTCAATGCCCAAACGAACCTTTTTTGGGTTTGATCAGGTTTCCTTAGATTGACGACGTTCCTCTCTCGTAAATTACTTTTCAAAAAGCCGTTGCTTGAAAAAATTAATACTATCCGAAAAAAATTAATTTCGAAAAAGATGCGTTCTCTGAAAAAATGTTTTGAAAAGTGCTTAAAAAAATTGAAAAAATGGTTTTAGGCAAATTGTATAATATTTTCGTAAGTACTCGTATATCCCCCCAAATGAGCAGAGAAGGCATAAATACAAAAAAAATGCTACAATATTTACACTTCCATATTAATCAAACACTTTGTCCTGTCACGTGTAAGCTAAGATGACCAACTCTTTTAGCTGTTTCTTTTTTCAACAAATATCTGTTTTAATGATAAATTAAGTAATTTTTTTCGAAAAACAGCTTTTTCGAAAATATATTTTTTAAAAAAAAGAACCTTTTAAAAATATATTTCCCGGATAAATATCTTTTTAAGAAAACATAGTTTTTCTAAATTTAAATTATGAATACATGAATGAATGAAATGTCAATGAAAAAATGACAAAACGATCCTAAACTAACCTGTTTTGTGTTTGATCAGGTTGCGTTTCCTTATTTGCTAAGTTATTCTGTACTAAATTACTTTCAAAAAAGTTTTGTTTTTTAATATGAATATTCGAAGTCTTTTGCGAGACAATGTTTAAAAAATGTTCTTTCTAAAATCATGTTTTCTTGAAAAAATTTAGCTTCAAAAAGTGGTAAAAAAATTCGAAGAAAAAAAAAATTGAAAACATCCCTAGTTATTGAAAAGTTCTGTTTTCGAGAAAACATATTTTCGAAAAAATATGTTTTTGAAAAATTTTCATATATACCTATCAGTCCAAATGGACAGAAGGTATAATAAGAAATTTAAAAAAATGCCTGAATATTGGTATAGTATAAAGTAATGTCGCGCTCGAGCTTGCCCGTTTTTTTTTTTTTGGTCTGTACTTGTAGCTCGAGGTGACGTTGCAACCCCCCCCCCCCCCCCCCGAACAAAATTCTAAATCCGCCCCTATAATAGTCTGGACGTTTTTTGGATGTGCCTTGCATCCCTCACGTGGTTGATTGAAGCAAGATAGCAGCCTTTTTGCATTTAAGTTTTACTGACTGACATTTTACCGTTCTTTATATAGACATAAAGTCATAAATAATATCAGTTTCGTGTGTTAATTATTGATGCATTGACGGACTATAACAAAGTTGTCGATTGGTATACGTTTGATCCCCTACGTTAACCTTTGGAGTAAGAAGTCTGGATTGCCCTCCAGGAAAGGTTTATTTTTTAAATATTGATACACCATGTCCATTCTTATTGCAGGAAACAGCGCAGTGAGGGCTGCGTTCTGCGTCAGCGATCGTGTTGTTTTTGTCTGCCGATCATTTGACAGCGAACGTAAAACAGAGTGAAAAAATATAATTTTACCACCTCGCAGAGTCCCGAGAGCGGGCGCATTCAGAATCGACGCCCGGGTAAACAACCAACGAAGACCAATTAAGGTAAACAACCGACCATTCAGAATCAGGCGGTCAGCCGTTGGTTCTTATGGCCGTGACGTCATTGACAAGTTAATTTTTAACCACTTTTACCCACGGGGCGTCGATTCTGAATGCGCCCCTCTTAGAGTGGAGATCGAACGTCAAACATTAACCTAACTTTACGTTTACAACTTGTAATTTTGTATTCCTGTTTTTCTATGAGAAGCCCTTTATTATTCAGAGGTTTTCTATCGTGTTGGGTTTTTACATGACTGTTGATTAATTCGTTTATAGCATATTTTTAGGTGTACATTTTAGTTTATAAAAAATGGATAACCAGTTACCTTCAGAATTTGATTTAATCGTAGTCGGAACAGGTACTGTAGCTCTTTATATTTTAAATAAACCATTGAATAAACCCGGGCTGTTCTTAAATTTCCGCCATATTACATCTCCCTCGTACTTGGAGACTTGAAGAGCAGAAACCTTAGGTACAGCCGGACATTAGGTCGCTCTACCATGACTAACCTGGCAGTTTATCCTTCTTGATCTCCTCAGTTGAGTCTGATCACCATACACTGACCTGTCTAAAGGCGTTCGACAGTTTCTGTCGTGCACTGCTGCTTAAAAAGCTGTCGGAAATCGGAGTTTGTGGAAGGTATCTCGAATGGATCCGTGTGTGGATCCATTTATAGCAAGGTTCTGATGTCTTCCGGTGTTCCCCAGGGCTCCCATATTATCCCAATTTTGTTCTTACTATTTATGAATGATGTTCTGTTATGTTTCAAGGTATCCAACTGCCTATTGTACACTGATGACTTGAAATTTTATACCCCGGTTTCTCCTTGCATAAACTCTCTATAGTCTGATCTGGTCAGGTTGGGTGATTGGTGTGGAGACAGTCTTTTACAACTTAACGTTGATAAACGTGGATTCTTTAGGGGCAGATCAACGGCTACTAATTTAGGTGTCTTCCAGGACTTTCTGGTGACTGGCGCGGAGAGTGGGTGTCAGGTGGATGTGATTTACACGGAGCTCACCAAGGCTTTAGATCGAGTTCATCATGGTGTGCTCTTGGAAAAACTGAAAAGGATGGGAGTGTGGATGATATTTTCAGTGGATTGGGTCATATCTTCATGATCGTAAACAGAGTGTTAAGCTTGGCGGTGTTGTCTACCGAGAAGTGAGTGTGTTGTCTGGTGTGCCACAAGGCTCTCACCTAGGTCCAATTTTATTTTTACTTTTTATTAACAATGTGACGTAAATTTTTGTGAAATGTCAATGTCTACTTTATGCCGATGATTTAAAACTGTTTTGGAAAGTCAAAGCTTTAGGTGATTGCCAAGAAGTTCAAAAAGATCTCAACAATCTAGTCAACTGGTGTGATAAAAACCGCTTAAAATAAATATAATAACACGCTAAAAAATTTGTGTCATATGACAAAAATGAAAGAGACCTTTTGTTTAAAATTGAATGGTAATTAATAATAAAGTAATAGTTTTGAAAAAAATTAGTAGTGTAAAAGTGTGTTTTTATACCATAATAACATATACCAAAATTTAGTGTAATATCTCAAACAATTTTCGAAATTTTTGGTAAAAACTGAAAGAAACTTTAGCACCCTGTATATCGAAAACCAAGCATTTTAGGACATACTTTATATGAAGGGTAATTATTTAGATTAACGTAAACAGCGAATTTTTTCATGAAGTTTTGCACAGACCCTAATGTTGGGTCGTAGAACACGAATCCGAAGTCAGTTTTTGGCGGTCTCGTAAAAAAAATTTTTTTTTGCTCCCCCAACCTGGGCAAAAAGGTGGTCAGGTTTGCTCAGTTTTGATTGATATAGATATATATGTATCTATATCAATCAAAACTGAGCAAACCTGACCACCTATTTGCTCAGCCAACAAATTTAAAGAAATTCCTTGAAAAACTAACCTAAAAGTTTAAAAAAATTTTTTTTTACGCGACCGCCAAAAGCTGACTTCGGATTCGTGTTCTACGACCCAAAATTAGGGTCTGTGCAAAATTTCATGAAAAAATTCGCTGTTTACGTTAATCTAAATAATTACCATATGAAGTTTTCAACTTAAAATTGGCCCAGGAATCACCCATTAAAATAAGTACCTATATAACATTACGTAACATCCTGTATACCCAAAAATCTTGTAGATGTTTTATTCCCAAACTTTTATTTTCTAAAGTTACGCTACTAATATTGCAATTAAAGTAAGTATATTTGTTTTCGTTGCATTAAAACAACCAGTCTGCATCCCACCATTGTTTAATCTTACTGATTGTCCTAATAGTGAATTACTATATAAATTTGTCAATTTCATTACCTACTTACATAAGAACTGAATCCTGAATTTTCCTTGTACAAAAATTTTTAGTTTCTCAGCGAGTTTTTTTTTAATGGGAAATATAATGCAAGTTTATGTCAGAAGATTGTTGACTATGTTCCTTTATGAATCCGCTTTTATTTTGATTTTGTTTTAGGTTTAATTGAATCTATAATATCAGCTGCTGCTAGCCGTATAGGTAAAAATGTACTGCATATTGACAGGTATGTTGGTGTTCAGGTTTTATTTTTATATAAGGTATTATTTGATGTTCTTTTGTGGGCTTTTACGTTGACCGCAGTCTTTTATTTTTATAATTTTACAATCAGACTAACCTAATTGCTTAGCAAACAATAGAAAAACAGAACCCACTGTACACTTTAAAACCCACAAGGCAAAATAGATTGTATATCTTACAACCAAGCCCCACTTTAAGCACTGAAAATAGCCTGAAGAATGGCTTTATTTTACCAAAATTAGGGTGTTTTTGCTAAACCTTAGCGCTAAACTTTAAACGCAAAAATCTCAGCACTGACTTTTTCTGAAAACAAGATTTTTAACTTGCTGGACAAAAGAGCGTTTGTTTCTAAAAGTGGTAAACATGTTTATAATATTTTATGTGCAGGTCTGGGGATTCTTGTGTTTTAAAAATCACTCTAACCGTTGGCAAAATGTCCCCGTTATTAGTGCCGATTCACCGCAAAAAAAAATGGGTCTGCGTCAATTGGCTTAAAGTCAGTTGCCCGAATCTATACATTTATATGAAGCTGCCCGTTTGAGTGCCACACCAATGGCGGCGTCGTATATATGCAACTACATATAAGTGATAATACTTTATAATATGTAATACTTGCCCAGTTAGCATTAAAAATCCGGATTGGCTCAGCTAAACATTTGCAGCATGGCGTATGTACAGTCGCTTCCGTCAGCGATGTCCGATGCGGCAAAAATATGTTTTTATATAAAGAAAACGACCGTTCGACACCTACAAATGTCATATTTGCGTAGTTGAAATAGTCTCTGAACTTATTATTTAACGGATCCGTATCAGCACTGTTACTATAAATACAGTGTGTCCATGGATGGAGTTGACAAGAGGAAAACAAACTTTATTATCGATTTTATGAAGAAAAATCATTCTTTATAAAAAGTTCTGCTTATTAACCCCCTGTATATTTGATCTAATTTTTTTTTATGGTAAATTCATTTTTTTGGAGAAGCAGAACTTTGTATAAAGAATGACTTTTCTTTGTAAAATCGATAATAACATTTTTTTCCTCTTGTCAACTCCATCCATGGACACGATGTATGTCTTAGTCTGGCAAAATCTGGATTTTTTCTTATTACACTGTAAAAATTTTCTCTAACACAAATACTTGTCTGGTCATTTAAAGTGTGTAGCAATTTTTGACATGTCATGTACTATTCACAAGGATTTGCCAAAGGATAATGAAGTATTTTGTAACTTGTTTATGGCAGCGGTTAATTCCATATAATTACTCTGGATAGTTTTTAAATCTGCTACTTATCCATTTTGAAATTTGATCTAACTTTCTCTAACGGCTGGATAGTTTTTAAATCTGCTACTTATCCATTTTGAAATTTGATCTGACTTTCTCTAATGGCTGCCGATTATTTACCATTGAACTGGAAAATTAAGGATTTTATTTATTAAAATGTTGTAAATAATAGAACACTGCCTCTAACCATGTACCCCATCGTGTAACAATCGGCTGTGGAGGTTCTAAAATCCCAGCACACTGTTTATCAAATTCTGGAGTGCGTTTGGGGATTTCCGAAAAACTGCTTTGGTGTTAGGGTTAGCGATTAATGTATCTACATCCGGATATCACTTTCGAATCATTTCTGCTGTAAGATGTAAGGCATGCAGTGTACAAGTAATATGTAGTAAATGAGGACACACAGCTTTGAGGGAACTACCTGTAGAAAGCGTAACTGCGGCGCCATCACTAAGAAGTAGTAACACTTGATTCTATGCCAGTTGAAATTTGTGTAATGTAGTTACTATCAGATGCTGAATTGCTTCGCTAGTAAATTGAAAAGAAATTGTGTATAAGGGCGTTGGCCGCTTTTTTTAAATTGATGTGTTACAGTGTTTACGTGCCTTATACATAATGATTTCTTAAAGGCCAATAAGCTTCGCTGACAAACCATACGTATTATTTGCGACCCATTATATTTTAAATCAGGAAATTCACATACTAACACTGTACTACAAATACACACTACATTCAAATTCACATTCTAACATTGTGCGCAAACAGTCGCGTGTTACTGCACACTTTCGGCATATTATGAACTACCAAATTTACAGCGACGCGACAGAAAAATAGAATCAACAACCACACACTGCGGCAAAGCTAAACTGAATTCCTGCTGCGGCCGAGTTCCCCGCGATGTACTGCCACTAAAGCATCATTCACGGTGGGCAGCCTTATTTATAAATTAAGATAATATGTTAAAAAACCGCAAAGTTAAAATTACACAAAAACCAGTATAAATAAAAATACATAAAAATCAAACAAACAAGATATTTTAGTTAAATCTGCAAAATAAAAAAAAATAATTAGAGCAAAAAAAGTATTTAAAAGCTATTGTCGTAAAGAACATGAATAACATAGGAACAAAAAAAGTAGTTAAAAGTATTATTATAAAGAACACGAGTAATCTCATATTCTGCCGATTATTTAACTTTCGGCCAATTGACGTATTCGGCCAATTAACGTATTAGGCCATTTGACGTGATCCCAAAAATATATCAAAATCGACATGTCTCATTTTTTATGAAACTTGTGAGATTGTAGGCTTTGAAAGCATACCTACCTCAATTAATATCTACAATAATAGATCTTAACTTATTTGTAGTAATGACTATTATGGCGGGCAATGGGCATCTTTCAACTTAAAATCTCTCAATGACCTTTGCCCAAAAGAAACCATAGAAAAAAATGACTTAAAGAGTAACTTTTTTAATATTGGGAATAATATATTTAATATCAAAGATTTCCATGCAAGATGGCATATTCCTGAAAAACTAGAAACAAATAGTAATAATGTTGAGCAACAGCTAGAATCATTGGAAATTAAAGCTAATGATACAGAAATAAATAAAAATCAAGTTAACACTACCGATACAGAGGAGGTAAAAACAAAGGAGACACTAAAAGAGAAATTAGAGTTTTCCCAGGAGAGTTTGTTAAAGGAATCCAGAAGGTTTAATGTGGATTTGATGCCGAAGGTAGGTATGTATTTAAAAATACCAACCACTGTGTACTATTGCGACGAAAGTAGTTGCCAGTTTACTGATTTCCTGTAATAGATAGGTAATCGTTTATAGGTGTACATGTTTATTTGTTCTATAGGTTAGGAATTCCTGTTTTGCAAATTTTCGTTCATTGCTCAGTGCCTATGATGTGAATTTTAAAGCTTCTGAGCAGAATAAGTAGTTGAATGGTAAAAGCGCCATATCTATTCAGTAAGGAACTTCTTGAGATTAATCAGATTACAGACGGGCATAATCTGAGCTCTGTCTTTTATAGTATGCATATAGAATATGGGTGTTTGTTTAAAATTTCAAGTTAAGTAGGTGGAGTGGACTTCAGCAAAAAAAAATTTCGACGTTCCTGTTTTTTATTATTTTTAAGCAGTTTTTGAGAAAATACAAAACCTAAACCTTCTTATCCAGCTATGTCACAATACCATGGCTCAAACACAAGGGCTTATAAACAAAACAAACAACTTGGTTGCTTTTTAGACAACATCGTTGTGATCGTCACGTGGTGAAGATTAAGGATTTTAAGTCACGTGACAGTTTTACTGGTGAACCGGACTACGTAGTTATCAAACGCGACCCTGGCAGCTGTGGTTTCGAAATGCCGATCATATACGAATGCGCTAGCAATTCGGTTGCCCTCCAGCAAAAAACCACACGCAAGGCTTTGCTCATTGGCTATAATCCGACGCCATTTTCAACATGTTTAAAATTTATATTGTTTCGCAAGTTTTTTATTGCTAATCTTAAAATGACTTATTTTTAAGTATGATTTTCTCAATGATTAAGCTAACCTACAAGAAAAGATATATTAATTTTTGTAGGTTTAGGTGTTTTTTAAATATAGCATTCTTGTGTTGTTGTGCCCTGCAAATATCTTATCTTTTTTAGGTACACTTTGCTAGAGGAGACTTTGTAGAACTATTAATTTCTTCTAACATTGCCCGATATGCGGAGTACCGTAGTGTTAGTAGAATTTTGACGTGGTTAAACGGCCAGTTGGAAATAGTACCTTGTTCAAGATCAGATGTGTTTGCAAATAATAAAGTCTCTGTTATTGAAAAGAGAATGCTGATGAAGTTATTTACATCACTGGATGAAAATAGTGATGATATAAAAGGTAAATCTTTTTTTAACTAAAAGGTAGAAATTTTTGTTAAAACTGTTGTCTGTTTCAGATCAGGAACAAACAACATTTAAACAACTACTAAAAGACAGAAAACTGACCCCAAATATAATACATTATGTTCTTTATGCTATAGCCAGAAGTACAGATGATACCTCCTGTATCAAAGGAATTCAGAATACAAAAAGATTCTTGAATAGTCTAGGTAGATTTGGGAAAACACCTTTCTTATTCTCAATGTATGGTAGTGGTGAAACTACACAAGCATTTTGCAGGTTTGTTATGTTTTATACAAACCATTCAATCATAATTTCTAAGGGATTGTCCTACTGTGATGGTTCTAAAAACAGGCGGGATGGGCTTGTTTAATCATTTCGTGTTTTCAGCAAATATGTTAATATTGCACGAGTCAATCGAAGAACACAAAAAAAAATACGTTGATTAGACGGATAATAACAAAAACATTACAGCCAGATTCTCCAACGGTAGTCCGGTCTAATTTGACAACCAAAAGTTTTAAACTGACAAAGTGTAAAAATAAGACAACTAAGTTTTATACTTTGAATTTATTTCTGAGGGTAATTCTAGTACATACTTTCCACAATAATAGAACTAAATTCATTACAACAACTCGTTCAAAGATGAAAATCATTTGGAAACCAAGCAAATCGCTGAAATATCAGCATAATTCATTTAATGACGACTTTTTAACAATGAGAGGACAAAAACCTATCAGAACACAACTGAATTTAAACCAGTACTAAATCTTAAACTTTCTTAGTGAATCTGAACGTAAAGGTTTAAAATTCGACCAAATTCAAAAAATACAGTTTACAGCCTGACGTCACCCTACGAAAAACAACTGTATATACATAACGGGCACTGTGACGACTCAAATTAAAGATACGGCAACACCGTCATGTGCCCTATCGGCCGTTTTAGTACTCACAGGAAATAGGTATTTATATTTTGTGTAACTTTTGTAGCATTTTTTAATCTTCGAATTTAGTTTTATTTTGAAATTTTTTCGGGAGTGCTTAGGTGTATTTAAATCCTATGATTTAAATATAACTATGAACTACAACAGAAATAATAGTAAAACTCAAATATTGTGGAATACCCTCAGCATGTAGCAGCTTTTGCTCCCGTGACTTAGTGAATTATGGTTAGTGTCTCTGCGATGCTTATGCATAAATATCCATTTTAGGTTATAAAATATTGTGCGTTGACTATTTTGTCAGTTCTCTTATCTTTCTGTGTAATAACAGTATAAATTGCGAATATTACAACGTTTTTAGTGTTCCGCGCTCAAATTAGCAAAACGTCCATCCGCCTGTCACAGGCGATTGTCTCTGAAACTATTCGACGTAAAAATTTGAAATATTTAGCACAGTGAGAGCTAGAGTGTGGTGACCCAATTAGGAAGTTTCCTATGTCAGAAATATCGAGTAACTTCAACATCATTTAATAGTCTTTCACTTAACTTGACAAACAAAAAAAAATTATCTCGATATCTTCAAAATTGACGAACTTATTCAATTTCTTATTTAATAACTTCGCGCGCGGCTTTTATCGGCCGTGACGTCAAAATACAGAACTCTGTCGCCCCATGGTGCTGCTGCTTTCGCGTGTTTACTTTCGATTGACGTCATCGAGCCTCAGCCAACGTGAGCGTAGCATCTCAGACTTTGAAGGACGATAACTTTTTTATTTCTACAGATAATTAAAAACAAAAAAGACATATGTTTTTTACATTTTTAGCACTATTTATTAAGAGAAAATGAAAAAAATGGAAACTTCCTAATTATAGACGTGAAGTATAAAAGGTTGAATTTTGATTCTGGGGGTAATTTCGGGGGGTAAATTGGGAAATGGAAAAAAATTTCAAGGGCATCGTGTAGGGTGTCAAATGAAAGCTTACTGAAGCACGAATTCAACAATATATATGATATATTTTTTTATGCGTTTTTTTAAACATTTTTCGGGAAAAACGCTTAAAAATTGCTGTCCCCACCCTTATCACCAAAAGGATCGCTCAGAAAAATCTGAAAAAATCATGAATATTGAGAATTAGTTGTACATTGAGGCATTTGAAAAATTCTATCGCGATCAATTGCTATAAACAATTTAATTGTTTATTTCCTTATAACTGCTGAACCATTGGTTTTAGAGAAAAAGTTTTTCGCCAAAAAATATTTCTCACGATGTAAGGAACAACTTTTGTCCTTACACGTTTTTCAAAATTTTTAATTTGTCAGTCGAAACGCTCCCCCACTCAGCTCCGCGCATACGCAATGTGATACGGCATTGGTGCCGTCGGCGGCGGGTGGCGCGGCGGATGGACGGAGATCGAGCGGCCGAGGTTTGCTCAGGTTAAGTGGGGGGCTGATGGCACAGAACAGTAATTGTGCAAGTATAGGTTGCACTTGACCGATTTTTTTTATATCATTGAGGTTGATAACATAACCTCGATAACCAATCCACTGTGTCCTAAGTCGTCGGAAAATTTTTGCAGCGGTCCCAATGCTCAATTTATTTCTTAAATTTGGGTCACCCATTGTGGGACCACGTCATCAGAGGCCATCTCCCTGTTTTATAATGGACAGTGTTTGATCCATGGATTTATTAAGAAAGGATTCGATGTCCGTATACTGCGAGCGTATCGAACGTGAAGCCTTATATTTGTTGTTTGTTATTCTCTTGGGGGAACAGTTTACACACTTGAAGGAAATACGTAATTGAATCAAGAATGGTAGTAGAAAGAGATAAAATAGCATTGGAGTGTTGGAGCTCAGAAGTGTGCTGTCTGCTGGTTGCTTAGGAAAAACGTCTGCGAACGCTCGGTTACACGTACGTCTTTGTCTAATGAACTAGAAAAGAAAAAGTGCGACTTATAGATTTATAAATGACTCGGAGCGACTTTAAATAAACACCTTTAGAAATAACATAACCTATAAATAATAAAACCTTTTTAACTTAAATTTATTATTATTTAGCAGAAAAATAAAATATTTTAGGGCTTTTATTACTTTTAGTAAATCTTGTGATGCTTCTAACGTATTTTTTGTACAAAAATACAAGGTAAAATAAGATGTGGCCAATGTTTACAAATTGTGTTTACAGTGTCGTTTAGAATGGTTTGTTTTGGCTTCAAAGAATGTTAAATCATCCCGTATCCATTCTTAATAAATCCATGGTTTGATCGCTATTTTAAGGGTGAATTTGATAGGAAAAAATTCTGATTTTTTGAGGATGAGCTTTTCGAATGGAGTAGTTTTATATTATGGAATTAAAAAAACGCTGGGTAAGCCCATTGAAAAATCACTTGCAAGAAAACTGTTACTCTAACTTAATTTCTTTCTGTATCATCTCTATATACAGGGTGTTATGAAATTCACTGCATATATTTGAATGGGTGACTCCTGGGGTAGCCTACAGACATACCCAATAATTTTTTCTTAAATCGAACATTTTAAAAATGTTCAAAAATACCCTAAAACTCCTCCATATTCGTCGCACCTGGCTGAGCGAACACAAGGCGCTTGACGGAAACTTACGCGCAAAAAATATGGGGGGGA
Organism: Philopedon plagiatum; assembly: GCA_963971165.1. Taxonomy (NCBI): domain Eukaryota; kingdom Metazoa; phylum Arthropoda; class Insecta; order Coleoptera; family Curculionidae; genus Philopedon; species Philopedon plagiatum. The sequence goes on along the minus strand of OZ020192.1, from coordinate 95,954,559 downwards.
TGAAAGGTTATACTATCTTCGTTCGCATGGCGCACATCTCGGACAATCGTGTGGTGTTGCTAAATGCCAATCTTAGAAAAAGCGGATTTTGATGATGCGACCTAATTAAATGAAAACATACTAGGTAAAATTTCCCATTTTCTGCTATTAAGTATCCATTTAATACACAACACTTCTTGCAGCGACTATGAGGTATTGTTGGCAGCTTTATTTGTACAGATGCAAATAAAGGTATTTGTTCATACATAATTTAATTTCTTGAACTTCCATTAATATGGGTATTGACGCATGAAAAATTAACTGTATAACTTATTAAGAGGTATATTGAAATACGTAAAATTGAGAATAAGTTCTCTAAACCACCTGAAAATTCCTTACAAGTAGACTTCATTTCATTGTTGTAAGAGGTATATTAATAACAATATAAAAATAAATTAAATCAAACTAATAGTTTTCTTGTAAATAATTGTTAAAATGTTTTTAGAACCATCACAGTAGGATAACCCCTTAAGTACAACTTACAAAGAAATAGTTTCATTGTCAGAATTTATATAATGGTAAGATGATATTAAATTTGGTAAAATTTTCTGTAATTTTACAATCGATTTGTATCTTCTGAAACTGTTTCTAATAGGCTTTACTACTACTATAAAGAATTTCTGATAATTTTCCATAGGTTAAGTGCAGTATTTGGAGGTGTATTTGCTTTAAATCAAGAGTCACTAACAGGAATAAAAGTAGAGGATAACAAAGTTAAAACGCTAGTTAATGGAGATCTAGAAATTAAGGCGGAACATTTCGTCTTAAGCGTTGAAAAGTCGCCAAAGGATTTTGTGAAGTCAATACAAATAAAAGAATATATTTCAAGAGCTATTTTTATAACAGATAGATCTGTTATAACTAGTGAACAAGAACATTTGACATTGCTAATGTATCCTCCAGAAAATGGGAAAAATATCGTTACTATAATTGAAATGGGATCTGCAACTGGAACATGCCCCAAGAATTTGTGTAAGATGTTATGTTGTTAAGAGTAGTATTTAGGGCCCATTACTATTTTGGTTTGTTAAAATTGTTGTTGCACACTTATTATTTGCTGTAAGAAAATTTTATTTAGCAGCAAAAGATTTTTTCAGACTGATTTAATAGTCCTAAATTTCATTTTCTCCGTGAACGAAGACATGGGTAATAATTGGATATAGCCTAACTTCCAGGAAGGTCCTAACTACACAAAACTAAAATAATTTTTTAAATTGGTTCAGTAGTTTCCAAAATTACCCCTTGCATTTTTTTTTTTTTAGTTTAAATACATTTATTCCCAACCAGCATTTACAATTGCTTATTACAGGGAAATAATTATAAACTACAAATAAAAATCTAAAAGTAAAATTTACAACAAAGTAAAACAAGTTAAAGCAGTATAACAGTAATAACAAAGAAGATTTTAATTAAAGGCTATTTTTTCAGATAGTATTTTTTTAAATATCTTTTATATTTTTTAATATCGAAAATATTTCTTATTTCTTTTGGAATATTATTGTAAATAATTATTCCATTGTGTAATAATGATTTCTGGGCAAAGTTACTTTTAACTTGAGAAATAATCAAATCATTATTATTTCTTGTTTCATAAGTATGAATATTTATTGCTTTGAATAATTTTAAATTTAATATCTTTTTTCCATTTATTATTGAATGAATTAAAACAGAAATTTTTTATTTATTTAAACAAAGGTGTTTTACGTGTACCGGGTTTTCTCTTATATTTTGAACGGGGTCCACAGTCCTTATTTTCAGAGATATGGAAAAATGTTTAATACAAAAATTTTAGGGTTTTATCCAAATCATCAGAATTTTCTAAAAAAATAAACAAATGATAATCAGAATGTCAAAAAATCGCTATCAACTTTAATTTTTTAAATAGAACACCCTGTATATTTTCAACCATTTAGAAAGATATATTTTTCTGATTTCAAAAATATATAGTTTGTTTATGTTTCTTTAAGCAGTTTTTAAAATATTTAAACTTAAATATTTAAAAATACTCAGTTTTAAGTCATAGCCGCTCAAGCATAGGTGGCTTTGGAATCACTTGTCCAGTGATTGCAAACGTATAGTTTTGAACATTTTTAAACATTTAAATCTAAATATTTTAAAAACTGCTTAAGGAAACATAAACAAACTATATATTTTTGAAATCAGAAAAAAAATATCTTTCTAAATGGTTGAAAATATACAGGTTGTTCTATTTAAAAAATTAAAGTTGATAGCGACTTTTGGACATTCTGATTATCATTTGTTTATTTTTTTAGAAAATTCTGATGATTTAGATAAAACCCTAAAATTTTTGTATTAAACATTTTTGCATATCTCTAAAAATAAGGACTGTGGACCCCGTTCAAAATATAAGAGACAACCCTGTACAGTGCCGCGGGTAACATATAGCCTGTGACACTAAGGAAGGTCCTAGCTACATACTAATAAAATAATTTTTCAAATCGGTTCAGTAGTTGCTGAGCTTCTCTTACATATAAACAAACAAAACTCACTTTCTGTATGTATACTGTATACTTGTATAGATGTAAATATCAGTGTCTGATTCTGATTAGCTTTCTTGTCAATTTAGTAACGGACTTTACTGTATGTTTACTACTAATCTCTTAAGCCTAAGGATAGTATTGTATTTTTAATCACTGTCGTAATTTTTCCGGTAACGACAATTGCGTTTTAACGTGATATGTTTTCTGAGAAACACTTTTTTTAGTTTTGGTGCATCTTACATCAAAACAACTCACAAATCCACAACAAGATTTTCAGCATATAATCGACAATTTATTTGACTTAAAAGACTCTGCAAAAGATAAAGTGTCTGAAAAGAAACCGAAAATACTCTGGTCATGCTTCTTTTCAGTACCAGATACGAGTGATCTGAAGTTGAGTGAAAATGTCCCTTCAAATTTATATTTATGTAATGGACCTGATTTGGACTTAGATTACGATTTTTCTATTAAAAAGGTATGCATTATTAGCAGAGTAAAACTTGTACTCCGTTTTGTTATATGTAACCATTTATAGCTCTTTTATTGAATATTTTTAATAAATAAAAAAAAATTAAAATTCATACAGTGCGTATGCGTATGCGTTTACTTTTTACATGTAAACTTTGCTTAAACACAACAACAAAAGCACTCTAATTTCATTCCGGTACCTACTCATTCATTAATTATAATTATTTTTATATTATTTTGTCAGTGTGACAAAATTATACTAACATTACTGGCTGAAGAAAAAAGAGATGCTCTAGATACTGTTGTAAGGTGTTGAAAGTTTTATTTTTATGAATAAATATGTTTTTAAGTATGATCAGAGAGTAATTTTAGCTTAATTTTTTAATTTTAATCATGATTTTTAAAGTAAAAATCACTTGATTAAAATCATTATTTTAATCGCTGATTTTAATCAACTGATTCTCACCCTGACTAGTTTTAATTAAGATCTTCTAGTTGATCAGTTAGATTTTGATAGGTTCTTATCCTGTCACTGTTAATAAGTCGTCATCTCGGTCGTCATTAACAATATGCGAGTTATTGTAATATTTCAGCGATTTGCTTGGTTTTCAAATTATTTTCATCTTGGAATGTGTTGCTAGAAAGGATTTAATTCTTTTATTGTCGAAAGTTCGTACTAAAACGACCCTTTTCTTTAAAAATTTGCGTAAAAACTCGGAAACAAATTCATAATACAAACTTAGTTGTCCTATTCTTACACTTGCCAGTTTAAAACATTTGGTTGTCAAATTAGACCAGTCTAGCCCTGGAGAATCTGGCCGGCAATGTCTTAACCTGAATATCCGGTTTAAATGAATTACTGAACAACTCTTTTAAGTACGCCTCGCATATTTTAGTATCCTAGCTAACACTTTGCAATTAAAATTGTGTATAATGTGATTATTTTAATTTTATTCATCATCTGCTCAGCCTTAGAGGCTTGAGACCTCAGCATTATGATTACCTTACCTGTACCTTCATTAGGTAACAAGTGAAACCTAGTGTACGAGTGAGTATGTTTCTTGTTGGCACAAATATTTATTTTTAGGCCAGATGTATATTTGAAAGAATATATCCAGGTTTAGAATTCTTGCCAAGAGCACCTGATCCAGAAGAAATAATTATTGGAGGCGACAGTGGGGAAGAAGTTACATTAAATAACGACGCCACACAAGAAATACCAGACCCTGGGACAACAGCCAGTGAAAATTAACCAAAGGGATGAAAAATTTATTTATATTTGCCTAATAAATATATATTATAAGCTGTTTATAAATTATAATTTTAAAATACCTAAAATTAAGAATAATATTTATACCTTATTTATTAAAGTTTGCCTGTAATCAAATTCTTATTATTTGCAAAATAATAAAGCTTGGAAAAAATAGTGATGCACTGATATTTATATCGCTATGTCGCCAAAACAATTATTGCCGAACTGCTGTTAGGAAACAGCCTTTTTGCTCTTGGACTTATTTTTATGATTTTTTCAGCAAATTCTACGTAGCTTCCTAAAGGTTATTAGTAGTTTTTCGATTTTCAGAAAAAGATTGACCTATGTCTTATAGAGATTAAAGAATAATATAATTTATTATCTCCAAGAACAACATATTGAGAAGAAGAGAGCAGTGAACAATTCTGGGTCATGCTGGCAAATAAAAGTTATATCTGTGCATCACTAAAAAATGCATTGTGTGTTTAATTCTTAAATAAAAGTTAACCCCAAGCTTGTGTTGTACAATAGTGCAGTACCAGTTTTCCTTCTGTGCTATAACACTCGTACAGATTCTTTACCAGCTGATCGGGAGATGGGGCAAATGTTTGATTTACATAGAGAAACTGAAATAATATTAAGCCTAGTAAACAATAATATTTTTAAAACATTTAAGGGGGAACCTGGCTTACCATATCCAAAAAATTCGTTTTTCAGAAATGGTCTTAAATGATAGTAGCAGTACCCAAAAATTTTAGACCGAAATTCGAAGTACGTTTTGAGTTACAGCCTTTAGATCACGCATCGCGCTATAGGTCTCGGTGCCCCGTGACATTCTATTTTCTTCAAGGAGATTGAATAGATAAGTCCCGTCTTATCCAAGAGTCTGAAAGCGTGTTTGAACATATTAGGGTAGCCACGGCAAATGTTTCCAGCTACAACGGGATTTTCGAATCGTCGTTCCAAAACTTTAAACGCGTTTTTCTGAAAACTGTGCTTTTTAAAATTGTGTACAACGATAAAGCGCGATCTAGTGGACTAATTGGAGTCTATCTGGGCGTATTTTGTAAATAATTAAACTTAAATGATTTCGAAAAAAGATAAATTAGACCAATGTACAAGAAAAAGTTAAAATTTTTTATGAAAATCGCTTGTTCTTATTTCAAACGCATGTAAAATTTTCAACTTTGACTTTTGATTTTTTTTAATTTCCATAGGACGCAGTAGCATACAATTAAAGAAAAACCTTCGATTTTTGTTAGAAGTAAAGATTACAATGGCTGTACACAACACACAGTTGCATACAGCAGCATGGCTTTATGAAAATGACAAACAATTTATAATTTGTATTAACAAAAACAGTTTTGTTCACTTCAAATGTTCAAAAAAGGTTGAGTTTTAGCTCAGAAAAATATTCTTACGTATGATGCATTTTTAGGCCTTTTAAACCAGGTTCCCCCTTAAGTGTGTTTTTTAACCTGTTTAAAATAATGATGATTTTAAACATATATTTTAATAAGAATTTTAAAATAAAAAACCGAGAAAATTGTTAAATGAGAATGTAGCAGCAAAAATAAGCTTTTTAATTTGTTACTTGTTTTTATGTCAAACTGTGGCTATGTTCTAATAAAAGATTATTTTAATTTGAAAATGTATTTTAAAGAAAAACTCAAATACACGGGGTGTTTTACTTAAACTCAAAAAACACCTTGAAAATAAACAAAAAAAAATAATAAAAGTTCTGTAAACAAGGATTGATAAGGGGGATCAAACACCTTTAATCTAAGAAAAAATTTAAAACTAGACATGGAAGCGCCACAAAAAATATTTTTTGTGGTCCTTTCTAATTAAAAAAAAAACTGGCCGAGTCATATTCACTTAATTAGCGATTGAGAGAAAAAGTAAACAGATTTATTTTGGTTTCACCCAATCATGCTTATGTAGATTCAGTATTGACTTATGGGACTGTCAACTGGGGTAATAGTGTGCGAGGTAGGGGGATTTTACACTTTGAAAAAAAGATTGTCAGTGCAAAGTTATTAAAGATCCTAGGATTTTATGTCATGCTTTTTTAAAGAACTTAATATCAACAAACTGTAGTATCTATATACACGGTGTCCGAAAAGTCTTAGTATGGGCAAATACATATATTTGCTATTAGTAAAGATAGAGACACCAAATTTTAGGTGTATCTTATTGGTTAATAAATCTACTTTTTCATGTAATTTAATTTTTTCAACCCCCTTGAGGGATGACGCTAGGGAGTTGAGGTCAAAAATTTTAAATGCAAGCCGAGGTCCGAATCTTAATTTGTTTTTAAATAGCAAGCCCAAAAAATTAAAAATTGTGAAAGTACCTTTATTTCTCTTATTACTTTAAAAGTTGTTCAAAATGACCACCATGAACTTCTTGGCAGTAATAAAGTCGATTCTGGAACTCTGCCAAGAAGCAGATTCTCGAAAATGTGAGAAGTGAGTTCCAAAATCGACTTTATTACTGCCAAGAAGTTCATGGTGGTCATTCTGAACAGCTTTTAAAGTAATGAGAGAAATAAAGGTATTTGAATTTTAATTTTTTTTCATGATTTTTAGTTTTTAAAGGTTTGTCATTTAAAAACGAATTAAGATACTTATGAACCTCGGATTTGCGGTAAAATATTTCTTTTTTGAAGACCTTTAAAATGTGGTACCTACTTACCATACAGTATAGGGTTGCATTTAAAATTTTTGACCTCAACTCCCTAGGGTCGCCCCTCAAGGGGGTTGAAAAACTTAAATTATGTGAAAAAGTACATTTATTAAATGACCATTTATATTTGACCGACAAGGACAAGTCAAATTGATATTTGTCCGGACATTTTTCAATTTGACCAAAAAATTTCCCACCACTTAAATCTGAAATAATTTGACACATAACCTAATTTTTTTTCGTAAATTTGTGATATTTGTTAATGACACTGGCAACATAAACTAAAAATATGAGTTTTTCTTTTGTGTTACTGTTTAAAGAATTTTTGATATGTTTTACTTTCTTATTTCTTATATTGATTTTCAAATGTATGCTTCTAATTTAGAAAATAGAAAGTTTTACGTTTTTGTCTGTGTCTTATTTGACTTACAAAGTATGACTTTTTGCCCATTTTTTTTCAATGAAATTTCTTTGCAAATCCAATGGTATAATTTATATATTTAAAAATGTCCACTATTTCACCAGTAATTTCCCAGTCAAATTGACTGGACAAGTCAGTTACTATATTTGACCGGACATTTCACAACACTAGATTCACCTAAAATTTGGTGTCTCTATCTTTACTAATAGCAGAGATATTTAAGACTTTTTAGACATCCTGTATACTTCTAAAATACTTACTATTAAAAAGTAGATTTATTAACCAATAAGATTCACTTAAAATTTGGTGTAATCAATTTACTAATAGCAAAGATATTTGCCCTTACTAAGACTTTTCGGACACCCTGTATATTCTACAGAGGTCTGAATATGTAGGGAAAATATTAACAATTTTTTAATCTCAGATGGCATTGTTTTAGGGTATCCACTGAGGAACGATGTGCCCTCACTGCTGAGGATAGCTTGGTTATGCCTATTAAAATATATAATCACCTATCTGAGGCTTTAAAAACAGTGACTAGTTCACTTCAAAAATAAATTTTAAGACCTGCTACAGCAACCATTTTACTCTGTGCATGAGTTTTTTCAGTGCAGTTTTTAGGGGTTGGTTGTGTGATTGGATAAACAGGAGTGTGACTGGTGATGTGTTTTCTCCCTTACATCCGAGCTTACATCTATATTCTTGTTCTTTTTTGTACTGTACTTTATTGTATATTAATTTTTAACTTAGACTGTGTGTTTCCTAATTGTTTAGTGTATTTTGAATGCCTTTTTAATTTATTATACCTACTATGAGTAGTGTAGATTATTTTTTACCATGTTGACAAAACAGATGTCTGGTATACAATCTATGTTGTGAATGAGTGAACATAAAATAAAAAGAAAGCAACTAATTTATTCCAGGAACTTTAAAAGGAAATTTTATCCCGAGTTTTATCCTTTTGAAGTGCCTGTAACCAATAATTTTTTTTCTGACATCGTGGCATCTTGATCCTTAGGTTGTCTAGTTAATTGTATTATAAGATGGGTAATTAAGGTATACGGTTTTCAGCTATTTTTGCGTTTTTTGGGAAAATTCTTTTATGGTCACATTCTACTGTCTTTCCTGATTGCAAATATAAGTGCGCACATAATAAATTATGAGCAAACCTGACCACCTTTTTGCTCACCAACCTGAGCAAAAAGGTGGTCAGGTTTGCTCAGTTTTCATTGATATAGATATATATGTATCTATAGCAATGAAAACTGAGCAAACCTGACCACCTTTTTGCTCAGGTTTGCTTGGGTTGCTCAGGTTGGTGAGCAAAAAGGTGGTCAGGTTTGCTCATAATTTATTATGTGCGCACTTATATTTGCAATCAGGAAAGACAGTAGAATGTGACCATAAAAGAATTTTCCCAAAAAACGCAAAAATAGCTGAAAACTGTATACTACATAATTACCTTTAGATGGTAGGTATCTCATTCCATTTATCAATTTCTCATTACAGAATTTTATTTTTCTATAAAATTAGTATTTGGAGTTTTAAATGAAACATCCTCTATATCGGAATAAAAAAGAAAACTTATTGGCGTTTTCCTTAAAACTCAAACAATTTCTACAAAATTTATGGCTTTTTTCGGTAAATGTCTGTTAAATTATCTTACCAATTTTTCATTAGCTTCTAATTTAATATACTTTTTTATAAACTCTATGATCCATCCTACTGGTTTGTCACTATCAACTGTCCATTTTTTCTTTCTCATTATAGGTGCATTCCCAGTAGGTTTAAGTAAAATATCGACTAAAATTTAAAAATTAAAAAATCTACAGGGTAGTTATCCAACTATACAACCTTTTTGTTTGCCTGTTTTATTATTAGTTAGACTTGTTGGTTCCCCTTCAGATGCAATATTCATAGATTGGAGAGATGCTTCTGCTTCCTGCACATCCAAAGTAGAATCTGGTTGACTCATTTTCGTCAAAAATAACTAAGTAATATACCTTTGTTTGTTCAACAACCATTTAAAATTTGAAACATCGATTTTGTTTTGATTTTAATTTGACGTTTGAGGTTATGGACATGGATAGCTTTCCTCTTCGTCCTTAGATGGGCTTATCTCGGCATTCAGTCAAAATCAAGGAATACGAATACAGGCTGGCTGGGCCTCGCCATCGACGAAAGACTTGTAGCAGAAGACAAGAAATTGGCGACATAGCGACTCAACTTAAGGAAGCCCAGCTGCAATCAGCTGATTTTTAACGGAAACCAAGGGCTCACTTGATGACAAAATTGACAAAGATGCCAAATAACACAGGTAATGATTAATAGATTAATGAAGACGAAACGAAAACATTCCCCGTAATAGTAGTTGGAAATCGCCTAAAGATGACGCCACGGTCTTAATTTGTGTCGCCATGTTTTGTCTGAACGCGCTCGTATAATTCAATCAGCTGTTCTTTGACAGTGTTATATTTGTTTTTGTGAAAATCAAAAATTATCTTGTTTTCTCTGCTTTCATCACAAAAAAACTGTAGCTGTATTTTATTGGGGTGGTGCTAAAGTATTTTGTAACAAGAGAATTATTTTCGTTTTGAACTTTAATTTTTATGGTGTTAGAAGGTAAAACTACCTTTATGGTATATGTACTTGGTACTTTTTTATAACCCTTATATACATTTTTATAGATGCCCATCTTGTACAGCGCAGTATCAAGGGGAACCACCGTTCTAGCTAAATATGCAAGTTGTGCAGGCAACTTTCAAGAAGTCACAGAACAGATAATAGCCAATATACTACCACATAATGATAAATTAACATATTCGCATGGAAATTATTTCTTTCACTATATTTGTGAGAATGGAATTATATATATGTGTATTACAGACAATGTAAGTATAAGAAAAACAGAAATTTCTAAAATAGATGCATACATACAAGTAGTGGCCTACTCTTTTGTTGCTAGGTACCTACTTTTAAATTTGCTGTCAACTTATCAACTAATTACCTACTAAAATAAAACGCCCAACAGATGTAGCAATAAAACCAGTATATCGACACGTATCAGGGGATGCTGGGTTAGACGAGCGGATTTTCATAGATAATGGTAGGCCAAATATTTTCTAGGAGGTGATAAATTAAAAACATTGGCATCAGGTGCGTAAAGTGCGTCAGCGCGTGTGGTTTGCACCAGTTCACTCCATCTGTTCGGCGATCCGTGTATAGTTACAATATTCTCGCCCTAGAATGAGCAAATCTTAAAAAGATTTGTGTGACCTATTAGGTTAGCTCAAAATTATATTGTCATCTAGTGGCAGTAAAACATTAACGTTCCGGTTCACTAAGAAATCTTAAGATTTAGTACTGGTTTAAATTAAGATCTTATTGTTGATCAGTTATGTTTTGACAGGTTTTTGTCCTACCATTGTTAATAAGTCGTCATTCAAAACTTCTGAATTGTGATAATTCAGTGATTTACTTGGTTTTCAAATGATTTTCATCTTGGAACAAGTTGCTGTAATGAATTTAGTTCTATTATTGTTGAAAGTACGTACTAAAATGGTCATTTTCTTGATACATTTGCGAAAAAGCTCAGAAATAAGTTCATAGTATAAAACTTAGTTGTCTTACTTTTACACTTGTCAGTTTAAAACTTTTGGTTGTCAAATTAGACCAGACTAGCGTTGGAGAATCTGGCTGTAAGTTTTTCCACTCTTCCAACTAGTCTAAACATTAACGCCCATATTCTCCAATGCTAGACCAGTCTAATTTGACAACCAAAAGTTTTAAAGTGAAGGATAAGACAACTAAGTTCTATGCTATGAATTTGTTGCTGTGATTTTTCGAATATCTATAAAGAAAAGGGCAATTTTAGTACTTACATAATTTCCACAGTAACCGAACTAAATCCATTTTAGCAACACAGCCCAAGATGAAAATCATTTGGAAACCAAGCAAGTCGTTGAAATATTAGAATATCAAATCAAATCAAAAAATACTTTATTGTCAAAAAGATAACTTTTGTTGACAAAGTCTAACTCATACATTTTTAACGATGTATTAATAACAATGACTGGAAAAAAAGCTTTCAAAACATAACTGATCAACTAGCAGATCTTAATTTAATTTTTAAGATTTAGACCAATACTAAATCTTAAACCTTTTTAGTTAATCTGACAGGTGCGGCCCGTGAAATTTTAGATGTGTCGTATCTCAGTTCCTACGCATGGGACCCACACCAAATTATAGGATGTTATTATTGGGTACTCTAGAAATATTTTGGTAAAAGAATATTTAATTTTAAAATTTGTGAAAGAAAGTTAATTTTTTGGGCTGCTTCACCTGAGATCTGAGAAAGTTCTGAAGAAAATTTTGCTTCGAATCTTTTTTCATAAATTTTATCAGATTTTATCGATATAATTCAAATTTCATTGAATTACCTCTAATTTCTTGAAATTAATTAGTTTTTAAAATTTTTACCCTAAAATATTTTTTTTAGAAACAATTGATATTCAGCTTGATCGCCGCCGAACGTTTGTTGTCGTGTATTGTGGTTCTGTTTTTGCGGTTTTTACGTGATACAAGCGAGCTTTTATATATTGGCTTAGCACCGTTTTGTGCGTTAAAGAACTGTGAATTCGTCCGTGTGCAATTTGGTTAGATTATATTAACTGTATCCCCGAAAAACAATTAAAAACAGTATAGTGTTTCATTATTTCTGAATGGTATAAATTGAAAAAGAGAAGAGAAAGTGATAAGCCTTATCGGTGGAATTTTTTATATTTTTTTTGCTGAGGATTTATTTTGATTGTGCGGAAATTAAAAATTTAGTGTAGGAGATTTTACCATAAATTGACTGATACTGCCTGGTGCTAGAATCTTGTATTTAGTGCAGGAGGATTCTTGGTTTTTGGTTTTGCATAATACTTTGCAATGGAATTGATTTGTTATAAGTGCAAAGCACAATGCATATTTAAATGTCGGCCTAACAGTAAAGATGATGAACTGTTTGGTGCCCTTTGCGACACCTGTAAACACCCATATTGTAAGATCTGCGCTGAAATATCAACAACAGAGGCTCATGCTGTAGCTTTGTCCCAGAGAGCACTGCTGTTCTATTGCCCAGATTGAAAGCGTCGCACTAAAGATGTGTCAAAGATTAAAAAATTGTTGGAGGCATATGATAAACTTAAAGCGGAGTGTTCAAGGAAGGATCAACTAATTGAAAAACTAAAAAATGACTGCGATCAATCAAGGAAAGATCTCTGTGATGAAATTAACAAATTATCTAGAGAAACAAAAGAAAAAGACACTTATATCAGGAGGCTTAAGCATAAGACTCAGGATTTTGAGGATTTAGTTTTTACCACAGAGAAAGATTATGTTGAACAGATTGACAAGCAAAAAGATGAGCTGTTGAATCTAAACAAAGAAATCTTACGGTTGATTGACATTAATAGGAATCTTGAGCAAGAGATTATGGATCTTAAGAGAAAAACTAAAAAAGTGGAGTCCGACTTAGCGGATTTAAATGTTCTTAAGCAAAACATGTTGACAAGTATTCAGACCCTGGAATCTGAGAATGAACAATATGTTCTTGATTTAAAAAAGACTAAGTATGAACTGTGCGATGCCAAAGAACAAATTCACAAAATTCAACAATCGAAAGTTGATGTTAATTCAGATCGAGACTCAGACATTGTGCATAACACAATCAGCGGACTCTCCAGTCAGGGATCTCAGCAAGCAAAAACTTGCTGTAGTATGGCAAGTGTTACTAAAGAGAAACTTTACAAGATCAGTGGGGTCACACGGACTCTAGTGATGTGTCTAACGTAGTTCGGGGACTCTCCAGCCAGGGACATCTGCAAGAAGGGGTTCCTTGTAATGTTAAAAGAGTATTAATTGTTGGTGACCAAAATGGGTATAATATAGGTGACTTTATAAAGCGCTTAAGCAGTAATGATTTACTTGTTCAATCTATTGTTAGGCACAATGCAAACTTTGCAGATGTTATCGTCAATGTCAATGATTTGACCAGAGATTTTACTCTCAATGATTATGTAATAATTGTAGCCGGTTTCAATGATCTTAGTAATAAAAAATATCCCTTATTTAAGGAAATTAATAGCAAATTTAAAAACTTGGGTCACACTAACCTTATAGTTTTATCTGTTCCTTTTAAAAGATTTAATCCAAATGTAAACTCGGCCATTCATAGATTTAATAAAAAGCTTTGTATATGCATAAGCTAAATCAATGTGTAGAGGGAGACTTTTTATTTTTAGATTTTAATATTGGTGGCACCCCTTTGAGAAAAAAGGAAGTTTGTAAGAAAATTTTTGATATTTTGCTTTTAAAAAACACAAAGAATTTAATTTTTGTTACAATGGGCCATGATAGTAATAATATAGAAATATCCCAAAGTAAACCTGAAGAAAAGGAAAACGTAGAATCTAATCCTTTTTCTAATAATGATGTCACTGTATCAACTTCTGGCGGTTCCGACCCTAATAGGGTTGATGCTGTCCAAGGCTTCGAAACGTATATTTCTCCGCCACCAGTCAGCGAAAATGGACAGCATTTGTCGGTGTCAAAAGAATCTGAGTTGTGTGATTCGAATTTTTTAGATCTTCCAGTGGTGGAAGTGGGTTCATAGGCACAAAGAATAATTTGCATCTTTCACTAATTTTACTTAATATTCAATCTCTGAGAAATAAGACAGACGAATTATATATATTTTTAAGTGAGCAGGAGTACCCTCACCTCGTTTTATTAACCGAACACTGGTTAAAAAGAAACGAATTAGTTTATGTTCGAGAATATACAATTTTGTCGGTTTTCTGTAGGACCAGCTCTATTCATGGGGGTTCTATGATTTTGGCAAACAATAATTTTTTAAAACATAACCAGTTTGAGCCCATTGATAGATTTGATCATTTGCTGGTGGAGAGTGCTTTTGAGTTCTCAATAATTTTTTCCAAGAGGCATGATTTGTATGTTGTCTGCATATATAGATCACCTTTGTCAGATGTAAATGATTTTTTTTATGGTTTGGATGAATTGCTTTCTCTATTTTCAGGTTCTGACTCAGTAATTATCACCGAAATTTTGAGGACTCGAATTCTATTTCCACCATAAGACTGAGCAATCTGTTTGAGTCACACAATCTGCATATGCATGTTGAATCCCCGACACGCACATCGCAGTATTCGTCTACATTAATTGACTATGTTTGTTCTAATTTGGATAGTAAAAATGTTAATTGTTTAGTAGTTAATGCTGCTTTATCTGACCATAATGCTAACATTTTGACTTATGCTGTGCGGTCTGTCCCTAAGTTTAAGTTTGGTAAAATATTTAATGGACATAACTATAATAGGTTTTACCAAGTATGTGCGACTACTTGCTGGGAGGACATCTTCGACTATCGGGATCCTATTGAGGTGTTTTATGAAAGATTGTTAAATATATTTAATAATATTTTCCCTATTCAAAGAATTATGATAAAAAAGAAGACCCCGTGGTTTACTAAAGGACTAAAAGCATCATCAGCTAACCTACGTTCTCTACACATGATTAGAAAGTATACTGATAATCCGTATTTTCACAATTTCTTTAATAAATACCGGGCACTTTATAGGACGTTAATTAAACAAGCTAAAAATAATTATTACTCTGACCGACTACAGAAGGCGAGTAATAAACAAAAGGAAAGTTGGTCGATGGTGAATGATGTTCGACATAATAATAGGGTTTTTCAGACGGCCTGTGAGTCGCAGTTGTCGCCTAATGCACTTAACTCCTTTTACTGCACTATTTCTGAGAAAATCACGAAAAACATCACTCCATCTACTGACCCACTTAGTTACATGGTAAGAGCGTCGGTAACAAATTCTTATTACTTTTTACCCACTAATTTAAATGAACTAAATTAAAAACAAAAATTCTTCTGGAGATGATGGATTGTCAGTAAAAATATTTCTTAACCTCCCAGATACTGTACTGGAGATTTTGGTACAGGCAATTAACTCTTCGTGGGAATCGGGAGTGTTTCCATCTTGCTTGAAATTGGCCAAAGTGATTCCTTTACATAAAGGCGGTGAATTGGACGAACCTTCCAATTATAGGCCAATTTCTTTGCTGTCAACGCTTTCAAAGATTATTGAAAAGTTGGTTAAGATGAGAATGACTTCATTCATGACTAATAATGATATTCTGTGTAGCAGTCAGTTCGGGTTTTTACAGAACAGTGGCACCAATGATGCAATGTTTAGATTGTTGGAGAGGTTATACTCACATATTAACAGAGGTGGCGTAGCTGCGGCAGTGTTTTGTGACTTGTCTAAAGCCTTTGACTGCGTCAGTCACGGAATTCTGCTGCAGAAACTCCACCATTACGGTTTTAGGGGTGTGGCGCTCTTATGGTTTGAGTCATATCTTACTGGACGCTATCAGAGGGTTTTTGTAGGGAATAGTTATTCAGTGAGTCAGGGCATCGACTGGGGAGTGCCTCAAGGGTCTGTTTTGGGCCCCCTGCTTTTTCTGCTTTTTATAAACGATTTGGCAACTTTAGATATTATTGGTCAGTTTACTCTTTATGCTGACGATACAACTGTATTGTGGCACGGTTCTGATTCTGCAGTATTAAAGAATGTCATTTCTTGCGATCTTATTAAAATTAAAACATGGTGTGACTCTAACCTTTTGATGCTTAACTTTAATAAAACAAGTATTCTTGGCTTTAAATGTCACCTTGAGGGCTTGGTGATTGAGAATACAATTGTTGAAAGCCGCCCAAATACCAAGTTTCTAGGATTAATTATAGACAACGAGCTTAAGTTTGATTCCCATATAGTTGCTCTAGGCAAAAAGTGGCTTCAGGATGCTATGCCGTCCGGGTCACCGTTAGTGAGTTGGATCCTTTGATGGGCAGGGCCGTCTATCACGCGCTTATAGAATCTCATCTTAGGTATGGAATATCTTTCTGGGGAATGTCGAACCTCTATTTACTTAACACCATTTTTGTTATACAAAAGCGTGCTGTAAGATATCTTTGTCGTGCCAAGAGGAGGGATTCATGTAGACTTTTGTTTGTTGGACAGAAACTCCTGACTCTTTTTAGTTTGTTCATTTTGGAAACTGTATGTCTTGTGTACAAAAATCGTCAAAATTTTATTTCTGGACCCTCACACTATAGTACTAGACAATCCCTTAATTTACCTTTGCCCATCCCCTCCTTAACATTAACCAAAAAATCCATTATATATGAAAGCTTAAAAATGTACAATCACCTTCCAAACGAACTGAAAACTTGTCCCACGTTGAAAATATTTAAAGGAAGGACTCTAAAGGTACTGATTGGTAAGGCCTATTATAGTTTGGAAGAGTTTTATAATGACGTTCTGTGATATTTTTGTTTTTTTTGTTAGTTATGGTTTGTCTTATGTATGTATGTGTGTGTGTAGGTGTGTATGTGTGTAGGTGTGTGTGTGTGTGTGTGATGGTGTGTGTGTGTGTGTGTGTGTGTGTGTGTGTGTGTGTGTGTGTGTATATGTATGTATATATTTTATTACAGTGGTTGACTTATGGATTTTAATATGTTAATATGATGTTTAATTTACCACTGTTATTGCAAAGTTTTGTAAGGAATTTTACATTTGAATATTGGGAGTGATGAGTTTTATCACACTGTTTTTTTTTCTTTTTGGAGTCCTAACTATTCTCTCTCACAGATATGGACATGTTTGTCAATGTCTTATTAAATGAAGCCTTCCTAATTTAGGTTGACTTTTGTTTATTATATTCATTAATTTTGTATAATAGTTTATTTTTTGTTCTTTGATCTATATTATTTATCTGTTTTAGTAAGTAAGTGCTTTGTCAATGAGAATCGATTTCTTCAGACAATAAAGCTATTTTTGACTTTGACTTTGAATTTAAAATCTCATTTCTTTAAGGAAAATTAGAATATTTTCACCAAATTTGGAATTTGTCGATAAAATCTGATAAAATTTATGAAAAAAGCTTGGAAGCAAAATTTTCTTCAGAACTTTCTCAGATCTCAGATGAAACGGCCCAAATAATTAACTTTTTTCCGCAAATTTTTAAATTAAATATTTTTTTTACCAAAATGTTTCTAAAATACCCAATGGTAACATCCTATAATTTGGTGTGGGTCTCATGCGTAGGAACTGAGATATGACACATCTAAAGTTTCACGGGTTTGCGTTGCGTTGCGTTTCACGGGCCGCGCCTGTAATCTGAACATAATTTTTTTTACATACTTCCACTTAAAACCTAGATATTGAAATATAGTAATAATACGGTAAATGTATGGTAATGGTAAAATATCATGTTTTATAAAAATACAAATTAGAAAGTTACTTACCTTAAAATCTATCATTACTCAGATTGTCATCAAATAATAAATAATACAATGACCCTAAAGTTACTAAAATTTTTTTAGGAATTTGAAAGGAGTCGAGCATTTCTTTTCCTTAATGAAATAAAAAGAAGATTCCAATCAAATTATGGTCCTATTGCAAATACAGCTATTGCCTACTCAATAAATGCAGAATTTGCCAGAATATTAGCCAATGAAATGAAACATTTTTCTGAAAGCCATGATTTAGACACTATTTCAAAAGTTCACAGTGAATTGGATGAATTAAAAAATATTATGGTAAAAAATATTGGTAAGTACTTTCATATATTAATTTTGAATTTTACACCTACAGTGTTTGTTAGTAAAATAGAACTGAAATTATCTTTATTATTTTATACATATAGGCATATCTTTCTATATTTTAGGACTTATTTTAACAGACTTTTATTAGCTTGACCTGTAACTTTGTACATTGTAATGGAATCTTACAACTCACTTTTCACCCACTTCTAATTGTCATATCGATTTCAAACTTTGTAAACTTATGCAATTCTGGTGACAATACAATAATATCTTTTTTTTATTAAAAAATATACACCGTGTCTTCGAAAGTTCTTACCATCAGTAAGTATATGGAAAAAATTTTATTATTGATTTACGAAAAAAGGCGTCTCCTTATAAAAAGTTCTGCAGCATAAGAAATTAGCATTGCCATTCAAAAATTTGATCTCAAAAAAGTAAAAGTCCCAATCGACATGACGCTAAAAAGACATAAAATTGTTATTTGAAAGTAAACTGCCACTGCAAATGTACTAGAGTTAATTTTTTTATGTTAGTGAATTAGGTTTGGAACATACAGGAGGTCCCAAAAATAAAATTAATTTTTTATTACCACCTTTACCAAAAAAGTACTTATATCTTCATAAAAAGTTCTACATTATGAAACAAGAGCATGGTTATTCAAAAATTTTATCTTGGGCATACAGGGTGGCTAAAAAATTTAAATTTAAATTGTGACAGCTTTTTGACTGTTTTCTTTTAAGTTTTACAGGTATAAAACATTTGACATAGGTAATTAAATAGATAATTAATAGGTAATTAAATTTAAAACTGTGGAGCGCACTAATGTAGGTAGGTAACTACTATGCCTAGACCGCTAGGTATGTATGTAAGTGTGCCCCACGCTTTTAAATTTAATTACCTACTTAAAAACCAAATGTTTTTTAGCTGTTCAAGTTAACAGAAAACCGGGGTATGCATGTGGGTGGAGTAAAGAGGGGCGCAGGTTGTTAGTTACTTTACTTTCCGCATGATGCGCGCACTGCACACCCCGGTTTTCAGTTAACTTATACAACTATAAAAGGTAAATAATTATATTTAACTTTGTAGTAAACTTGTAAAAGCGTGTTTTTTAGTTTTTTAAACTATAATTTATTTAATAGCCAATAGTCACACTTTATTTGTTCCATGATTACTTTATAATAAGTTACGCGGCTAGGCATATAGAATGTATCAATATATAAAATATTAATACAATAAAAGACAATAACAAAAAAGTTATACAAAAGAATTTCTCATACAGTTTAAAACATTTAAAAATCAATTTCACATACATCTTGGACAGTATCTAAAATTTAAAATTTTCAGCATGTTATGTGTGTGTTTCAAAATGTTTTTCGTTTGTTTTTCTGTGGCCTAGTGTTTTGAATCTGTTTTAATAGATTATGCGACCTGTTACTGTCAAAAACATTTCCTGTTATTCATCTGCGAGCATTTAAATAACTTCAATGACTGACACTCAGCTGTGACATTATCATTAGAGGTTAAAGACATAGTTTCTTTCTGTTTTAAAACTGTTTGTAAGAACGTTTCAAAACTAGAGGGGTTAAGGCGGAAATCTCAATCATCATGACCAATAGTTTTCCTTTCTCGCTTGTTATCAACACCAACTATATGTTTATTAACACATTAATAAAATGATGTAAAGATACGTGATGTATTGAAAGTTTTCAATTGTAGCGCAGATGAATAACATGGCATGTTTTTGACAGTGATAGGTTATGTGGTATCCTAAAACTGAGGCGCAGAAAAACAAGTAATGGTAATTTAGCTTTAAAGCATTATACATTTTAATATTTTTATGTATTACAGATAGCGTTGTAACTAGAGGTGGACAACTTGAAGTGCTAGTAGAAAAGACTGAACTTTTAAATAGTGGGGTAAGTAAGATCTTACTTTATTTTAAATGGTTCATGTTCAGAGAAAACTTTCAGTTGTATTGACACTCAAATTTGGTCAAGCCATTAATGAATTAAAAAATAGTAATCTGTTTATAAATTAGGTTTTTAAAATTTAAATGCATTTATAAAAAAATAAGAAAAGGTGTAAGTACTTGCTGCTATATAATATATATATATATATATATATATATATATATATATATATATATATATGTATATATATATATATATATATATATATATATATATATATATATATATATATATATATATATATATAATTTGAGTAGTTATAGATTACTGACTTTTTGTATTTTTTAGTCTGTTTCATTTCGACAGACAAGTAGGAACTTGGCCCGGTCCATGTTTTGGAAAAACATTAAGCTCTACATTATTATTGGAGTAGTTATAACTGTGATTGCATATTTTATTATTTCCATGGCCTGTGGTGGTCTATTATGGAAAGGCTGTATTGCAAAATAGGTTTTAATCTTAAGTATTGTAAGTATTGCTTTTTGGCACAAAGAATAGATAATATGTATTTTTTAATATAGTTTATTTTATATTGGTTGCTGTATATGATAGTACTGCACGGACTATTTTATATTTAAAAGTAGTAATCAGGTAACATCTCTACTATTTCGGTTGTTGGTTCCTGCTCAGTTATTTGCTCAGGTTGGGTTTGGTAAACAAAACTTTGTAAATTGAAAAACTTAACAGGATGGCAAAATTAATAAAAACGATCTAACGTTCAGTGAGCGTCGTCGGAAGCCCAGTAACAGACAATACTGCGTTAATTATCCGTGCCTACGATTGCACGCCTAAAACACAGCCAGATTTTCCAACGCTAGAACAGTCTTTTTTGACAACCGAAAGTTTTAAATTGACAAGAGTAAGAATAAGACAACTAAATTATATACTAAGAGTTTTTTTCGCAAATTTAGAAAGAAAAGGACAATTTTAGTATGCACTTTCCAGAATAATGGAACTAAATTTATTCTAGCAACACGTTGCAAGATGAAAATCATTTGCAAATCGCTGATATATTAGAAAAACTCATACGTTTTTAATAACGACCTATTAACAACAATGATAGGACAAAAACGTGTTAAAACTCTATACTCAATAGTTTATTCATGTTAATACATACTATAATGTTTACACACGTCATCAAATAAAATGTTTCATAGAAAATATCAAATTTCAATTATCTTCCAGCTAAAATAAAAGAGTTTTATATAATATTTACGATATAAAAGTACTTTAAAAATGTATAGAAATAGGACATTTACGATGTACTAAAATTATATTTGATATAGCTAAGAGGACTTGTCACTAGGGCTGGGCGATTATCGAAAAAGATAATCGATTTTTGATTATTTGAAATAATCGATTAGTTAATTAATCGATTAATCGAAATTAATCGACTAATCGAAATTAATCGAGAAAATCGATTAATCGGACAAAATCGATTATTGAACTAGTCGAAATTATGTCATTACTAATGACAATGAAAGCGACTCCAGCGCTTACCACGTGCCTATCTTGAACACAATTCCGGCGGGCGATTTAAATTTTAGAAACTTAAAAATTAAAGGAGCGCGAATCGAAAAGCATTCAAATTATTTCGTTGAATACGTGTTTCATAGTCGAGTTATGATTATAAAAAGAATCGAGAAAATCGATTAATCAATTAATCGTGAACATCGATTAATCGAAAAATCGATTAATCGATCAATAATCGATTAATCGAATATTTTGCCCACCCCTACTTGTCACAACATGCTAAAATCAGAGTTGAAATATGCGTTAAAAGAATAAAAAACTTTGGCTATTAAGAAGTGATTCATTTTCTGTTTAAAATTTTGAAATGAAAGCTTCTTGACAGTGCACAGTGGTTCCGACTATATGCAGAGTGCGGTCATAATTATTGCAATTATATTTTTGGAAAATTAATAACTGAAAAGGAATTTTTTTACTTAAGAAAGGGTTATTGTAAACAAATCCGACAAAAAATGGTAG
The DNA here is from genome assembly GCA_963971165.1 of Philopedon plagiatum. Taxonomy (NCBI): domain Eukaryota; kingdom Metazoa; phylum Arthropoda; class Insecta; order Coleoptera; family Curculionidae; genus Philopedon; species Philopedon plagiatum. The sequence continues at coordinate 95,932,541 of OZ020192.1, read as the reverse complement.
TGTGAGTTCAGCAGTTCAGCTAGCGTAATAAGTATTTTCTAATCCAACTCAGTATTATAATTTTTTTCTACTGTGTACATCATTATACAAACCCTAAATTTTTGTCAGATTTGTTCTACTCTGATTTTACAAAATGTAGGAGAGAGACAACAGTTTTTATAACTTTGTTTCAAATTTTACTTAAGGGTTATATTAAATAAATATTAATTTTGTGGGCTTTTATTTGATACCCCAGACACTGAGCTTGAAATTAAAAAAAGTTGTCACTCGTTTACCCCCAAAAAACAACCCCTAAAATTTTGAATTAATTTTTTTATGTGTTGTACATTTGATTTTATTCTATGATGTATACCTATGCTAAATTTTAGCTCTTAACCTTTAAGGGTCTTGGAGAAAAAGGACCGTGACAGGCAGACACCGAGTTGATTTAATGTGTTCAGTTTGTTTAAATTTTGGTGCAAAATAATAAAAGTTAACTACAAACAGAAAAGCCCGTTAAAAAGTCATACGCTTAAGTCATTAATTTAACTGATATTTTCTATAAAACATGTTTACTAAAAATATTTTTCTAATTAATATATAAATAGTAATACTATTACACCCGATACGGGTTGTTGAGTTAGGAGGAATGCCACGTGGTTAAAGTTTTTACTTTTTTACATATCTTTCTTTTCCACCCTGTATAACAAAATATGATTCTTATTAAAGCAATCCTCGTAGCCACCTTTTAATAAATTGGGTCTTTAAAAACCAAAAATTTGTTTAAATCAGTTGAGCCGTTTTCGATCCACAGAGTTGTAAAAATGACCGAAAACATGTCATTATGCAAGCTTTTTGACGAGCAGTTTACTTAAACTATTATAACTTGACAAACTGAATAAAAATTATATTATATATTCTCAAAAAGGAGACTGTGTAAAAGTAGGTTATATACATTTTCCCGAAGGACAAGACAGGACAAATAGTTTAAAGTCAAGATGAAATCATAATATCACAAGCGCGGTCAATAAAAATATCCATTTGATTAATCCCCAAAAACATCTGCAAATAAAACCTTTCAAACGATAGTATTTTATTAAAAAAAACACGTACCTGCGCTACTAAGGCCACTTAAAGAGAGATTTAAATATTAATAACTTTGCGACATTACCAACTAAAAAACCCAGTTTTTACTCAATGTTTATATTCCTTTTATCGTACTTAAAATGCACACTCTTTGCCGGTCACAAATCGATTGAAGTTAGTCCGTAAGTACCAAAGTTTTATTGGTTCAAGTAAATTTGGTTCTTTTTGAACCTAAAGCAATGTCTACTTGACAGTTCCCTGGCAATAAACATTTTGAATTATGACCTATTGCCGGAACCACTGTTCAGTGTCAGAAAGAACAAACCTAACTGATCAACTAGATCTTAATTTAAACCGGCACTAAATCTTAAACCTTTTTAGTAAATCTGAACGTTAATATCTAGTTTAGTCCCTTTTACTTTAAATTTTCTTATTCTCAGTCGCTTTTTTATGTGGGTTTATTTAAGTGAGCCTCCAACTGCAGTCACTGAACGTTAGATCGTTTTGTTATATTACCTAAATAACGTTTCTTTTCTATCATACTAAGTTTTTACAATTTAGAAAAACCTTGTTTTAGTTCAACTTTTAGCTTTCGCAGTCGGGTTTTTTGTTGATTTTTTTTAACTTTTTAGTTTTTATTTAGATTTTGGCCCAATAAAACTATTCAGCACGATATTCCCTATATCATTTCCAAATTTCAATAGAATTCACCGGGATTGCGGCTAATATTTTGACACCTCAGGTGTTTAACAATTCTAATTTTTCGAATTGAACAATATGGCTTCCTGCGTCCGCCACTTTGATTATTTTAAATTTATTATAGTCTGTCACTCGCAAAACCGAGAAAACCGAGACAACTCAAACTACTTTATTGTCCAAAGAAATCTTTCCTATTGACAAAGTTAAAGCTAATCTATATCATGAGATAAAATTAAATAATAAAAAAATAAATCTCGCAACAATATTGATAAAATTTAAGAAATGTTAGATAATAAAAAAATAAAATTGATGGTTATTGTTATAAAAAATATATAACACACAATAACTTAAAAAAAGACACTAACAAGTCAATAAATATAAATATAACAAATTAAAATCTGAGACGGATACACAGTTTTGCATACTTTTTCACTTTTTACTCACTTTAAAATTGTTTATTGTCTAGAAAGTATGCATCATCATTAACAAAATATTTGCCTATTCTAGGTGCGTACTATAAAATTTTAAGGCAATAAGTATACAAAATAGTTTAATAGTAAACACACGAACAACAATACCTTTACACACACAGTCACCAACTTTAGAAAGGCCAGAGTGTTCAGGTATAAACCAGGATTAGCCAATATTACAGCGTACGTTCACATATACATTTTTATAATATTTAAGATGACGTAAACTCTTAGACCCAAACGAAGGTTTTGTAAAAAAGTGTTATAGTCATGTTAGTGAAAACAGGACAATACACGTTGAAACATAATATAGAACAAGTCGGAAACATATTAATAAAAAGCAGACATACAGATACACAACCCTTAGATGAACCACTCAAGTGTGATAAAAGAAAATCAAAAAGTTGTAAAGTTGGAGAGTATCTATAAACAAAAACTACAAATACTGTGATGGACCTATGTACATACATACACATATTACAAGAAATGTATGATCTAACTTTAAGATAAAATTCATCCTCAAGATACTCAGTCAAAGAGTAATAAGTCTTGCAAAGCAACAAAGATTTCACAAGTTTACTAAATTTTTTCATCAGTTGCGCCAGCCCAATAGCATGTGGCAAATGATTATAACTTATTTGGCAGTATAAAAAATAGTGTTTTTAATTACTGTGGAATGAGGTATTGGGAGAGGTACCATTCCAGCCGGCCTAGTAGTATAGTTACGGCCTCCATTATGCGACTGCACACTTTTTATTTATCAGAGTAACAGTCAAGTATATTAGGGTGTCCGTTATTTACCAAGTCGATTTTTTTTCTTGCGACGCCTCCTAAATTTTTAGCTTATCGTCTAAAAAAAAATGTCAGACCAAAATAAGCCCTTAATATTCAGAATAAACCTTGCCCTAAAGACGATACATTTCCCATTTAAATTACATGGGATTTTGCCACTTTTTACAATTAATTTTTTTTCTCTCGGACAAGATGACTTATAGCAATGAGATATATATTCTTATAGGAAATTGAACGCTCTACAAAAAAGATCTCTTATAATTTTTCGATTAATTCACTCATTCAAAAGTTATTCAAGGTACTAAATGCGACTTAGCGCGCTTGCATGAATAGAAAATCCGTGTGTTGGCGGGAATGCTTGTAGTGTAATTTTGAGTCACTTACTGTATTGAAGGGAAATTTCATGAAAATATACAAAAATTTATGAAATTCAATAAAAATTAGTTGACTGCGTGTTATAAATGAATAGTCTCAAAAATGATTCAAACTAGAACCAGCTACCTGTTATGCGGTATATTATTTTCCATGTTTAAATTTTTTACCCTAATACCACCAGAATTATCTATTTTTAGAAATAAACTAATAACTTTTATCGAAATAATGATCACTTTGCCGTAAAAGTAAAAAAATCTGAAAATTTACATAGAGTTCAAATTTCACCTTGAATAATTTTTGAAGGAGTGAATTAATCGAAAAATTATAAGAGACCTTTTTTGTAGAGCGTTCAATTTCCTATAAGAATATGTATGTCTCATTGCTATAAGTCATCTTGTCCGAGAAAAAAAAAATTGTAAAAAGTGGCAAAATCCCATGTATTTTAAATGGCAAATGTATCGTCTTTAGGGCAAGGTTTATTCTGAATATTAAGGGCTTATTTTGATCTGACATTTTTTTTTAGACGATAAACTAAAAATTTAGGGGGCGTCGCAAGAAAAAAAATCAACTTGGTATATAACGGACACCCTAAAGTATATACAGGGAATAAAAAGTCAGTATTTTATGTTTAATGAATAAAGGCTTACATGAGTCTTGATAGCCTGCATTACACATATACCGAACAGCACGGTTCTGCAGTACAAAAATAGAATCAACCAAATACTGGCTTGTATTACCCCAAAATGGAATACCATACCTAATGTGAGCTTCCACGAGAGCCCTAGTAACGGCCATATTTAGTTCCCTAGAGACCACCATAATCACAAAACGGCCAGATACCAATTTTTTGGAGAGGTTAATTACATGTACCTTAATTTACTATCTATTCCTATACCCAAAAATCTAACATCCAGACAACTCAAAAGTTTGATATTGTCCAGGTACATACATATATGTCAGATAATGTGGCATTAAAGTGAAAGATATTGGTCTTTAATATATTAAATGACAACAAATTAGCATCACACCATAGTTTAACTCGTCCTAGGTCTTCTGAATTTTTTTTTAGTGTATCGGCATCGGGAATATGCCGTACATATACAAAAACGGTTATAAGCATTACCCTCCTTGGCTTTCGGCAGTCGAGTAAAAATAATAGAGGTAATATCCGATTACTACCCTTAAGTAAAATTTGTTTTTATTTTCAACGACGAATATTTTATACGATTGAACGATAGCGAATTATTTGGATTTTATTACCATTTTACCCAAAAGCAGACGTATCTACCACTGACAGTTAATTGTCAGGGTTAGTAAATCGAGTTTTACTTTATAAATTTTTCTAATGGCTAGGAACTTTAAAGAAATTTTCTACAGATGCAAGATTGTGGTCCCTTTTTTTAGTTGAAAGTTTCACGATTCAACAAAGTATGCCCCAGTCAAGATTTCGACTCTCCGTGCCAAACCTACTTGGGAAATTTCATTTCGTTCCTTTGCCTCTGAAGTCTTTGAATAAAGTTCAGATAAACTGCTATCATTCTTTCTTCTACATAACTTTCTTATGGACTTTAATCTGCTGTATTTTATAAGATAGTGTACATGATATTAACTGTTAAAAATTGGCCCCATGATGTAATATACTCTGTTAAAAAGTACCTAAGTCAGAAAAAATGATACTAAAACTCTTTATCATAATATTGAGCAATGTAAAGAAGAAAAAGCGGAGCACAATAAGCTAATAGGTTTTAACGATTGACTCCACGCGAAACCAATTAGCAGGGTAATGCAATTGACAAATCATAAATATCTGTAAGGTGCAGTATTACTGACGTCAAAATAATCGAAACCATCGCATTATGAGAATACTGATACAAAACACGGTTCGTAGCAATCAAAACCAGTTTAAATTTTAAGCCTTCTTAGTGAATCTGAGGTCAGATTTTAATACTTCTTGGGTCATATGAATTCGTACACTTAAGAATGACATCAGAAAAAAACGGTCTTGCAGATCTGTGCGCAAAAATGGTCATGGTCAAAAACTTTTTGGGCAATTTTGAGACGAATATCAAGATAAACCATCAAACTAGGAAATAAGCCATTTTCGTAATGTAGTACGGCCAGATAACCATGTATGTAAGAAAGAAAATGACAAATTGTTGTCACGGGACCTTATGAAAATGGATCAGCTCGTTGTCTATATTACCATAAATATTTTAACAAAAGTTTAGCCCAAAGAACTTCTTAATAAGGGCAATAACCATTCGCGGACAAAATTTTATAATTTTATTATGTTTAATTTTGAGTCAGCTGCTTAGTCATCACACGAACCCCTAAAGTTCAACCACTACCTTCCAGAGAGCAGTAGGGTAACCCAGGTATAATTTAATTGCAGTTTTCCGTTATGGTGTCATATAACACGTGTTCATAAAAATGTACTGGAAATATATAGTTCAAGGGATTTTATACTCGCTTAATGAAGCAGGCTTATTTTAACCATGATAGTACATAATATACAAGTTTATCATAAAACACAGGTCCGTGCCGCCCTAATCCTGCTTTTCGGTTTAGACTTGATTTGTCCTGGTAATACATATTATGAATATACGGGGCAAGACCTAGCTGATTTGTTATACCTGTAAGGTAATTATCAGCGTCGCAACCACACCTGAGAAAACCTAACAAGGGGGAGGCGGTCTCATGGTTTTTCAAAAAAAGAAGTTTGCTGTCAGGTTCTATGAATTTCTTTATATCTACAGTTTCACATAAGCACATCTATACAAGGCATCACAATATTATTCTAAAACATATTTAAGCAAATTTATATGTAAAAAAAACATTAAAAAGCAAAGAAAACATTAAGAAACTAAATGAAAATTAACACGCAACCCGTAATACACATAATCCATATTTCTCATGGAAAGACCGCCAAATGTACAAATCGTTTTTTCCACAAATTTTAACAGTCCAATTTTCCGATTGGCTACATCCTAAAATCGCCACGAACCCCTTGTTAATGTATTGTCAAACATTTTACCTGCAGAGGGTATAGCCCAAAATCGCCACTACTCTTATCTTCTGAATAAATTAAATGAAATGTATTTTATGGTTTCTTGGTAATAATATAATAAAATTATTGTAAATAGGGGTAAAAGAAATGTTTAATTCAGTATATTTCTAGCTGTTGTTTGCTAAGCATTCTTTCAGATTGTTTCCATCAGTGAGGAAGGAATATCTTTGACTATACCTTCACACATGTGCAGTATCTCTCTCTCTCTCTCTCTCTCTCTCTATCTCTCTCTCTCACTGCTTTATTATTATGAACTATAAAGTTATTAAATATATATACTATTATCTTATAAATAAAAGGCTCATGGCGATTTTGGGCTATAGGTGTCCGGGTAACTCTGTAAGCCGTGGCGATTTTGGGCTGCCAATTTAAGGGCAAGTAATTATAGTGGCGATTTCGGGTAACACCGTTCCGATTTTGATGAAATTTTGCTCAGATTTGTTATTTGCATAGACGTATGGCATTTTCCCATGCTCGAGATTTTGGGTAGTACATATGAGATTAGCACTTGTATATAAAACATACAAACTGGCGCTAACCCGCGTGAATGCGCCTTTTATTGTCAGTTCATTAAATAAAAAAATTTAATTGAACCCGGGACTTCTGATACAAAACGTCTAGCACCAGTCTTACGCCAGTAAGACTTTAAAAGCTGAAATGCAATTCTCTGAATTATTTCCGCCGATAAAACTGACAATAAAAGGCGCATTCACGCGGGTTAGCGCCAGTTAGGGTGTTAAGTTTTATTTAATTGTTTATCTCATATGTACTACTAAAAATCTCGAGCATGGGCAAATGTCATACACAGGGCCAGTGCAAAATAACAAACCTGAGCAAACATAAGCAAAATTTCATCAAAAAATTCGGTGGTTCCATTAATCCGAGTAATTACCGGATTTGTGTTTGATGTAGTTTAAACATAAAAAATGTTGTTGACTGAGTTGGACAGAATTGTAATTTTAGTTTGTTGTGGTTAGCTTTTGTTTCATCTTGATTTACAATTTTTTCAAGAAAAATAAGTAAACGTGGCAACACCGCACAAGATACTAGTGTTGACAGGTGGGCAAATAATGGCGGCGAATAGTGATTCAAAACGGAATTTTCGAAAGAAAAGAGCAATTTTCTTAGCTATTTTTGCCCAACTGTGATGTTTTTTGCTACGAAAAAAATATAAATTATAAGTTTACAGATGTGTTTAAGTGAAACGGTCGAAATTTAAAGATATCCGTAGAAAAACCTAACCGAAATGGTAAAACATTTTTTTGGGAAAACCATATGCGACCACCGAAAACTGATTTCAGATTCGTGTTCTACGACCCAAAATTAGAGCCTGTGCAAAATTTCATCAAAAAAATCCGGTGTTCCCATTATTCCTAATAATTACCATTTATTGCTTGATGTATTAAGAAGGGGTGAACAGAATTTGTAGCGTATATACGAGTAGATATAAAAGGTAAAACTTATCCTGTTTTATTTCATACACCGTATGTATCAATATCACACAAAACATATTTTCTCTGCTAGGTCAACCACCTGTTGAGTAGTGGAAAAAACATATAAACATACTAATAAGTGGATTACCTAGACATCAGTGAATTACTAAAAAGATAAATTCATGAAACAATATAGTTAACATAAACTGTAAATTATGTATGAATTGTTTGACCAAGGCTGCACATACTGTGTACATTTTTTTTTATTTAGGTACATAGTTGCATCTACAGGGCTGTGGCAGATTTGGTCCCATAAAAAAGCTATGTATAAACATATATTCTACCACCGACTAAAGTTGCACTAAAACTTCTGTAATCTTTTTTGTTGTGTATATGAAAATTATTTATTCTTGGATATTTATTTGTGCCAAGAATCAACACATTTATTTCATTTTTGTCATTTACTATTATATGTATTATAAAATTAGGAACTAAAGATCTATCACTTTTTTATTATACGTTTACCTATATCAAAGTTAGAATACTATTAAAATTTATATATATTTTATTGATGTCATATAATATAAAATAAAGTATCACAAAGACAGTTGTTTCATTTTCATGTTAAATAAAATTTCTCCTCTATTTCTATAACTATGGTTATAGTAAAATCAAAAATGAAAGTACCATTATTTAATGCTCCAACCTCCGATTGCATATTTTGAAGGAAAATAATGTAAAATCAAAAAAAAAGTCCCCAAAGTATGCCGTGGAATCAATCACGCATGTCCTGAGTTATTATTCCTGAAGGGTAACATAGGTAAAAGGTATAGGTAAATGAAAAATAAAACTGTCAAGTTCTGAAGTTTTTATTTTTAAGAAAATTACAAAGAACCTAAAAATTATAAATTTAAACTAAATGAGACATGTGTCCACCTTCCACTTCCAAACATGTTCTCATTATTCTTTTTACAGCATCACAAAACATTGGTGAGCACTTGGAGGGAGTTGTTAATCTCCTTATTTGTAATTCTAGCCCGTAGGTTTTCTAAATTTTCACAAGGATTTTGAAAACCGAGTTTTTAATGTGTGGCCATAAAAAAGTGGCACGGCGTGAGATCGCAGGACCGTGGTGGTACCTAACTGGCATATTACGACTAATGCCTTGGTCTTCGAAAAATTCTTCCAAAAAATTTAAATTATCAAGAACTACGTGACTTGGTGCGCCGTCCTGCTGAAAGAAGCCTTGTCACATCTCTTCATAGTCTATTGCGTTTACAAAATTTTCTAAAATTTCATTACGGTATCGCGCCGAATTGAGAGTCGCTTAAAAAAATCGGTCGAATTACCATCTTTTCGATATGGCTGCCCACACGCCAACATTCTGTGAATGCAGAGGCTTTTCTATAAAGAAATGTGAATTTTAAGAACTCCACATTCTCATTTATTGATAATTTACATAACCAGAGAGGTACAACCATGCCCCGTCAGCGGGCGCGGCTCGTCCTTAAGGTCATTTGGTCAGTGACCCACCCATAGGCCTACCATATTTCATCTTAGGACCCACCTAAATTTATTTCCAATGATCTACCTCGTAATTTATTTTTTAAACCCAAAAAATAATCTTTTATTTCAATAAAGTGCAAGTTCCGTGCGGAAACTCCGCAATAAAGAATCGAGTCAAGCTTGCTCCGGACTCGCCGTATTTTAAATTGGCCTCGTAGGTTTATCGCGGGCTGAGAGCCAGAGGGTTCTAAGTAACATTTTAAGAATAATGGAGATTTTGATTGTAGTTGATCAAGTATAGAATTCTGTACATATTAGTATAAAAAGTTCAGTCCTACGTTAAACAGGGTTCCCACCAAAATTCTTATATCGAATTCCCTGACATTGCCTGACTTTCCAGGTCTCTTAAACAAAATTTGCATGCCTGACAAGAAGCTAACCGAGCAAGAAAATTGCTTTTTGTAGTTGATAGCTAGTTTATTACCTACTTTTATTACCTTATTTTCAATTTTGTTATAAAATGAAATTATTTTTATCGATAAGACAGACCCGGAAATTTTGTTAGGAAGTGAAATTATTGTTATCTAAAACTTAAATGGCAAATTTCCCAGGTTTTCAACTAGCTTTCCCTGACATTCCCTGACTTTCCAGAAAAGTGGGAATCCTGTTAAAAGATGTCGCCGCAAATGTTAGGGAAATATGGTGCATATCGCGCTATCCGTTTAGAATCATAAGGTTCTAAGTGACAAACGTGTTGATGAGTTCGAATAGTAATTATTCGAATTTTAGTGATTTTGAAAGTTTTGGATCTGAATACTGCCCAGAAAATTAAAGTAAATACTCGGGACAAAAGTAAGTTAGGTACACTATAATTTTAGCTAGTTTATGTTTTATTAAGTTTTAAACATGAACACTTGGGTCTGGTATAAAAAATATTGTATGGCACAGATGTAAAACTGATAAAAGAGAAATATAAATGTCGAAATAGAATGTGACGGTCTAGAGTCTAGGGAAATCATATCTAACAATTTGTTTTTGTCAAAAATGTTTTTTTTTTTTAATAAATAAAGTAAACGTTTCTGTTCATTCCTTAAATAAAAGAGTTTGCGTTTTGTTGATCTGTTAAATTAAAAGTTTTACATAAAAAGTAAATAAATAAATATATAATATATAAAACTTTTAAAAAATACGCTCTTTTTGCATACATTTACACAATTCAAAGGAAATTTTTAAAGGTGATATGGTAATCGAACGGACAATCGTACGAAAGAAGTGTTTTTATGTGTTTTTAATTGACTGTTTTGTTTATGTTTAAGCAATAGAAGTTAAATCCATTTTAATCAAGCAAAACAAGATAAAAACTTCCCAGAACGACCTTGTAGGGATCCCACGAAGGACCCGGAGATTTTCGATGTACTCTAAGCAGCCATTACTGTTTTTGATTACCGACGTTTCGTGCATTTACAGCGCCTCTTTACCGCGAACTTTTGTTTATTCTTGGGTCCAAGAGGGTTAGAAATATTTAATCTGATGCACCGTTTTCGAGATAAAAATTAATTTATTTCTTACAATAAAAACAATGAAAATGAATTTTTTTTAAATATATTTTTTATTCAAGAGACAGAGTGCTTTTTGATTTAAGTTTATAGTGAATACTGGAAATGGCTTCTTCGCGCTTTAATACATCCTGTAATCTTCGCATATTTCTCCTAACTCTTCGGAATACTTGAGGTGTGAAAATATTAAACACCCTGTATTTAGAAAAAGAATCGTTTGAGGATCCATGTTTATATAAAATTATTTTCATATTTTTAGATGTAGAATCTGCCCTTAAATTTTCTTAACATCAAAGGAACACCCTGTGTATCTACGATATTCCTTAATTTATAAAATATTAAGGAACCGCATGTAAGAATAAATTAATATTAATTTAACCAAACCTTCCGCTTTTAAGCCGCTTTTAGCTAATGTAAGTATTACATACATCTGATAAAATTTTATTTGCCCATTTGTTCTAGAATTTTAAAAATATTTTATTAGTGTGTTACGTTATCATCCAGTGTTAGGGGTTTCCTTTAATTGTGACGCCTAAACTGTGTTGAAGTGTAATATAAGAGTAAGATTATTTTCTTAATTTTTTACTTTTTCTATCTACTTATTTATAACATATCCGCAGTGGCGTGCCGTGCCTTTAGGAGCGGAGGGGGCACACTGATTTGGGGGCGCCTAATTATTTTCCTTTTATTGGGGAGTATGTGGTCATAATAGGCAGTGAATCTCCAGGGGGCGCTGTAAATTTCTGTCCTTTTATTAGAGAGTATGTGGTCCTAGTAGGCATCAGTAAATCTCCGGGGGCGCGAGGGCGCCGTTACGATGAGGGCGGGAGGGGCTCGTGCCCCCCCTAGCCACCTCGGCGGCACGCCACTGCATATCCGTACTATCTATTTATAATTTTTGTAGATTTTCCTTTGGAGATGGCTATTTTGTACAGCTTAGTATCAAGAGGGAACACTATTCTAGCTGACCATAGAACTTGTAATGGCAACTTTAAAGAAGTTGCTCAGTTAGTAATAGCCGACATACCTCCACAGAAAGAGAAAAAAACATATTTTAGAGGAAATTATTTCTTCCATTATATTTGCGAAGATGGCATAATTTTTATGTGTATTACAGATAAAGTAAGCATAAAACACTTTTATGTATAAGAGCTATATATACACCAGTTTGCTACAAGACGAACACACATGCCATGATGAGTGTAAAGCAAGGACAACATGATAATCTTACATCCCCTATTTCTTACTGATAAGGAAACTGACAGACAGTTGCCGATTTTAATTAAATTTTGTATACATGTAGAACGTCAAAAAATAAGAGACACATAATATCTTTATTAGCTGCTAATATTCATATTAAGGGGGTATTGTCTAACCCCTTAATGCGAATATCAGCAGTTGAAAAAAAATACGCGTTTCTTATTTTTTGACGTCTTACCTGTATACTAAATTTTTTTAAAATCGGCGATGATCTGTTCTGTTAGTCTCTTAAGGCAAGGGGATGGGGGGCACTGGTGGTAGTGGATTGTACACTTTTCCAAAATAACATCAGTGCGATACACGATACACACATTAACAAATTAATTAGGTCAAGGATTTAACTAAAAAATTCTCCCCTCTGTACTACGTCACAGCAGAGAAAATTCAAAAGATTTGTCCTAGTTTCCCATGGATGTAGTTTGTGGACCACTAATCTAAAGTCGAATTTTTAAACACTGTCACTCAGGGGAAAAAATTGTTATTTGTCACCTCTCCCTAATATAATTATTATAATATGTTAAAACCCACAAATGGGTGATAAAATAGCACAAATTTTGAGAAACTTTTTCCTTCCTGATTCATTCCGATATTAGCTCTAATTTTTGAGATATAGCCAAAAAAGTTTGTTTTTTTTTTGCTAAATTTCAAGCTCAGTTTCTACCCACTTACAGCGGGTTGCAGAAAGAAAATTTATTCACGAATTAAACTAACAACGTTTTAAATTTAATACGTTGTTAAATTGGATTCTAATGTTAACTTCGCCCACTTCGATACAAATTTCGGCCCGATTCGGATCTAATCGTATCACATCGGGAAAACTGGAAGTAATGAAATGTCAGATTATAATGTCAACATTGTTTTGTATTTCTTGTAAATCGAAGTTATTTTGTATGTTAAAATGGGAAAATTTATTGTGTTGTGAATAATCAGAAGCTCAAAAAATACGTATTTCTTATTTTTCGATATGTTACCTGTAACCAAATTTCACTACCTACATTTCGTGACGACCACTTCTGTCGGTGGCTCTTTTTTGCTATCTGTCTTGCACAGGGCTTACCGATGGGAAACATCTTCTAGCTCTGTTTAAATGTCCACCACTAGTATATCCCAGTGTACACACTTTTGTCTTCTTTGACGTTTTTTACACTTCAGTGTAAGTGCAGAGCGTTTGTTATGTGTTAAAAAATTACTGCCAACTAAACTTCCAATGGCTCTTGAGTTGTTATGAATAAATGGATCTGGAAATATTCTCTCTCGAGTATGCCCTTGCAATGAGTTAGATACTAAATGACAATTAAAACCCACTACACTACAAAACTATCGTCCATGTCTTTCGAGGATAGGCACCCCTTTTATTTTGTTACTTTAACATTGTTATTGCTCAGTAATTTGTTATAAAAAGACCCCAAACACTTTCCGATGTAGACACATGAGAGAGACCCAATTTTTATTTTGCACTTTTCTTCCGCCGTTAAAAAAAAATATGCAAAATAAAATGTTGATTTCTTTGATATTTTTTTTATACATCCATTTAGGAAAGTCACTGTTTTTTTATTGCAAATAGCAAGCATCAACAATTTAAAAAAAGCAGTAGGGTTGGGAGCTGATTACTCTTAAAATAAAATGTAAATATATTTTAGGAATTTGACAAAGTCCCAGCTTTCCTATTTCTCTCTGAAGTACAGGAAACATTTCAATCAAAGTATGGGTATAACGCTTACTCAGCAGAAGGATTTGACACAATTTTAGCCAGTGGAATGAAACACTACTCTGAAAAATTAGATCTGAGCCACATATCTAAAGTTCAAGACGACGTGGATGATGTAAAAAACATTCTAAACAGAGATATAGGTAAGTAAACAATTTCAACTAGCGATAGATATTACATTACATCAATCATAGGTACTCCAGGTTTTCAATATAAACGTTTTTAACTGTGTTTTAAAGCGCTTTCCAATATACGGAACTTTTCAGTAAAAGTCTAGAATCAGGTCGTATAAAATCTTATCTAAGCCTTGAGGAATTATTTTCAAATTTTTAACTGCTCGACAATTTCTCCTAAATTCTCGTTTATTCATTCTTGAATCTGCTGTGTAATCACTAGTAGTGCAATTTCACTTTATAGTGTGTGTATGTGTTAACACATTTTGTGTTTGTTTAAACTCTTACCCCAGGATTCACCAAAAGGGCTTAAGACGTACCTACTAGTACTGGTTTAAATTTAAATCTTAAATTTGATCAGTTGAAGTTTTTGTCCTGTCATTGTTAATAATTCACTGGCCTACAGCCAAAATGTATCCGAGGTTAAAATAGCCGAATCTTGAACACTTTGCAATGCAAATTCATAATATACCCAACAAAAGTCCAAGTTGGCTCCGGTTTTCTTGATACCTGTTTTAAGAGTTATCTACTTTATACCTGTACCTAATTACGGGTTATACTATCATAAATTCATTTAGCCTCGTATTTAGTATTCTGGAAAACGTGTAAACCCTGTTCTGATTTAACCTTTGGATTAGTTAGAAGTTAGAAGTGTTGGTATATTAGAAACTAGCTTTCGCCCGCGACTTCGTCCACGTGGTATAGGTTATAATAGGTTAGTTATATCTAGAGACCGGATTTCAATATTATATGACGCAAAAATCGGGGTCGGACTCAGGTAACTGATAGAAAAGGTAAATGAAATGAAATTAATATTAGATTTTGTCAGGTCGTATTTATGATTATTATTGCTCCTAAAAAATATTTTTTTTTTCAAAAAACTTCACACAAGGAAAATCACTGGAAAGTATGAAATAATGTTACGTATTTATACTGCGGTTAATGGTCAACTTAATGTTGTTCATTTTTATAAGAAAATGTTTTTTTTCTTTTTAGTTCACCTATTCCCCCCACCCCAACTTAATCTTATCTCCCCCTCTTTAAATTTGTAATGGCCATGTTATATTAGATTTTTTGACCTCAATAACCTCAAAAACGACATATTAGTTAACATTTTAAAGTAACCCCCCTCCTCAGTTAATTTTTTTAACATATGTTACACAAGATTAGATTTTCTGATCTTAATACCTCCAAAATGGCATATTAGTTCACATTTTTGGAAGAAATTGTTAATCGCTCCCTTTTTATCCCCCCCCCCCCCCCGTTTTTTTTAACATCTGTTACGCAAAATTCGATTTTCGGTCCTCAATAAACCCAAAAATGATACATCTAATATTTTTGAAGAAATTCCCAGCCGCTCCTTTTTATCCCCCCCCCCCCCCCTTTGTTATATCTGTTAACAACAGTGTTAGACAAAATTAAATTTTCTGAGCCCAATAACCCCGAAAATGACATAATAGTTAACATTTTGGAAAAATTTCCTGCCGCTTTTTTCTATAACCCCAACAACCCCCCTCCGGTGATTCTCTTAACATTTATTACAGAAAATTAGATTTCCTGACCTTAATAACCCCGAAACTGGCATATTAGTTTATATTTTTGGTAGAAATTGCCAGTGACTCTCTTTTTAACCCCCCCCCCCCCCCGTTAATTTTTTTACCAACAGTTAGACAAAATTAGATTTTCGGACCTCAGTAATCCCATGGTCTTGTCAAAAATAGTTTTAATATTTTCTGGGTACATTGTTTTATATCCATAATTAAATTACAAACTTTGAAGCCCCATTTCACCCCCTTAGGGGTTGATGTCTAAAAAGTTGTGTTCCCCTAGGGGTTGAATTTTGAAAACTCCTTCCTTAGTTATATAAGAAACCTCTGTGCAAAATTTCAAATTTCTAGACCCAGCGGTGTGGGCTGTGCGTCAATCAGTCAGTCAGTCAGTCAGTTTCTTCTTTTAGAGAGAAATAAGTGAACTTTAAATAAAGATGCCGCGAGTTTGTGTAAATAAACCAGATAACTTTTGTTATGTTAGTGGTGAAGTCGCCTTTGAGAATCAGAAACGTAGTCTTAGTCCCATACCATAATACAGAAAGCGCATCATTTGTGTTTTGGCTACAAAATTGGTGACCAAGACAAAAGCTGGACACCTCATATCTGTTGCAGCAATTGTGCGAACAGTCTTCGTAGCTGGCTAAGTGGAAGAGGGCGTTCAACAGTGTTGCCATTTGGGGCGACAAGTCGCCAAAATGACGACTTTTTGTGTCTATGAGAGTGTGGCGGCGATTTTCAATAAAAAGCTTATTTTTGGCGACTGTTTACAGGTGAAAAAATTGAATATACACGTTGTATACAATACGTAGGAAGAAACAACGTCACAATAATAATCATTATTGCACCGAGGGATTTCTCAAAGAGAATATCTGAACGCGCCACGAATTGTACGTCAAATTTTGGTGATTCCACCAAGCTTGTCCCACAAAAACATTTTTTTTATTTAGTATTGACAGTTTTCTAACCCCAATATCTCAAAAAAGCTGTGGCGACAAAGTGGCGACTTTTCATACTGATCGATGTCGACTTTTTGCTTTGTTACTCTGGCAACACTGGCGTTCAATGACTTTTGCTGTGCAGTAAGTGAAGAACATGGGCCGAGATTTCACCAAGAAATTTTAAATATCGACAAAAGGTACCAAGGTAAATGAAGTTCTGAGATGTTGGCCGACTACTGCTGGACTATTATTATAAGAGATGATCCAGATGTAACTTACAAGAAACAGGCAAAAAAGCGCAAGAAGAATATTTAATTTAGTAACATAAATATACTGTTTATTACTTTTTTATACCTAAATTGATTTAGTTATATTTTTTATGTTCAGTATGCCGCTTTTTAGTAAATAAAAGTTATACAATAAACAAAAAAGCGTTATATTTCTTTTAGAGCCATGTAATAATTTTAACATTTTTGACAGATATTTTAGGCCTACTTGGGCCAGATTGAATAAAAAAATTTGCTGTTGAGAATTCAAAAGCAAAGTTGAAATTACGCCAATGAATTGACCATTAACGTTTAGATTCACTAAAAAAGTTTAAGATTTAGTACTTGTTTAAATTAAGATCTAGTTGATGATGTAATATTTTTCTAGTAGACAAGACAATGATTTCAGTGATTTTCTAGAGTGGGCAACTTTTTCTTTCAGAGTGGGCATTGCCCACTCTGCCCCCCCCCCCCCCTCTAGCTACGGGCCTGTAAGGAAGGCATGTTTGAGAACGCTATATCCAGTGCAATTTTTTTTAAAGGTTGGTCAGTAGTCATAAAAACAATATTTTTTAAATGGCAACACCGAATTTTTTAACAGAATTTAATGAACAAAAAATAAAAAATGACTCGACTGATGTTGGGTTTTTAAAAACTACCACTGTATCTACAGGATGCCCGAAATGTACGGAACCATGGTTCTACCTACAGCCTTTATTAGGCGTTGTAGACAAAAAGGTTTGATACAAATTTTTGGGTTTATACAGCGCGTGTTATGACGATGTCAAATTTGTTTTTATGCATCATTTGACGTAATGACACCATCGCCATTTTTTTACTACCACTACATACTTTTTTCTCTCGATTTCGGTGGATCGTTTAGCTGTCTAAACAACCATATAAAATTCTTGGCATGTTAGTTAAGAAAATTTTTGAGAAAAAAAATTTAAATTAAAAAGCTATAACAATAAGATATCGATTTCGTTTTTATTTTAAAGTAAAACTGAAACATTTTTTAAAACGCATTAAGCAACAAAATCAAACTCAAATTAAAAATTAAATAACAAAGATAAAAATAACCAAATACGAAAATAATTCGGTTTTTTAGATCTTTCAAATCCATTTTTAAGTCGTTAAAATACAAGAACGTCAAATCTACTTGACATTTTTGGCACTGGCACTGACATTGAATTGTCATATTTTATTTATAAATTGATACGGTTTTCTCCAAAATTTCCTTACCTCAAAATCGCAAACATCTGATGATATCAATTTTTTTTCTTATAACCAAATAATTATTATTAGACTCTTAATAAAGACTACAACCATGATTCCATTCACTTCGTACAGGTTTAAATTAAGATCTTCTAGTTGCTCAGTTATGTTTTGACAAGTGTTTGTCCTGTCGTTGCTAATAAGACGTCATTGAAAATTTATGAATTATTCGAATATTTCAGCGATTTGCTTGGTTTTCAAATGATTTTCATCTTGGAACGGGTTGCTAGAGTGAATTTAGTTCTATTATTGTCGAAAGTGCGTACTAAAATTGCCCTTTTCTTTATAAATTTGCGAAAAATTTCCGAAATAAATTCATAGTATAAAATTTAGTTGTCTTATTCTTAAAGTTGTCAGTTTAAAACTTTTGGTTGTCAAATTAGACCGGACTAGCGTTGGAGAATCTGGCTGTTATTGTCTAAGAAATGTGTTAAAAGTTTTTTATGTATATTACAGAGAAACTTGAGAACAGAGGTAGCGAGCTGGATAAGGTGCTAGCAACAACTAATAGAATTAGTCTTAGGGTACGTATGTCTGTGTAAAGACCAAAGGTAACTCCATATTTAAAATATTTTACTAATAGGGAAAGTTCGGGCAGCCCCGGACACTTAAGCAAAAACTCAATTTATGAGAAAACTGTGCAGCCGGTAGTAAAAACATACATGAAATCAAAAAATATAAACCCAAGGCAATCAAAATATGATGTAATTGGACAGTAGATACAACGAAATAATTCATACTCGCTATTTAAAAAAAAGTATCGTTTTATCATCATTGAAATATTGGAGGGTAACTCCGGACACATAAAAAAAATAACACGAGATGGATAAAAACATGGTGAGTCATTTGGAATTACCGCAAAAGAGACAAATATAAACGAGAGAAAATGTTGGAATATCTGCACAATCCTTGTGAACCCAGGTTTGGCACTTCTGGCATTGTATTCAATCCTCATCAAACGTTTCTTGGCATACAAGGCACGCGACTAAATCGTTATCATTTGACGTCATTTATTTTAACGAACTCTTCTACTGAGACGGATTTGTTTTTGGTGGATTTTGTTTTCCCTGCCTTCAAATTCATTTTTTTTATATTCACTGGTAAACGTTGCTGTAAATCGACCTATTTTAGCTACCGTTGTTATCTTTGACCAATTGTGAAGCTAAGTGATACGACCACCAAGACTACTTTTTTGGGACACCAAACCTCTCTGCCGCATCTTGAATACTTTTGTGATCATCCATTACAGATTTAATGGCTTGAAGCATCATTTTCTCTGTCCCAAGAGCCTCGATTAGTTTTCCGACCAGTTATATTTTTATTCTGAAAAAACAAAATGGCAGATTTACTGTATTACATTAAATACCACATCCTTAAGCACATAACTAGAAAATATACAGAAAACTTAAAAATGTGAAATAAGTATAAGTATTAGAAAAAGAAGATTACTAAAGTTAATTAATTTTTTTTTCTGTGTCATGTCCGTGGTTACCCGAAATTTATGTGTCCGACGCTACCCGAAAAACAAATATATTTTAAAAATTCAATGGTTAGGGTTTATCTAATAAAAAACAATTTTCGACACGAATTTCTACTACTTACATATTATCCTTAAGAGAAGAAATTGCAAATGAATGTTTACTCACCTTAGTTTTTTTTCATAAGCCTTTAAATATTACACCAAACACAAAAAAACCGTCAAAATTTTCGAAAATGCACATAACGTCCAGAAAAAACGTGCAGCAGCTCTGCAAATTAAATCACACTATATCCTAGTAAATATTACAGCTCATCGAGAGTGCAGGCGCACTACTAACCACTCTGAAGACGTATAATACCTTGTGTCCGGGGCTACACGTCGTCCGGGGCTACCCGAATTTCCCCTAATACTAGAAATCAGGCGCGGCTTATTCATAAGGTCATTTGGTCAAAGACCCACCTAATAATTTATATTTTAAAACCAAAAAATAATTATATTTTCTTGCAAACAAGTGCAAGTTCCCTGCAAAAACTCTCCAAGAAAGAATCGATTGATCTCATAGGTTTATATGGAAATAGAAAACTGTATAAATGCATTTAAACTAAGAGGGAAAAACATACTCGGTTTAGGAAGAGACAAATATATGACTAAATTGTCGACGGCGCCGTTTCTCGGGTTTTCCCGGGCCACTATGGAAATACGCTCTAGCCGCTCCGTGAAATATACTACTGCAAAACATTTTGGTTAGAAAAAGAAAAACTAATTATGTAATATGCGCATTTTATTTGCATAAACTTTTGTTTACATTTCATTACGGCGTCGCGCCGGCACTTATTATTAGTTTAAGAGGTGTTTCGGCTTTCCTAATTGTGTTGTGTATGTTTTTGGATATTACATATTTGATATTTGTGTTGTAGTATAGTACTAGTCTTGAGTACTTGTGTTAACAATGGCTTTAACAGTGCAAGAAACTGTTTGTACGGTATTTCTTGGCAGAAATAGGCACATTATTAAAAACTCATTCGTTAAAAAAGTTTATTTTGCTTGTTACGTTGCTATCACTAGTTGCCCACAAAATTTGACCCACCAGTAAAAAAACTCACGGGTCGCGCCTGCTAGAATTTGACACATTTAAAAATAATCAACTCTCTCAATCTGCTTTACTTTTGGTTTATATTATTTTAGACTGTACATATTTCATAAAATTAATACTTTTAATTGTTAGCAGAGAGGAAAAACTGTTTAAAAATATTTTTTAGGCTGAAGATTTTAATCGGCACACGACGTTAATACGACAACGACAGTTTTGGAAGAACGTAAAATTTTGGATAATTATTGGTTTAGTTATAACGGTGATTGCTTATTGTGTTGTTTCTATGGCCTGTGGTGGTCTGTTATGGAAAAAATGTATATAATGGTTTATGTCATTCTTGTAAGTAAACTTAATAAGTTTATGTCTTTGATACTGTTACAACAATAAGCATCATATTATAAGTGTATAGGTCAATAAGAACATACAACTATTAAACACAGGCTTATTTATAATTAAATACAAAATAAAACCCCTTTTTATTATGGTTTCTGAAACAAATATAGTCTATTCTTAATAAAAATAAAGGCGTTTTTATTTCCTTGCCAAAGTTACGTATAGCTTAGGCAAGAGTTAAAAAATAGGCAACTTAGGTTGTTATGCCTAATCTTTGGCTTAGGTATTTATTATTTAGGTAATGTTTTTAGTGGTGTAATCCATCCGAGATTAAAACTTTTGCAAGTAGCTCGCAAAGAACTCTCGAGAGTGAGTTTCGCAAATGGACATACTCTTAAGAGTAACTCAGAGAATTTTACTCTCAGATGGACTTGTACCATAAATGAAATGTAATAAGGAATATGCACATATTTTTTTATTGCATAAATCGTTTAAGGGTCATTACAAACAAAAAAAAATATTTTGAAGAAAATTACTAGGATAATTTAGCTACCAAAAATGTTTACTTTAATGTTACAATTTAATCCTTGAAAAGTGATGTCAGGAGATTAGCAAAAATCTACATGTTAACATAAAGCTTAACCTAAAGTCGAACAGGTTTGATTTTCTCGAAAACAGTCAGAGGGAGAGAAATCGAATTTTTTTGGGTTGATAGAGGAATAGTTCAACTAGCTTCGGTAAAAAATTCAGTTATACAGGATGTTTCGTTTCGGAGCTATTAAACGTCAAAGTCGAAATTTCCGCGATTTCCGTTGAAATTGGGTACAGGTCGCAAATGTAGATTAAATCGATGTAAATTATCGGAGGTTGTAGGGGACCCGGAGCTTCAGAACTCCACTGAAACTGGTGAGGATCAGAAAATGGCAAGTAATTCTTTTGAATTTTAGGTCGAAAAATGACACTTCCAGACCCCTCTTTGGTACGTAATAACTCGAAAACAAAACGTCAGATCGAAAAACGGATTTACAAGGGAAACTTTAAAATCTCAAATACTTTTTTTGCAATACACTTACCTAAACCTAAAATCACTGGAAAATGGAAATATTTGGAAAAACTGGAAATTTAGATTTTTTATTTTTTAATTTCTTCATTCTCTATAGGAAGGGAGCAATCGCCGATTAAATTTCGATTTTACTTTTTGTGCCCTAGACATGGGTACATTTGAATCACTCTGTATTTTTCCTATCTATTTTTCTCCAATTTTTCAACACTATCTTATAAAGGGATAATCACACTGTAGAATGAATACCGAATGGGTATCCAGGAGCTTATTTAGGGGGTAAAAATCGGATTTTCTTGATTTTTTCCGACAAATCCTATTTTTAACCGACATTATTCCACACTATTTACCCTATTTAGTGATTCTTTTTGGGTTTATTTTATCCATTAATTATCTAAGAATACCTCCCACTAATTTAAATCGCTTATTTTTTTGGCAAAGTTATAAATAAAAAGGTTTATTTGCATCGGGGACATCTAAAATTTGAAAATTTTTGAATTTTCGAAGATTGCCATGAAAATAAAGAATTGCAGTTTATTTACTTGAAATTATTAAGATGATATGTCAAAAATGCCAATGTTTGTTGCAAAATTGAAAGGTTCCTGGACCGATTTCGGCTTAAAGTATACATGAATAAGATTTTAGGAACCTTCTACTTTAAGTGCAGGGATATTTCATTGGATGAGTTAAGCATTAAATGTCATTTTCATTGAGTTTTCGATGACTCTACAACACTGGAATTCGCCATGTACTCACGACGAGTCATAAGTTCAGTTTTGACGACATAGCCAATGGGATCACGTTTTACAAGTTTCGAAATTCGCGCGAAAATTTGCAGTTTTAAATCCTTTTTTTGTTAATAAAGACCAAAATAAATGGATAACAGCAACCGCCATGAACATTTAATTTATGTAGAGAATATAAAAAAATATATTTCAGATTTATTTGGGTTATATGCATATTCCCT
Organism: Philopedon plagiatum; assembly: GCA_963971165.1. Taxonomy (NCBI): domain Eukaryota; kingdom Metazoa; phylum Arthropoda; class Insecta; order Coleoptera; family Curculionidae; genus Philopedon; species Philopedon plagiatum. The sequence continues at coordinate 95,909,475 of OZ020192.1, read as the reverse complement.
ATTTAACCATAAATGTACGCAGAATAAAAAATACAACACATAAAAGACGGAGACATGTGTTTGCTTATTTCTTATAAGGAGTTTGTTGGCTGAATTTATTGTCCCTACCTATAGCGGCTTCTAAGATATACTTAGGCTTATTTAAAAAAAATGTACTCCTCTACACCTTTGGGCGTTAAATTTTGAAGAACGGCCGAAAACGCATTTGCCTATTCCTAATAAGTGTATACGCTGATTATATGATCCCCACATAATATAATTACAGGCTTTATTCTAAACAAATTTATACCATCTTTTTCTCCTTTAGCGGGTGAATTTCGGAAAACGCACAGACATGTGATTGCTAATTTTTTATAGGGAATTTAACGTCCCTACTTCAGAGGTTATATATATATATATATATATATATATATATATATATATATATATATATATATATATATATATATATATATATATATATATATATATATATATATATAGATGGATGTTCAACATAGTGGGCATTGTACGGGAATCCATTGGAATAGCCATACGCAAATAGCTTCAGTTCGACGAATTGCTAGAAATTATGATTTAGCATTTTGGCTATGAATATTTTCAGAAAGAAACAGCAACCCAAAAGGTAACCATTTGTCAAGCGAAGCAACGATTCATACCCGCATAAGCGATCACTGTACATGTGTGGTATAATACTGATCCCGGTGTGAATCTCGAGATAATAGAAATGTAACCCCGGACCCGCAGTACTTTAAAAATGAATCAAGAGTCCGAGAGGGATTCCAATATTTGGTGATTGTAAGCCCTAGCTACCGCCGAACATCTTTATTTTTATTTAGCCATAAAACGACATTATATCTACCTACATGAGACAGGTAAGAGACACAAAACTGGCACTGTACGCTATATTGACGGTTAAGGCCACGAATTGCTTATTAGCCATGGATTGTAAATGGTAAAACAAACAACTAAATATTTAACTAATTTTTTTTTAACTTACTGATACAAGAAATAAAAGTATATTATGAAAACTTATCTGGTCTAACTTATTCTGAATCTGCAGGAAATACTACTCCAATTTCTCTTCTCACTGCGTCCATCCAAGCTGCCAGCTGAAGCGTTTGTTCGTGAGACATGGTGTCGCTTTCAAATTTTTTGTTTAAAATCTGTTGTCTAACCTCAATGGCTTCATAAGCTAGTCCGGCTGAGTTGATGTAATTAAATTTTTCGTCATTTTCAAATATAGGCATTTCTTTGATTTCTCCATTTAGTTCATACCTAACAGGAGACCAAAATGTTGGAATTTTTATTGTACCTTTGGTGCCAACAATAACAGCTAAAAAAGTGTAGATATATTATAATACTTATTAAATATGATAAATTATTATTTTGCCGCCGAAAGTTAAAGGAAGTTAGAGGAAACTAAAAAAATAAAGAAACTGTGTATCTACAATAATTCCTTTTTTAAATCTTGTTACATTGCTCAGCAGAAATATTTAAAATAATAATTGTGCCTGTTTTTTATATCGGTATCAAATTTTAACAGTTTAGGGAATGTTCATAAAAAATACAGAAATAAGACAAGAAAGAAGTCGAGGTTTCCGGTGACCGAGTTTGTACGGCACCAGCTTTGCAACCGAGAGGTCGCCGGTTCGAATTCCGCTTCGACCATGGATATTTTGTGATTGTTAATTGTTGGAAGGTGGTAGAGGAATTCTTCCTCGACCGAGGTGGTACCACCCCAAGGGCTGGTGAAATCCCTACGGATGTTTCCAGCTCTGGATGTGTAAGTCGGATTTCCCCCAGTACACCCACGGTACATAGTACTTAGACTTCGGTCTTCGTGGGCTGTCAGAAGCGAAGTGACTTCAAGTATCAACTATCTTATGCAAAACATCGCGTAAATATATACCTTCGTTGGGTAGTTCAACCGTAGCATTGCAACCAACAACTGCAGTTTTTCCATCAGGATACGAGAATATAACAGACGAAACATCATCCAGTCCTTCCTCATGAAGATGACCAGCTATAGTCATTTTTTCTGGTACCAATCCCTTGTAGACAAATTGTTGAAACTGCAGAACATATACGCCTATATCCAAGATTACACTTCCCCCTAGAACTTTACGATTCACAAGGTTTATTGGAAGTCCAAAAATTACTGAAGCGTATCTGACCTAGAAAATAAAAGCACGAGTTAGTATTGTTAAGACCGAAAGATATTTTTTTTACGTTCTTACGCCAATACTCATTGAAACAGGATGTCCGGTACCGAATATGACATATTATGTTAAGAATGGCTTATTTTGGTACGAATAAAGCAACTGATTAATTTAGCAGAAGTTTACTTGCTTAAAAATAGACTAGGTTCCATATATTTCTGCACTGATTTTTCAATCTTATACCTTACCTATAAATGCGAAAATATGTTTGTTGTTCAGTTGATTCATTGACCAAGAATTTTAACCTTGAGGACTTTTTGCTTATTTCTGGAGGGTTAAATGACTTTTTAAATAAGAAATATACATACGTCTTTAAACTTATTACGTAATGTAATTCGTAAGTGCGCATTTACTAACATTTAAGAGTTAAAGGAAATAATGATGGTGCATTTAAAAATGTTAAACAACTCCAAAGTGGCGGTGCAATAATTGAGTGTCAAATCGAAGACCGACAAAAAAAGTTAAAAGAAAATTTGGCAAGCACAAACTTGGAAACACAAGACGTCCGAAATTCAGATCCAATGATCATAATAACAGTAAAGGCTTTACGCCCGAAATCTTTATTATCGAGTTTGTAGAGGAAAACACAATATTGTTTGATATGTTTGGAGATACAGTCAAGTCACAGTTTAGATTCATCACTACGATGGACTGTAGAAATAGCTCCAAAGAAAATTGGATATGGCAAACCAATCCACACATTTTTAAATTTCTACTTAGATGTAAAACCATGACTTTTGATTTATGCCCTGTTTTTATACAAGAGTACACAAATGTGTCTATGCCATTTGGACATGTTGCCAAGTATTGCTCTGCAGAGGAATGTTGTCCAAAGTGTGGTGGAACTCATGAGAGTCGCCATTGTAGAACAATGGACTCTCCGAACTGTAAAAAACGTCGACTAGGTAATCGAAATCATTCAGCCAGAGACCCAAACTGTCCTGCGTACCAAAAAAGAATTGATAGAGTACGTCAAAACACTAACTTTAATAGTAATGAAAATATTTTAGCCCAAAATCATCAGAATTCCAAGACCAAAACATACTTGCCAGCTCATCAAGCAATGGTGATATAAATAAAAGGTCTTTGCTAAACGTAGTTTACCAAAATGTACGGGGATTAAATACAAAAATACAAACGTTTTACGATGCAGTATGAATGACAGAACAAGAGTACGATACGGTGGCATCGACAGAAACATAGCTGTCGAATAGTGTTTATGACTGAGGCGTTTCCAGAAAATTTTATTCAGTATAAGAGCAGGAATAGGGATGAAAATCAGCATGGTGGTGGTGTGATATTGGCTGTAAAGAATACTTACAAAAGCTGCAGAATAACCCTTGAATTAATGAACCTGATATTGATATAGTTGGTGGAAAAGTGTTTACTAGTAACTTTAGTTATATTTATGTATTTATAGTTTATATCATTCCAAATTGTTCTGTTTTAATTAGGGAAGATTTTATTGCATTTTTGAAGGGTATTAATATTTTATTTGACCACAAATTATCTCATTATAGGTGATTTTAATATTCCAAGGTTCGATGATTTTTACATTAATGGTATTTTTAAGTATACTCTTGTAGAGTCCTTGTACAATATGCTAAGGTTTTTTGATTGTAAGCAGGTAAATAGAGTATGCAATGATAATAACAAAATATTGGATCTTGTGATAACATGTACAGACTGTAGTGTTAATCGATGTATATATAGCTTTGTAAGTGAAGATGTGCACCATCCCACACTCACGATTAGTTTAATGCTAAAGGAACCTAGACAGATGGATGCAAACAACCTTGCTAGGTTTAATTTTAGAAAGGCTGACTATGAAGCAATGTATCAATTTTCTCAATATACCGAATGGACTGATTTTGAATTCTTTACCGATGTGAATATTGCTGTGGATTATTTTTATAATTAGATTAATGCAATATTTGAAATATGTGTACCAAAATGTCATTGCAGTAAACAGTATCCAGTTTGGTTTGATATCAGTATAATAAAAAACATAAAAAAGAAAGATGAACTAAGAGTGAAATACAGAAAGACAGGCAAAAGAAAGTTGAAAACCAATTTATTCAGTTAAGATCGCAATTAAAGCATGACATATCGATAGCATACACCATATATCTTGAAAAATTACAATACATTGGTCGAGATCCCAAATCATTTTGGATTTTTTTAGGAATAAAAAAGGCTCTGTTTTAATACCAAATAATATGTTCTTAGGTAATAATGAATATTCCAGTGGACAGTCTATTGCTAATGCATTTGCTTCATACTTCAACTCTGTGTACCAGACTGATCAAAATATTTTTAATACAGTTGAAAATCTCTTGTCATATGAGGCAATTGCACTCAACTGTATAAGCCATGAGGATGTGTGTGATGCGGTCAAGGGCCTAAAAGTCAACAAAGCAATAGGACCCGATAATATATCACCTTACATTTTTAAAGGGCTTATAGGATTCATGCGACAGGGCCGTAAAATTTTTGGTTATTTCAAGGAGTGTTCACTGTATTAAAATAGTAACGGTTTTCACTATTGCTTTGTACTAGTCACATACTGTGTCACCACTATATGTTGTGATGGATCCTAAAAATCAATAAACGGATTTAATTTTTTTTTTTCAACAAAAAGGAAGCTCATAACTTTATCAATCAACCAATCACGCATTCTTGAATTACTAACTCTTAGAAGGTAACATAGGTAAAAGGTATAGGTGAATGAAAAATAAAACTGTCAAGTTCTAAAGTTTTTAGTTCAGATTCACTAAGAAGGTTTAAGGTTTAGTACTGGTTTAAATTAAGATCTTATAGTTGATCAGTTATGTTTTGACAAGCTTTTGTCCTGTCATTGTTAATAAGTTGTCATTAAAAACTTATGAATTATTCTGACATTTCAGCGATTTGCTTGGTTTCCAAATGAATTTCATCTTTGAACGAGTTGCTTTAACGAATTTAGTTCTATTATTGTCGAAAGTACGTCTTAAAATTGTCATTTCTTTATAAATTTGCGAAAAAGCTCAGAAACAAATTCATAGCATAGAACTTAGTTGTCTTATTCTTACACTTGTCAGTTTAAAACTTTTGATTGTCAAATTAGACCGGACTAGCGTTGAAGAATCTGGCTGTTTATTTTTAACAAAAATTACATTACCTATTGTCATTGTCATCGCCTAGTACAGAGTTAAAAAAAAACATGTACAACAAAGAACCTAAAAAAAATATAAAACTAAACTAAATGAGAGACTTGTCCACCTTCTACTTCCAAACACGTTCTCATTCTTCTTTTTACAGCATCAAAAACATTGGTGAGCACTTGGGGGGAGTTGTTAATCTCCTGAAATTTATTTGTAATTCTAGCCCGTAGGTCTTCTAAATTTTCACAAGAGGTTTTGAAAACCGATTTTTTAATGTGTGGCCATAAAAAAGTCGCACGTTGTGAGATCGCAGGACAGTGGTAACCACCTAACTGGCATATTACGACTAATGATTCGATCTTCGAAAAATTCTTCCAAAAAATTTAAATTATCAAGAGTTACGCGATGTTAGAAGTAACCTTGCCGCATCTCTTCATTGTCTAATGCGTTTACAAAATTTTCTAAAATTTTATTACGGTAGGTATCGCACCGAATTGAGTCCCTTAAAAAATCGGTCCATGAACCTTCTTTTCGATATGGCCTCCCACACGTCAACTCTCTGTGAATGCAGAGGCTTCTCTATAAAAAGAAATGTGGATTTTCAGAACTCCACACTCTCATTTGTTGAGAATTTACATAACCAGAGAGGTAAAACCATCACTAAAAAAGATTTTTTCAAATACGTTTTCAATATTATGAAAATTATCCATAAACTACTCTGAAAATTGGATTCGCTGCGCTGCTTTGGTAAGAATTTTTGGACTAAGATTAGACAATAAGCGTGCATATGCAGGTCACATTTCAGGATTGTATTGCAGGTTCCGTAGGCTACATTTACTTGCTGGCTTGTAATAGGCCGAATAGGGGCTTGTGGGTGTTCATTAACAATTTGCCTTATTTCTTGTACTTTTTGTGCAGTGCGAGCTTTGGGTCTCCCAGTGCCTTCCTTTCTATTCACGCTTCCTGTTTCTCCAAACAAAGTCACAGATCTAGTCAAAACTTGGCGAAACTGGTCGAAATCCATGACTATGTGTGGAAATTCTGTTTGAAAATCCTGAATGGCGTCCCGTGTTGAATAAACCCACTGACCATCAACCCTTCTACCATTTGTAAAGTAACTTTCGATCATAAAAGCTTTTTGTTCTGCCGTGATTACCATATTTAATTTTCTTAAAAATAAAAACTTATGACAGGTCCATTTTTTATTTACCTATACATACCTTTTACCTATGTTACAGTCTGCCCAAGATATGTGCAACCGGCAAAAGAATTTCAAGAATGCAAGGGAAGGCTTAAACAACGTTGCTAATTTGTTTGTAAACCAGTTTGACTTTTCGTTAATAAGATTTAAACTTTTCTTACCACATCTGGTTTACAAACAAATTGGTAACGTTGTTTAAGCCTTTCCTTGCATTCTTTAAATTCTTTTGCCGGTTGCAGATATCTTAGGCAGACAATACCTTTCAAGAGTAATAATTTCAAGACATGCGTGAATGATTCCACGGCATACATTGAGGGTGTTTCTTTTATCTTACGTTACATAACGGGTATAACTTATACGCGAGCGAAGCCGCGGATAACAGCTAGTTTTAAAATATATTTCCCATTTTCACGAATTAGCACACGGGGTTTTTGGAGCGACCAAATAATAATATTGGTTTTTTTTGGTACAGAATTTACCATGCATGTTCCTTTTTTATATTTTTTTCAAAACTACAAATTCTTTCTTACTTCTCCAATCTCTCCTGCATCCAATAGTTTTCGAACTTCTTGATACACAGGGAAAAACCTTGACCACACGCCTTCCATAATAAATAGATTTTTACTTTTTGCCAACTTAATCATTTCTTTCGCCTGTTTTTCATTCAGAGCAAAGGGTTTTTCACAGAGGACATGTTTTCCATTTTCAAGCATCATAATTGCCACTTCAAAATGTTGAGGATTAGTAACTGCGATATAAACGACCTGCACGTTTTTATCTTTTGCTAGATTTACATATCCTTCATAAAATTTCGGAATGTTGTGTGTTTTTGCAAATTTTTCGGCACTAAAAACAAAAAGCAAACAAATATTAACAAAGAAATATTTAGATACTTTCTGGGATATTTGAAGGCATGGTAGTGCCACCCTTTTCTCGGCGGCGCGGCGGCGTGCTGTCGCGCCTTCCATATATTTGGACCGGAGAATATAATATGGCTCAAATTTATATTCTGAGGAAAGGTTTGCAAGTTTAAATAAAAGTAATTTCATGTTCCTGTATCTTTTTAGTGTTCCGTGCTAAAATTAGCCAAACGGAACACTGACGGAATCACTTCGGTGTTCGTCCGTCCGTCTGCCGCAGGCGATTTTCTCTGAAACTATTCGACGTAAAAATTTGAAATTTAGCACAAAGATAGGGTGTGGTGGCCGAATTATAGACGTGAAGTATAAAAAGTTGAATTTTGATTCTGGGGGTTAATTTCAGGGGTTAACTTGGGAATGGTAAAAAAAATTTTCAAGGGCATCGTGTAGGGTGTCAAATGAAAACTTATTGAAGTACGAATTCAACAACATATATGATGTATTTTTTATGCATTTTTTAAAAATATTTTTTGGGAAAAACGCTTAAAAATAGCCGTCCCCCACCCCCATCGCCAACAGGATCGCTCAGAAAAATCTGAAAAAAATCATGAGTATTGAGAATTAGGTTGAATTGAACGAAAATTATCAGGATTGAAAATTTATAGAGCGATCAATTGTTATAAACAATTTAGTTGTTTATTTCCTTGTAACTACTGAGAGTACTGAGCCATTGGTCTTAGAAAAAAGTTTTTCGACAAAAAATATTTCTCACGATGTAAGGAACAACTTTTGTCCTTGTTTTTCAATATTTTTAATTTGGCTCAGTCGAAACGCTCCCCACTCAGCTCCGCACATAAGCGATGTGATACGGCGTTGGTGCCGTCGGCGGCGGGTAGCGCGGCAAATAGGCGAAGATCGGTCGGCCGAGGTTTGCTCAGGTTAAGTGGGGGCTGACGGCACGGAACACTAATTGTGCAAGTATAACTTGCACTTTGACTGAATTTTTTACTTTCCAAGTTAATCAGATCGAAAAATTAGCTATTTTGACACTCACTTACTCACTGATCAAAATTCTAGGATACCTACTTCCTGCGGCCCTAGAATACTGAAATTCAACACAAAGGTAGGATAGGGTTTTGTACACAAACAAAGAGAAACATCCAAAAACCGACACTTTCTACTTTTGAATCCCAAAAGTGGGGGCCAATGCAGACTAAAGCAATAGGTAGATCATATTCTTATTTATTATTAGTTGTTTAGTGATCACTGTAAATTTTATTCCTCGATCTCGGTAGGTTAATAAATATAATCTACCACTAAAAATACACCCATAATTGCAGTAAAATAAATACACATAACAAAAATCTACGTTTATAGCTTACGCATGCATTAAACTACACCTTCAAACCCCAATTACCGTCATATAAAAAGAAGCCAAGTTCTCGTGACACTGCAGACGTAAATGTTGTGAGATCTGATGCAGAGCCAAGTTCTACATCATTGTTACTTACCGAGTCTGAAACTTTTATCTTACTAATTTCTCTAAAGCTTAATCAACCATCATCTTCAACTAAATCTGACTTTGTGTGACTTGGTCGTTACACATTTTAAGTAACAGTCGCAGCCACGTCTCGTTTCTGTAATGCGTACCAGGCAAGTCACACATACAGTTTTGGTTAAAGATATAGGTTGATTACACTTTATAAAAACTTGTACAATAAAAAGTTTTAGACCCAGTAAGTAACGATGATGTTGAACTTGACTCTTTACATCATATCTCACTAATTTTTGATCTGAACAGTCACGCGAACTCTCCTCCTTTTTACAATAATGTTTTTGTTGGGATAATAATTAACTACCATAATATAATACAAGTACCGTCTACACTTATATATAAAAATAAAAGATAAACTGCTAGGGCTAGTAAGTTATATGTGATTATCTTCATTTTATGTTTGTGTGTTTTTTTAGGACTACCTCATTATAATCTTCTAGACTTGGGCCTAGTAGACTAGCAACTGTCTGTGATCTGTAATTTTTTATACTGTCTCATTAAAGTAGATACATATTAGTTACCTGGATAAAGAGCGAGCAGCTACTGCTACAACCTCATGTTCATCTTTTGGGAGAACTTTTAAAGAATTAACAAAGTCATTTGCGATTAAACCAGATGAAGCAATTCCCCACCGTAAAGCCATGTTATGTAGTACAACCTGAAATTAAAAATAAATTAATGTCAAGTACTGTATTGAAGGTTATTTTTATTTAGCCTTATACATTTTTTTATTTAGAATGGCCTACACAAGTTTCAAGCTTAAATATTAATGCTGTTCGGGTATCTTAAATTAATAAAGGTCTCAACAATGAATGAAGTCTACTTACTTGTCAGGGGTAAATGTAAATATGTAAAATGAGAATTAGTTCTCTAAACCACCTGAAGATGCCTTATACTATAAGGATTTAAAATAATGTTAAAACAGCTATTCTCCGGGCTATATGCCCCTCCGAGCGCTGGATTACATACCAAAATTTGCCGTATTTTGACTTACACTGTTAGACAACAAAGGGAGGGGCATATAGCCCGGAGAATAGCTGTTTTAACATTATTTGTTTAAATCCTTATAGTACAAGGCATCTTAAGGAGATTTAGAGAACTCTCATTTTACATATACTCGTAATATAGATCTAGTTGAATAAGGGATTAGAAAGATTACAGATTGCAGAATATTGCATCTCATAAGGTCCCTTTGGAATTGAATGAAAAGTAAACATAGGATTGTGACGTAGTACCTATAAGCTTTTGCGATTATTTACAAGAAAAGTTATTCTGTTTTTAATTAAGTTAAAAAATGTTTACCAATATCAGAAAGTAAGAACGTCGAATATTATACTTTTCATTGCTCTATAAAATGACAACAAAATTAAAATTTAGTGAATTCTGGTTAAAAGTCGATAATTTTGAGCCACTTGCTACTCAAAATAACTGGAAGTTCTATAATTTATAAAGTTTATTCTCCGATAAAGCTGGTTTTAACCGCAAAATTATGCCTCCTTTAATGCACTCATTTCACTGGCGTAGCTAGGGGAGGGGGCAGGGGCATTTGACCCCCCCCCCCAAAGAGTCAAATATTATACAAAAAATTTTATTTCGGCGTTTTCTCCTAGGCTTTCTGCCCTTATGTGTGCCCCCCAGGACAAAATCCTAGCTACGCCAGTGACTAATTGTGCTGTTTATTTACTGTCGTTTACACGTTTAATAAATTATATATGAAACGTACATACCTGGATCGAAGTTTTTTGTTATAAATATACTGAGGAGATGCAGACAAATTACGGTAAATAACCTTACCTATTTATATAAAAATAAGCTTATACCCAGTTCCCAGTTTGTTATCGAACACAACGAGTTTGGATGACAAGAATATTTTATTATATCTAGTTTTATCACAATCAGATAAATAAGCGTTACTTTAGACTGAAGTGTCGGAAGACACGTTGAAACTGGATTTAAAGTGTAGTGTACGGTCGGGCCGGGCCGAGCGCATGTCCCCTTATTGAATGGAGATCCTCAATTAATTGTGCGCCATCTGCCTATCCATCGGTTTTGAAAGGCTCGTAGGTTTTTATTCGATCCCCACAGCCAACCATCATCAAAACAATTATTTTAGTTTTTGATAGCATAACCATTTTTAAGTCGTTAAAATACAAAGAACGTAAAATCTATTATTTGACATTTTTGGCACTGACATTGAGTTGTCATATTATCATCATATTATGCAGGTCCCGAGGTTCTGGCGTTTTTAAAATCACGCTAATCGTTAGCAAAAAGTCTCTAATAATTAAATTTTTTTAACTTTTGTTTATTTAGTAGTTTCAAAAAATTTTCATTTTTTGACTAGTTACGAAAAAGGGAGAAATTTCGCACCATTCCTAGTTATAAAAAATGTCACTTTACATACAAATATTACAAACACGTCAATTTAATAATTGACCTTTTTTACAAGCTTTTATTTAACTTCACCTGTTAGTATGTATGTTTGTATATTTGTATGTAGGTATGTTAGTATGTTTAGGTCAAATATTTCAATCAAAATTTCGACTAGTTCTAATTAAGCTAGGGCTTTGAAATTTTGTACACTTGTATAAGCCCGGTGACAATGCAATATAGTATATTGAATATTGTTCTCCAATATGGCGGATGCCCCAATGTGGCGGGCTAACTTTTTTCTTCCAATCCCCTTGATATGGGTATCAAATGAAAGGGTTTGACGAGCAGAATACGATAAGTTATGTGACGTCATTCTAAACCAAATATGGCGGACGCCACAAGATGGCGGATTACCTTTTTTCACAACCCCCTTGACATGGGTATCAACTGAAAGGGTTTGACGAGTAGAATACGATGAGGCTATGTAACGTCATTCTAAAATCCCTATGGCGGACGCCACAAGATGGTGGATTACCTTTTTCTTTACCATTTTCTTGACATGGGCATCAATTGACGAGTAAAATACGATAATCTATGTGACGTCATTCTAAACCCAATATGGCGAATGCCACAAGATGGCGGATTGCCTTTTTTTCACAACCCCCTTGACATTTGTATCCAATGAAAGGGTTTGACGAGTAGAATAAGAAAAGCTGTGTGACGTCATTCTAAACCCAATATGGCGGAAGCCACAAGATGGCGGATTACCGTTTTCTTAACAATCCCCTTGATATGGGCAATAAAGGTTTGATGAGTAGAATGTGATATCAGGTAAAATTTCCCCCTTGACATGGGTATCAACTGAAGGGGTTTGACGAGTAGAATACGATGAGCTACGTGATGTCATTCTAAAGTCACTAGGGCGGACGACACAAGATGGCGGATTACCTTTTTCTTCACAATCCCCCTGATATGGGCATCAAATGAATGGGTTTGACGAGTAAAATACGATAATCTAGGTGACGTCATTCTAAACCCAATATGGCGGACGCTACAAGATGGCGGATTACCTTTTTCTTCACAACCCCCTCGACATTTGTATCATATGAAAGGGTTTGACGAGCAGAATACGATAAGCTGTGACGTCATTCTAAAACCAATATGGCGGACGCCACAAGATGGCGGGTTACCGTTTTCTCAACAATCCCCTTGATATGGGCTTTAAATGAAAGGATTTGACGAGTAGAATACGATAACAGGTAAAATTTCTTGTAATAGTGATGTATTATCAGAAATGCATAGGTTAAGACGTAACTAAAAATTAAAAAATAAAATCTTGTAAAAAATACTTTTTAAAACAAGCTTTTATTATTTAGATGTAGGTACTAAAACGAAAAAAAATAAGTGTAGTTTTTTCATTGTGGCTATGCTAAATGCTATTTATAAGTGGACGTAGTTCGCGTGGGTGAATCCTAATAAAAGTAGGATCAGAGTTATCACTGAAACAGATATAATATGTATATTACCTATGTTAAATTTATTGTCTTAAAAGCTTGTCGCGTGAATAGAAAAAAATACATACTTAGGTATCTATTTACAATTCTGCCAAAAAAAATTAATACCTGTATGAACTTTTTAAGATGATAAATATAACATAATATCTGATTCAGTGATAACTTTGATACTACTTTTATTAGGATCCACCCACGCGAACGTCCACTTATAGGTAAACAGCATTTAGAATTGCCACAAGGAATAAACTATACTTAGGTACTTATTTTTTTTTGTTTTAGTACATATAAATAATAATAGCTTTTTTTTAAAAGGATTTTTTACAAGATTTTATCCAACTAGTTGTGAAGTTATAGCTGCATTAATTTTTGAGGTTTGCTTATTTGTTTCTGAATAGTTAAAATGTCCAAAACTCTGAATGGGGATTTTTATTTCAGTGTAGTTGTATTCATAAAAAAGCGTACAAGTTTTAGGGCGAGTAGCGAGCTTTGTCATATTGCTTTACAACTTGTAGGTACGCTTTTTTATGAATCTATACGACTACATATAAGAACACTTCTAATTCTAGAAGGGGAAATGAAACTCTCTCAGTCTGCTTCATTTAGGGTTGCCACCTGTCCCGGATTCGCCGGGACCATCCTGGAATTCTAGGCTACGTCCCGGCAACAAAAAATGTTAACCGGGACCCGGGATTGTCTCGGAATCATGTATTGAAGCAAAAAAAAGTTTAACTTTTCACAAATGTAATAAACATGGATATTTTCTGCTGTTTTATTTACTTATCGATAAATATAAACCTATTCAATTTATCGATATGGCGGTTTTAAAAAATTCGTTCATTTTGATTGATATGTACTTAATATTATTTTCAATTTAAAGTCGTATATGTTTAAGTAGTACTATATAGCTTTGGTGACTCGAAACTTTTGGTCTTTATATAAAAAATCGGACAAGTGCAAGCTATATTTGCACAATTAGTGTTTCGTGCCATCAGTAACCCAATTAAATTATTAATAGTAATGCACCCGAGTTTCGACTGATCCAAATTAAAAATTTTGAGAAACGTTTAAGGACAGAAGTTGTTCCTTAGAGCTTCTTCTCTAAAGCCAATGGTTCAGCAGTTATAAGGAAATAAACAATTAAATTGTTTATAACAATCGATCGCGCTAGATTTTTTCATTCCTGATAATTTTGGCTTAATCTACACCTAATTCTCAATGTTCATGATTTTTTTCAGATTTTTTTGAGCAATCCTTTTGGTCATAAGAGTGGGGGACAGCAATAACAGTGATGCACTCGCGTTTCGACTGAGCCAAATTAAAAAATTGGAAAAACGTCTAAGAACAAAAGTTGTTCCTCATATCGTGAGAAATATTTTTTGTCGAAAATCTTTTTTTCTAAAACCAATGGTTCAGCAGTTATAAGGAAATAAACAATTAAATTGTTTATAACAATTGATCGCGCTAGAATTTTTCAGTGCTAATAATTTTGGTTCAATCTACACCTAATTCTCAATGTGCACGATTGATAAGGGTGGGAGACAGCAGTTTTTAGGCGTTTTTCCCGAAAAATGTTTAAAAAATTACATCATATATATTGTTGAATTCGTGTTCCAATAAGCTTTTATTTGACACCCTACGCGATGCCCTTGAATTTTTTTCCCATTTCCCAATTTACCCCCTGAAATTAACCCCCAGAATCAAAGTTCAACTTTTTATACTTTACGTCTATAATTGGGCCACCACACTCTATCTCTGTACTAAATTTCAAATTTTTACGTCGAATAGTTTCAGAGAAAATCGCCTGTGACAGACGGATGGACGGACACCGAAGTGATTCCATGAGTGTTCCATTTTACGGATCACTAAAAATAGCCAATGTGCAAGATTTTGGAGATGACGTCCCGGGTAAGTGTCCAAAAGGTGGCAACCCTAGATTACTTTTAGTTTATATTATTTTAGACTGTATATGATTCATAAAATTAATACTTTTAATTGCTAGCAGAGGGAAAAACTGCTTAAAAATATTTTTAGGCTGAAAACTTTAATCGGCACACGGAGTTAAAACAACGCCAGTTTTGGAAGAAAGTAAAATTTTCGATAATTTATTATCGATTTAGTTATAACGGTGATTGCTTATTGTGTTGTTTCTATGAATGTGTGGTGGTCTGTTATGTAAACTTAATAAATTTAAGTCTTGGATGCTGATACAACAATAAGCATCACATTTTAAATGTATAGGTCAATAAGAGCATACAACTATTAAACACAGGCTTATTTATAATTAAATACAAAATAAAACACCTTTTTATTATGGTTTCTGAAACATATACAGGGTGTCGCTGGATGGGGTTACTTATACCACAAATGGACCAAATATTTAATATTTCTACAGAAATTTATTCTTTATAAAAAAAATTTGTGGTAAAAAAATACGATGGAAGCTAAGAGACTTGTTTCTGAAATAAATTTAAGAATTTTTCCTGAACAATCTCGAGGTTTTCTCACCCAAAGAATAAGCCTGGCTATCCAGCGAGGAAACGCGGCGTCAGTGATGGGTACCCTTAAGGAGGATTCTGGTCTTGACGAAATATGGGATATTTAGGTAAAAATTATGTCGATATCTTTTTCTTTTTTCTAGTTTTAGTTTTCTTTTTGATTTATATTATTAATAATTATAACGATGTGAGGTAAGAAAATTTAGTTTTTGTATACAGGGAGGTCAGAAATAGACTACCGTTATTTTTCGTTTTTAAGAAAAATACCATTAGGAAATGTTGTTTAGAATTCCTTTCTTAGTCATAATACAAAATTATAAAAAAGGCTTGTTTAAATTAATTTTTTCCATGCCGCAATGTTTTTCCATGCCTCGGTTTTTCTCCGAAAGTAAGGAATATCATAACCAAAATACCAGACTGGTACCCAGGCGCGGCCCGTGAAATTTCAAAGTTGCATATCTCTGTTGCTACTTATGGGACCCATACCAAATTCAGGTTTTTTAATAGTGAGCCTACAAGGAATGTTTTGGTAAAGAAAAAAAATATTTTGCAATTTGCGAAAAAAAGTTGATTTTTTGAATTGACCCACCTGGGTAAAAAATTAACACGCTTAGATATTTTATTTATTATTTTTTCTAAAAAAAATTTACATCATTTTGTCGACAATTCTTAAATTTTAAGAGAAAAAAATGTGTTAGTAGAAAGTTATAGTCATTTGAATTTTTTCAACCGAAAAATAATTTAAATTTTGGTATGGGTCCCATAAGTAGCAACAGAGATATGCAACTGTGAAATTTCACGGGCCGCGCCTGCTGGTACCTACTACAAAAGTTCGCGGCTTTCATGTTGAATAACAAATTTGAAAATAAAACGTTTAGTTTAATTAACACTTAGAATTTTTATAAAAGTAAAAAGTTTTTCTGAAATTTTGGACTATCACTAAAAAAGTAATTCCAAGCAACTTCTTCACGAGGCATTTTTCTTTAAAATAAAAATAAAGGTACTTAGTTTACTTTTATGTCAAGTTTTATTTTTGAAGTTTTTGACCTCCCTGTATACAGAAACTAATTTGTTTACATAAGTCGCATTTTTTACAAGCAAATTATTTTATAAAGAATAACTTTTTGTCGAAAAATTAAAAATTAGGTCCATTTGTGGTATAGGAAACCCCATCCAGGGACACCCTGTATATTCCTAATAAAAATAAAGGCGCTTTTATTTCCTTGTCAAAGTAAGGTATGGCTTAGGCAAGAGTTAAGCAATAGGCAAATTAAGTTGTTATGCCTATTTTTTGACTTAGGTATTTTTTATGTTTAGTTGCTACCAGTAGTTGTAATGTTTTTAGTGGTGTAACCCATCCGAGATTAACAGTTTTGCAAGTAGCTCGCAAAGAACTCTCGAGAGTGAGTTTCACAAATGGACACACTCTTAAGAGTAGCTCAGAGAATTTTACTCTCAGATGGATCTGTAACATAACTAAAATGTAATTTAACCATAAATCATAAATTTACGCAGAATAAAAAATACATCGTAAAACGCGGATACATGTGTTTGTTTATTTCTTATAAGGAGTTTGTTGGCTGAATTTAGTGGCGCTACCTATAGCGGCTTGTAGGATATAGATATATATTTAAAATAATTTATACTTAGGCTTATTTAAAAAAAAATGTACTCCGCCACACCTTTGGGCGTTAAATTTTGAAGAACGGTAGAATACGCGTTTTCCTATTTCTAGTAGCAAGTGTATATGCTGATAAGTAGAGTTAGGATTTTGGATTTTTCCATTCACTTAATCGTGTGAAATACCACCAATAAAAATAACAAGCATCAATAAGAAATGCCTTGCTATTTCGTATTTAGTTTTAATATTTTTATTCTAGGATAGCTTTTATTCTAGGATCACGTTTCTTGCACCAATAAAAGTGTTAACTACTATTTTTTTTCTATTCCTTTTCCATTAGTTTATTAAACCAAAAATTGACTTAAACCTCATGTATATTTAGAAGCATTTAATTTATGTAATTGTACTGTTACTGGGGTTCATATTTGCCGTAATTAAGAATAATTACCTACATAAATACAATGCTATGGTGCGACTAACTCTGCAAGTGCAGTGCGAAAACTGTCCAAGCTCTAGTTCCAACACAACTCGGGATCAGTTGCGTTACACAGAGAAAACGTACTATCACGGTAGAATTAGCTTTGTTCGCGGTAAGGATTCAGAACGGATTCGGGACTATTCGCATGCGCAGTTGAAATAATGACGTTCGCGGATCACAAAATTCCGGATTTCTAGTTACAGTTCCGTGTTCGCGGAGAAGCAACATTCGGTTCGAGATCCATTCTGAACTGATTCTATCGGTTCTAGGGATTTAACAAGAACCGTAAGTTCGGACACGCCCCCTATCAAATTTATATGATTTCACGATTGTGTTTGTTTGGTTAGGAATCCAAAGTTTATACTGAAACAGATTTTTTGCATAAGGTGATTTGGATTTTATTGTAACTGCCCTATGCCCATGCCCTATTGCCGCCAAAACCAAAAAAATATATTGACAGTAGACAATCCCAAATAATTCTAGTTCCGATGTTCCGAAATCGTTCGCGGTAAAAACAAATCCTGAATCGGTTAATAATTAAGCATGCGCACTACGACAAACCTGAATCAGTTCTGATCTCGTTCTGAATCGGTTCGGAATGTCTTCCGCGAACAAAGCTATAATTAGACGGTAGCGACACTCGCCACTTATTCCTGTTTTTGCCGACTCTTCGCTAAACTAGTTTTATCCGGTTGCTGGCAACTCGTGGCGTCTTTACGGAGACAGTCAGAAAATTAGTCTGATTGTATGTATGTATGATGTATGAATTTCTGTTAAAAATGTATGAAGGGAAGAATAACCTAAATTTTATTTGAAACTAAAATTTACTACGAACCATGAAAATCCGTTAAAATTCGGATAAAAATTTTAACGGCTTTTTTGTGGCTGTAGTAAATTTTAGTTTTAAATAAAATTTAGATCTTTTACTGCATTTCACACATTTTTAAAACAAATTTTAAAAATGTTCCCTTTTGAAGTCAAGATATCTTCCAGCAAATTAGCCCAAAACGCGTGATTTTACAACCAGGGAAATTCTTGTTAACCCTGTCTTAACTCGCTCACGAAACAAGATATCATATTTTTTCTTTTACAGAAAATTGCCGAATTTATTATGCTACATTTTCTGTCGACTACTGTTAGACTAATCTTTTAAAATAAAGAAGCTAGAGCCGTTTAAAGGCACTGCGACGCGCCGGAGCATGCTAAAAAGGTGGTGTAGCGTACGATTGCCCTTAAACCCAAAATTTAAACAACTGTCAAAAATATATTTTTAGCTCAGACTGTTGTGCTCAAACCACTTAAACAGATGCGAAGTAAATATGTTTCATTCCTACTGTTATGTGCTTTATTTAGCATGTTTAGGAAACAACGCAAGGCTTCGTTAACTGCCTAGAAAAATATCTCTTATTATTTATTATAACTTTATAAGGCAGTTTCATGCCGAGGGAGCAAACCACTGAGCCTTCAAGAATACAGAGGTCTCCAAGATATCGTCAAGACTTCTTACTAATAACCTGAAGTATCCATGAGATGTCCTTGGGAAGTGTATGAACGAGAATATCCATGGATATCTCGCAGTGGTTTAGTCCTCGTTTCATGCCCTCGGAATAAGTGTCTAATAAAGCCCTTAATACTAATGAATCGAAATACTAAAGAGTTACGTACCGCCTTTTAAATTTGTATGTATCAAATAACCGACCAAATATTTTTTCGACTAATACTTATCGAACGTCCCCGTAATACGCAGTGTGCATCGGCGTTTTGCTTTGATGCAGAAACTTCAAACGATTTTTGCCGAGTGTCGCTACTCCCCCATTTCTCTACTCTGGTACTATATTTTTGCAAAAATAACTTTTTATGTACGAACACTGCATACTTACTTATTTGACAATGTTTTACCAAAAGCAAATAAATTGTAGTAAACATGGGAACCCATAAACGTCACGGGGTAGCAGGTAAATGATTATTTATTATATCGGAGAAAATTGGCTATGGTCTTTTTATGTTCTGACAGCCCACGAAGACCGAAGTCTAAGTACTAGGTACCGTGGGTGTACTGGGGAAATCCGACTCACACGTCCAGAGCTGGAAACATCCGTATGGACTTGACCAGCCCTTTAAGGAGATGTGTGGGGTGGTACCACCTCGATCGAGGAAGAAATCCTCTACCACCGTCCAATAATTAACAATCACAAAATATCCATGGTCGAAGCGGGATTCGAACCCTCGCCTCTCGGTTGCAAAACTGACGCCGTACCAACTCGGCCACCGGAGACCCGGTTGCGGCGTTTGTAATGATAAAAACTCTACTTTTAAAGTAAATCGTTTTACTGGCCTTGCAACTTTTTAGCCAAGCTTATACATTAAATTTGTTATCACTTAACACAAAAATATTAGTAAATTTACCAAAATGCAGGTAATAATAGATTCAACAATAAAATAGTACGTAGTAAATAGGTAATAAAAATTGGAAAAAGAATTTAACGTCTGTCGTCAAAATACATCAATGCAAGCCGCGTCGTCGGCGGCATTTGATCTAACGGTGCAAATACTGAGAAAAGCTCGTAGCGGGTTTAAAAGTACTACACAATTGTTAAATTCGTTTGGTGTGTCGTGAGGTAAAGTTCCCCTGCAGGATGCCGTTTAGTTCGTTTATATACTGAATGTATTGGAAACACTCTTCAGGAAGTGCTAAACACCATCTACGCATGGTGTGTGAGGGAAGAAATGTCCGTCAATCCCCACAAAACGGTCATTGTACCATTCACTAAGAAAAGGAAGCTGGAAAACTTAAGACCTCCTTCCTTACAAGGTGAAACTATTCCTTTTGCAAATGAAGCGAAATATCTAGGAGTAATTCTGGACAAGACGCTCAATTGGAACTCGCATATGGAAGCAGTGATTCGTAGGGCGACCCTTTCCCTATGGACGTGTCGCAGAGTCTGTGGCAAGTCCTGGGGCATGTCGCCTAAACGGATATACTGGCTATACGTAATGATCGTAAGACCAATGATAGCATATGGCTCTGTCGTCTGGTGGAGGAAGGGCCATCAGCGTCTAGCTCAAGCCAAGCTGTCCGGCCTACAGCGACAAGCATGCCTGACGATTACGGGTGCCTTCCGCACCACGCCAACGGCATCTATGGAGGCCCTACTAGAACTACTCCCTCTCCACATATATCTGGAGAGGGAGGCAAGATGGGCCACATACAGACTCTATCATGCAACAAATAGCATGCAGGCATATGTCATGAGGGAGACAAGTCTGCTGGAGGGCACTTTAGCTCACGGCATTCTGGGCATGCCCTCGGACATCATGCCTAAAAGGTTAAGCAACTATATGCCCTATACAATAATCTATCCTGGAAGGGAAGAATGGGTTCGGAATAAAACTGACCTACTTAGAACAGATATTTGCTTATTTACCGATGGATCCAAAACTAGCAAGGGTGTCGGAGCCGGAATATATGGCAATAACCCAAAGACAGAGCTGACATATAGCCTGGGGTCATTAGCGACTGTATTCCAGGCAGAGGTGTACGCCATTGAGGAAAGTGTAAGAATGCTGGCAAAACGGCAATACACACGCAAAACAATAAAATCTTTTCTGACAGTCAGGCTGCTCTCAAAGCGTTGGAATCCAGCTGGTGCACCTCAAATATGGTGTGGAAATGCCGTGAGGTGCTGACTGTAATCGGAAAACAGAACAAAATCACCCTGGTGTGGATACCGGGACACACAGGCCTCGAGGGCAATGAAGCAGCCGACCTGCTCGCTAAGAGAGGGGCAGCGTCGAAGTTTGTAGGTCCCGAGCCTGTGTTAGGCATTTCCTATACAGCGGCCAAGCGTGCGCTCTCAGCCTGGGCCGAAGAGGAATGGGCAAGATACTGGTCGAGAATACCGGGTCTAAGACACTCAAAGGCATTCATAAACAATCCTTTGACACATCAAACTGCGAATAAGCTACTGGAACTAAACAGGTCGCACCTCAAAATCCTAGTAGGCTTAATTACCGGCCACTGTAGGCTGAGACATCACATGCAGCGGATCGGACTGGCGCAAGACGCCGACTGCCGACTCTGCATGGAGGATGAGGAAACGGCAGAACACATAGTGTGCATATGCCCTGCGGCAGGTAGAATAAGATTTTCATTATTTGGCGAGGGGGTGCTTCCGCCAGGAAATCTAATCTACGCCTCTCCCAGCACTATAATCAGCTTCATTCAGAGGCTGGATCTGCTGGAAGAAATCTAATAGAGATGTGAGCCACAATAGATCGCGATGGTCGCAGTGGAGGGTCAGTTCTTGACCCACTCACCTTAATCCTAATCCTAATCCTACTGAATGTAGCGTCTGTTTAAATTTGTAAACAATAAATAAAGTATTAAAATGCTGAATATAACATCCCCACAGTCATTGATAAAAAAATGCTATTCCTTTTTCCCTCCTTTACATGTTTGCATATTTCTTATAAGGAGTTTCTGTGCTGAATTGAACACCCCCAAATTAAATACTTTGTAAAATCTGGGCTTTTCTTTTAAAAATGTACACCCTCCTTTTATCCCTTTAAAGGGTTTAATTTTTAAAAACGAACCGACATGTGTTTGCTTATTTTTGATCAAGAGCTTATTAAGCCATTTATGAGATGTAAGCTGTTCTTAACCCCTTTTCATCCCCCCTTTTTTACCTAGCGTAACAAGATATAGCCAGACAATGTAACTATAAATTTAAAAAAAATCATCCAAATCGGCTCAGTGGCAATCGAATTATAAACGTACATACGGACAGAGGGTTTTTAATATACATATAGATGTTCAACACAGTGGGCATTGTACGGAAATCCATCGGGATAGCCATGCGCAAATAGCTTCAGTTCGACAAATTGCTAGAACTTCTGATATAGCATTTTGGCTATAAATATTTTCAGAAAGAAACAGCAACCTAATAAGTAACAATCGACAAACGAAGCAACGATTCATATTCGCATAAGCGATCACTGTAGATGTTTGGTGTAATACTGATCCCCGTGTGAATCTCGAGATAATAGAAATGTAACCCCGTAACGTTTAAAATAAATCAAGATTCCGAGAGGGACTCCAATATTTCGTGATTGTAAGCCCTAGCTACATAGACGAGATATATTTATTTAGCATTATACCTACCTACACGCGACAGATAAGAGACACAAAAGTGTCACTGTAAGCTCTGTTGACAGTGAAGTCCACGAACAGCTTATTCGCTAAGGATATGATTATTATTATTATTATTATTATGCTAAAAGTATAGGCGGCAAAGCCGTTTACACTTTGAAGGTATTGCGTCTTGGATGAGTCGTTCCATGGTTTGCCTTTGAAGGTTTGCTTATGCTCGATCTGTACTATATATGCTGTCATTTTAGGCACTTTTAAAAGAGTCATCATAACAGTTTTTAAATTGGTTAACTGAGCCCGCACTAACACATTCGTTTGGTAGGCTGTTCCATTCTCTGCTTATTCTGTTGCATAGGAAGTGTTGTCTACAAAGTTTCTTGAAGCATTCTCGTACCAATTTATACATGTGTCCTCTCAGTCGCTGGTTGTTGTTTAAGGTGAAAAAGTTGAAATGTACTGTGTAGTGGCCTCGAAGGATCTTGAAGGGTTCGATCATGTCTCCTCTTGTTCTTCTTTGCTGCAGGGTCATTAGATTTAGCTTTGCCATTCTCTCTTTGTATGGCAGTTGAGATAAGCTTGGGCATAATCTGGTGATTCTTCTTTGAGTCTGTTCCAGGGCGTGGATGTCTTTCGCAAAGTAAGGGTTCCACATTGAAGCTGCATACTCGAGGGTGGGTCTTATGTATGTTTTGTATATTTTTTCTAGTAGTTCTGGGGAAGGGTTTTTGAATGTCCGGGATACCATATAGGTGATAGGTACAATTGGCTTTCTTGATAATGTTTCCTATATGTAGTGCCCATTTTAGATCTTGAATTATCGTGACTCCTAGGTATTTTTGGTGGTTTACAGATTTTATTCTGATACTCTTAAGAACATATACATGGTGAGGATTGTTGAAACCAATATGTAGGACCGAACATTTGCTCTCATTCAGCCGAAGATGCCATTCATTACACCAGTTTTCAATTTTAATGAGATCACTGCTCAGTGGCCCGTACTGTGTATAGGGGTTATTAAATATTTTTGTATCATCAGCAAATATTGATCTAGTCGATGATATGTCTTTAGGTAGGTCACATGTGTACAGGCTGAAGAGGATCGGCGCTATAACCGACCCTTGCGGAACTAATGCTTTAATCTCAAAATTAGATATTAGATGATGTCAGACCCTCAACTCTTACACAGCTTGTCCTGTTCGTCAGGAAGTCACTAATCCAACACAGTAGCTTTCCTGTCACCCCATAGGAGTGCAATTTCTTTATCAGTATTGAGTGTGGGACTGTGTCCAAGGCACTTTTAAAGTCTAAGTATATTATGGCTACAGGTTCCCTATTGTCTGATGATTAATGTTAATTGTTAATGGTAAAACAAACAACTTAATATTCAACTATTTTTTTTAACTTATTGATACAAGAAATAAAAGTACATTATGAAAACTTATCTGGGCTAACTTATTCTGAATCTGCAGGAAATACTACTCCAATTTCTCTTCTCACTGCGTCCATCCAAGCTGCCAGCTGAAGTGTTTGTTCGTGAGGCATGGTCTCGCTTTCAATTTTTTTGTTTAAAATCTGTTGTCTAACCTCAATGGCTTGATATGCCAGTCCAGCTGAGTTCTTGTAATTAAATTTTTCGTCATTTTTAAGTATGGGCATTTCTTTGATTTTTCCATTTACTTCGTAACTAACGGGACACCAAAAGGTTGGAATTTTTATTGTACCTTTGGTGCCAACAATAACAGCTAAAAAAGTGTAGATATATAATATTTGTTAAAGATGATAAATTATTATTTTGTCGCTGAAAGTTAAAGGAAGGTAGAAAAAACTGAAAAAAAAAATAAAAAAAGTGTGTATCTACAATTACTCTTTTAAATCTTATTATTACATTTCTTAACAGAAATGTTTGAAATAATTCTGCCTTTTTTATACCTGTATGAGAATGTTCATAAAAATACAGAAATAGGCCTGAGCAAACCTAAGGAAACTTCAACAAACCCGACAAGAGTGAATAATATGTGCAAGTTTGCTTGGTTTGTTAAGGTTTATAATCGTTTTTCAGCGGTACACTCTTAAGGAACCTGAAGAAAAATATTGTCCACATTTAGTGTAAGTGTAAAGGGTATAATTACCTAAAAATTCTTTAAAATTTTCATGCAGTTTTATTGGTCAGAAAGCATGTTAAATATTTCTTTATATTACCGAGAAATAGAAATTAACCTGAGCAAACCTAAAAAAAACTGATGAACAAACCCAGAAAAGATACATTTGTGCAGGTTTCGGTTACCGTTTTAAAAATTAGAGTTTAAAATTTAATTTTCGATAAAGTGTGTAGTAGGTATTGAAAAAAATATGTTTTTGAAAATTCAAATTTAAAAATTTACAGCCAGATTCTCCAACGCTAGTCCGGTCTAATTTGACAACCAAAAGTTTTAGACTGACAAGTGTAAGAATAAGACATACGTCCAGATTCCCTAAGAAGGGTTAAGATTTAGTACTGGTTTAAATTAAGATCTTCTAGCTGATCAGTTATGTTTTGACAAGTTTGTGTCATGTTGTTGTTAATAAGACGTCATCGAAAACTTATGAATTATTCGGATATTTCAGCGATTGTCATCTTGGAATGGGCTGCTAGAGTAAATTTAGTTCTATTTATTGTCGCAAGTGCGTACCAAAATTGTCCTTTTCTTTATAAATGTGCGAAAAAGCTCCGAAATAAATTCATAGTATAAAATTTAGTTGTCTTATTCTTACAGTTGTCAGTTTAAAACTTTTGGTTGTCAAATTAGACCGGACTAGCGTTGGAGAATCTGGATGCTAAGTTTTATATTATGAACTTATTTCTGAGCTTTTTAGCAAATTTATTAAGAAAAGGACAATTTTAGTACGTACTTTCAGCAATAATAGACCTAAATTCATTACAGCAACTCGTTCCAAGATGAAAATCATTTGGAAACCAAGTAAATCGCTGAAATATCAGAATAATTCATAAGTTTTTAATGACGACTTATTAACAATGACAGGAATAAATGTCAAAACATAACTGATCAACTATAAGATCTTAATTTAAACCAGTACTAAATCTTAACCTTTATATGTTTTTAATTTTTTTTTTGTAGATCTGCTAGAAATTTACTCGGTATTTTAAAAAGGTTTTAAACTACTTTACGGTATTTTTTACAAGCAAATTCGATAATTAACCAAAAAGGCAGCCTAAATCACTCTCTTTACATTTGAGAATTAAATTAACTCAAAGGTTTCCTAAAAACATTCATGCCAATGAATGAAAATGCCATGTCTAGTAATTTAAAAATAATTTTATGCAATGTCTTTTTTCTAGAGATAAGGACTTTTAAGAAACGGCTGCCAACCGAAGTGACAAGTATTAAAAATATCTTATGTAAACACTGCCTAAATATATTATTGTATACCTTCGTTGGGTACTTTAACTGTAGCATTGCAACTAACAACTGCAGTTTTTCCATCAGGATATGCAAATATGACAGACGCAACATCATCCACTCCTTCCTCATTAAGATGACCAGCCACAGTCATTGTTTCTGGTACCAATCCCTTGTAGACAAATTGTTGAAACTGCAGGACATATACACCTAAATCCAAGATTGCACTTCCCCCTAGATCTTTACGTTTCAATCTGTCTACGTGGCTTATTGGGAATCCAAAAGCTACCGAAGCGTATCTAACCTAGAAAATAAAAGCACGAGTTAGTATTATTAAGACCGAAAGATATTATTTACGTTCTTTTGCCAGAACTCGTTTAAACAGGATATCCGGAAACGAATAGGACATATCATTATATTAAAAATAGCTTATTTTGGTCAGAATAAAACCACTGATTAATTTAGCAGAAGCTTGCTTCCGTAAAAAGACACTAGGTTCCATATATTTCTGTACTAATATTGTAATCCTATCCAACCCAACCCAACCCAACCTTCTCTATAAATACAAAAAATCTGTTTGTCGTTCAATTACGTCTCAGCCGAGCAACTGTTTGCGATGCAACTCTGCACAGAGAAAGCTTACCCTACGAGGAAGGATATAGGTTTCTTTTGATCCTGACAAGACAGGCTGTCAGGCTCAAAACAACTCCAGGCTCACCAAGGTCCAGAAATCAACACCCTGAATCTATCTCGAGTCCAAAAATGCTTTTGATAACCGCATAAAAGATCAAGTGCTTTCCTGTTCCAACGACAGCAAGTCTTTCCGGTAACTCTCCAGAAACATTAGTCAGAACTTCTGTAGAAGAACTTTTTCTACCCTGGCCTGTGACAACGAAATTATCTACACCTCGAACGGGAAGGATGAAGGATGCCAAACAATTATTCCTCCTGACAATTTCGCTCTTTAAACCATAACGTCTGTACCCCACAAGATGTCCGATATAATAATTAAGATCAAACAAGTTTAAAAAAATCACAATCATTTGACACCAAAAAGTACCCCGGACTTGATGGACGGCATACCAGCAATAATTCTTCTAAAAAAATGCGCTCCAGAATTGGCATCCATCTCGACTCGTCTTTTCCAGGTCTCATATGACAAGGGTATCTTTCCAGAGAGCTGGAAGATTGCTCGTGTGCAGCTGGTCCCCAAGAAAGGTTCCATTTCCCTTCCATCCAATTATCGACCTGTCTTTCTTCTCTCTGTTGTCATAAAGTTATTGAGAAAGTCAGTAACTTGGAAATTCTAAAATATCTAGAAAAACACAAACTCGATCACGACAGAGATTATGGATTTCGTCATAAAAACTCCACAGCTAATCTCCGTAGCTTTGTCACACACAACTGAACAAGTTTCGCGAATTTTATAGCGAATTGCAGATTCCTTTGACATTTCCAAGGCCTTTGCTAAAGTATGGCATGCTGCGCTTCTCAACAAACTACCTTCTTCAAGTTTTCCTCCCAAACTATCCCGGATCATTTGCTTTCTGTCTAATCGGTGCATAGGTATCTGTCGTGGTGGACGGTCACTCATCTAACTTCCATTCCAAGGTCCAGTTCTGGCACCCACCCTATTTCTTCTTCACATTAATGACTCTTACTTCTAATCCCGGCCACACTTACCCTGACGATAGTACTCAAATATTCATTTTTCCAAACAAGTCTAAAATCAAGAGCATGACAATAGACGCAGATCTATGCAACTATCCCTTTCGCAAGATCTCCAAATAATCTTAGACTGAGGTTTCAAAAACCTTATTCAATTCAATGCCTCCAAAACCTGTTATGATGAATAATA
Source organism: Philopedon plagiatum (assembly GCA_963971165.1). Classification (NCBI taxonomy): domain Eukaryota; kingdom Metazoa; phylum Arthropoda; class Insecta; order Coleoptera; family Curculionidae; genus Philopedon; species Philopedon plagiatum. The sequence continues at coordinate 95,881,608 of OZ020192.1, read as the reverse complement.
ATATAAAACTAATGTGTTACTAGTTTTACCTTGACTGGTTGATAAGTTATTGAGTTGTCATTAGATATAAATGTCAACTTCATTTATAAAATACGTTTAATTCATTATATGGTGACAGCGGTGTGATCCGAATGAATACTAAATAAGGGTAATAATGACCAGTGCATCATTAAAACCACCAAAAGGGTTTTACCCTGGAACCGATCCAGCAGCCTCGTAGGTTAAATGGAAGCAGAAAATTGAACTGTAATGAATTGTAGCGGAATTGGAAAAGGCTACAGTTTGATTTTGAGAGAAGCAGAGAGCAACTTTGCTCCATATATTACGAAATTATGTCTTAGACATTTATAATACGTTAGAATTTAAAGAAAAAGATGAAGAAAAAACTGTAGATGTCATTTTAAAGAGGCTTATAGGCCATTTTCTACCATATAAAAATGAAACTTATCTCAAATTTATATTCTTTACTGGCAATCAAGTAGAAAATCAGCCGGTTAATGACATTATTACAATGCTTAAACAAAAAACTGCCGACTGTGATTTTGGTAGTTTATTAGATTCACTTATTACGTGATAGGTGGAACAAATAATAATATACTTAAGAGAAAAACGGTAATTATTGATATTACTGGAAACAGCGAATTTTTTCATGAAATTTTGCACAGACCCTAATTTTGGGTCGTAGAACACGAATCCGAAGTCAGCTTTTGGCGGTCTCGTATGGTTTTTCCAAAAAAAAATTGTTTTTGGAAAACTTTTAGGATAACTTTTAGGTTACCTTTTTGTTATAGATTCCTTTAAGTTTCGACACTTTCACTTCAACATATCTGTAAACTTATAATTTTTATTAGTTTTCGTCACACAAAACACCACATTTAGGCAAAAATAGCTAAGAAAATTGCTTTTTTCTATAGAAAATTCCATTTTATCGCTACTAGATGTCATTATTTTGCCAGCTGTCAATTTTCCGGCGTTGCCACGTTTACAAAGCATTTTTCTCGCAAATTTTAACAATTTCCGGCCATAAATAAATCCAAAAAAAGAGATGGCAATATGAGAGTAAAATAAGACAGATAGCATTTTATTTTCCCTAAAAGGGCAAAAAGATGACCCCAACCAACACCCTGGGGCACCGATCCCTCTTCGCCTGCGAGGAAAGAGACTGGTCAGGGCCCCTAACCAGGTGCTAACCCTGCTCCGACCTTAGGGTGCCCTCCGATCCACCGTTATACCACCGTTATATCGAAAATATTAGATCTGTCACCTAATTCACCGACTTAGAAAAGTTTTTGATACGAACGGTGGATCGGAGGGCACCCTAAGGTCGGAACAGGGTTAGCACCTGGTTAGGGGCCCTGACCAGTCTCTTTCCTCGCAGGCGAAGAGGGATCGGTGCCCCAGGGTGTTGGTTGGGGTCATCTTTTTGCCCTTTTAGGGAAAATAAAATGCTATCTGTCTTATTTTACTCTCATATTGCCATCTCTTTTTTTGGATTTATTTATGGCCGGAAATTGTTAAAATTTGCGAGAAAAATGCTTTGTAAACGTGGCAACGCCGGAAAATTGACAGCTGGCAAAATAATGACATCTAGTAGCGATAAAATGGAATTTTCTATAGAAAAAAGCAATTTTCTTAGCTATTTTTGCCTAAATGTGGTGTTTTGTGTGACGAAAACTAATAAAAATTATAAGTTTACAGATATGTTGAAGTGAAAGTGTCGAAACTTAAAGGAATCTATAAAAAAAAGGTAACCTAAAATTTAACCTAAAAGTTTTGCAAAAAAAAATTTTTTTTGGAAAAACCATACGAGACCGCCAAAAGCTGACTTCGGATTCGTGTTCTACGACCCAAAATTAGGGTCTGTGCAAAATTTCATGAAAAAATTCGCTGTTTCCAGTAATATCAATAATAGGGAATATGCATGTAATCCAAAAAATTCTGAAATATTTTTTTTTGTATTCTCTACATATATTAAATGTTCATGACAGTTGCTGTTTTCCATTTTTTTTGGGCTTTATTAACAAAAAAAAAGGTTTTATTTTGCAAATTTTCCTGCAAAATCCAACATCTCGTAAAACGGACTTCTTTTGTTTGTGACGTCACTTTTTTTATGACGTCAACGTTTTATAATGGCTAGTCACGGCTAGTGTAATGTAAATTTCAGTGTAAATCCATTTTCTTGAGTTTTTCCCAAAGACTAGGATATTTAGTCGATAGAAAACCTTTTATTTTATTAAACAGACTGGTTATAAATGACCAAAACGGCATTTGTGCAAAGAAAATCGGAAAATTGGCTGGAAGTTAGTGCTGGTGGATTTGCCTTTACAATTTAGTTAAAAACACTTATTGTTTATTATACTATAAAAATAAATGTACAGCAACATTATGATTACTTGAATTTGGCGATACTGACCTTTATAGATACCGCTTTATGTAAAATTTTTGATTAATTTTCCACTACCTAGTTTCTTCCAACACCGGCTCTTTTGGACACGACAAAATGAAGTTTTCGAAGCCATTCGCTATGGAATTTTTTTTATACTGGGACAATATAATATCTGGGTAATTATTGATATTACTGTAAACAGCGAATTTTTTCATGAAATTTTGCACAGACCCTAATTTTGGGTCGTAGAACACGAATCCGAAGTCAGTTTTTGGCGGTCTCGAATGGTTTTTCCGCAAAAAATTTTTTTAACTTTTAGGTTACCTTTTTTTATAGATTCCTTTAAGTTTCGACACTTTCACTTAAACATATCTGTAAACTTATAATTTTTATTTTATTTCGTCACACAAAACACCACATTTAGCCAAAAATAGTTAAGAAAATTGCTTTTTCCTATATAAAATTCCATTGTATTTGGTTGTAGACGCCATTACGTTCCCAGCTGTCAAATGTCCGGCGTTGCCAGGTTTACTTATTTTTCAAGACAAAGTTGTAAATTAGGAATAATAAAAAGTTGGCGGGAAAATGCGAAAATGAACCAAATTTAACCAAAAGGGCAAAAAGATGACCCCAACCAACACCCTGGGGCACCGATCCCTCTTCGCCTGCGAGGAAAGAGACTGGTCAGGGCCCCTAACCAGGTGCTAACCCTGTTCCGACCTTAGGGTGCCCTCCGATCCACCGTTCGTATCAAAAACTTTTCTAAGTCGGTGAATTAGGTGACAGATCTAATATTTTCGATATAACGGTGGTATAACGGTGGATCGGAGGGCACCCTAAGGTCGGAGCAGGGTTAGCACCTGGTTAGGGGCCCTGACCAGTCTCTTTCCTCGCAGGCGAAGAGGGATCGGTGCCCCAGGGTGTTGGTTGGGGTCATCTTTTTGCCCTTTTAGGGAAAATAAAATGCTATCTGTCTTATTTTACTCTCATATTGCCATCTCTTTTTTTGGATTTATTTATGGCCGGAAATTGTTAAAATTTGCGAGAAAAATGTTTTGTAAACGTGGCAACGCCGGAAAATTGACAGCTGGCAAAATTATGACGTCTACAGCCATAAAATGGAATTTTCTATAGAAAACAGCAATTTTCTTAGCTATTTTTGCCTAAATGTGGTGTTTTGTGTGACGAAAACTAATAAAAATTATAAGTTTACAGATATGTTGAAGTGAAAGTGTCGAAACTTAAAGGAATCTATAACAAAAAGGTAACCTAAAAGTTAACCTAAAAGTTTTCCAAAAACAATTTTTTTTTGGAAAAACCATACGAGACCGCCAAAAGCTGACTTCGGATTCGTGTTCTACGACCCAAAATTAGGGTCTGTGCAAAATTTCATGAAAAAATTCGCTGTTTACAGTAATACCTATCAATAATTACCAATATCTGTAGGGTGGTTTTTTAATATTTCCTACTGTTTAATAAAAAGGATTACTAACAAAATACGAATATAATCAAAGATAAACAATGTAAACAAACTTAAGGACAAGAGCTGACCAAATAAAGGGGCCGACACACTGAAAAACCAACGTTGCCACCGCTGCAAACAGCTGATTTCAAATGGTAAAGAAGAAGGGCTCCTTGAACAATTTTATGATCCAGATGCGTGTTCGATTGACAAAAATTGGATCACCAGGATCACTTTATGTCACTCCAATGCTATTTTATCTCTGCACTGCCGTTCTTGATTTAATTAATATCAAGACAAGTAACACAGACAAAATAAACGTCCAGACCAGGGACGGAGAATGCTAGTGAACAATATTTGTTGTGTACTTGTATTGTTTACTGGTCCTCCACGGAACGATAAACCCAAAGCCGGTAATCAAGTGAACTCCAAGACCAACGGAAACCGGTTATCCTTTTTTATTTGCAACTCCTAGAGAAAGATAAGTTATCACCTGATGTCAACGTAATTCGTGGGTTATAAATCGAATAGTCTCGCCTAACAAACTTTTGTTCTGTGGTTTCGCTAGACACATGTCATTCATGTCATTTGCTTTCGCCGTTTTTTAATTGAAGTAAACAAACACACGTGTGTTTCTTTAGTTCAATGCGTTTTTGCACTTTTCAAGTGTTTTAAAACCTTCACATATCGTGTTCGATATGTGTTTCTGTTATTTAATGATTATTAAATGTATACTTTGTCCCAAATGCGACACAAAAGGTGGAGGACCATCATTTCAAGGTAAGTTTGGCGTTTCTTGCACAAGGGAAGCTGGCTAAATACCAAACATAGTTTTCACCATGATTAAAATTTTTTAAAAAGCTGTTGGTAGTGTTGGTTTTACCTTTTGGAGGGATAGCTATTGCACTTTTTCGGATTTGCCACAATGTATTTAGTTATACAACAAATATTACATTACTTTTTAGATATCCTAATAGGGGAAGCCGTTATTCATTCAGTCACTTAAAATAAAATGTGAAGATATAGACCAGTAGTCAGAGCATAGATTTTACCTGAAGAAAATCTGGAATAGGAATCCTGAAACGGCGGTTCCTGTTAAGCTGAAGTACGTATTTGTAAGTATAGTTCATGCCAAATATACAACTTTGTTTTATTTTTGTAAAATAGGGGCATTACTTGTTTGCTAAGTATGTAGCTTTTTCACAATAATTTATGTATTGGGACAATATATGACTGAACTGTCTCCGTAGCCTTAGTAATGGAACCTATAAGGGGTTAAATGCCAGTTCTTGTAACCAATTATTTTTCTATAACTTCAATGAAATATCCTGTTGGGTTGAAAAAAATAGCTAAAGAAATATTCAGTGAAGTGTCACTGTGATAAATTTATGCCAATATTTTTTACTAAATTTGATTGTTAAAAATTAATAGAGAAATGTTCAAGTTTCACTCGAGTATGTATTTAATAAGTAAAAACAGTATTTTACAGAATAATAATCTTTAAAACCAGAGCTAAGAACGTTGCATAATGATTGTAAATTTATCAAAAGCCTTTCTGTAGGCTTCAAATTGAGTGGAATTACAAAAGTGTGCAAACTACCTATTTTCTAACCACTTCTAAGCACTGTTTTATATTTTCAAATTAATTACCGACATTAACAAAGAGAATCATTTTTTTTTTTAATTTTTAGGCACTGTTATCCATGACGGGTTTATCCAGCACATTAACACCCACAAGTTTTCATAGCTACAGAGTTCACTCAGGTTTTTAGCAGTTCATATCCAAGCTGTGAAGAAAAAGAGCCATCAAATTAATGAAATTAGAATGGTCAATGATATATTTACGTATTAACATGTTGGACACAGTGTATGTAGGATGTAGTCATAAATAGAATATTTTTGAGGAGTGTTACACTAGGAATAATTTCTTCTTTGCAACTTATTTTACAATGTAAGTAAGAATATTTAAGGAACAAAGCCTTTTATAGCATCGAGAATTTCTTGGAGGGTGATTTTTCAGATCTCGTCTAAGTGTAAGAGGAGCATAAGACTGATATTTGGGTTGTTTAAATTCTTCAAAATTTTCTGAAATATGTTCTAATATGTTAGTCTTGCTTCGTTAAGCATTTCCGTTTGTACTTTATACTTAAATGTTTATTTGTAATTTTAATACTTTAATGAGCTATTTAAGAAATTTTAACATTATCTCATTATTTAGTTGTAGCATAAAGTCTTGACGTGTGAAAGTACTTTTGTATGCACTATCATTAATAAATATTTGTATTTGTAACCAGTGATATGTAAAAAAAAGTGCCTATTGATAATAAACCATAGAAAATGTAACAAATTTAATTTATTTTTCTGTAACTACGACAGTTTTTCTTGTGACAATTATTTATAATGTAAAGCCATATGACCACCTTAGTATAGCCATTTTTAGAAATAATGGAATAATTTCTTTTTTTATGCATAGCTGCTTTCATTGACATTATACTCTAAGGAATGGAGTAATTCTGTATTAAAATATGGGAAATTGGTCTAGAGGTGCTAATTTTAAGCTATATAAATTTTATTTTGCACATTAAGCTCTTGATGATCCCAGATATTTTTGTATCATTTTAAACTACACATATTCTTGAAAAATAAGCGCAAACACCATCACCTTTCCTATAATACTTTGTGTAATATATCCTAGGGCAGGTTGTGTAGACTATTTAAGGGGTTTAAAAAATATAAAAATCGTTCAAGAGTAAAGTATCCCTATTGCGAAAACACAGAAAAACGTTATTAAGAAAAGTTGTTTAGAATTAAAAAATATGTCCAAATACGAAGTCATAACCTTCTATTCAAAAAAAAAAATATTTTCTTGAGTAGAAATATAAATATATGTAAATTTCACAAATTTTCTTCAACTTGATGAAAGTTATGCAGAAATGATTTAAGTGTGGTTAATTTGAAAATGTTACACAAGTCTTGGACAATAAAGGTTTTTTTGAGTTTGAGTTTATTCTAGCTAAATATAAAAAAATCATAAGGGGATAATTTAAAATTAAAAAAATATATATAGAAGGCATTGGAAATATCTTTTAATTTTAAACACCTTTTCTTAATAACGTTTTTCGAAATAAGGATACTTTACTCCTGAACGATTTTTATTTTTTTGGCCTGTCCTGTATGCTGTTTGACTTGAAGCCATTCTAAGAGTCACACTGGACTCTTCACACAGGCCTAAGTATTCTACTAACGAATCGTGGGCGTCTGAAGAGAAGGAAAATGTAACCTATCGGCACAGGATTTAAGGATTGGAGGGAAAGGGAAACATCTGCGGGCAACTTGTTCTATAATCTGGAGACCCTAAGTGTGAATGAGTGAGAGAAGTGGGATGTCATAGGTTTTTGTAGCTAGACTGTAAAGGGCTGCATAGGTAACACAGGGTTGTTTTATTAGGAATAGTCAACGGGGAAATGACAGAGTCTAGTTCTTTCATGTCGAAGCTTTCTAAATGTGGAAGCAGTACTCTAGGTTAGGTCTTATTTGGGAAACATAAAAACTGTGTACGTTTAATATCGCTGCGGCCGCTAGCCGCTAGCTTCTGCTTCATATTTATACTAATCTTATAAAGTAGAATAAAAACATTATTTTATCGCAAAATATTTTTATATTGTTGAACAGCTGTACAATGCATTTACAAAAATAAATGATTTGATGGAATTTCAGTATTTGGTTTTTTATAAAAACAGCATGTCTAAGAATATGCAAGAACCATACATTAGAGAAAATGAGAGAATATGAGAACAAGAAATAAAAGGGATTATAAAAAACAAAGTTAGTAAGGTGAGTTAATCTTGTTAAAAAAAAGTTTGGGGGGCTTTAAAGAATACATGGCATGGCACTTTCATCTGGCACTTTTGTACATTTGTCAGTCTTCAGTTTCAGGAACTACGAATCTGTGGGTGTTAGCTCCTCTGGTCCTAGGCACTCTTCAAATCTGTAAATAATTACAAAACAAAACATATATATATATATATATATATATATATATATATATATATATATATATATATATATATATATATATATATTTTTTTTATTTTTTTATTAAGGATCCAAGAAACAAATCAAACCATAAACTATATATATATATATATATATATATATATATATATATATATATATATATATATATATATATATATATATATATATATATATATATAAAGAGGAGACTTATTGTGGGCATGTCCGCTGAATGAACAGAATGAAAAGTTAGAATGGTAACAGGTACGACACGTGTTTCTGCTCATTGGCTTCATCAGGCCCACGTATGTGACCGTGCCTCTCAACATAAGTCGAGACGCACAACGTCACATACGCAGTTACGGGTGTAACCTTAAGAAAAGAGAAATTTTTTTTTTAACGAGGACCACAAACAGGAGCCAGTACACCCATTTGTGGCTTCAGCCAAAAGACCCCTTTTTTGGGGGCAACAATTAGCGTCGCCGACGGAGGCAACTATAGCCAACTGCCGTGGTATCCTATAAGCCCAAGAGAAGAAAAAAAATTGCTAGAAACTAGCGCGGATCGATACATAAATAAAAAGAGGAGAATTATTGTGGGCATGTCCGCTGAATGAACAGAATGAAAAGTTAGAATGGTAACCCGTACGACACGTGTTTCTGTGACGTTGTGCGTCTCGACTTATGTTGAGAGGCACGGTCACATACGTGGGCCTGATGAAGCCAATGAGCAGAAACACGTGTCGTACGGGTTACCATTCTAACTTTTCATTCTGTTCATTCAGCGGACATGCCCACAATAATTCTCCTCTTTTTTTTTATGTATCGATCCGCGCTAGTTTCTAGCAATATATATATATATATATATATATATATATATATATATATATATATATATATATATATATATATATATATATATATATATATATATATATATATATATATATATATATATATATATATATATATATATATATATTTATACACTCCCAGAAAAAAAACCGCTATCCTAAAATTATTTACTTTTTAACAGAATATTTTACTTTTTATTAATAGTTCCGTAAAAATAATATTTTAAAAATGGGGTGCTAACTTCACGGGGGACCAACCTTACACTTTTTTAAGTCAAAAATTTAAGTTGTAAACCCTTTTTTAAAAAGTGTGAAGTTGCCCCAACCCCCCCCCCCCCCCCATGAAATACTTTTTAACAAGAGTTCTGCTTTAAACTCATGAGTTCCCGTTAATGCGGCTATAGTTCTACAGTTCTGCAGAATCAGAATGATATTTTTTTGTTTACAACTTACATTTTTGAGTGTTAAAAAAGTGTGAAGTTGGCCCCCACGAAATATTTTTTAACAATAGTTCTGGTTTACAACTCATGAGTTCCCGTTAGTGTTTCCATAGTTCTACCGTTCTGCATCAAGATAATGATATTTTGTTGTTGAATATTTTACTTTCCAAAGAGCACAAAACGTAATATTTTTTTTTTGTAAGAGTTCTGACCTCGAAAACCATCAAGAACTGTGGACCTCCTTTAGAACTATTAAGCACTCTGGCCAGTGATGTGAGTCTGTCATATGACCTCGTCATTTTGTGCGGTCATGACGTCATGACCGTCACATCACATTAATAAATGACCATCAGGTCATTTAACCTCTTAAATTTCATGCTTCGACGTAAGAGTAAAAATTAAGCAAGAAAAAGCCACGAGCGTCATAGAAATAGTGATGTAAATGAAATAAAACGGCAATGTTTTTTTTAAAAACCGTGTTTTTTGTGAAAAAAAAAACATAAAGCTTGTTTTTTTTCTTCAAAATGGCGTTTTTTTTTTCACAAACTGACAAATATGCAAGGTTTTAGAGGAAAATAATTAGAAATCCATATGTGATTACATTTGTAACGATAAAGTAAATAATATGCAATAAATTTGTCAATAAGTAAACATGTTTAAAAAACAACGAACTAAAACCACCTATTTATCAACAGGAACACAAGAACAGCTAAAACGCCCAAGTTTGGTAATACTAATAATATTACTAAAAATAGAAACAATAACTAATAATGAAAAAGTTTTTTTTTCGGCTATCCTAATAAACTAGGTTGCAAAAATTATCATGTATCCTACTGAAGTCAAAAAAATCTAAATTTAAAGAAAAATAGAAAACGAATTACGTACTATCTAAAAACTTTTTGATTCGTTTATAAATAGGATATATTATTAACAATAATAAAAAAAGCTTAAAGCAGATCACCTGTTGACATTGCACACTAGCGGTTTGTTCTTGTGTGTTGCACGAAACTGCACTAATCTGCACTGACTTTTTGCTTATGGGCTTCTTCCACGAATAAAAAATGTGCAGGTTAGTGCAGTTTGGTGCATCACAAAAGCACAAACCTTAGGCTTGTACAAAGAAATGAAGACATCACGCGTGCTCTGTCGCGTTTTAGAATATTCCTGGCTTAATTCTAAAATGAGACAAAAACGAAATAACTGACGAATTTGCACATGACGTAGAAGAACATGATGAAACTTAAGGACATGCTTTTCTTTTTTAAATTTTGTAAGAATATTCTTTTTTAACTACAAAGTATTCTTAAACTTTTAGTTTTATTACTAATGTAAATTAAGGGTATTTTTTATAAATGACCTATATGACCGTCACATGATGGTCATTTGTTACGGATGATAAATGACCGTCATTTCACATCACTGACTGTGGCCATACTTTTGTTTTTGCAATAATGGGGGGCTGCTTGAAGTTAGCACCCCATTTTTAAAATATTGTTTTTACTTTTATTTTAACGGAACTATTAATAGAAAGTAAAAAGAACTCTAGATCTCTTCATAGAAAACTCCATTAATTTTTAATAAATTTAGCATCTTGGCTATATTGGGAGTGAAACACCAGACATGATCAAATATGATTTTGTGAAAAAGGAGTTGCAAATGTGCTGCAAAAAATTTCTTTCTTTCCTGTGCAACTTTGTGAGTGCACGAGGCTTGAGGAAAACCCATATTTACTTGAGCACATCCTAACATTTACCAAGTAGTTACTTTTCATAATCAAATTTGGTACTTACTTATGTTTAAGTTCTGCTATGGTCATGCTGAGATTACAATAGCAAATTCCGGGAGGAACCCTTTTAATCTTGTATGCCTGGCATAATTACCTAAAATATACAAAACAATTTGAAAATATTACAAAACGTTTCTACATGTAAAACTAGGAGCCTTAAAAATTCGAAATAGCCACGAGAAAAACCTACATGAATTTAGTTTATTAAAGAAAAATATAATTATTTAATAATAAATATCACGTACTACCCAAATTTTACAATATCCTATTAGTTATTATTGTTAGCTTGATAAGCTAACTCCAATATCAATAACCCCTATGTAGGGACATTTTTACATTATTAAAGCAGTTTATAAAGTAGGTATCTAGGTACTATCGGCTAAGTACCTGCATAACAGAAACTTAAAAAAATGCAGAAATCGGATTCTCTATAATTATAATAACAACAATACTTTCATCCATGTCATCCAAAAATGAACAATAGCAATATCATTCTACTGTAAGTTTGCCTAACATTATTTTATACCAACCTATTAAACTATAATAAGTAATGTGTGTATAAAACACAGAACATTTAATACTTTGAACTCAACGTTGCCTTTCAAAACGAGAAAAAGTTATTTAAAAGTTTTTAAATGGCTAAAAATAAAAGTGTAGATGTACCTACCTGCATCAAATGAAATGTTTGTGTCTTCAGCTTCTCATAGGGTTTCATCTAATTAGACCACGCAATTTTTACAGCCTCTTTTCTTAAGCAGCGATGTGAACTTACACTTTCTTAAGTTTTATTTAACTTTTATTATATCCAACAGACGATCTTTTTACGCTTATAAAAACATTACCACATCTTAATAACACAACATAACCTTGGATGAATAAAGACAGTCCTTGAGGTAATCAGGTTATAAAACTTCACTTTAAAAATGTTGTAATAGTCCAGATTCATACCAAAATATTTCCAAATACAATTATTTAGCTACAATTGTCTAAACTAATAATTACCTATTATTTAATTCTAAAATGTCTAAAAAGTTCTTAAATAAATAAAGACAAAACGTCAACTTACAGTTACAGAAGTGGCCGGTAGGGGAGCGGGGAGCAGAAGGCATCGATATGGCGGTGTTGCCGTATCCCCTTTTAAGTCGTTACTTTAATTTGAGTCGCCAACACGTTCAATGTAGATTGCCACTTAAGTTTCGTGACGTAACTTTTTTGCTGGGCAAATGGCTCCTTTTGAAATTGTAATAAATTATACCGAAAAGTAAAAATTTTTTTTAGCTAAATTAACGCAGTAATTTTCCTCAAAATAGCAGTTTTGGGGTTGTAATGACTCTCTTAAACGATTTAAGCAATAAAAAAAAAATGTGCATATTCCTTATTACCAGAAAAACTTTTAAGTATAAAGGATTTGATATTAACCAGGTGTATTGACGTATTGACATATGCCGTGCCGAAGAAGAATCAAGAAAACAAGTAAAAATTATATCAGATGTAGCCGTAAATAGGTTACAAGTAATAGTAAATAAAAATCGAAACAGAAATATTCAAGACAACTCAAATATGGAATATGTGGCTAAGAAGAGAAGCTGTCAAAGGTGCAACACCAGTTATGTTATTGGAAAATGTCATGCATGGGGAAGAATAATAATATGTAACAAAGGTGGAAAAACAAATCATTATTCATGCTGTAAGACAAGAAATATGTATGGTTTAAGAAATGAAAATTTAAATTATTTTAAAGATAAAAGAGACACAGAAGTAGAACCTCTAAATAAAGAAGTTATAAAAAAAGATAAACAGGTATACAAAGTAAATTTTAGTAACAATATAAGCGAATGGACTGAAAAAATAAGTGTAAATGGAATAAGCATAAATTTTAAATTAGACACAGGGAGTCATTCAAATATTTTACATATTAATATATACAATAATTTCAAAAATAAACCAAAAATCACAAAAGCTAGTAAAACATTGCTGGTGTACAATAAAAATAAATAATCAGAGTACATATATTATTTAGACTGTAAATATAAAGATATTGAAAAGAGCTTTGAATTTTATATTTAAAAAGAAAATTATGAACCCATTCTTGGCCTTAAAGCATGTGTTAATTTACGTCATACAAAGAGTAGAATCTATTTTCAATACAAAAGAAACTGTTGAAAATAATGATATTACCGCTGCTACATCCATAATTAACAAATATTCTGACGCGTTTAAGGGATTTGGCTGTTTTGATAAACCATGAATAAAATTACAAGATAATGCTGTTCCAAACATTTCCAGATGTAGAAAGATTCCTATTGCACTACACGATAGAGTTAAGAAAGCACTAGAAAAACTTCAAAATCAAGGAATTATCGTTAAAATGGAAGAAGCAACAGATTGGGTCAATGCTATGGTAGTGAGAGAGAAAAAGGATGGTTTTAATACACCTACGCATGGATCCAAGACCACTGAATAAGTATATTATTAGACAGAGATTGGAACTACCTACTTTAGATTCCGCTTCTGCTCAAATTGGTAATGCAAAATATTTTTCAGTCCTAAATGCGTCGAGTGCTTTTCACCAAATGCCATTAGATCGAAATTGTTGTAATTTGTGTACATTTATAACACCATTTGGGCGATATAAATTTACTCGTTTATCATATGGGTTATCAAATGGGTCCGCAATTTTTCAAAAATATGTAAGTGATATGATTGAAGGCCTTGAAGGCGCGTTAGCATATGCGGACGATATCCTCATATTTGGCCAAAATCTAGCTTAACCAAATGAAAGACTTGAAATCCTATTAATTCGTGCCAGAAATTTTAATGTAAGATTTAAAAAAAGAAAAAGGTCAGTTGACTTTACAAACAATTAATTTCTTGGGTCACACTTTGTCCGAGTCAGGAATTGAAATAGATCAGATAAAGATAGAAGCAATACACAATATGAAAAAACCCCTAAATGTCAAGGAACTGCAGACATTTTTGGGAATGGCAAATTTTTTGGAAAAATTTTTAAAAAAATGTTTCAGAAATAACTGCACCTTTAAAACTCTTGCTTAAAAAGGACTCTCTTTGGCAATGGGAAAATAATGGTCCGCAGGACGTAGCATTTAAAAAATTAAAATCCATAATTTGTCAAGCTCCCGTTTTAAAATGTTTTGATCCTAATATGGAAGTTGTCTTGGCAACAGATCGATGCTAGCCAGTTTGGACTTGGTGGCCATATTAGTTAAAATGATCATCCTGTAGCCTTTTGGTCTATATCGTTAAATTCTGCACAAATAAATTATGCCCAAATTGAGAAAGAATTATTGGCAATTGCTTTAGCTTGTGAACACTTTCATTATTATTTATACGGACGTCCTTTTATCGCTATAACATCATAAACCTCTGTTAGGCCTAATAAATAAACCAATATATTTACTTTCTCCCAATTTACAAAATTAGTAATAAGATTTCTGAAATATAATATTACATTAAAATATTTACCTGGTAAAGAATTATACATATCCGATTTGCTCCCTAGAGCACCTTTGGAAAATAATAAAGAAACGTATTTTTTGGACGATTTTAAATTAAGCTCCATTATAATGGTAACTGATGAAGAGACAAGAACTTAAAAACAGTACAGAAATTGATACTGAACTTCAACAGGTAAAATATTACATAAATAATGGGTGACCAGGTTGGGTTGGTATTATCAACAGCAAAACCCTATTTTCCACATAAAGATGAAATAATTGAAATCGAAGGGATATTATTTAGGCAAAATCGTTTGATTATTCCTCCTTTAAATTACCATCTAGATGTGCTAAATACTTTACACAGTACATCAAGGCATCTTGTCATGCCAAAAAAGAGCTCAGGACACAATTTTTTGGCCTAACATTAACTAACAAATTTCTTAAATGGTATCATCTTGTATGACATGCCTTCGGTACTCGAAATCAAATTTTAAACAACCGTTACAACTCTACGATGTACCATAACTTCCCCGGGGAAAGAAATTGGTATTGATTTCATGAAAATTAAAGACAAAGATTTTTTAGTTGTGCGTGATTATCATTTTAAATTTATAGACATTGAAACTTTAACTAAAAAAGATTGTAGTGCAGTTATTAATGCATTATTAAATATATTTAGGTGTCATGGCCTGCATTCGATTATAATGTCTGATAATGGGCCGCCATTTGACTGAAGGTAATTCCAGTGATTTTTAAAGGAACTTGATATTTGTCATAAAACCTCAAGTCCAAATTAGAATCAATCCAATGGATTTATAACGCCATATACAAACCATAAAAAGCCTTATAAAAAAATCCAATAACAAACATCCTCACCTTGTTGTCATGGAGTATAACAGCACTCCAAAACAAGATTTACCATCACCTGCAGAATTATTAATGGGAAGAAAAATAAGAAATCAAGTAACATGTTCAAGAAAAACACTAAAACCCCTTTTTGATACAGAGAGAACTTTTGAAACATTAAAACAAAATCGAAACAAAAATAAAATCTGGTACTATTATAAGTAGTCGCAATAAAAAACCTCTGAAAGAGCTAAAAAAAAAGAACCCATAATGGTACAAAAATCAGTTAGACATTGAGTACCTGGACAGGTTATACAGGACCGGTTCTCTTACTCATTCATACTCAGGGTATTTAGATTATGGAACAAATTGCCTGCAGATGTCCCAACCCACCCCCCAACCTGCAATCCTTTAAATTCCTTGCCAATAGATTGCATATATCTTCTCTTTAGACGCCCACGTTACGTTATTACTTAGGCTTGAAGTCTACGTGGGCTGTCCCAAGTTAAAAAGACTCCACGATATAATCCGGGATGGAAAAATCTGTCAGTACCTGGCGAGGCGCCTCCACCAAACTGGACAATCAATAGACCGAATTAAAAAAATCCTTTGTTAGGAGGAATTCAGACAGTCAACTGTGCCACGATAACAACTATTAGTCATAAATGTATGCGACAGGGCCGTAACATTTTGGTTATTTCAAGGTGTGTTCACTGTATTAAAATAGTAACGGTTTTCATTATTTATTTGTATTAGTTATATACTGTGTCACCACTATATTATGTTGTGATGGATCCTAAAAATCAATATAATGGATTTTTTTAAAGGAAGCTCATAACTTGAGGAATAATCCATCAGCTAATTTATACATGGTACTCCAAATAAAGGATATAACATACGCGAGCGAAGCCGCGGGTAAAAGCTAGTGTTAAGGCGCGTATACATCTGAGCACGAACGCGAACGAGGCATGCGATGCCAAACGAGGCATGCGATGCCAAACGCTCTAACTTTTTTTGATTGCGAACAACAAACGCCGAGGCACCGAACGAGGCGCCTTCGTCCTTTCGTACGTACGTTCGTTAGTCCGTTCAGATCAGCTGCGGAGTATGGAGAGCGTCGACGATGTGGTAGTAGCTAGTACTGCGTTTATATTGACGGCGGTTTTATTAAAAAAAGATTGAATTGATGTAGCCTTTACTTGATGAAGATCCATTATTAAAATATTTAAAAATATCAACAAAATTGTTTCAATCTGCACTAAATTTTTAGTCATAAACATGACAATTGTTTCGACAACACAGTATCTTCGTCGGATGGTTGGTATAAACTAACTGTTCTCATTATATGTATTAACTACTCAACAAATTTTTTAGGTAAAAATTTTTAGGTAAATCTTTGTTGAGTATTTAATACATATAATAAGAACAGTTGGTTTATACCAACCATCCGATGAAGACACTGTGATGTCGAAACAATTGTCATGTTTATGAATAAAAATTTAGTGAAGATTGAAACAATTTTGTTATTTTGTTATTTTTTAAATATTTTAGAAAAAAAGACGCTGGTGGACAACCAGAATATACCAAAATAGACTTATCACGCGAGGAAAATTATTTTTAAATAGTATGTGGAGGAAGATAGTGGCCATTTTCGAAATTTCACGAGAATGTCTCCCAACGACTTCATTTTTTTGTTGGAATCAATTCGTGAAACAATATCAAGAAACGATACATATTTACGAAAATTTGTTACTCCGGAAGAGAGATTGGCTATCACATCACATTGAGATATTTGGCAACTGGTGATTCATTTATTAGCCTACAATATCTTTTCATTATCCCAACTCATTTTTAATTGAAACCTAAACCAAAGTTTACAAAATTAATTTTGTAAACTTTGCCTAAACCACAAAAATAATAAATACGTACACCACACTACACTGACTTTTTAATTTGAAACTCAACGAGGCAAAACACCGTCCACACCTGAACCAAATTCTCTTTGATGTACCGACTCCCGTCGAATGGTATCGCACGGCCTCGCTCCGAACGTCGTTCGGCCGAATGCCGTTTGCCTCTCCTCGGTGATACGTACACATCTGTACGTTAGCGGCGGCTCACTTTTGCCTCGTACCCGTTCGTGCTCAGGTGTATACGCGCCTTTAAAATATATTTTCAATTTTCAGTAATTAACACACCGTGTTTTTGGAGTGACCAAATAATAATATGGGTTTATTTTTGTACAGAATTTAGAGAGTGATAATTTTCTTCCTGCCACCATGCACGTTACTTTTGTCTTTTTTTATATATTTTTTTCAAAACACTACAAAATTTTTCTTACTTCTCCAATCTCTCCTGCATCCAATAGTTTTCGAACTTCTTGATACACAGGGAAAAACCTTGTCCACACGGCTTCCATTATAAATAGGTTTTTATTTTTTGCCAAGTTAATCATTTCTTTCGCCTGTTTTTCATTCAGAGCAAAAGGTTTTTCACATAGGACATGTTTTCCATTTTCAAGCATCATAATTACCACTTCATAATGTTGAGGATTAAGAACTCCGATGTAAACGACCTGAACGTTTTCATCTTTTGCTAGATTTACATATCCTTCATAAAATTTCGGAATGTTGTGCGTTGTTGCAAATTTTTCGGCACTAAAAACAAAAAGCAAACAAATATTAATAGAAATAGTTAGCTACTTTCTTAGATATTAAAAGGCACGGTAGTGCCACCCTTTTCTGGAAGCAACACGGCGGGGGCGTGCTGTAGCCCCCCCATCTTTGCATTGGAGAATATTATATGGCTCAAATTTATTTTCTGAGGAAAGGTTTGCAAGTTTAAATAAAACAAATTTAATGTTCTTCTTTACTTTCCAAGTTAATCAAATCCAAATATTAGCTATTTTGACACTCACTTACTAACTGATCAAAATTCTAGGATACTTCCTGCGGTCCTAGAATACTGAAATTCAACACAGAGGTAGAGTAGGGTTTTGTACACAAACAAAGGGACACATCCAAAAACCGAGGCTTTTTACTTTTCAACCCCAAAAGTGGGACAATGCAGACTAAAGCAATAGGTAGATTATATTCTTTATTCCTCGATCTCAGTAGCTTAATAAATATAATCTACCCGTAAAAATACATCCATAATTATAGTAAAATAAATACTCAAACCAAAAATCTACGTTTATAGCTTACGCATGCAGTAAACTACACCTTTAAACCCCAATTATCGCCAAACAAAAGGAAGTAAAATCCCAACAAAAACAGTTCTGTAATAAAAAGGAGTGTAATAAAGTTCTCGTGATACTGCAGACGTAAATATAGTAAGATCTGATGTAGAGCCAAGTTCTAAATCATTATTACTTACTGAGTCGCAAGCTTTTTATCTTACTAATTTATCTAAAGCTTAATCAACCTTCATCTTCAACCAAAACTGACTTCATATGACTTGGCTGTTACACATTTTAAGAACAGTCACAGCTACGTCACGTTTCTGTAATGCGTACCAGTCAAATCACATAAAGACAGTTTTGGTTGAAGATACAGGTTGATTCAATTTTATAAAAACTTGTACAATAAAAAGCTTCAGATCCAGTAAGTAATAATGATGTTGAACTTGGCTCTACATCAGAGCTCACTAATTTTTTGGTCTGGACAGTCACACGAACTTTCCTCCTTTTTACAATAATGTTTTTGTTGGGATACTAATTTTTACTAAGTATAATACAAGTACCGTTTACACTTATTAATATACAAGGTACACTGCTAAGGCCAGTTCCAGGCCCTAGCAGAACTCATATAATGTAAGTTATATGTGATTATGTTCATTTTGTGTTTGTGTATTTTTTTAGGACTACAGTCAAAATCACTCGTGTAAAGTACAATGACGTTGGTGCCGGCGGAGGGAAAACTTTTAGTTAACCACTGGTTTTGAATGAACTCACACAAAGTTCGAGAGAGACGGCGTCGCAACAGTCTTTCCGTCAGCACCCACGTCATTGTACTTTACACGATTGATTTTGACTCTACCTCATTATAGTCTTTTAGACCTGGGCCTAGCAGGCGTAGCGACTTATTTGTGATAGGTAATTTTTTATACTGTCTCATTAAAGATGATTTACCTTGATAAAGATCGAGCAGCTACTGCTACAACCTCATGTTCATTTTTTGGAAGGCCTTTTAAAGAATTAACAAAGTCATTGGCGATTAAACCAGATGAAGCAATTCCCCACCGTAAAGCCATATGTAATACAATCTGAAATAAAAAAAGGATTTATGGTAAGTACTGTATTGAAGGCTCTATTTATTTAGCCTTATATTTTTTTTATTTAGAATGGCCTACACAAGTTTCAAGCTTAAGTATTAATGTCATTTAGGCAGGGGCGGCGCGTGGGAAAATATTATAGGTGTTCTGCAATAAATTTAAATTACCGAAATAAATTGCGTGTAATTTTGTTTTATCGCATTTTTTTTTCTTGAACCCACAAATCCAATCATTCGTGAATAAATTCTCTTAAAGTGACGCGTGTAAGGTTTTTCTCTGCTAACACCAGTCTCAATATTAATATCTGGTAATGGCCTACCTCTATTTTTTAGCTCAAGTTTTTCCTCATACATTCATTATTTCTAAGTCTACAGTCGACAAAACTAACAACCGACAGCTAACAATAATAACAACAACGATAACTGCAAATAATCTTACCTGATGTGATGGGATGACATAAAATGGGCAGTAAGGACCGTCACGAATGCAGCTAAATGACTAGTAGAATTTCCTGTATTAAATTGTATAAACAGCCGACGCACAGTGGGGCCAAAGATCCTTAAATCTGGCGTCAATTCAGGGGGTGAGTGTACTGCAGATAATTGTTTTAAGTCAAATTCAATTATATTTAGGTAATAAAACTGCAGTAAACATATTTGTTTCATTCTTTTTAACAATTTATGTGGATTTTATTTGGCCACCATATTAAAAAGTTATTATAGTACCATAAAATGGCAATTTCATACTTATTTACTTATCATAATATTTCAACTAGGGCTTGCAATTCCGAAATCACAAGATCCCGGGATTCCGTTAAAAATTCGGTTCCGAAAAATCCCGGGATTGGGTACTTTAATCGCGGAATAAATAAATTATAAAATATGATTAAAAAAATCTAAGTAAATTAACGCTTTAAGTATCATGGCAGTATTTTTTCTAATATTAAGGTTTAACACGTGATATGGCAACACTGAAAGATTCATTTAAATACTTATGTAAACGAATTCAAATTATTGTTACTTCTTATACTTTTTAGTGTCCTTTGCATAAACTTTGTTTTGTTTTTATTTTAAAATTACAAGACTGTAAATAAAATTAATTTATCTTTATTAATGTTCAAATTTTTCGAGATCAGTCCCGGAATCCCGGGATTTTGTTTGTTTAATCCCGAAAATCCCGGGATACAAATATACGTCCGGGATTTCAGGCCCTAATTTCCACAGATGGTTTAATAATTCTCCATATTATGCATTAATAAAGATTAAATTGTAACTTACAATTAATTTGTATACCAAGCTGCTTGTGGAGCGAAGTGAAAATTTCAAATGTTTTTGTTTTACAAGTTTAAGGGATTGTGAAATATATTTTTTAAATTCAAATATTTATTGTTTGCTTTTTTACGTAAAAATAAATTTTAAAATATTTGGGAGTAGGTTAAAAACGGCAATTTATTTTGCGCGCAGTGTATTTTGCATAGAAGCTATGAAGGATCTAAAGAAGAATCATCTCCACTCTCCATTCGTCAATGTGCTACTAAGGAATTATCATTTAAAACGCTTCGGTAGGATAATGTTTTAATAGAGAAATGCACTGTACAATACAGTCATTAAATTAAAAGGAGCAAACATAGGGAAAATAACGCAGTGGTACGTGTAGTTAAGAAATATAAGCAAAGGTAATTTCAATGTTCAATGAATGAAAATTTTGGTGGTTCTGCAGCCCTTATGTATCAGCCGCCCCTGTGTTTGACTATCTTAAAATAATATAGATGCAGTTGCATGGATTTAAATCCATGTGCAGTTGAATAAGGGATTAGAAAGATTGCAAAAGATTTTTGCTTCGGTGGCTGCATCTTGTAAGATCCTTTTGGAATTGAATAAAAAGGAAACATAGCACACTAGATACCCTAGTAAGTAAGGCTTTAAAAGGCTGAACTGTAATTCTCTGAATTATTTTCCCAGATATAACTGACAATAAAAGGCGCATTCATGCCGTTTAGCGCCAGATAGGGTGGTAAATTTTATAATATTGCTAATCTCATATATATACTACCCAAAATCTCGAGCATGGGTAAATGTCATGCATATTTGACAACATCGGATTGGAAACCTGAAGGCAGGTGTATTACGGGTTGCGTGTTTAATTTCATTTAGTTTTTTAATGATTTCTTTGTTTTTTTTTTAATGTAAAATGCTTAAATATGTTTCAGAATAACAATAATAAAGACTTGATAGATGTATTTAGGGGAAAAAGTCGAAATTTAAGGAAATCTATAGAAAAACCTAACCTAAAAGCAATTTTTTTTAAAACCACAAGAGACCGCCGAAAACTGATTTCAGACCCAAAATTAATGCCTATGCCAAATTTCATCACAAAATTCCGTGTTTCCATTAATCCTTTACCTAATTTATATAGGGTTACCAGGTGACTCGCTGTAAAAAAAGTACACTTTTACGCTTTCGGCGCATCCGCCAATCTATAAAAACATTTAACAGAAGATTTGTAGAGAACGAATGTTTATTGAAGTTTTGTGAACGCATAATAAATTAATTTTTAGTACAGAATCAAATCAACCAATTAAATGTTAATTATCTACTCATAATAGAACCAAAAAATTTTAACCAATCATTTTGTAGCTGTACGAATTTATAGATTTATATTACATTTAAGTTGAAAAGGCCTGCAGAAAGTATTGACACTGAATAAAACGAATTTATTTTGCTAAAAAGAGCACCTACATTTGAGAGGATTTAATAAAAAGTAAGAATAAACAAATTTAGGATCTCAAAAAGAGTACATGTACTCTTAAAAGAGTACCTACTGTTGGTAACCCTAAATTTATAAAGTTTATTGTCTGATTTGTAGGTATAGCCGGATTTTAACGCAAAATTATGCCCCCTTTTAATGCACTCATTTCATTATGCTGCGTATTTCGTGTCCTGTACAATTTGATGTTTTTTAATAAAGTTATATTCATACATACCTGGATCGAAGATCGAAGTTGTTTGATACAAACAAGTTTATTGGTGCACAAAAAATATGATTGATAAATAACCTTACCTATTTATACAGAAATAAACTACACGAGTTAGAATGACAAGACATTTCATTATGTCTATTTTTATCAACATGATAACCGTATTCTGAAGTGTTGATTATCGGTAGGCAAGTTGAAAATGGATTTAAAGGATTTTTATGTACGTGTATTAGGTATGCATTACCATTATACCGTTATAATTGTTGCTGATTCATGTTGGAATTTTTAAAATCAAAGTTATTTTATAATTAGTAATTAGGCATTCCACACACCGATTGTCAAAAAAACCTTTTTTGATAGAAATAGTCCATGAGATATTAATCATATTTTTAAATGTTATATTAGTTAAAATAAAAACTTCTGGTTGACTTTTTGACTTTATCATAAACGTAATATCCAAAAATCCGCGCAGTTTTGATCTATAAAATTAAAATTTTACTATAAAAAAGCAAAGAACAAAAAAAAAAAAGAATTACCTAATATCCAATGAAAAATAAAACATTTCTTATATTTAAAAGGGTAAGGCAGCACGATCGTTTTAAACTGTGTTAATTTATTTAAACAAACACCTACCTAATAAAAATAATAAATTGGAAAACATAAACGCTTAAAACAAAAATAAATTGGAATCTTTGGAAAATATAGGAACTCCTTATAGGTTAGTATTTTAGCTAGAAACTATTTAAATGGGACCTTGTATTAAAGGGATATATGAACACAAACAAAATTAAAGCAAATTACTTTACAACACTACAACTACGCTGTTTAATTTTTTTTATGAGACGGTTCATGTAGACACGTAGAAAAATGAATGTTGGAGTGAATACTACTATCGTCACCATAACTGGGGATGGGATTGGAAGTTAAACAAAGCAGGTCATATGAAAAAGAAATAGGGTTGGTGCAAGAACTGAACCTTGGGGTACGCCAGCATTGATAAGATGGAAGTTAGATGAGTGACCTTCCACTACGACAGATATGCGCCGATTAGAGAGAAAGGTCCATAGTTTGGGAGGAAGACCGTAAGAAGATAGCGGGTTGAGGAGTGCGGCATGTCATACTTGGTCAAAAGCCTTGAAAATAACAAGAGCAATAATTTGGGATTCGACATGAAATTCGAGAGACTTGTTCCAGTTAAATGTGATAAAGGTAAAGACATCAGATGGTGACGAAATCCGAACTCTGTCATGGATGATTTTGTGTTTTTCTAGATATTTTAGAATTTGGAAGTTGATGACTTTCTTGGTCCATAACTTTGCTGACAACAGAGAGAAGAGAGGTAAGTCTATACTTGGATGGAAGGGACTTGAAACCTTTATTCGGGACAGGCTGCACACGAGCAGCCTTGCAGCTATATGGGAAGATACCCTTGACATAGGAGATCTGGAAAAGACGAGTTAAGATGGGTGGAAATTCTGGAGCGCATTTTTTTAGAACAATTGCTGGTATGCCATCCAGGCCGCAGGACTTTTTGGTATCAAGGGATAGAAGAATTTTTTGAACTTGCTTGACCTTACGTATTATGACGAACGTTTTGTAGGGTACAGACGTAGCTGTTGGAAGAGCGACATTGGCAGAAAGAATAAGGGAAGAATTGCCAGCGAATTGCTTGGCAAATAGTTCAGTTTTCCTTTTAGAGGTGGAGATAATTTCGTTGTTAGAGGTCAGGGAAGGAAAAGTGCTTTTACAGAAGTTTTGACTAATGTTTTTGGCAAGCGACAGATGTACACAATAATATTTGATTTCATAAACAATGTCTTAAAAAAAGTTAAGTGTAAAATTAGGTACAAGCATATAATTCTACAACTAAAACGATAGCGAATTCTTAATGTATCTCGACGAGCTACCTCAAATAAAAGAAACGTTGCGATACGATAATTTTTCGCGGACATAATATGAAAAATTTGTGAAAGCGGTTGAGTCGAGTTCCGCGCGACACGGGTGGTCGCGAGAGCGTGGAACGTCGACTACTCTTGCGCACACGGCGGCGTCAGCAGCACAGGATTTACTTTGAGCACTATTATCAATAACATTGGATCACATTTTTAGTACAACGAATATATTTTCATAAACTATAGCTCTTCTTCCTTAGGTGTATATTTCAAATTTTAGTATTAATAATTAATTAACGTCGCAGTGATTTTTTGAAAAAAAATTTGATCTCCGTTTCTAAAGTACTTAGTGCAATGAATTTTGTCTTGAAAGCTCCATGAGAATACCAGTTAATCAAAACATCAAGTCCGACGAAGATCCGATGGGTCATTCCCGAGATATTGTTAATTGTTTATAAAAAAATCAGGCCAATTTTTGAGGTTTCGTTTTCGCCACAGTAACAATGCAAAATAACTTAAAACCAGTTTGCCCATTACACCACAGGAAAACATAGGTCTCAAAGAATTATTTGCGCCTAAGCTGGGGTCTATAGTTTTGCCCAAAAAGTCGGAAAAGAATTTGAAATGTTGCTCCTTTGGAGCCCAAACCGAACAAAAAAAAAGAATAGGTAACTTATGAACTAAAAATGCGATCGGGCTGAAACGAATATGGCACATTAAGCATATAAAAAGTCATCGCCTGGTGTACTTTGAGAAGTCCAAAACTCTTTTTTGCAAAAGTTATTTGTTAAAAAATGGCAATTTTTAATGTTTTTTTGCAATCATCTTGATAACTGTTAAACGGATTTGGACGATTAGAAAATGAAATATTTTTTTTTTTCAATACCTACAACTTTCCTGTTGACCACTTTTACCTACAGGGCAAAGAAAAAGAGCTGCGGACGAAAAACTAGTTTTAGCATATTCAAAAAATAATTTAAAAACATAGCAGCAATTTCAGCTGTTACTGGGATAGCATCCTCAGGCATACCCTCCCCCCCACATCCTAGAACAGTCAAAATGCTTCTAATTTTTTTTTTCTCGAAATTGACCTTTTTGAAACAGCCAGCCTGGGCTGAAGAGGAATAAAGCGGATATTGGCAGTGAGTTGTTCGGCAAATAGTTCAGCTTTGCCTTGATAGGTGAAGATGATTTCATTTTCAGGTGAAGGGCGAAAAAGTGTTTTTGCAGAACTTGACCAATGTTTATAGCCAGTTACTAAAAATATTTACTGCCAATAAAACAAGAAAGCACTTTAACTTTTATGTTTCTGTTTTCATAACCCATACACAGAGGTGCAGCTCTAAGCTCGAACCTTCTCAATTATCTGTTTTTTGGTAATTCATCATTAATTCAATTAAATCATTCAATCCTCCTCACTTATAAGAAATTTGTACCAAGTGGCATGTAATCAACTAATTCCTCGCATACATAGGCGTATAAATAACAATATGCACTTTTTCTTATTATGTACCAAGCGTCCTTCCCTTTCAAGCAATAAAACTACCGTATCAAAATTTTATTACTTTTTTTTATATCTTTCATGTTTATTTTACAAGCACGTAGTAAAAATAAAGCCCTTTATCCAAAGAAACCGATAAGTTTTGACTCTTCGGTAATTTTGTTTGCGGTATATATCAAGTTGAGCCTAAGGGAAGAACAGGGTGTTATCAAGATATTTTACCGCAAGTTTAATATAAAACAGACTCAGATTAAGAAAAGCTAATATGTTATCTTTAATAGCTCTGGCTATTTAAAAAAATTTTAGGGTTCCGTTTCTAAATAGGGTAAAATGATACCCCTATTATGGTGGGTTCCGTCATTCCCCCATCTTGTCTGTTTCTAGGTCAAAGCCGGTTATCTCTCGAACGGTTGATATCTCATATGGTCCCAGAATACTGGGATTCTGGGATATGGTCGTAAAGAATTTTGAGATTTTTTTGGGGCCCCATTTTCGAACATGACATTTTGTCTATTAAATGGTACAGATATCAAACGTCAAACTGCCGTCGTTTTTTAGTACGCGGTGGACCTTTGTGACGTCAAAACTAAACTATCGATTTTTTTGGTACATGGTCCCAAG
Source organism: Philopedon plagiatum (assembly GCA_963971165.1). Taxonomy (NCBI): domain Eukaryota; kingdom Metazoa; phylum Arthropoda; class Insecta; order Coleoptera; family Curculionidae; genus Philopedon; species Philopedon plagiatum. The sequence goes on along the minus strand of OZ020192.1, from coordinate 95,855,097 downwards.
GTCCCAATAGCCAACTCGAGCGCCTACGGGGGGACACTCCCCTCGTCATCCCCCCACGAATACGACCTTTATGATCATTAAGTACGTTATATTAAAAATCAATTTTATTGTTTTAGATTGGGCAAAAACACAAAGACGTAAAATTACCAAAGATTTTCTACAACTTTTAAAAAGAGTAGTATAGATTTTTATACAGGGTGCTTGATCAACTGTATGTTCACAGGACTTCGCGAAGAAATTTTTCTGATGGACAAACAGAGCTAGAATTTTGGGTTGGGAAGGACTGAACTAAACAGTTTTTTACATGATTTGCCTGGAGGATGATGAAAAATTGAGGGAGTAAAAGTGTAACTATCCAGAAAGATATTATGTAACAAAGTAAAATCAGGGTTACACTGGGAAAGCACTATGTTTGGATGAAGAGTGAAGTGGAGAATTTTTTTTAACTAGGCAAGCGCTTTCCAGAATTAAATTTTCAACTCGAGCGCCTACAGGGGGGGGGGGGGAGGGATGTTACCACATCCCTACTAGTCGTAATATTTCAGATTTGGAGGATTTAAGATTAGAATAGGCAGAAGGAGGGGCAATCTCCATCCCCCAGGAATACGCCTCTGAGTAAAATAATTACGGTCTTGGGAGTGCTGTAACCCCGTAGCGCTCTTTGAGTGTGCCCTTAATAGTATTTTTAAAATAACTTATAAACAATTTAGAATACTTAGGGTAATTGATTATTGCATAATCTGAGGTAATTTTCATTTTTTAAATTTATCTATATGACATGACGATTTATTTTTTCCAAGTGTTATTTTACTTTTGTTAACAAGAATAAAAATTAGGTAGTTGCCATTTTGCTTTACTTATCGTTATCAGTATATTTTAAAAATACACGTTTTTGACAAGAGTCGAGCATCTAATAAAAAAGTAAATAATAATTCTCTAAAAAAATTTAAAATGCTGATTTTTTAAAATAAATTACAAGTTTTTAAAGTTTTTTTTTGTGAAGAGAGACAGTTAACACTAAACATTCTCTTGGCAAAATCATTTCTCTCTAAACTTCAACGATTACTAAAACAATCAGTTAACGTTCGTGATATTCCGGTGATGAGGCATGTTTATGCTACGATTAACTAACGTCATCGGTCAAAATCTGAGGACTCGAAGTCAGCGCTGCCACTTCTACCGATTTATCGTAGATCTACCGATTTTTGAATGAATCTACCTTCTACCGATTCTAGTCCAATTTTTTACGATTTTTTCTCAGAGTTTATCAGTGTAGTATCATGTTCAATTAAAATAAGATATTCTAATTATAAGGAATTAGCTTTTATGCTAAAAACCAATGATACTGTAATTTGTTTTATACATCAAATTTACACGGGGTCCACGTCGACATCAACAGCGCACATCAAAATCGTAACTTACATTATATTTATAAGCAAATAAAATAAAGTTCTACACAACATAATTTTTGTGGTAATTCCCCAATACGGCTCGGGATTCCCGAATATTGATAAAATGAACAGATTTTTATCTGTGCATTTTAGTTTGGTATTTTCTTATATAAAACGGGAGTTTCGGTTTTAATATTGCGTGATATAACAGTTATTTAAAAATACATTTTTCTTTAATGTTTTTGTTAAAATAAAAACGCAATAAAATATCACTTGTTTTATTTATCATATCTACTCAAAACGGCATACACTCAAATTAAGAACGTGGCGTCCTCTTAAGGCGACTTGCTAACTACTATAACGGGAAATGTTTTCGTTTTGTTTTTGTCTTCATTATCCGGTTAGTCTTGTTTTATATAAACGCGAAATGCGAATGTTATTCTAATTGGTCAGATTCAAATTTTAATGTGCAACTGACCAATGAAGACAATATTCGCATTTCGCGTTTATATGAAACAAGACTTATTTGGCATTTTTGTCGTCAAGTGAGCCCTCCTGCCCCGTTAAAAATGAGCTGATTGCAGCTGGCTTCCTTAATTTGAGTCGTCAGTCGCTTATCTACCGCTTAGGACCTAAAACTACCGATTTATTTTCCGAAATCTACTGATACCAGTCGGTAAAGCGTGGCAGCACTGCTCGACGCTGACAGTGGCGGGTCCATTTTACCCTTTTTATCCCTATCAAGGGCGTACCCAGCGAGGGGCAGGGAGGGGCAGCTACCCCCCCCCCCCCCCTAGAATCCAAAATAGTCTATGATCTTCGCAAACCGAATTAGCACCCCGCCCCCTTTCCTGGGCAGCTGCACACTCCTAGAAGAAACCCTCCCCCCTAGAAGAAAAAGTAGTCTATGATCTTCGCAAACCGAATTCGGATCCCGCCCCCTTCCTTGAAAATAATATGAGTTGCCCCCCTCTAGTTCAAATCCTGTGCACGCCCTTGATCCCTATGCTACGATTACTATAATGTTTTGATGGCGTCATTCTTTCCCAACATCGCATCGTCGCGTTGGTTCTTGTATGCCTCTAATTTTGGCTGTAAACTGTAAACAACTACTATGGGGGAGTTCGAGTTGGACGCTCGGAGTTCTCCGAGCGCAAATCTTAGACATACGTTCTTAACATGTATATAGATGACAAAGTAAGAAGTAATATACAATGTCTAATTTGTGTGCTCGGAGCGTTCCAAGCTTCAACTCCAACTACTCCAATCTAGACTAAAAATGTCTGCCTCTGATACTGAAATCTCTTTTTTAATCTTAATTAAAATTTCTTTAGTCGTATAATAAATTAACATACGTTGCAACAAACAAATCTAATTAGTATACGTACCTAAAGTACTATACGTAAAAGTATAAAAAAATTATTTGCTCTTAACTAAGGGCCCTACTGAAAGTTAAAAAAATAGGAAATAACAGTAATCCGCCTCTGACGACACCCCTCAAACTGTGATAAAAAGCTTCACGGTTTCTGCCTTGCGCACCCTCTCTATTCTCTCGTCCATCGTCAATGTCGTTGACTCTTTTCAGTTCTGTTGCCTTCTATTTAATGCGCCTTTGTCGTTCGTATGTCACCACCCGAATATGTAGGTAAAGTAAAATACGAGAATACGAGATGGCCTAAGTGATTTATTTGATTGTATAATAAAGTTTTTGTATCTAGAATACAGGGTAGACAACTCAAAAGTGAATTAAATTTTTTCTACAATCTAATAAAATGGGTTAAGTTAAAATGATATATTTTTAAACTACATAGGTGCGCTAATCTTTAATAAGACATAATACCTTTATTGGTACTTTTGCCAAGTATAACATTTGGATGTACACGTCAATTTTGAAATCACATGACACAATTAATTACAACTATAATCAAAATGTGAAAAAAATATCTATCCCATGTTACATTAGTACAATACTCCTGGATTTAGGTATAGCTGGTGAGAAAGTTTGGTTATACAATCTAAAAAGAAGCGAAAGGTGCTCACCAAAACTCCAGAAGTCATGGGAAGGGGCGGGGCGTACAATGTAGTCACCCGGCTCAACGATCTGGTGTAGTGTACCGAATTCAGAAAAGTCCTCATGCGAAGATGCAAGTCGTGCATCTTGACAGGCTGGCCCATTACCAACATCAAGAATCTTGATCGGGACGATCAAGCCTTCAAGGGGGAGCAATGTTACGGATTTCGCAGAAGTCTTCTATTGTCTTCTTTTAATGCTCCTTGTATCCATCTAAAATGTTTCAGAATTCTCCAGAACCAGCAAAAGGGTACCTATCAAAGCGCACAGAGTGCGCCAGGCCATCTTCTCGCAAAACCGACCGCGCGCGCACTGTGCAATATTTACACGTACCATTTCGAGCACTTTTCGACCCCCTCTATCTTCGAGGTTAGCTACGTTACAGGACTGAATTTTTTCAAAGGGGTTAAGGTTACCAAAAAGAAGCAGTATTTTAAATTTCATACGTCTAGGTGCAATAGTTTCCAAGATACGAGTGTCCACAAATCACAATTTTGGGCACTCAGTAACTCACTGACTGACTGATAAGATCATCATAAATCTAGGGTACTTCCAATCAACTAGAGCTTTGAAATTTGAAACATACATAGTGTTTAAGGTGATAATTACGAGAAAAATCAAAAATCAATAAAAATCCAACATCCTAATACACGAAAGGTCCTCGGTTCGATCCCGGTGGAAACAGATTTTTTTTATCAAATTTCTGATTTACTTTCAAGTACCTCTGTTATATGATAATCGCAACAGACAGAGATACCAGAAATGCATGCAACATTATCGACAAAAAGCCATCATTATTAAAAAATTTTGCTTGGAAAAAATACCGTTTATGTTGAGGAAAATTTCTTTAGACAAGGGGTACCCAAAAACGTTAAAAATGTACATATTGACTATTGCTAAGACCAGTTTAATTGAAGAGTGGAAATTTCAAAGGTGCTAAGACCAGTTTAATTGAAGAGTGGAAATTTCAAAGGTGCTAAGTGCCAATTCCAAGAATTCCAGTATGTGCCATGGATTTACTATAATTCCATGGTATGTGCCATCGACAATAACCTATAAACTGACCCAAGTGCCAATGTCGCTAGAACTGTTCAACTATTATTGTTACAAAGTTGGTAGTGGGTGTAAGTGCCCTAGATAATCTCAAGTGTCATTGTTTAATAGTTACGGCAGTCGGTGTATACACACATACTAATAAATAAATATCATATGGTATCTGAACAAAAAGTTATTAAATCCCACCAAAAACATACATATAACAAACAGAAACAGGCCAAGTTCTCGTCAGGACAGTGTATTTTGTTATCTGAAAAAAATAACTGAAATGTAAAAATTATGCCAAGTTCCTTGCCTACACGTTATTAGCAGTGTTTTGATAAGCACAGAAAAATATTGTGTGAATTGATAAATTTACAGACCAAACTTGGCAAGTTTTCATTAAAGAACTGGGCAATATTGAGACCTTTGAAAACTTGCCAAGTTTGGTCTGTAAATTTATCAATTCACACTATATTAACTATGTTCTGTCATAATTATGTTGATTAAATAAATTATCTAAGTAGTACCTAAATTTAACAATAGTATAATTGTGAGGTATAATGGTAATTACAAAAATCACAGTCACATTTTAGTGAACAATTATTTATTTTTATACGTTTTCTTATTAGGACCCCATAATTTTTCAACAATGGCAACGAGCAATTGTAAACAGATGAATCGCATTGACGAAGCTCGAAGAGAGAAAACCAAATGTTTAAGAAAACAATCAAAATTATAAAAAAGCGAATGAATGATGGGGTAATATATTCATCTCTGACCAAAAATTAGCTAAAACTGTACAATGTTACTGCAATTTTATACTTGAGTACATAACAATTCTGTAATAAAGAATGTAAATAAATATATATTTTTATATTTGTGTTTTTTTTTGTGATTCTATATCGGAATAATAAAAAAATATATTATATTAATGGAGTTGTACAGTTTACTGATCGAAAAAAAGTTTTTTGTGACTAGAAGGCTTAATAACCTGTATTTTAAAAACCAAGCGTCGTTGGAACTATACACAGGCCGGGTGTTCCAATAAGTGTGACAATGTAGATTTAACTTCATATAAAAGTCGTTATTTGTTCCTCTAAGAAAATAAAATAAACTATATAGTTTAAATAAAAATAGTTATCGCGTCGATAAGAATCCATGTATTTGAAATATCACTTGAACACATGCGCCGCTTGCGGCGAAATCGTAAAGCTGAATTACCGATGCAAATTGGAGAACCACGGCCAACGTATTGCGATCGGTCTCCTCCCTTCAAGTCCTCCATAGCATATCTAATATCGTCATTTTTAAATTTGAAGATACGCTTTAACACAGAAAATCAGTTTTTTGAGTCCTGAGGACTATTTTAACTAAATCGAAACGACAGCAATGAAAATAAAGGTTTTATTGAAATAACTGGCCTGAATAAGTTTTTAAGTTTTCGTACCAACAGAGTAACCAACGCGACGGGATAATCTCATAAATCCTTTCACTGATGAATAACTTGCGCCTAAGCATCACGACAATGCAAAAATAATAAGTTAATAACACATAAGCAAAACTGCTTATTATTATGGTGGTGTCACCCAGTATGTGTATACTATCACAATTGAGTCAATCGGATGCAGCTCTATCCATTTGAAAATTGCGATATGCACGGTGGCGATTTAAACTACGGTCGAATACAGTATTCTAATTCGGTTCTATTTCAACAGATTTGGATTGAGTAGCATCGTTTTTCTCAGTGTATGATCTACGTTTGTATCTTTATCATTCTTTCTCTCTTCGATTTTATAGAATTCAAAAAAAGGGGTACCGAATCGGATGTAATACGTCACGACAAATACGTGATTGATCAAGCAAAATTTCCCATTTACATTCATTGACAATTCAAAATTTCATTTGTAAAGAAAAACGCAATGCATGTCTAAAAATTTGACTTGTCAGTGGCTATACCTGGACTCACTGACTATGTAGTATGTAGGTATGTACCTGTACTTTTACAAAGCTAACCAAACCAATAATACTACTAATAATTTTTATTAAAACTTGACCAGAATACGGTAATACTTACTAGATCAAGAAATTACACACACACAAAGTAATTAAAACTTGTAAAACTATTATTTCACGCACATGCAAGGCGCTTTGATTTAATTAAAGCTCAAAAAATAGACTGCTACATACATACGACTAATTCCAAAGACGGCAGAACACAAACGGCCCTGCATCAGTCTCTCTCCGCCTGCTGCACGATCCTGTTACGCAGCAGGTTTTTCGAGTACGATATACCCAATAAAAATGTAGCCTGTGCAACAGGAATTCATTTTTAATTTTAATAAATGTACAGTTTTTACCAAATAGTACAAAATTTAGTAATAAATAAAAAATGTGATAACGTATTTTTGTACAAGTTTTATACTAAACAAGCAAAAATTTAACAAAACACCAAAATGGACCAACAAGATAGTTCTCCAGATTTATCCCTCAAATTAAGAAGAGGGTCAAGTGACTCACGGGATTCCTTTTATATGGATTTTGATCGAGGAATTGATTCCGATATTGAAGAGGTGGCAACTACTTCTGGGGCGGATTTCGGGGGTGACACAACGGGAGAAATTACTGCTACTCCCACTGCATTCGGGATGAAGACTGAAGGAGCCAGGTAGGTCTTATGATGAAATTGAAACCCTCCGTACTTAACTACGCAGTGTTAATTCTTAATAACGGGATAATGGGCTTAAAATGTCTTGAGTCACGAATTAACGGGTAGGGGATTTGCGGAAACTTAATAATCTTTATGTTAATAATATGACCCAAAGCGCTTTAGCTGCTCCTATAATAGGATTCATTTAGAAATTTAATAATTATCATTTTTGTTTTCCTAAAGTATTCATTGCATAGTGGATTTGTAATATAAGAAAGTAGGTAGGATTTACACTATCCGCCATAATTTTTTTGTTTCATAAAATAAAGCCAGTTGCACAATGCGAATGAAGCAATAAATTCCAATTATTATAAATATACATAGGTACAACAGATATATAGCGTATTTTTTCCATAAATTTTATTTTAAGAGATGATAATCGTTGGTGACATCATTTTTAACTACAAAAAAAGGAACAATAGCGCTTCTTTTTTAAGTAGTTGGGGTGGAATATATTAAAAAATTATTTTTTAAATCTTGAAAATGTAAAATAGCATTCAATTTTTAAAATTTTTTGAACATGAAATATAAAAAAGTGTTTGGAAAAATGAACGTAAAACTAACAAACTGCTAACTAACTAACAAACTAAGACTAAAACTAACAAATTGCAAACTGTAATTTATTGAAATAAATAATACATTTTAAAGAGTCTGGCATTTGTACACTAGTTTTTGGGTTTTGTGTGATCAAAATAATGACACAATTGGAGACTAAAACGACCCAGAACTGCAATAAAATTTAAACAGTAAGTACTGCTCATCCTTAGCGAGGATTAGTGTTGTAAATGGAAATATTTTCATGGAAATGGAAATTTCCGAAGGGATAACGGAAATATTGGAAACATTGGAAATATTGCAAAATGGGTAGTAAACAGATCTTATATTATATGTTCACTTAGGGTACTTTCAATTAAAACAAACATCACATAGTGGGTAACAGCCTAAAATATGTAACAACTAGTACACAGGGTGTCCGAAAAGTCTTAGTATGGGCAAATATCTTTGCTATTACTAAAGATAGGCACCAAATTTTGGATGTTTCTTAGTTAATAAATCTACTTTTTTATGTAATACTTTGTCAACCCCCCTGAGGGCTGACGCTAGGGAGTTGAGGTCAAAAATTTTAGATGCAACCCTATGCCGTGTGGTATAGTGTTGTAAATATCCGTATTCATTAGATATCCGAATCATACGGAATCGGAATCAGCTAATATCCGTATCCATTATCCGAATACGAATCCATTTCTTGACCCGCGCGAAAGCGGTTACACATCATGTATACGTATGCATGCAACAGACTAAAACATTTTCTATCCGGATACACGGCTAGGTAGGTCGATGCGGTATCGGTATCATACCAGTCGAAGTCGAAGTTTAGGGATAAGAAGGCACCGCGTCGCGCCGTTCTCGTTTGAATTCGGTTCGGGTGAGGCGGGACTAGTTTAACCAATGGGTCTCATCTCATATGATACCCGTTACCCCGATAACTATGCCATCTTTTTTTAGGAAATGTCATTAGAAAGAGAAAGCACAATATCAAATATGCCAAATCGCAGACCGTGTTGTTCGCTTACACTCGATTCCGATTCCGTTTTCTCTTTGCACTTTGCATTAGTAACCACCCGATGCGAATTTATTTTGATTCCGAATCCGTATTCAAGTTCTCGGCCGGTTCCGGATAATCCTGATTCTTTTAATATTCGGATCCAACGGATTTTTGGATACGTATCCTTACATCACTAGTGTGGTACCTAATTTTAAAGGTCCTCAAAAAAGAAACATTTTACCGTAAATCCGAGGTCCGTATCTTAATTCGTTTTAAATATAAAAATATAAAAATAAAAAATCGTGAAAAAAAAAATTAAAAATTTAAGTACCTTTATTTCTCGTATCACTTTAAAAGATGTTCAAAATGACCACCATGAACTTCTTGGCAGTAATAAAGTCAATTTTGGAACTTACTTCTCACATTTGTTAGGAATATTCAATATTCCGAATATGATGCACCACTGGCAGTGCAAATGAACTATTTGTAGGAATGGATGAAGGAACGTTAAAAGTCGTAATGGTATTTTTTGAACGTAAAGTGAATAGTTTTAAAATCAGTTGTTGAGTCTTATTTGTTGTGCGTCAGAGAGAAAAGACAGCAAGCTAACACATTTTTGAGAATGACAGATGATACCCACTTCTTGGCAGAGTTTCAAAATTGACTTTATTACTGCCAAGAAGTTCATGGTGGTCATTTTGAACAACTGATATAAAGATGAAGATATAGATGAAATAATGGAGAAATCTGATAGCCACGAGAACAGTGACAATATTACTAATAGCAAAGAGCTAAGTAATAAAAACAGTTCTGTTGATAAAGAACCATTGCCAAGTATTCAAGAGACAAACTTAACAAATGATGACAGTGTGATGAGGACGTGGCTCTCTCTCGATTTGCGACTCGCAAATAACTGATTTTAATTAGTACCAATTTCTTAACAGTTTTTCGGTATTTTTGCGTCCGTTTATGTTTATTTGTTTATTTTTGCTATAAATTTTGATTTCGATGTTTATTTTTAAAAGATACTTTGTCTTTAATAAATATTTCGAATGTTTCCATATATTTCCAGCGAAGGAAGAATAAAATCAGTTTCATCAAGAATGAATGAATATTCATCAGAAACTTACAAACTTCGTCCAACTCAAAATCAGTGTTCATTAGGCCAATAACATAAGAGCACTCTTATTTGTACATGCATTTTGTTCATTCATAACTCAACCATTTATTATTCTAATCAGGTTATTATAGCGTTTTGTTCTTTGCAATCGACGTAGGTATAAGTGTTTTTTATATCGCGTGTGTTGGTTCTCAGTGTTTTGTAATATTTCTCACAAAAACTCCAATGTCTAGGTATGTTAAATCTAACAATAATAGACCAGTATTGGTGATTAACATTACTAAATGCCATGTTTAATGGGGCCAATTTAAACGTGTATTATTTTTAATAAAATGTGAAGTGATTAAGAGCAATAAAAATAACATTGAAGCACCAAAAAAATTTTTTTTCAGCATTTGGAAAACAAAAATGGCAATAAATAAAATTATTAGGCTTGAGCAATATTTTTTGCGTTTTACGATACTCAGTATAAACTCGAATTAAATTAATAAATTTTCTTCATTTATAAAAATAATTGTTTCATAAAATTACTAAATATCCAGTCTTAGTATGGGCAAATATCTTCCTTATTAGTAAAGATAGACACCAAACTTTAAGTGTACCTTATTGGTTAATAAATCTACCTTTTTATGTAATTTAATTTTTTTAACCCCTTGAGGGGTGACACTAGGGATTTGAGGTCAAAAATTTTAAATGCAACTCTGTGCCGTGTGGTAGGTACCTCATTTTAAAGGTCATCAAAGAAGAAACATTTACCGCAAACCCGAGGTCCCTATCTTAATTCGTTTTTAAATGGCAAGCATATAAAAATTTAAAATCGTGAAAATAAAATCAAAAACTTAAGTACCTTTATTTCTCTTGTTACTTGCAAAGTTGTTGAAAATGTCACCATGAACTTCTTGGCAGTAATAAAGCCGATTTTGAAACTCACTTCTCACATTTTCGGGAATGGCAGGTGTTTATTCTTGGCAGAAATCCAAAATCGACTTTATTACTGCCAAGAAGTTCATGGTGGTCATTTCGAACAACTTTTAAAGTAGTAAGAATAAAGTTACTTCAATTTTTAATTTTCTTTTCACGATTTTTGATTTTTATATGCTTGCCATTTAAAAACGAATTAAGATACAGACCTCGGGTTCGCGGTAAAATGTTTCATTTTTTGAAGACCTCGAAAATGAGGTACCACACGGCATAGGGTTGGTTACATTTAAAAATTTTGACCTCAACTCCCTCTCGAAGAGGTTTAAAAAGCTAAATAACATAAAGAAGTAGATTTATTAACCAATAAGATTTGGTTTCTCTATCTTTACTAATAGCAAAGATATTTGGCTCTGGAATGAAATAGCGTCACATGAATAAGCGTCGCGTCGTATGAAATGGCGCTTATTGTTTTAGCGCTGTAATATGAAATTGCACTGTTTAAATAGCGTTGTAACGCTAGTTAGTCAGTAATAAAGAAGCACCAGTCATAAAACAGCGCCTAATGAAAAAATGGCTCTAGTAACAAAATAGGAATACTGTGGATGTTTACTTAGGTTTGCTTGAGTGTAGTATTGCTGTATTAGTTGATCAGTTTGTGTTTTTAATGGTATAAAAAAAATTGGTCAAGTGCAAGCCATACTTGCACAATTAGTGTTATGTGCCATCAGTCCCTCACCTCCCCCCCCCCCCCCCCAGTTAACCAAAAAAAAACCTCGGCCACTCGATCTCCGTCCATATGCCGAGCTACCCGCCGCCGACGGCACAAACGCCGTATCGCATCACGTATGCGCGGAGCTGAGTGGACCAAATTAAAAATTTTGAAAAATGTGTAAGGGCAAAAGTTGTTCCCTACATCGTGAGAAATATTTTTTGTCGAAAAACTGTTTCTCTAAAACCAATGGTTCAGCAGTTACAATAAACAATTAAATTGTTTATAACAATTGACTGCTCAAGAATTTTTTAATCCTGAAAATTTTCGTTCAATCTACACCTAATTCTCAATGCTCATGATGTTTTCAGATTTGTCTGAGCAATCCTTCTGGTGATAAGGGTAGGGGACAGCAATTTTTAAGCGTTTTTCCCGAAAAATGTAAAACAAATGTATTAAAAAAAGTCAACATATATATCATTGAACACTTTGACATGTTATTGCACACATCAATTAATTAATTGCTCACGTTTTTTGATAACAATATACGCTTAAATATTAATATTAAGTACCCTTTGTTAATTTACGTAAACGATTAAGACCACTAACACTATTCATTTGAAACACTTCCAGGAGTACTTTAGTGGCTAAATACTCAGACGATTTTTGTACCCAGAACCACAGACAATATTGTTAGTTAGTATGTGATGCAAATTAGCAACTTTTGAATTATGATTCCACGGATCCTTTCAACTGGCATTTTATTCCCCCAGGAGCCCAAATTTTGGAAGTCTTTGAAAAAGTAACATTAAGTCAACTAAGACACATTTAGCTAGGGTCGTTGGTTCGCAAATTCTGATATATGAAGAATTTTATGCAGTACTTTGTCAAGTTGAGACAATTGAGGTCACCGTTAAGATCATATCCTAATGATATGAATGCATTAACACTCAGTCATTTCTTGACGCTGGAGCCTGTGAATGTGGCCATCACCATCCACATTCACGCGCTATACTATAGCTTGCCCAGCGAGAAGTGACACTCGAAAAGAAAGAAAAACAAATCCCTATGATGCCATAGTAAACTTTTAAAAATTCGGAATACTAAAAAACTATAGGCGTACACGTACTACATCGTTTTTTACTATTCCGAATTTTTAAAAGTTTACTACGGCAGTAGTATAAGTAGATGCTTAGTGAGTTTCCGCATGCGCAGTAGGGTCGACCTTGAACGCTCAGGTGTGCTATTGTTATTTGGCCTTGATATGCGCAGGTGTTGTTCCAAGGTCAAGGTCAATAACTTGGCCTTGAACGCGAGCAGATGTTTCTTTGTTTGGTGATGGCCAGGTGGACGACGCTTATTTCAAGGTTACATTTGCGGTGTATATTTTCAATGAATGCGAGCAGCTGTTTCTTTGTTTGGTGATGACCAGGTGGACGACGCTTATTTCAAGGTTACATTTGCTTGGTCTTGAACGCGAGCAGACGTTTCTTTGTTTGGTGATGACCAGGTGGACGACGCTTATTTCAAGGTTACATTTGTTTTGTATTTTTCGAGGTCGCCGGATGTATTCCTCCCACCATAAATAAATACTTGACCTTGGATTACTTCCTAATAAATATGGCTCATTTCGAAAATAGCTTTCATTGTCACTCATACATCGTATGCGTTAACTGTTGCTTTGGCATATAAAGTATTGTGTTTGTGGTGTGTTCTACAAGTGTTTATTCAAGGTACTTGACAGTAATTGTTTTTATTGTATTTTAAATCATGAGCATTTCAAAGCAGACCATAGCCGAAATTAATAATATGATAAACCAAGATATTCAATTTCTGGAACGTAGAAAATTCTCTACATTAACGGTGGGCAAAATTTATATGATAAAAAAAATTAATTCTTTGACTTCACGTTTTGGAAAAGCCATTATCGTCACATTGTTTGATCCAACACATCAAGCAACATTTGAAACATTTTTACCATCACGCGTAGCTGAAATTCTGACAGAGTATACTATTGAAATGATGAATAACTCCGGTGATCAGTACACCTTAACTTATTTGGGGCAAAGCTCACATGTATTCTCTGGAGGTAATACTAGAGCGTTGTTAAATTTTGGTTGTTTGTAATATATTGTTGATTAGGCTATTTTAATGTTGATTTAAAATGTAATAAAATAGTTCTTGTTAAGTATATATCGAAAAACACACACTCACACACAATCACATGTCCATTATTTTCTATTTAAGATGTGTGACTACCCTACTGTCATTGAAAATCGAGATATGTACATTAATTGGTTATCATGTAAATTAAGAGAGCTGGCTGAAGAAATACTACACTTTGCAAATTATGGTAAATCCGATATGGGTTTTAGTGAAAGTCAGTATAGGAAGTATATGAAAGACGCCGTAAATTTCACGGCTGGAGCACACACGTGCGAGAAATACCTATATGGAACCATTGATCTGGACGAATTTTGCGCTGGAATGATAAATGAAGAATTGGGAAGCTACCTATTCGAAGTGCCTCATTTACCCGATGAATTAGCTAGAAAATATGGTTTGGCTCCCGCAGATGATACCACTATTCTTGATGACCTTGGAAATAAAGCAGTCACCAATGAAGTTGATAGTAAAGCATTGGGTACTGTTAGCGATGACGAAATGGAGTGTGTTCAAGAAGATGAAGAAAATCTTTAATTCATTGTATAATATAACATGAGATGTTAAATAAATGATTATGTACCTAAATTATTGTTTAATTTTTTTATAAATAGGCAACCTTCACAAAAATCACATCAGTTTAAGCTAAAAATGGGTCGTGTTAACAACACAATTGATAAATTTGGGCGCCAAAAATTTAATGACCAAAATCACATTGTTCTTGTTGGAAAACCAGGAGTTGGATTTAGATTGACCGATGATGGTCAATATGATATACAAGGGAAATCTCTAAGTAATGTAGCACCACCAAAGAATCCTGGGGATGCCGCTAATCAGGAATATGTTCTTGAACAAAGGCGTGAAATTATTAAACGACTTAGTGAATTAGTGAATAATGATGTTTTGGAATATGTTAGAAAAGAACTTAATGAAATGAATAAAAAGCTTGCTGAAGAGGCGAATGAAGATTTTTTGCAATCTGTTACAAAAAGACTTAAGGAAATCGATTCAAAATTGTTGAATCAAGAAAAAGCTATTCAGCGTATACGTATTACGCGCATGTAGATAAAGAAACAAGTCTATTCTGTGGATGGTGACCTCGATTTTACATGGGATATGAGAGTGGAGGGGTTTGAAGGTCACCTAACAGATACAAATAGAGGCACAAAACTGTCTTGTTTCAGTCTGCATTTCAGTACTTCCAGAATACTGCATAGTAATTTATTTCCTCAAAATGCAGTCACCAAAAAGTGAACGTCAAATTGCAGTTGTTCGCCCATTCTCTGTAAACGGTCGTCAGATGTGTGCCAATTGCGAAAATTGGGAATTTATTAGTGGAATAATGGGTTTCTGTGAATGGTGTCAAAATGAGTACCATAAGAAACATGGGATGAAATCACCGCAACAAATATCTCGTGAAAATTCTAGTGAATCTCTGCAAAGTCTCGCTGTCTCAGTGGGAGGTTCATCAGAACATAATAATCACGATACGCCGGAATTCAGTCAAGAAGGGCAGCGCTGGACTTCTTCAAGCAATTTTGAAGATCTCGAAATAATTAACGAATCACCTCAAAGTCCTGTTTTCTTAGAAGGAGGAGGAGGAGGAGGAGTAGGGGGAGGAGGTTCATCAGAACGTAATAATAGTGAGACCATGGAATTCGACCAAGAAGGGCAGCGCTGGTAATTCCGAAAAATAGAGACAATTTAGATATAGTGTAAAAGTTTCTTATGATAGTCATGTAATTTTAAATTTATGTGAATAAGTGCGTTTTTCTAATGATAGTGTGGATGTATTATTTAAATCTTAATAAAAATCTTTTTGTACTAAATATGTTTATTATTCACCATACATTTGAATTAACAAATCGCTCTTGATATATATTATTTCTGTGGTTCCGTTCTAAAATCCTCGCTAGCATTACATCCATTTTTGCAATTCTCCTTTGAAAACGATATCTATCAAGTATTAGTTGCTGAAAATTACTTTGTCTGGCTTGTCTATATGCAAAACACCAAACAGACATACGGTGGATAATATTTCTTTCTTCGTCAAATCTTACTTGCTTCATGGTGTATGGTAAAATGAATTTTTATTAGTTATGTCATTTATATATAGGCTGAACATAAAGAGAGTGAATTAGTTTTACTTTAAAATGGGTCGTGTTAACAACACAATTGATAAATTTGGTCGACAGAAAACTCCTGTTTGTAACAACTTATCGCGAGGGTTGCCCGGAATCGGATTTAAACTTACTTCAGATGGACATTTTGATATAGAGGGAAAATTATTAAGGAATGTTGCCCAACCGATAAATGATAATGATGCTGCTACCAAAGAATATGTCCTTACGGAAGTTCATCAACTTGGTTCGCAGATAAATACCATACTTAGTAATGTGCTAGTACCGGTTTTTCAAAAAATGTTTGAAGATGATGAGACCAAAATTACGTACCTTAAGGAAAAAATGTATCAAATTCACTCACTTGCTGCACGGTATACTACAGCGAAGATAAAGGATCCAAAAAAACCAAAATGGAAACCAACCTAGATAAAGTTCTATTTAAAAACATAATTATACTGTTAAATTGAAAATAAAACGCATAATTATGAAAAGCAATATTTATTATTATCATTTATAATGCATACATACGTAACGTAAAACCTATTTCATAATATTTATACAATATCTGATTTGTCTATCCAAGAATTAAATTGATTTGGAAAACCTAACCATTTTACAATCAATTGATCGTTTTGATTGTTCTTGCGTTTTCTAAGAATTTTCTCAACTAAATAAACACCAGGGCTAGCTGTCTTTTGCAGTTCTGCTTCGTAAAAACATCCTTTAATAGGTTGACCTTCCAATGATTGTAGCAAGTAGGTAGGTGGATTTGTAATATTAACTTTTGCTATTTCAAACAGTTCCGTGGACCAGGAAGGCGTATATCCTTTGTCAAATACACCTTTGTACTTGCTAATGCGAACAATGTCACCCAAATGAAATTTTTTTTTCTTCGGAGCAATTTTCAAATAGTCATATGCTTTAATAGGGGTATCCTCTTTTACACTGTTAGGCTTCATTCCAATGGTGCGGTGTTTAGTGTTATTATAGGTCTTCGTTATAGCTGGTAATATTTGTAACCATCTGTAAGAACCTCTAGCCGAGAATTGTTTATATAACTTATTTTTCAAAGTTCTTATAACACGCTCCACAATTGCCGCTTTTTTCGTGCTATATGTGGAATAATGGTTTATATTATATTTTTTCATGAGTGCTTGAAAGGTGGTATTATAAAATTCCTTTCCTTGATCAC
This sequence comes from Philopedon plagiatum, assembly GCA_963971165.1. Classification (NCBI taxonomy): domain Eukaryota; kingdom Metazoa; phylum Arthropoda; class Insecta; order Coleoptera; family Curculionidae; genus Philopedon; species Philopedon plagiatum. The sequence continues at coordinate 95,838,116 of OZ020192.1, read as the reverse complement.
TCTGTAAATTGTTTGGTGCATAGGATGCTTCTTCAATGATGCTTTTCATGGCATTCGTAACTTCAACACCGGTCTTATTCTTAACTGCTTTGGTGTACACGAATTTGGAGTAACAGTTTATACATACAACAATGTAACGGTATCCATCATTGTCAGTAGCATATGGCTGCATTTCCGCCAAATCAATTTGCCACAAATCTCGATATCCTTTTATGACCGTACGTCTTCTAACAAAATTTTTTCTTGCTGTCCTATGTAATTCATTTACGACTTTAATTTTTTCTCGGCTAGGATCCATATTATAAGGTTGCACGTCTTATAAGACACTGAGGATGGCAACTACGTGCAAAACTTAATATATTATTCCTTCTTCTCGAAGCTCTTCCATAATTGACATAATCTCATTATCATGTCCGGTATGTCCAGCTACTTTTGACCCCCACAATAATCGTAATCTATCCACTAACTCCTTAGGTTTATTCCAATAAACATATTCAGATGATTTCGAAGATAGATGCTTTTTTAGTGGTAGTTGGATTTTGTTGTTGACTTTTTTTCTTCGAACACCACCACCACCACCCAGTTTAGTTTCCGTAATTAGCGGTTTTATGATTCGTAAATATTTTCTCCATCGGGTTTCCCTTAAACCACGTTTCTTGTCATAACCGTCATAGGCCGCATCCGTCAATTTCAAAATGGTTTGGTATTTTCGAAGTACATCTAGACTAATTTCGTCTTCATTATCTAGGGCTGGTGGATTTTTTAGAAAAATCAAATCGTAAAGCTCAGCCGTTCCATCGAATTCAGCAATGTTTGTTTTGTTCCTGTATAACACCATCTTTCCGTTTGTTAGAAAACGAACCACCAAGTTGCCAATATATTTTGTTGATTTATTGTCTTTTTTACCAAAGCGTACACCATACACGGTATCATAACGGGACGGTTCGAATTTTAATCCATTTAAATAATCTTGAATAGTTTTTGCGGCTGAACTGCTACCTCTTGATGTGTGTGGTGATGTGTAAGATGATGTTATCGTTGATGGGGAAGGGGTTTCGAACAGTGACTCACGATTTCCACGTTTTGGTGTAGGAATTTGTCTTTTTGGCGAAATCGGTGTAGATGTTTCAAAATCCGCTTCTGTTGGATGTTCTTCAAACATTTTCGCCATTCCCACCGAGCTGCTGCTGCTGCTACTCCGACTTTGTGGTTTAGTCGTAGTACTTGATTTTTTGGTTGCGTACTGTTGTTGCTGCTGCTTTACGGCTTTAGATATAGATTCTAGTGGTTTAGAAACTGGTTCATAAAACTTTTCCAAATCATGTTCATTCTGCACTTTAGCTGCTTTAATTTGTTTAAATTTTTTTCTAACCGCATTTGTAGTTTCCAGTAGCTTTCGTTTTAATTCGATTTCTTCATTCATGATGCTTTCAAAGCACCGTTCAACGATGAAATGATTATCCAAGTTATTATTATAGGAATATATAACTATCGAATCCCTTGCGGTATCTGCCCGAATTTACATCACTATCCTTGTCAATAACTAAAAAACCATATTTATTATCCCAACATTTAGCACACATCTCTTGAAATTGTGTAAACGTCAGGTCGGGTGAAACGTGATCGGAAAATATATGTTTCATATTCATCTCATCTTGTTTAAACATAATAATGAAGTTGGCATTATCCCGGACGAGCTGCTTAGGAACACGAGAATACGTTTGCGCCAAGTAAAAAGCATCCACATTTTTGTGACGTCCCATGCTAAAATACGATCTTATAACGTCCTGTTTCTCACACATAACGTCATCAAAAATAAATATTGAATTAGGTTTAGCATCCGACGGTTCTACGATGTTATTTGCGTCGCTAAAAGCGTAGTAGCCAAGACCTTTGATTGGTGATAAAATTTTCTTTAAATATTCATATTTCGGTTGATAGAGCGACTTTGAGTAGATATAAACATTTTCGAAACGCAGTCCCGAGGGGTGAGTAAGCAGCGAAATCATAACATTTGTCTTTCCACAGTTTGAAGGTCCTATTAATAATCCACGAATAGATGACGGTAGCAAAGGACCATGTCTTTTAAATAATTTTTGTTCTAGTCCAGATCCGACCTTTACATCGAGATTATCGACGGGAAGTTTTTGTTTAAGATTGACGATACGCATCTTAACAAAATCTATATTTTATACTGAACTTTCACGTAAACTATCATTCAGATGTCGCTCGTCAGACGAAGTAGACGGTCTCGTTTATCAAGTAAGACTGGAAGCGGAATTGTTAATTCAGTAATTAATAGGCTACCGTTCGAGTTACACATTCCCGGCTATCAGTATTGCGGGCCCGGGACGAAAGTAGTAAAACGTGTGGCAAGAGGAGATCAAGGAATTAATTCTTTGGATGTCGCATGCAAAAAACACGATTTAGCCTATTTGCGTAATAGTGAAAATTTAAGTGCTCGCCACCAAGCAGATCAGGAACTCGAGCAAAGCGCGTGGAAAAGAGTAAAATCTAAAGACTCTAGCGCTGGTGAAAAAGCTGCAGCTTGGTTGGTAACCAACATTATGAAAGCGAAACAACGTTTTGGTATGGGTGTATCATCATCAAAATCGAGAAAAGCATCCACTAGAGGTAAACGTCGCTTCCAGCGCCGCCGCCGCCACACTAAAGGTAATGGCGTCGGTAAACATAAGCGAGTACACAAAGTAGCTTTTGGATCATCTATTAGACGACCCGTTCGATCGGAATTGTTAAAAGCTGGTGGGAAAAAACTTATCGAGAAAAATATCATGAAAGCATCGAAAATAGCTGCAGTAGCTGCACGTAAATCCCTAAGAATAGCCGGTGGCAAACGAAAAATTCGCACGCCTAGAATCATTCCAATTCCGAAGATGGGGGGATATTACCGTTAATACCAATATTTGCAGGACTATCGGCCTTAGGTTCATTAGCAGGTGGTGCAGCAGGCATCGTGCGTGCCGTAAAAGCAGTAAAAAAGTCGACTGCAGAAAAAATAGGTACCGGCTTACATCTAAGTTCAAGAGGAAATGGATTATATTTGAAACCATATCGCACAGGTTTGGGATTATATATAAACAACGGCAAAAATAAGAAATCAAAAAACTAATAGAATCCCTACCTCAAAGACCACTATCCAATATTGATATAGAAAAGTACGCCTTAAAAATGAAAATACCACACTTTCGAGGCGTATATATGAGAGATTCATTACCTGTACGCGGTCCCAAACGTTATGAGGCCGCCATTATAAATTTGGATAGTATGTCGGGTGTAGGGACTCATTGGGTAGCATATAGAAAAAGCAATTCTGATGTAACATACTACGATAGTTTCGGTGATTTACCCCCACCTATGGAATTGGTACGATATCTGCAGATGGGTTCCGAAGCGACGAAGAAAATTTACTATACATACGACCGTCAACAAGAATTTGGAACAGTCTGGCGTGGACATTTGTGTTTGAAGTTTCTTTTACAATCGTAAAAAGTATGTCTTTGACACCCCAAATGGAACGTGACAACTACACCAAAATGTTGCTATCACTTAAAGCATATCGTGAAGTCGGAGGATTACAAAAAATGACAGCTGAACAGTTAGAAAATACGCCCAAAGAAGTGTTGATCGCATTAGCTCCAAATGAAATAGCACTAGTTTGGGATAGGTTACCTAATCACCTAAAAAGTGACGTCGATATATTGAAATATCAATACTGTTTCGAACATTATAATAGCAATAATTCAGATTCGGATGAGGGTGATGGACCGATACCAAAAAAAATATTTTGTTGTTATTGCAAAATTAACGATGTGAATATAAAGGCAGAAAACAGTTTAAAAACGTCCAAAGGAATAAAGCAACGCTTCAGCTTAAATCCATTTAACTGTTGCAAACAGCAATAAAATAGCTACACAAATAGTTTCGTCGTCAGTCATGTCTTACACATTCACTCTAACAGGACATAAAAGTGTCTTAAGTGCGGATTTTTACCCACCCATCGAGTTAAATACAACAGGCAAATATGGAGTTGCACTACTGGGATTTTACACATATAATTCGATTTTTAATATCGACGAAAGCAATAATTCATTCAGCCATTTGAAAACAGTGATACCAAAGCATTTAAGGATTCCACCAGGAGCTTACGAAATTAATGAAATAGCAAAAGCCATGTACACCGCTTTAAAAGAGTCATGCAATGAAGTTGGTACCTATTTATTTTCATTAACAGCCAATAATAATACGTTAAAATGTGAGCTAAAGTCAAAATATAGCATCGATTTTCGAGGTAGCAACAGTATCGGCAAAGTGCTCGGATTTGGCTCTGTATTGCTGCAAGGTGGACAAAGACACGAATCAAGTACCATCGTGGACATAATGAAAGTGCGCATCGTACGTGTGGATTGTAATATAATTTCCGGAGCATACCTGAATTCTTTGGAAAGTCATACGTTATTTGAATTTGATATTGACGTCGAACCCGGTTACAAAATCTCCAAAGAACCGCAAAATAATATTTATATGCCGATAATGCCGGATGGTCGTCAGTTTATCGACAACATTACTCTACGCATCTTGGACGATAGCGGTGATTTGATCGATTTTCGAGGTGAGAAAATTATAGTTAAACTAGAGTTGAAAAAAATCGTATAATGGGTTTTTGCTTTAACCGTCAACTGCATATGCTGTCAACAATTCAAGATTCAGTTAAACGACATAAAAGTAAGCAGACAACACAGTCAAGGTTCATTCGCAAGTCAGACGGACGATCGAAAACACATCCGCACAGCAATCGCCAGCTCTCCGTGAAAGATTGCAAATTTCTACAATCGATCGGTTTGAAAGTGAGAAAAATTAGAAAATGATGGCCGCTAGCAGTGACAAAATCGAAGTTTTTACCGAACCAATTTTTGATAACTCCATTATTAGTTTTCAAGAACACACATATAAACCTTACGGTTCTCCAACATTCCGCAATTCGGATGAAATTCGCATACCTGTACACTTTCAAGATATCATTTTGGATATATCGGATAGTTACATTTACATCGAAGGAACATTCAAACCCAAAGACGTTACTAAAAAATGTTATCTATCAAATAATGCCATCGCCTTTCTATTCGACGAATGTCGTTATGAAATGGGAGGGGAGCAAGTTGCCGTCGTTCGGAAACCCGGAATTACTACAACGATGAAAACTATGGTGTCATTGGGTGCCGCACAAAATAGAGCTCTCATGGCATGTGGATGGGGTCTAGACGAAGCAAATCAAGGTATACTAGATTCCACAAGTAACGTGTTCTCCGGCAAACTTCCTCTAAAATATCTCATGGGTTTCGCAGAGGATTATTCAAAGGGTATTTTTAACGTCAAGCAAGAGTTGATTTTAATTATCGCCCGCACTTTCAACAATTGCTATATCGGCGAAGTAGATGCAGACATTTCAATTGAAAAAATTGAATGGAAAATTCGTCACATTATTCCAGACGATCGACAGAAGTTAAAGATATTATCACGCATGAATAAAGGTGGAAGTAACGCAAACGTTCCAATGGCTTACCGTAAATGGGATCTTTACGAGCTACCTTCTTTGAGAGAAACATCGTCAGACGTGTGGGCCTTAAGAACTAGCACGAGTCTCGAAAAACCGAGATATTTGATTATCGGTTTTCAACCAACTAGCTCTTCCGACAACAGAGCAAAAGATAGCACACAATTTACAACGGCCGATATAAGTGATATTAGGCTCTATCTGAACTCAGCCGTATTTCCGTACGAAAGATGGAATTTAGATTTTTCAAAGAAACTGTATGCCGCAGCCTATTATAATTATGAGAATTTTCAAGCTAGCTACTACCAGCGAGAACTGAGCGATCCTATGATGAGTTTTGCCGACTATCTTAAAAATCCGTTATTCGTAATCGATTGCAGTCACCAACCAGAAGCCGTTAGGACGTCCACAGTGGACGTGAAATTGGAGTTCGAAACACGCAAAAGTAAATTTCCTAAAGACATTAAAGTGTACGCGTTAGTTATTCACGATGCATTTTTTAGCTACAATATACTTAATGGTTCTGTTACTAACAAATCAATACATTAGTTTGAAGTTGTGTAATTCTCCAAATTATGTACTTTACATATTTAAAATAAACTTATAAACGACATATTGGAGTTTTATTCTTACTACATACGACATATTTGAGGCTTATTTTAATACTTCAAATGTGGGGCTTTGGTAAATAAGGTCGAGAGATGAAGAATAGGCAGAAATTTAGGAGAGGGGTGGGGAAAAGAATGTATATAAGACGTGATTTAGAAAATTAAATTCACTCGAAGCCAAGATGTCATCAAGTTCTGATGATGGATATTCCAGTGACGACGAGCAGACCGCGGCACCAAATGTGCAACATAGGCTTGTACTGAGACCGCGAAGGCTTAGACCTAGGTATTGCATCATGCAATCCTACGTCTCATGGGGGTCTAGAGATTTGTGTATGCACTGCTACACGAGAGGATTTGGAGCTGTGATGATGGATGTTCATTTCGTCACAACTCATTTTACAGTGGGTTCGCGAGGTGATCAAAGGCGGAACCACTCGAGGTGTGCTTTGTGTAGGGAGAGACTGTTTACAGTCGTTCATCAGCAGTCTTGCCTTATTTGCAATAGAATGTAAATTCTATTACAAATAAAGCTCCTCATACGACAACCCTGCCTGCCCCCTGACAAAATCAGTCCTTTTCAGGACTACAAAATATTTGATCGTAGTTTGTAGTTAAACACAATGTTTCCTAAGGACGATATTTCTCGATGGAAAAATTGTGTTACTTTGGGTAAGAGAAGCATTATGTGTTTAAATCATACATAGATAGCGAGAGAAAGAGCATTTGCAATATTTAGCTTGTAGTTTTTACGTATGATAAGAACGCATATGCCTCTATTTATTCAAAGTGACATGACTTTCTATCAAGAAACATATTTTAAAAAATAAGGTCACTCTACATTAGGATTCTTGTCGTTTCACATAGAACGTTGGCTAATATTAAACCCGCTCTAACGTATGACAAAAACAGACGTAGTTTCAGAGTAACAAAATATTTCGAGCAAGAAATCTATTCTTGAGGACATATTTTTGTTAGTCTTAAAGGATATGTCAGAACCGTTTAGCCCCACCCTCATCCCCACTCTTACCCCCACCACCCTAAATGCTTTTAAAGCGGGAGCAGCCATCACATTTTTCATATCTCAACCAGCCATGAAGTGGGACAGGCTGATGTTAAGGACGACAAGGGAGTCCAAAATTAGCGACTATTGGGAGGCTTGGCGTTTAAAAAACGCGAATAAGCCAACGGCTATCGTACAGCCGATCCCAAGACCGCAACCACCACCGGAGCCGGCTCCAACAGAGCCCGTGGAAGTGGTGGAAGGACCACAGATGCTGCTGGGTCCTGAAGAAAGGGCGGCTCTCTTAGAAGAGCTAACGGCTCGTCGCCGGAGCCGTCGCAGCACTCGGTTGGAGGTGCGAAGACGGCGAGCTGCACCGCGATCGGTGCAGATCGCGAGAGGGGAACAACCACTCTAGGTTTCCCTCTCCAACCCACCGCGAAAACGGCCCTTTTCAGGGCCACAAAAGATTTGATCGTAGTTTAGATATTCTTAGTCACTTTGTGTTTGACACTGAATCGGTGAAAAAATGCAAAGATGACCAAGGATGACATTTTCAGGACGTTTAAAAATAGACGTTGACATTTTTGCATAACTCTTTTCGATAATTTACCTAGAAGTGTCTAAAACGTATTTTAAGTTAAAGGTCCAAGATCCGTTAAAATTGTTATTTTTCTAACTTAAAAATTGTATTCATTTAGTTATTTCCGAGACGTATATTTTTGGAACTAAAAATCGATATTTGTCGACCCACTAAGATTTTTATTTTTATATATTTTTAACAAAAAAGCAACCACATTAACCCTTATATAACAAAAATATATTTATTTCGGATCAAAGCAATGACAACAAGCACATAACTTGTGGGTTTGCTCAGGTTTGCTTGGGATTGTTTAGCCAATACAAATAATAAGAATTTTGTTATTAATATTATTATTATTATTTGATAGTTCAAGGACATTTCAGAACATTTGACATAAAACTTTTTATGATCAAAATGATCAGACTAATCAAAATTTCAAGAATTATGGGGTTTGATCAGGTTTGCTCATGAATAACGGGAGAAGTGTAGCTCAGATCGAAAAAAGTTATAGGAAAATATGAAAACTATGAAAAGATAGTCAGATCCAAACTAATGTGAATTGTACAACTTGACTGTTATTCCGGGGTTCGGGGGCGACGCCCCCAAACCCCCGCCAGGGGCTACCGCCCTTGGGGCGGCGGAGGTTAGGTCGCTTCGCGACCTAACGACGCGGCTGCGCCGCTAACGCCGCCCCCGCCCCCGGCCGCCCCCACCACCCACCCGCTGGCCCGCCTCCGTTACGCAAAAACCAAACGGGGTCCAGGGGCGGTAGCCCCTGGCGGGGGTTTGGGGGCGGAGCCCCCGATCTGGGGGGGGCGGGGGGGCACGAAGTGGCCACCCCGGGTTTTTCGAGGTTTTTGGGGGTCTTTGGTGCAATTTTAGACCTTCCAAAACTGAATTTTATATATTTGTTTTTCTTATATCTTTGCACGTAAAACACCGTTCAGCGTTTAAGTTTGTCATCTCCTAAGGGTTCTATCATATCTTGGTAGTCGTCACAGATTCGCACCATCATCCCCTCCTGTACTTTTAGCAAGGGTGGGGGAATCTGAGGTCTTTAAAAGCAGCTCGACTCGACTGCTTACTTCATTACATTCGCTCATCCCAACATGGCATCATCAGATGATGATGGATACTTAAGCGATGATACTCCTAGGAATTTGGATAATTGGGCACTTAGACAGAGGAAAGTTTTCCCCGTCCGATCCCGCCGGGTGTGCAAGACCTTAAACCTGGTGAAGGTGGGTGATGACGGCTGGTGTATTGGCTGCTATGCCGACTTGGAAAACAAGTCGGCTGGTGACCAATTCTTCAGTGGTCATGTAACCCAAGATTTCGGTAGTCGCGCGCACATACCGAACTGTAAAGGTTGTGGAGTAGCTCTTGGTACTCTACAACATAAGAGTGCGTGCCTTATTTGTAATCGAGCCTGATTACAAATAAGATATTATACCTTGAAAAACGGTCCTTTTCAGGGCCACAGAATGTTTCATCGTAGTTTTAGTTACCTAATGCCATAGTATATGTGGCGTTAGCTAGAAAATTATATAAGTCCAGTTCGATCGAATATAATTTTCTTTGCAAAATCCGTGCTTTTCAGGACCTCAGAATATTTTGATCTTACTTGTATTTATCTAATGTTACGACATCTGTGACATTAGATAGAAATTATGTAAGTCCAGACAGATCGAGTATAAGTTTCTTTGTCGGTCGCATTTCCAGAACACAATTACACCATTTTTGAGAACTAAAAGCAGTTTTCGACAGTGAAGTCCGCCAGTATCATTTTTGGATGGAGGGCATTTGTATAATAAACTCTAGTTTGTTGGCGGTGAAAAGGTGGGGATGGAGTGGTGGAGGGGGTAGATTATCTCTATTTAAATGGTTGCGAGCGGGTGACAGAATCACTTCATTTTTAAATCTTAAAGTACGAAGATATAATTATGGATTTCGAAAGACCATTGAGTCGCGGTTCATCGGTTTTTAGCGATGATACCGTTGACATGAATGATGTCGATATGGATGACCTACTCTTGGACATCGAACGACTTGTAGACATCGAGGCAGAAGATATGTTTAATGCCTGGGAAGATGAGCGGGCGGTCGAAGAAGCAGATGTGGGTCTGGAATTGCCAAACATGGATTGGCAAAATGGGGAGTTGTCGGCTGAAGACATGGAGCCAGACTCCAGCACTGATTGGGTGCCACCACCGTCGCCGGACGATCATGACGGTCCGGCCGATTCATCCACTTGGTGGATCACGGACCATCAGGATGAAGATGGTCCAGCTGATTCCACCAACTGATCCCGGAACCATGCCCTCCCCGACCTACCCCGACAAAATCAGCCCTTTTCAGGGCTACAAAATATTTGATCGTAGTTTGTAGTTGATTCATGTCACATCCCAAGTAACATCATATTTCTCAAGAATTAATTTCTTTTGGAAAATATTATGTTACTCTATAAAGACATGTACGTTCTTACCATACGTTAGAACTAGCTAAATTTCTAGTAAGTTCTCTACGAAAATGCCGAGAGTTTGGTCTATTATCTTACTTGTAGTAAAATTCACATTTTATTACAAATAAGATGCATGTTCTCAGCCATTGTAACGGATAGCCTCTCTTCACAGACATAACACTTTATCGCATACTTAAGTTGTGTGCATCTAACGATTACACACCTAAAGTTACGGCCCTACATTTTCCGTCTATTCGTTTTTCTATTTTGCATTTTCACACTATTTTTTGTGTGTAACTTCCGTATACCTATTTTAGAAATAAAAAAATATTGTTTCATTTAACTTCTTTTTTATTATCATATATACAAAAACATTTTCTTTTACTTATATATACATTACTATTACAAAAATAACTTAACTCTATATTTACAATAAAATTCTAAAGCTACTTCTTATACGCTAAATTATTCATTACTTCCAGTCTTTTAACGCACTTCTCCCTTGTCCTTTTAGTTTGCTCCACTTTCACCCGCAGTTCATTAATCTGTCTTTCAAAGTCCGCCTCATCACTATCACACTTTTTTACTTCGCGCAGTAGTTGTTCCCTATACCTATATGCCGCGGAGAAGACGCACTTTTGGCTCGACGAAAACTCGTTCAACCAGTCCGGCTCTTCAGCAGTTGTTGCTGACTGCTGCGATTCCTCGTACGATCGCTTGCATCGCATCTTGGCCGGTTTGCGGCACTTCCCACGTCCTATTGTTGGCGATAGTGGTGCCTCCGTTGCAATTGTCCCTTTGTCGACAACCTGTGAATTGTCAGGTGTGGCCGAGTCTGGACCGTTATTCACCACAACGATTGGAGACAGAGGCTTCGGTGGTGGCGGAGACTTCAGAAAATCAGGTAGTTCCACTGGCACTGTGGGGCGCCTAAACTGAAATTTCCTCTTCTTCTTCTCGCCCTCGGCAGCCGCATAGAATTCACCTTTATTAATGGTGGCCGTCTTGGGTTTGGTCAGAAGATTTTGTAGTTTCGATGTTGGCCCCCGCCTCGCCTTTTTGATCACCACATCACTTATAATATTAATTCGGCCTCCATCCTCCTCAGTCCACTTGTTGACGTAGTCAACCGCCGAATTAACTGTCTCCTTTTTCGCGTCTACTTCTTCTTCCACAAACCCAGTGTTCAGCACGTCGTCATTGTGCCATTCTTCGAAGACACCTGGGGTCAGCAGGTCAATCACTTCCTGCCCCATCAACTCTGCTTGGATACTTCCATCCAAGTTAAACGCATTTAACAACGACTCACTACCGGAATTCATTTTTCTAACTAACTCACTGCACTAAACTGACAAATGTATTTACTTGGCGAACTGTTCTAGCGAACTATGAAATGCTCTGCCTAGCAAACCAAATTTATACTTATCACCCCACCATAAACTCCCCCACTCTATCTGACGGTTGATGCTTTGGAGGCCAAACAAGTTCATTCAACTTACAAGGTTGCGTTCAACGGCTAGACAGCGATTCAAGGACATATTTTCAAGGTAATCGTGTGTCCTTACTTCTGTTATTGTTTGTGCTCTCAAGGTTATATGATCCAGACAACCCATATTTATAGGCACTCTCTTTCCTTCGATGACTATTATCAGAAACTATAACGTTGCCTGCAGATCAAGATAACAATCGTCCAGCTGAGACTTTTTCAGGAGCACAAATAATAATTTCTGCCGTTTGCTATAATTGTAAAAGAGAAGTATATATTTGGACTGACCATATGCAATCTTACAGTTACATTGAATTGTTGAGAGTAAGGATTGTTAAGTGTCATTACTGTGGAACGCTGATGTGTCGACGAGGGCCGATTAGCAGATCTCATATGCTGAGAAGAGAATGGATGCTACGAGAAATTTACAAGCAAGACATTAATTAATTTTTATTTTTGTAACTTTATTACTATATTGTAAAATAAAACAACATATTATTGAAACAATTATCTGTGTATTTTACTATCCTGCGTTATAAAATTTCAACTATTGCTATTACTATAGTGGTTAAGAAAACTACGTGACATTCGAGTTAATATTTTTTTATTTTTCTAAAACATAGACTTTCCAACATTTTTCTAATTATAACTAATATTTTCGGGTAAAAAACTTTGCATAGCTTGTATTAACATATTTAGGTTATCTTCAGGGTTTGTTTCGTAAAACTTTATGTCTGGGTGCCCCCAAGGTAGAGTTTTTGTTGTTGATGGTATAATATAACATTTATCGTCGTGGTGAGATACAGCAACTTTATTAATTATTTCGGTATAAACGTCGTGTTTATAACTTCGAAAGGTTTTCATTTTTCGAAATATCTGACCACCACGTTCTACGATATTCCGATAATCTTCCAGGTGAAGCTGTTTTTCAATTACACGTTTTTTTATACCTTTCGCTTTTTTGATTTCGCTACTGACTGAGTTTATGTAATAAGCTTTGGCTCCGGTACCAAAAAAACTTATTATTGGATCACCTGGAAATTCATCCTTCATTTTACCTACTACTGACTGACTTTTTTTTATGTTAAAAATATTTCCTTCGGTATAATTGGATGTATCGAATTTATCCGGATTTTCTGCAATTATGCGATAAAATTGTCGGTGTAAACTTTTAATATTAACGAATCTGTGTCTGTATACAGTAAAGAAGCATTTTTGCCAAATTTTGTTTTAATGAATGAGTAGAAAAAATCATAAATTACTGTTTTCGACATGTCCAGTATGGAAAATCCGATATAAATTGGTTTATTATAAGTTACCTTTAATTGATCCATATGAATGGCAACGAATTCTTTATTAAAAACCGTTGAACTTTTAAAATAAGGACGAGAAATTAATGCTCGTGCCCCAATTTTATTCCTGTCATTTTCCCATCGGGTAACTAGTTTTATATCATTACGATTCTCCACATTTTCCATGGTCTTGCCAAAAACAGCATTAATGATTAATTTAAAAGTGTCTTTACCAAACTTTGTTGTTGCCCTATTGCGCAAATCTGTATTTAAGTCGATATATGTCTTTAACCATGGGGATTGATTAAATTTTAAAATTCTGTGTGTTTGCATTACCATTAGGCCGTTATTGATTGCTTGTTTTAATGTTCGGTAATGAATGATGTATTTCTTTTTATCGTTTAAATTCGGAATTAACTTTGAAAAATCAGATTTCAAATATAAATCCGAATAGTCCCCCAAATTCTTACAATTAAATGTGTCCCACACCTTTTTAGCTCTATCATAATCTTCATCGCTAATGTGCTCCTCTGACAAACTATCATAAAACTGATTTTTTGTGGGTAAAGTTGGATGGTTCATTTTCTCCATTGAATCGACAAAACTATAGGGAAAAACACCTTTTTTGCGCATTAAATTAAACTGCTCATTATCAGAAAAATATTTTCCTGTTTCCCTGAAACTACCCACAGCTAATCCATTACCCAAATTTTCCAGCGAAGTTGATAGAAATTTAAAACTATCGATGAACCGCAATTTCAAATATTTTTTCTTTATTGTCCCACTTTTATTATCGACATAATCGTGAACGTAAATACTTTTCGTAAACGAAATATACTTTTCCTTGCTTTGAGCTAAAACATCGATCTTGTCTCCGTGACGACACAACTCTTTAATAAACATGTGGCAATCGTACCCGCTCAAGTTATGAAATATAATTGGAATAAAATTGGGTAACTTATAATTTAAATTGCAAATCGAATGAGCAGCACCAGGTCTTTTTTTCCCAGTTATGTGACAGTGGTCCTTTACTTTACAATTATTATTTTCAAAAGGTCGTTCACATATACCACATTTTGTGGCATTATTGAACTCCGCTATTTGGTCCACCGTTAAAGTTTCCATTGCTTTTATATCTCTTAAGTATGTATTGTAAAGAGATCTTAAATCACTTTCAAGTCGAGAAACGAAAACCTGGGCTGCGTCGTTTCCCCGGTAGAGCTCAAATTTTGAAATCGAATCGTCAAAGGAGCACTTTATTAAATACGCAAAAGAATATGGTTCATGTTTGATGCTTTTGACTAAGTAAGAATTTGTGGGATTTGGTTCCACAGTATCCAGCGGTTTAAGCACCGATTCAAAATCCGCGTAAACGACAAACGGTACACGCATTTGCTTTTCTATGTTTTCAAATTTTAATATATTTTCACTTACACTCCTTCCAAATTTATCTATTTTTAAATTTAGTGATGGTGTTAATGAATATTTGTGGTTACAGTCATTTTTTTGGTGTGATATCAAAGATGATGGTGAACTAAAATATATCAAACAACCATCACAAAAATACATTTTATCTCTACGCGATGTAATTTGACTGGAACATAATTTCGATAAGTCTTTTATCCAACAATAATGACTTTTAGAACAACGCGTATCACAAATATGCTCATCATCATCTTTAATACTACAATCCTTTGTTATTAACAACAAGTTTACATGTCTGTTAAGTTTTCTACCCGAATACCTTAATGGACCGACAACTTCATACTTTAACATATTATTTTCGAAAATTTTTTGCAAACCATAAACGTTAACTGAAATATTATTCATTTCTTCAAATTTTGATATATCACGCAACTTTACTGGAAAGTCTATACCTGTAAAATTCAGCAGTCTTGAATAGTGTGGATAAGATTGAATCTGTGATGCCCTTCTAGTGGCGGGGCACAAAGCAGACACGATTGACCACGCAAAACAACACTCATCTTGATTAATCACATTGATGATGGCTTTTTTCAATTCGATGAATCGGGGTAACTTTATATATGAAGATCCACCAAAAGGTTTATACTCGTTGACATTTACTTCCAGGTATAGAATTTTTTCCAGAGCCCAACCTACGAAAACAAGAAAGAGTGACATAAGTATTTATTTTATTTTTAGTCGTTAATTTATAACATACCTGAATCTTTTTCCTGAAACTCAGTCGATTGAGTCTTCATGGCTTCCACTAATGATTGATATATTTCTTCCAAATCGCTTCCTGAAGTAACAATTTCATTGCGTGTATTAAATGACTTGTCACTGTACATATTATCTTGTGTTGGTAAAAGATACCGACCAACAACCACCATATTAACTTTCAAAGCACAACGCACTCTTACTAGGTCACTTACTACCTCTAACACTTTTGCTTTAATTTCATCAAAAAATAATGAATAGTCAGTATGTTCATTATCACTTGATATACGGTATGTGGCAATCCTATTTCTAAAAGCACTGGACACGAGTTCAACACCAGCTGATATTGGTGAACATGCATTACTTTTATGGTGTATTGTTCTTTGATGAGCTGCCATTCGATTTGCTGGTAGGGTTATATTGCAGCAAGTGCAAGTACGCACCTCAGATGTTGATGCCCCATCGTCAACTTTTCGCTGTTTTCCACCATGCATATTTGCAAATCGTGCTACGCACGATTCTCTTTTATGTCGTAACATATTATAACTCTGGGTAAACGATTTACCACAATTTTCACACACGTACGCCATGACTTTCAAATTAACTTGCTTGAACCGTTTTACTCAGCACAATGTTCTATACTAAAATTTAATTTCCCCTACCCTCATATATACCGAACCACATTAGACCCAACCCACTCGATCTTCATACCAAAACATGTTACACCCCAATAATAACTCAAGGTAAACTAACATCACAAATGTAACCTTGAAATAAGCGTCGTACACCTGGTCATCACCAAACAAAGAAACAGCTGCTCGCATTCATTGAAAATATGCATCGTAAATGTAACCTTGAAATAAGCGTCGTCCACCTGGTCATCACCAAACAAAGATGCAGCTGCTCGCATTCATTGAAAATATGCATCGCAAATGTAACCTTGAAATAAGCGTCGTCCACCTGGTCATCACCAAACAAAGAAACAGCTGCTCGCATTCATTGAAAATATACACCGCAAATGTAACCTTGAAATAAGCGTCGTCCACCTGGCCATCACCAAACAAAGAAACATCTGCTCGCGTTCAAGGCCAAGTTATTGACCTTGACCTTGGAACAACACCTGCGCATATCAAGGCAAAATAACAATAGCACACCTGAGCGTTCAAGGTCGACCCTACTGCGCATGCGGAAACTCACTAAGCATCTACTTATACTACTTACGGCATCATAGGGATTTTTCTTTCTTTCTTTTCGAGTGTCAGTTCTCGCTGGGCGGGCTATACTATGATATGGCAACAAAACCACAAAACATAATATGTCTCCTCAAAGACAACAATCAAAGCAAGTTCAAAAATTTTGTTCTATCAATAAACGAATATTTTTAGAAAATTCGGGCAGGTGGCTAAAGTACTAGAATATCAAAAGACTGTAACAGCAAAGTAGTACCACAGCGACGTTATTGGACACTAAAAAAGTCTGTGTCCAGATTCACCATTGTCCTCTTAGCATTTTTACCTTGACAAGACAATGCTCCGACAGTTCGAACCTTTGTCTCATTAAATTTCTTGCGCGACTGAGTTAAATTAGTTAGTCATCCCGCAGTCTGTGACTTTGGATTTTTCTGCAACGCAAAAACAAGGATAGAAGGGCGAAAATTTACTTCTAAGCTTGATTTGCTTGAAGTGTGGGATGAGATATGTAATTCTATAGACAAGGAACAATGACAACATGGGTTTAATGAGTGATTTGTGCGTATGAACACGTATTTGTGATAAAACAGTGACCTAACAATTCATGTGACAAAACTTTTGCCGTTACCTATGTTCGTGCTTAAGCTAAAAGCTACGACTAAATTACATTTAGAGAACAAAGCGTATCCAAATTTTTTTTATTAATGGACAATCCTGATAGGTACAGGGATATCCAAATAAAAGTGGACAGTCCTTATAACTTTTTTATTTTTAAAGATGGGAAAAATGTTTAATATGAAAGTTTTGGGGACTTTTATGGATCATTCATATATCTTATCAGCAAAACAATTGAGCATCGAATAAAAAAAATATAGTATAAAACCATGATACAATAAAAGGAAGATATGATCCCAAACCGTGTCAAATTCGTCCGGGTTCGACGCCGTCGCGCTATGAGATATTTTTGAAATTTATAACGCGCAATATAGAGTTTACGTTACTTCAAGACGATTTTATATAAATTATATGGGCAATATACTTTGCCTCCTGGTTATAATACAAATTTTAAAGTATGTGATTTAAAATAATCATGTAAATTAAGGGATAAATTAATTTAAAATAATAGATATTGGTAAATTGCCTGCCAATTGCGTTCTATGTATTTATTTACTTGAAAAGAAAAGGTAAATAATTTTATAAAATAAAACTATGCCTAATAATTAAGATCATCATTTTTATTTAAAGGCATATTCTTATTAAAATATATACCTACAGAGTCCAGAGTCTTCCGAAAATAAGTTATAAATAAAAATTTTGTTTGTTCCTATATTTAATTTGTCAAATATTTTTTGCGGTGAATAACATCTGTTTGTTTGCGACGGAAACATGTTTTTTAGGATAGTTTTTTTGGGGTTTTTTACACTTTAAATAGTGAATAATTATTCGAAACAAGACAAAAATATCTAATTTCTTAAATTTATGAAATTAGGTAAAACAAGAAATTATTTTTTAAGATAATAGCTTTTTTTCAGGCTTGACATTCATGACATGACACAATTCATGCTTTAAATTACCTTCGTAATCACTTTCGTTGAAATGTCTAGAACAGATTCTAGCATTTTTCACATTAAACTTATCTTCCCGTTTGCACAGACGCTCCCAAACACTTTGTGTTTCTTTGTCTTTGGGGAAGCTAAAAACTTTAACATTGTCCACATCACAACCATACACAACACACCTCATTTTCACTTTTAAACTCTTAAAAGTGGTATAAAAACAGCAAAGAATAACTTTAAAACACAACGCGATCTTAACAAAGACGTGTCTCGTTTACAAAATATGGCAGAATTACTCACAGCGTGACGTAATGGCCACGCCTACCTGCTCGGTGTCATATCTTATTTTATTTGTAAGTATCATGGTATAAAACATAGATTTTCTCGCTTATTTTAAATTGGATGGTATAATTTTTATCATATTTTTGGATTCTAGCAGCTGTTCTAGATATATTTTGTATATTTTTTGTTTTTTGGTTTTTCAATCGGGTTTGAAATATTTATAACTAATAAAAATCAACATTTATTGTTTAATAGAATAACTCATTTTGCATAAAAATGAAATTATAAATTCACGGTGCCTAAAGTATTATTGTCCACATTGACATTAACTTTGACTTACCTACGAAGAAAATTTAAAAAGGTAGCAGGTATTTCGCTCGCAACCTGGATAATTACGTTTAAAGCATATTAAAATTTATGCGAAATAATTTTTAATTTGAAATATTTCAAAAACTATTGAAAAACCGCATAGAGTATGTTATACAAAATATGTCTAGAACTTCTCCTAGAATCCAAAAATATGATAAAAATCATACCATCCAATTTAAAATAAGCGAGAAAATCTATGTTTTATACTTTATTTTTTTATTCGATGCTCAATTGTTTTGTTGATAAGATATATGAATTATTCATAAAACTCATCAAAACTTTCATATTTAACATTGTTTCCAATTTTCAAAAATAAAAAAGTTATAAAGCCTGTTTACTTTTATTTCGATATCCCTGTACATAGCTAAGAACCTGCTCGACAAAACCCTCTTTCTTTACAAATCATTAAAATCCGATGTTTCTTGGGTTAAAAGCTTTCTAATTTAATTTTTTTGAAAATCAGAGTAATAAATTATGTTTCAGAAAAAAAAACATGCTAAGACACCCCTTTTGTCAAATCGTTTAAGTTTCAAAACCCCTTTATCATTAAAAATGAGACCCGAGACGCTAATGTTCGTTGAAAAATGATCGTGAAACTTAAAAATATGAGAGTTCAAGTGACAGCGAATTGATTTATTAAATGATGGGTAATAGGAGCATCATGTTGCGTTGGGGAAACCGCTTGATAAATTCTGTGATGTAGTATTGTGTTTGCTTCCCCTAAAACTATGTGCGGAAAATAAATGGGTAATTTTTAACCAGCAGTGGCGTGGATCCACAATAAAGAATCAAAAATAAAATATAAATTCAACGATCATACTTCTGATGTTGATTCCCAGGAATGTAACGGACACAGAGTCTGCTCTAGGCGGTAGGCGATCCCCTGGGTGGCAAATCGGGACCAATAAAAAAATACGTCGAAGGTTTAGTTCGGAGAAATTTTGCAAAAAGGGTCAGTTTCAATTTTTATCTTCGCATAGTTGGACATTCACCATTTTTTATATTCTTTACATCTACATATATTAAATATTTATGGCGGTTGCTGTTATCCATTTATTTTGGTCTTTATTAACAAAAAAAAGGATTTTCTACCGCAAACTTTCACGCGAATTTCGAAACTTGTAAAACATGATCCCATTGGCTGTCGTCAAAAGTATTTTTATGACTCATAATGAGTACCTAGTATTCAATGAAATATCTCTGCACTTAAAGTAGAATGTTCCTAAAATCTTATTCATGTATATTTTAAGCCTATAGCGGTCCAGGAACCTTTCAATTTTGCAACAAAAATTGGAATTTTTGCGACATTTTGACACATCATATCTTAATAATTTCGAGTAAATAAATTGCAATTATAATTATTTGTTTTCATGGCAATCTTCGAAAATTCTAATTTTGCATGTCCCCGATTCAAATAAACCTATTTATTTATAACTTTAACGAAAAAATAAGCGATTTAAATTAGTGGTAGGTATTCTTAGATAATTAACGGATAAAATAAACCCAAAAATCACTAAATAAGGAAAATACTGTGGAATAATGTCGGTTAAAAATGGGATTTGTCGGAAGAAATCAAGAAAATTCGGTTTTTACCCCTTAAATACGCTCGTGGATGATCCATTCGGTATTCATTTTAAAGTGTGATTACCCCTTTATAAGACAGTGTTGAAAAATTGGGAGAAGATTAGACAGGAAACAAGACAGAGGGATTCAAATTTCCGAGGTCGAGGGCAAAGAAAGTCAAAAAATCGAAATTTAACCGGCGATTGCTCCCTTCCTATAAAGAATGAAGAAACTAAAAAATGTAGATTTTGACGAGGTTCTTCTGACGACGTATATGGGATTTTAATTTGAACCATTTTGACCCCACAAAAAATTAACACCCGTGAAATACTTAATGTCAAAAATCGAAATTTCCAGTTTTTTCTAAATATATCCATTTTCTAGTGCTTTTAAGTTTAGGTAAATGTATTGCAAAAAGGAAGTATTTGAGATTTTAAAGTTTCATTTATGAATTCGTTTTTCGATCGGACGTTTTGCTTTCGAGTTATTAGGTACCAAATGTGCAAATGACACTTTTCGACCTAAAAAATTCAAAAGAATTACTTGCCATTTTCCGATCCTCACCAGTTTTAACAGAGTTCTTAAGCTCAGAGTCCTCTACAACTTCCGAAAATTTACTTCGATTTAATTTACTTTTGCGACCTGTACTCGATTTTAACGGAAAGCGACGAAATTTCGACGCTTAATAGCTCATAAGCGAAACATCCTGTATAATTGAATTTTCCACCGAAGCTAGTTGTACCATTCCTCTATCAACCCAAAACATTCGATTACTCCCCCTCTAACTGTTTCCGAGAAAAACAAACCTGTTCGACTTTAGGTTAAGCTTTACGTCAACATGCTGACTTATTACTCTTATTTTTGCTGGTCTTCTAACCTCATTATTCACTAAGGACAAATGGCTGCTTTTTAAATTTTAATAAATTATACCGAAAAGTGAACATTTTTTGTAGCTGTTATCCTAGTAATTTTCTTCAAAATAATTTTTTTGTGTTTGTAATGACTTCCTTGAACGATTTATGCAATAAAAAATATGTGCATATTCCTTATTGCGCATAAGTCATTTTAAAAATCAAAAAACTCCATTTGAATCTCGCTTCAACTTCTGCGTTTGCTTTGGTTTTCGTTTCTGCTTCTCTTGTCTAACATTTGTATTATCCGACAGTGTTAAATTTTCAAAAATCGTCCAATTACAAATCTGTTCAAAATGAAATACGCAATTTCTTAATAGATAATAATTTGGTTTCTAACAGTAGTATCCCTATGTATGCTAAATCACAACCTGCAACTCATAAATTATCTTATAAAACCAACGTTATATTAATGAACATTTTTTTTCAGTTGGCCGACGATCCCCCCACAGAATATGAGCGGTGGTAGTCGGAGCAGCGCGGCGTTAGGAGGCCGTGACCCGCTGCTCCCGTCTCCTGCTTCCCCCCATGCGGTTATAGTGTCGCCGGAAACGCTAAGCCACTCTTCCCCTTCAAAATCCACTGCTAAACACGTCACAGGACATACAGTGCATATTCAGACACATAAGTAGGTATAATTTGACTTTTTATTGTTGCTAATAATGTGGTTATATAACAAAATATATGATCTAATTGTTTTATTGTGCCACGTTATATTTAAAATACATTTTATAAAAATAATGTCTGAATGACTGTGGCAAGTTCACATTTAAAAAATTGATTATTTGGGTGTTACGCCAACCTACTGTTAAGGAAAATTAATATTTTTAAAAAATAATAAAAGTCACTGCGTTTAATACAAATAACAAATCCTGAAAAAAGAAAAGTTCTGTAGACTGTCAGTGACTTTTAATTATAAAAAGTATGCCTGACCCTAATCTATCTCTAGTGTAGTGTATATTCTGTCTAAAACATTTTATAAATTTATTTGTAAAATGAGTCTTATATTTTTTAACGACATTTTTATCTTGTCTTTAAACAAATAATAGTGTTCCTTAATCATTTGTTTGTTGCGGGAACGAATCGCTATCTAGAATGTTATATAAATTATATAGGAGTAATAAAAATCCTGTTGCAAGTCAAAATATGTTTGACGGTTGTTTCCAATCATTTTCTGTAATTAAACTGCCCTACTTTATATGTATAAGCATTTTACCCCTGTTAGTTAGGTATGATAAAGTAGGTACATATACTTGTCAGAATCTTAAAAAAAGCAAGATGTCAGTCAGACCCTACTTTAAATACTTGTTAATGAAAAACGACTAGCCAACGTTCTGCATGTAGGTAGTTTAAAAACAACAAAATTTGAAGTTTTGGTTGGTGCGGACTGGTGATTCCAGATTTTAAGTGTTGTCAAACCAGGGGCGTGCAGTGAAATTTCAAAGTTGTATATCTCTGTTCCTACTTACAGGAACCGTACCAAATTTAGGGGTTTTAATAGTGAGCCCACTGGGAATGTTTTGGTAAAGAAAAAAACATTTTGTAATTTGCGAAAAAAGTTGATTTTTTGCATTGCTTCCACTGGGAAATCAATGAACACGTTTAGGTATTTTATTTATTATTTTTTCTAAACAAATTTTACATCATTTTGCCGGGAATTTTTAAATTTTAAGAGAAAAAAATGTATTAGTAGAAAGTTATAGTCATTTGAATTTTTTTTGAAATTATATTTTAGGTTTAAAAAAATTCAAATGACTATAACTTTCTACAAACACATTTTTTTTCTCTTAAAATTTAAAAATTCTCGACAAAATGACAAACAAAAATTTGTTTAGAAAAAATAATAAATAAAATACCTAAACGTGTTCATTTTTTTCCCAGGGGAAGCAATGCAAAAATTCAACTTTTTTCGCAAATTACACAATGTTTTTTTCTTTACCAAAACATTCCCAGTGGGCTTGAAATATTAAAACCCCTAAATTTGATACGGTTCCTGTAAGTAGGAACAGAGATATACAACTTTGAAATTTCACTGCACGCCGCTGTGTCAAACATATTAAATCTGCTGTACTCACATATTATAGGGATTAAATAAAAGTTACGTTACATTTTTCTTAAACCTCTGCGAGGCTAAAAGTACAAAAAACAGTGCCTTTTTTGTTATTACCACGAAACAGTTATTGGACTTCTAACTAAAGAAGCACCACTCAGTTTTGCGTAAAATCTAATTTAAAAATAAAATGCGTGTGCAGGTAACTTATCTTATGAAAGACTAAATCTTAAGATTTAGGTATATTCAACTACAGATTTAAATAACTTTTCTATAATTCTGTGATTTAGCCTAATACTTTTAAAATAACGAACGCGCTTAGTATAGTTACGTACGAATATTATAGTAGTCCTTTAATACCACAGAGTTCGAATTATTGGTAATACACAAATTGCATACACAACATTTAAGGAAAATTTTAAACTTTCTCCCTAATAAAACTAAATTTAACTCAGAACTCAGAATGCATAATATTTTCTTCGAACTCAATTTCTCAATAAAAAAAATATTTACGTATCTAAATGAGGTGCACAAACTATTGTATTCATGCAGATACAAATAATTTGGACTGTAAGCGTTGAGCGAATTACTGAAGTTGACGAAGAGTTAAATCCATGGATTTATTAGGACTGGATACGGGATGAGTTCACATTCTTGGAAGCCAAAACAAACCATTCTAAACGACACAGTAAACACAATTTGTAAACATTGGCCACATCTTATGTTACCTTGTATTTTTGTACAAAAAATACTTTAGAAGCATCACAAGATTTACTAAAAGTAATAAAAGCCCTAAAATATTTTATTTTTCTGCTAAATAATAATAAATTTAAGTTAAAAATGTTTTATTATTTATAGGTTATGTTATTTCTAAGGGTGTTTATTTAAAGTCGCTCCGAGTCATTTATAAATCTATATAAATCTATACGTCGCACTTTTTCTTTTCTAGTTCATTAGACAAAGACGTACGTGTAACCGAGTGTTCAGACCGAGGTTCAGCAGTGTTCCTAAACAACCATAACAGACAGCAACACTTCTGAGCTCCAACACTCCAATGTTATTTTATCTCTTTCTACTACCATTCTTGATTCAATTACGTAGTAATTCGTAGTCTTGTCTATGTTCGTAATTCGTAAACAGCTCCCCCAAGAGAATAACAAACAACAAAATATAAGGCTTCACGTTCGATACGCTCACAGTATACGGATATCGAATCCTTATTATAATAAATCCATGGTTAAATCCCACTTCTTGTATAATAGACTATATTATGGACATTTAATTTTCAGAGGTATTTCGGCAACTCCAATTACAATATCAGGGTATTATTACCACCAACAACATTTTCCAGTATCTAGAAGACTGAGTAGGGCCGAAAAACAAATAGAATGGAGGCAGCTAGGGTGGTAAGTTTAATTTCTTAAATAATATAATTGATTTGCTTAATTTAGAAACCTCTATTGCAAACACTGTTCTATTTGGAGAAGTTTTTATAGTCAAAGCTAACATAAAAAGCCATTACCACTATTACCAGAGAAAGCTGACACAGCAAAGTAAAGTACGATAAAAAAGAGTGGAATCAATCACTCATGTCTTGAATTATTGCTCTTGAAAAGTAACACAGAGAGGCATGGTTTTACCTCTCTGGTTATCTAAATTCTCAACAAATGAGAATGTGGAGTTCTGAATATCCACATGTCTTTATAGAGAAGCCTCTGCATTCACGAAAGTTCGAAAAGTAGGTTAATTGGACCGATTTTTTTTTGAAGGGACTCTCAATTTGGCGCGATACCGTAATGAAATTTTAGAAAATTTTGTAAACACATTAGGCGATGAAGGGATGCGACAAGGCTACTTGCAGCAGGACGGTTCACCAATTCACGTAATTCTTGATAATTTAAATTTTAAGAAGAATTTTTTGAAGACCGAATCATTTGTCAGTTAGGTGGCCATCACGGTCCTGCGATCTCACGCCATGAGACTTTTTTTATGGCCACACATTAAAAACTCGGATTTCAAAACCCTTGTGAAAATTTAGAAGACCTACGGGCTAGAATTACAAATACATTTCAGGAGATTAACAACTCCCCGAAGTGCTCACCAATGATTTTGATGCTGTAAAAAGAGGAATGTGAACATGGAAGTAGAAGGTGGACACGTCTCTCATTTAGTTTAAATTTATAATTTTTAGGTTCTTTGTTGTGTATATGTTTTTTTTTAATTCTGTATTATGCAATGACAATGACAATAATCTAATTTTGTTTTCCAATAAAAACTTCAGAACTTGACAGTTTTATTTTTCCCTTTTACCTATGTTACCTTTCAAGAGTAATAATTCAAGATAATTGATTCCACGGCATACCTTGAGGACGTTTTTTTATCTTGCCTTTTGTCATTGCACTTTTAACGTTTGTTTGTTGTTGTACCCAGTTACTGCACCCAGTAGGTTTCGCTGGCTCTTTTTTTCAGCATTTTGCATAAACTTCCTTTTTTGCATTTTGTACAGTTGGCCAAAAGTAAACACCGTTGTTTCCTGGGAAAGAACCCTAAATCGCTTTGCTGTTCAGCCCATTTCCAATACCTATGGGGATGGGCACTGGGCAGTCCAATTCCAATACGTCTATTTATTAAGCATAGCGTTATCTTTAAAAGCGTGTACAATAAATAAGACAAAAAATAAATTGTATTGCCCTGTATCTCGTAAACAAAGCGTTTCCAGACCTACGAATAGGAATTTTTTCCTTATTATTGGCCAAAGAATCATGTGTAAAACTTCGTAGGTAGAGTTTTTCAACGCCCTGTATCATCATTCTATGCGTAGGTAGAGTATTTCAATCATTCTATGATATATTGCTCGTTTATTTTAAATCTGATCCTTTGGCATGCATAGTTAAGGCTAGAAAAATCAGACGGAACTAGAAAAACGCAATAAATATACCACCTCTGCATGACGGCATGTAAAGGCGCGACGTTGCATTCTTCCGCATATCTCGGCTCCGTGTTACCTTCGTGACTACAAAATATTTGTGGCCGAGCTTGTGGCGCTATAAAAATAATAGAGGGTTGAATTTTTTAGCAAATAATGCCATGAATTCGTTTTAAAACAGGTAAATAAGTAGGTCGGATAATAAATGTAGAAAATAGTATGTACTGCTGTGCAATTTGAAACATGCACCAAAGTGAAATTGTTTTTTACAAGAGAAGTAAAATTTACAGTCAGGAGAGTACCTGGATTTATGGAATGATATGCGTCTCTCGTAAGGGAGTAGCCAGAGAAAGGAATTCTAAAGGGCTCTCACCAGACCAAGATTTTTACTTTTTTTTACAAGTTGTATGCATATTGGGATTCATAGTTTTAACGAGTGGAGGTGGGTGAAATTTTAAAGTTGTATTTATCTCTGTTGTTACTTACGGGACCCATGCCAAGTTCAGGGTTTTTGATAGTGAGCCTACTAGGAATGTTTTAGAAAAAAATATATTTTGTAACTTGCGAAAAAAAGTTGAATTTTGCTGTGACCCCCCTGGTTAAAAAATGAACACGCTTAGGTATTTTATTTATTATTTTTTCTAAACAAATTTTACATAATACTGTCAACAATTTTTAAATTTTAAGAGAAAAAATGTGTTTGTAGAAAGTTATAGTCATTTGAATTTTTTGGATCTAAAATATAATTAAAAAAAAAAAATAGGTGTCCGTAAAAATTTAATTTTGAAAAAGATGGTCGCTGAAAAAATGTATTTTTAAAAAAAACTTAAAAAAAAATGAAAAAATTGGTTTTAGGAAAGTTGTACTTTCGCAACTACTCGTATATTCGCCCAACTGAGCAGAAGGCATAAATAAAAAAATGCTACAATATTTACACTTTCATGTTAATCAAACAATATGCCCTGTCGCGTGTAAGCTACGGTGACCAACTGTTCTGTTTTTCTTCAACAAACATCTTTTTTGATGTTAAATTAAGTAAAGAAAAATAGCTTCTTCGAAAGATGCTTTTTCGGAAATGGATCCACACAATTTTTTCGAAAATATTTAAAAAAGAAGAATCTTTCATAAATATATTTTCCGAAAATATAATCTTTAGAAAGCATAATTTTTCTAAATTTAAATTATGAACTCTACTGGTTAGAAAATGTCAATGAAAAAATGACACAAAGATCCTGAAATATCCTAACTGTTTGTGTTCGGTCAGGTTTGCGTTTCCTCGTGTCTGCTATGTTACTCTGTAGTAAATTACTTTTAAAAAAGTGTTTTTTAAATGTGAATATTCGAAGTCTTTCGAAACAATGTTCGATAAAATGTACTTTCTAAAAACATGTTTTCTTAAAAAAATGAGGTTTCGAAAGCGATTAAAAAAAAATTCGAAAAGTTTGTCTCCGAAAAAAAAATTGAAAACATCCCTAGTGCTTGAGTATTATCGAAAAAATTCTGTTTTCGAGAAAAAACAGTTTCGAAACAAAGTGCTTTCAAAAAACGTGTTTTCAAAAAATTTTCATATATCAGTCCAAATGAGCAGAAGGTATAAATGAAAATTGCTAGAATTTGGTCAGTTAAGATGACAAACCGTTCTGTTTTCGCAAGAACAGGTTTAGATATTTCGTCATTTTCGCGCATTATGAAATAGTGTACATTTCTCACAAACCTAAACATTAAAAAAAAGTAATGTCGCACGCGAACTTGCCTGGTTTTTTTGTTCCATACTTTTGTGTAGCTCGAGGTGATGAAATTCTAAATCTGCCCAGGTTTTGTACATTGTTTCTTTTTCACTTTGTATGCCACTGAAAGGTGTTTAGTGAGCCAAAAGGATTCCCCGACACCGAATCTTAGGCCAGATGCCAATTATATAAGAGGAAAAATTCCGAGAACAAATTTTATTTCATGAAATGGTTTCTTAGGTTTCTACTAAAATGTCCTTAAGTTTTTCCCCTCGAGTAGAGCCGGTATACCGTCTATCCAGAACAGAGGGGTGAATGGATCAAAAATCAGTTTTGTCATTTTCTCTATTTTCCATTGACTTTTCGCAAAAAATATTTATTCACAATAATTAAATTTTCTACAAACAAGAGTATATTATGCATGTTTGTTCTCAGATTAGTATTTCTCAAAATTATTATTGTAATTCAAATTGGAATAAAGTTAGGTGGTCCCTAATCGTCCCTTTACTAAACGTGTAAAATTTTATTATAAATCTTCTAAAACGAAATCATATTTCAAAGTATGCTTATTGCATAAAATGAATCCGGTTAAGACCATGTTAAACCTCACGCACGATAGGATCCGCTTAATAACCTAACTTGCAAAATTACCCTTGTTGTGTTTTGTAATAGACCCATAATATAATAATTATTTTCTTGAAATTTTAGTATGTTGGTGTGTTTTAAGATTTTAGGTTTATTTTAAATTAGTTTCTAATTTAATACTCTGGTTAATTTTCACATGTTACGCCTATAAAAAAAGGTCTGGGTATTTGCAGAATATTCGATTTCCTTTGTTTCTGCATGGAATGCCCATGATAGAATTCCTAGAATTTACCACAGTCTTCTATTTTCTTCTTTTAATGCTTCTTATATCCAAAATGTTTTAGAATTCTCCAGAACCAGCAAAAGGGTATATAAAGGCTTTCGTTGTTGATTTTTTGTTTGATCTTAGAAACGCAGGTAATTATTTAGATTAACGTAAACAGCGAATTTTTTCATGAAATTTTGCACAGACCCTAATTTTGGGTCGTAGAACACGAATCCGAAGTCAGTTTTTGGCGGTCTCGTAAAAATTTTTTTTTTTCTGCTCACCCAACCTGAGCAAAAAGGTGGTCAGGTTTGCTCAGTTTTGATTGATATAGATATATATGTATCTATATCAATCAAAACTGAGCAAACCTGACCACCTTTTTGCTCACCCAACAAATTTAAAGAAATTCATTGAAAAAGCTAACCTTAAAGTTTAAAAAAATTTTTTACGAGACCGCCAAAAACTGACTTCGGATTCGTGTTCTACGACCCAAGATTAGGGTCTGTGCAAAATTTCATGAAAAAATTCGCTGTTTACGTTAATCTAAATAATTACCGAAACGCTCTTATTACTAGCAGCTAAACATAGGAATATGATCTCTTTAATGAGCAGCGGCGCCAATGTATCATAATAAGGCAGCGGGTTTTCTTGCATCAGTAACGTGGTCCAGGGGTAATGTATCCGCTTATGGACCGAGAAGTGGTGGGTTCGAGGCCGCGCTCGGGTGGACTTTTTAAATTTTTGTCATTTAAAAAATTAGATCGGCTCTAAAAGATTTACTGAAAATAGGTTAGCACTTCATAGGATGGAAGGTTTTTTTTTATATTATTGGTAATCTCATATGTACTACAGCTAGCAGCCTGCGCGTACGTAGACAAAGATCGTATTCCTATATCTAGCCGCTGTCAGTAAAGTGAATATTGTGACATTGACAGTAAAAAAAGGTAATTGTCAGAAGTGAATAAAGATTAGAAAGCCGGAAATTTGTGTAGTATTTCGGCAGACCGGTACAATATTATTGTTTTATCACAATCAAAAGCAGGCATTTCTTCTTTAATATCGAGAACCCTCAGAACTTGAGTTTCAAAGCGTACTTGACTGGATTTATATTATCCTTGAATGCAACAGGTGGCACTTCCTTTTCAATTAAATTTGAAAGCAAAATTGATAATATATAAATTGAGGCGAGCACATTGGACTGGAGCTCACCCATCTTCAACTTTAGGTTGTCATTACATCACGTCATAAATCTGAAGTAAAGTATATAGGAAATATTTTTTTCTACGAATGTCTATAAAAACCTTTATTGTATGTTCAATAGTAATTTCGGAACATAGTGCATTGTTTTTTACACATTTTCATTGTGCTTCAATCACCATGGTGATTCAACTACAAAATTCCCAATGTGCACGGGTATATTTTTACAAAGGTGGCGTTGACCGGCGCGGCGCCGCGTCAATACGCCATAGTAATCGCATAGCAACGCAGACAATGCAAGTAAAAAGTAAATGACAATTATTATTTTCAAATAATATTAACAGTAATATTCGTAGAAAAAGTATAGTGTAAAACTCGCATGGAATGACCATTTCCTACTCGTATGATTTGCAGCACTCGCCTGCGGCTCGTGCTGCAAACGTCATACTCGTAGGAAATGCATGTCATTCCATGCTCGTTGTACAATATACTATTCCAAGATATATTATATGTTGATTCAAGCATATATTCTTGACGCATATCGATACTTTTTAAGGAAAAAGGAGATTCAAACAGAAGTATTATTACTCACACGAAGTAACCAGATAGTTACGCCAAAAATAAATACTTGTTATGGTATGGTTTTGTTGTCTATGGTACAGGGATATCCAAATACTAGATTGCGTAGACCGCCTAATCGCCCCCCCGAGGGGGCTCTATAAGGTCGGTAATATCATCATTGTCATGCCCTGAAAATTTCGTGTTGCTAGAGCATGTATTAAGGAAGGTATCACACTCCTACGGACTGATGATGCAGAATAGACCGCCCTTCGTAACCATGTCGCTACACACATACAAACACCACACATAGAATCTACTTTTGCCAAAAAAAACTTTTCGGACACCCTGTATACATACATACAAACATAAACACATATTAATACAAATGTATTCGATTTTCGTGAAATCCGACCTAATAAAGTTTATCTAAGTAATAATAGGAGTATTTGCCCATACCAAGACTTTTTGGACACCCTGTATACATTCAAACTAACACCCACAAGTTTAAATAGGAATATAGTCGATTTACTTAAAATCCAGATTAAGTAGGTTTATCTCGGTACTAGTACAAGGATTTGCCCATACCGAGACTTTTCGGACACCCTGTATACACACATACAAACATAAACACATATTAATACAAATATATTCGATTGGCGTGAAATCCGACCTAATATAGTTCATCTAAGTAATAATAGGAGTATTTGCCCATACCAAGACTTTTTGGACACCCTGTATACATACATACAAACATAAACACATATTAGTACAAATATATTCGATTTGTTTGAAATTCGACCTAATAAAGTTTATCTAAATAATAATAGGAGTATTTGCTCATACAAGACTTTTTGGACACCCTGTATACATTCAAACTAACACCCACACGTTTAAATAGGAATATAGTCGATTTACTTAAAGTCCGAATTAATTAAGTTTATCTCGGTTGTACGTACGTGAGTTAGAAATTGTCAACTTTATCCTTAATCGTTGCTATAGAAACCATGCGAATCAAAATTTACACATATAATTTTGAATGATTGACCGAATTCTTCCCATATATCAAATTTCAGCTCTCTAACTCAATAAATATCGGAAATAGCAAATTTTTCGTCGTTATGCCAACGAAATGTCGAAATTATTTTCAAATAAAATAGCTTACTTCCTCCCCTTTCGATTGCCACATCACTCTTTTCAATCGAATAATCCGTTCTCAATTAATAACAAATCTAAGCAAAATTTAAATCAGACCCGTCATTGTGATTTACCCCGTATACTACCTCATGGAATAGCCTTTCTATGATGCTTCGCCGCGTCATCGAAAAATTGTTAAAATTGGTATTTAATGACTAATTCTTCAAATTATATGTTCCGAAATCCACACGGGAAGGTCTATAGAGGCCTTGCCCAGTATTTTTCAAGTCGAAAACGGTTCAGAAACCCTAAAATCTCGCAAGGAAAACTGACATTTTTGCGACATTTCGACCCTTCATATTTTAATACATTTCTCCGTATGAAACTGATTTTGACATGCATTTGCATGGTCTGAGCAAAAATTAAAAAAATTCGTATTTAATGCTTAAATCGTCCAATGAAATGTACTGTAAATAAAAATATAAAGTCCGTTTTACCTTTGCCATGTATATTTCAAGCCGAAATCGGTCCAGGACGCTTGCAATATCGCTACAAAAACTGTTATTTCATGACATTTTGACAGGTCATATTTTAATTTCGATGTAAAGAGGGTCAGTTTCATTTGTTTTGTCAAGGCACGGCTTTTAATATATGCACTTTTTAAAATTTTTCCTGCGCCGATGCAAAAAAAGGTATTTATTTATAACTTTAACGAAAAAATATGGAATTTTAATTAGTTAGAAGTGTTCTCAGATGATAAGGGATGAAAATAAACCAAAAAAGAACTATTAAATCGGAGAAATAATATATAATAATGCCTTTTAAAGATGAATTTTGATGAAAAAAAAACAGAAAAAATGAGTTTTTACCCCCGGTCCAGGATCACCCATTCGGGATTCGTTTTAAAGCCTGATTATATCTCCACGGGATAGCGTTGAAAAAGTTAGAAGAAATTAGATAGGAAAAGATGCAGAGTGATTCGAATGTAGAGATGTCATGAAAAAAAATCGTAAAAAATCTAAATTTAATTATCGATTGCTCCTTTCCTATTAAGAATGAAGGAACCACAAAATACGTTTATAACGTAGTTCGGCGAGGTCTTTCCGATAAGGTACATGGGATTTCGATTTGAATCCATTTTGACCCCCAAAATAATTGACAACCGTCAAAAATTTGCATGAAATATCGTAATTTCCAGTTTTTCCCAAATTTTTCCAATTTCCAGTCGTTTTAGGTATAGGTAAATGTATTGCAAAAAGAAAGTATTTGAGATTCTTTAGCTTTAAGTTCAAATACGTTTTTCTGTCCGAGGTTCCGGCGACCGAGTTATTTGGTGCCAAAGAGGGGTCTGCAAACGGCATTTTTCGACATAAAAAAATTCAAAACAATTACTTCCCATTTTCCGAATACCGCCAATTTCAATAGGGTTCGGAAGACCCCGGTCCTCTACAACCTCCGAAAATTTAAATCGATTTAATTAACTTTTGCGACCTGTATCGTGTATCATACGAAATCGCGGAAATTTCGACTTTGGCGTTTAATAACTCCGAAACGCGACACCCTGTATAACTGACTTTTTTATCGAAGCTAGATGCACTATCCCTCTATTAACCCATAAAATTTGATTGCTCAACCTCTAACCGTTTTCGAGAAAAAAAATCGAAAATGTGCAAATGTCAAAACCAACGACAACATACGGCCATACATACACACATTTTCCTGAGGGACGGCTCGGTATATAGACCGCTGTTGGCGGTCTATAAACTAGTACGGGTAGACCGCCTAATCGCCCTCTGAGGGGGCTCTATAAGGTCGGTAATATCATCATTGTCATGCCCTGAAAATTTCGTGTTTCTAGGCCAAGTATTAAGGAAGATATCACACTCCTTCGGACTGATGATGGAGAATAGACCGCCCTTCGTGACCCCATCGCTACATACATACAACCACCTACACGTAGAAACTATTTTTGCCAACAAAAATACTTTTCGGACACCCTGTATACATACATACAAACATAAACACATATTAATACAAATATATTTGATTTGCTTGAAATTCGACCTAATAAAGTTTATCTAAGTACTAATAGGAGTATTTGCCCATTCCAAGAATTTTTGGACACCCTGTATACATTCAATCTAACACTCACACGTTTAAATAGGAATATAGACGATTTTCTTGAAATCCGCCTTAATTACGTTTATTTTGGTCGTATTAAAATGAGTTGCAAATACTAAGACTTTTCGGACACCCTGTATACACGCGTACAAGCATAAACACATAGTAACACAAATATAGACGATTTTCTTGAAATCCGCCTTAATTAAGTTTATTTAGGTCCTAATAAAAGGAGTTGCACCCTGTATACACACGTACAATCATAAACACATAGTAATACAAATATAGACGATTTTCTTGAAATCCGCCTTAATTAAGTTTATTTTGGTCCTAATAAAAGGAGTTGCAAATAATAAGACTTTTCGGACACCCTGTATACACACGCACAAGCATAAACACATAGTAATACAAATATAGACAATTTTCTTGAAATCCGCCTTAATTAAGTTTATTTTGGTCCTAATAAAAGGAGTTGCAAATAATAAGACTTTTCGGACACCCTGTATACACACGTACAAGCATAAACACATATTAATACAAATATATTCGATTTACTTGAAATTCGACCTAATAATGTTTATCTAAGTACTAATAGGAGTATTTGCCCATTCCAAACTAAGACTTTTCCAACACCCTGTATACAAACATATAAATCCGTACACATAGAAAAGCAAATATATACCTACGATTTGCTTTAAATCCGACCATCGAGTTACTATTTGTACGAAAGGCAAAGGTATTTGCCCATTCAAAGACTTTTCGGACACCCTGTATAAATACATAAAAACACAACACAACACGACACATGGTAATTTAAATATTTTCGATTTTCTTGAAAACCGACCCTATTAATTTTATTTTCGTACTTATGACAAATTTATTTGCGCATATAAAGACTTTTCGGACACCCTGTAGGCATATACAGAATCACCCACATGCCGAAAGGTATAAAATGTACTTTCGAATCGTTCAGGTTACTTTAAAAGGGAGTCAATTCATTTCCCTAAAATTAAATTTGGCAAAGATATTTCCCCATACAAAGACTTTTTGGACATTCTGTTGTGTACCAACATATAAACAACCACACAAAGGAATGAAAAATTTACGATTTCCTTGAAATAAGACTCATTTAAGTTTTTCTTCGCTCTAATGACAAAGATATTTGCGCATACAAAGACTTTTCGGACACCCTGTAGACATATATACAATCATGCACATGCCGGAAGGTATAAAATGTATTTTAGAATCGTTCTGGTTACTTTAAAAACGATCCGAATCAAGTCATTTCCCTAAAATTAAATTAAAATTATTCAATAATAATTAATATATTGCCCCAAAAGTATACACGCTCATGGTTAGAAAATAAAATGCATATTTTGGGATTTTTTCGATGCCACTGAGCTTCATATTAGAATCTTCAATGATGCTTTGTAGCGTCATAGGAAAATCGATTAAAATGGTATTTAATCGGTATAATATGAAATGAAATGTCTTTCTACCGAAAGTATAAGGTCCCTAAATGCATTGCCCGGTAAATTCGAGGCCGAAGTTGGTCCGGACTCCTTCCAATCTCGCATCAAAATGCTGACATTTTAGCCAAATTGTGACATTTCATACATTATAATTAAATGAATAAATTTCCCCGTATAGAAATTGATTTTTAAATGCCTTTGCAGGACCTCAGCAAAATTAATGAAATTGGTATTTAATGCTCAAATCGTCCAATGAAATGTACCGCTATTAAAAATATAAAGACCATTTTACCTTTGCCATGTATATTTCAAGCCGAAATCGGTTCAGGAAGCTTCCAATATCGCTACAAAAACTGTTATTTTCATGACATTTTGACAGGTCATATTTTAATTTCGATGTAAAGAGGGTCCGTTCAATTGTTTTGTCAAGGCACGGCTTTTATATATGCACTTTTTAAAATTTTTCCTGCAGCGATGCAAAAAAAGGTATTTATTTATAACTTTAACGAAAAAATATGGAGTTTTAATTAGTTAGGAGTGTTCTTAGATGATCAGGGAAGAAAATAAACCAAAAAAGAATCGTTAAATAAGAGAAATAATATATAATAATGCCTTTTAAATATGAATTTTGATGGAAAAAAACAGAAAAAATGAGTTTTTACCCCCTAAATCAGGCCCTGGATCACCCATTCGGGATTCATTTTAAAGCCTGATTATATCCCCAACGGATAGCGTTGAAAAAGTTAGAAGAAATTAGATAGGAAAAGATACAGAGTGATTCAAATGTAGAGATGTCATGAAAAAAAATCGTAAAAAATCGAAATTTAATTATCAATTGCTCCTTTCCTATTAGGAATAAAAGAACTAAAAAATACGTTTGTAACGTATTTCGGCGAGCTCTTTCCGATAAGGCTCATGGGATTTCGATTTGGATCCATTTTGACCCCCAAAAAAATTGACAACCGTCAAAGATTTGCATGAAAAATCGTAATTTCCACTTTTTCCCAAATTTTTCCAATTTCCAGTCGTTTTAGGTATAGGTAAATGTATTGCAAAAAGAAAGTATTTGAGATTCTTTAGTTTTAAGTTCAAATACGTTTTTCTGTCCGATGTTCCGGTTTCGACTTATTCGGTGCCAAATTGGGGTCTACAAAGGGC
The DNA here is from genome assembly GCA_963971165.1 of Philopedon plagiatum. NCBI lineage: Eukaryota > Metazoa > Arthropoda > Insecta > Coleoptera > Curculionidae > Philopedon > Philopedon plagiatum. The sequence continues at coordinate 95,801,860 of OZ020192.1, read as the reverse complement.
ATTTTTCGACATAAAAAAATTCAAAAAAATTACTTCCCATTTTCCGAATACCGCCAGTTTCAATAGAGTTCGGAACACCCCGGTCCTCCACAACCTCCAAAAATTTAAATCGATTTAATTCACTTTTGCGACCTGTAATCGATGTCAACGGAAATCGCTGAAATTTCGACTTTGGCGTTTAATAACTCCGAAACGGAACACCCTGTATAACTGAATTTTTTACCGAAGCTAGCCGCACTAGCACACCTCTATTAACCCAGAAAATTTGGTTGCCGCCTCTATAACCGTTTTCGAGAAAAAAAATTGAAAAGGTGAAAATGTCGAAACGGACGACAACATACGCACATACACACATTTTTCTGACCAAGCAGGGGGTATAGAGACCGTCCCGGAACGGGCGGTCTCTAAAAAGTGAACAGGGCTTATAACTTTTTTATTTTTAAAGATGAGAAAAAATGTTAAATATGAAAGATTTGGGGATATTTATGCATCATTGATATATCTTATCAGCAAAACAATTGATCATCGAAAAAAAAAATGTAGTATAAAAAAGCGATTTTCTCGCTTATTTTAAATTGGATGGTATGCTTTTTATCATGTTTTTGGATTCTAGGAGAAGTTCTAGACATATTTTGTGTATCATACCATATGCGCTTTTTCAATTGATTTTGAAATATTTCAAATTAAAAATTATTTCACATAAATGTACTTTAAACGTAACTATCCAGATTGCTAACGAAATACCCGCTACCTTTTTAAATTTTCTTTGTAGGTAAGTCAAAGTTAATGTCAAGGTTGATAATAATACTTTAGTAACTGTGAATTTATAATTTTATTATTATGAAAAATGAGTTATTCTATTAAACAATAAATGTTGATTTTTATTAGTTATTAATATTTGAAAGCAATAACCAGTGATAATAAACAATAACACATGAATTATAACATAAACAGACAAATGTTAATATTGGCGAATACATATTAAATGAAATTTTCAACATGTCCGACATTTAATTCTTTGCACTTTTAATACCTTCTTCTTTGCCTCTGGAGTGTGTTTATAATAGTTTCAGCATCATTTTAGTTCAGATTGCTCACTTCATTTCTTACCTTCCTTTGAATTTCTTCAATATTTTCATTTTCATTGCTGTATACGACATTTTTCAAATGACCCCAAAGAAATGTATCTAAGAATGTGAGGTCTGGGTTATTTGCAGGCCAATGTAACGTTCTATATCTACCAATCCATCCGTCCATATAATACGTCGACGTTCTTCAAGTGACAATTCGTCGAGAATATCTTCGATTTCATTTTCTAAAAAATTAAAATAGCGCTGGCCAGTTAATGCTCCCCGGAAAAACAATGGTCCTAGAATTTTATTTTGTAATATCCCACACCAAACGTTGATTGAATTACGCCCCTGAAAAGCAATATCTTCGACGGTAAAGGGATTTTCGTCCGACCAAACATGAATATTTCGGCTATAAAACATTCTGGCAGTTGAGAACGCTGCTTCGTATGTCCAAACGATAGTATGAAATAAATTAGGATCTTGTCGCATTCTTTCGTTAATATTTGTGACAAAGGATATCTCCATTTTTTAATAATTTTATATGGTCTATACTTAAAATACTTTAACGTTCTTTGAACTGTTCCATAAGGCAACATTTTATCTCTTCTTCCATATCCGAGATACCGCACACAATCGAGAATTGATTTTTTTGGATTCTCTTGAAAATATAATAAAATCGCTAGGTCTCTTTCTTCGCTTCTTTCTCTCCTTCTTTTTCCACTGCCCAGAATTCCTCTTTCTTTTAGTATTCATTTTTTAGTATTTATTTTTATTACGGTGTTTAATGATTTGTCCCTCTTCAATACTTTCTTCATATTGTCTTTGAGCCGCTCTAACGTTATTGTTATTTTTGAAATAATTTTAACATTTTGTACCTCTCATTTATAGAATAACTCATTTTGCATAAAAATAAAGTTATAAACTCACGATGATTAAAGTATTATTGTCAACCTTGACATTAACTTTGACTTACCGACGAAGAATATTTAAGAAGGTAGCAGGTATTTTGGTTTGCAACCTAGATAGTTACGTTTAAAGTATATGCGAAATAATTTGAAATATTTAAAAAACGATTGAAAAACCGCATAGGGTATGTTATACAAAATATGTCTAGAACTTCTCCTAGAATCCAAAAATGTTATAAAAATCATACCATCCAATTTAAAATAAGCAAGAAAATCGAGGTTTTATACTATATTTTTATTCGATACTCAATTGTTTTGCTGATAAGATATATGAATAATCCATAAAAATCCCCAAAACTTTCATATTTAACATTTTTCTCATCTTTAAAAATAAAAAAAGTTATAAGGCCTGTTCACTTTTATCTGGATATCCCTGAACAATGCCTTGCAATACAGTTGCCGTGAATACCTATTTATGTGCGGTTTTATTATAAAATACTGTTTATGGTACAGTTTTGCGACCGTAAAGTGACTCTTTATTGTATTAGTATACTAAAATTACTCTATTGCGTGGGTTGAAGAATGCCAGTATACTGTCTTAATTTTTTTTTATTTTCTTACTTGCACATCATTCTCTGTAAGCTGCATAAATTTCTTTATTTAGATGCCTGAATATTGATCGTAGTAAGGCATCCTTTTGCAGTATTTGCAGTAATTTTAACGCCTTCGGAAATTTCTTTATCGAAGCTACTTTTAACTTCCATTTTCTGTCACGACATTTATGTTTGACAATAAACAAAAAACGCTTGGGGAACTAAGGGCAACAAAATTCAAAGCAATTTCTGCTATACTGAACACCGATATTTTCATTGTTGGTATTTTATTTTTTAGCTAAAAATTATAAAAAAAGTTGCAAAAAAGCAGCGTAGTGTTAAATCGTACATATAATCTTGTGACACTTATATAATAATGGTTTATTGGACTAGTGATATAAATAGCTATTCCATTATTAATTTCCAGCGACGCTTTAGCTACCACCCTATCGGCACTTTACGGAAAACTTCTAGTCGTCATGGGCACCGCGTTTCCAATGGCAGAAGTCATATCCACCTACATCCCTCCATCTTTTTACGAAGCCTATTACCTGTACCTGTATATTGGAAGCATGTTTTTTCTGCTCTACATGTATATGGTGTTGCTAAGGGATAAAAGAAAGATGAAAAAGGAGAGTAGGAAGAAGTCAAGTGAAAGTAAGTAGAATATGTATATTTTCCTTTGTCTTATTCAACATATTTGTTTATGACAATCATATTTTTGCGATGTCTCACAATTTCTTGCAATATGACTTGCCTCTGATATTTTTACTTTTTGATACATTGTCTTCTATTCCTCATAATTAATTTTCTGAACATAAGCTTAGTAACCCGTGGTAAGAAAACGTAAAAACAGATTTAGTGGCAATTTTAGCAAGTTTTCCTTTACACTTCACCAGTATTGTTCTTGACCTTAAAAATTTACTTTAATGTTATTAGCTTGGCTGAATAAAAAAATAATTTTAAAAAACCCAAACTCGACTAAGCAAAATAACAACTGAAAAATTAGAAACGAATTGCGTGTCTGTAACTGAGATTTATATTTTATAGATTTATTACAAATTTTTATATACTATAAAATGTTTGTCAAGCTAATTCGTGAGTGGGACGATGGACGTTTCAGTACAGTGGCGGCTCGTGCAGGAGGCTCTGTGGCGCCGCCCTCCCTGGCAAATTCAAAAGGTCAAAGAAATAAAATTTATTATAACAACAATATCATTTCTCCAAAGTAACCTAGATTTACGAAATATATGTATTTTAAAAAAATCCTAAAATCAAGTCTAAGATGAATCACGTTTTAAAGCATGGTGCCGGCGCGCCATTAATTTTCATCGCTTAACGGTAACACCTTGAAATGGGCTCCAGATACTCCGCCGTAAGATCGGTCCTAAAGCTTACGGCGGTCGCCATGGCAACCACCAAGAAGTAGTGAAAGGTCAGGCGGTAGTATGCAAAATTTACAACACACTTTGGGCTCCGTTTAGTCGGCCCACGTCCGGCCCGTGTGCGCTGTTTCTTTTTTTGTTTCGTTTTGCTCATGTTTTGCGGCTTTTTTATAAATCTATAGTTTGTTAGACAACTTTTGATTAGTTTTATTAGACATTAGACTGGAAAAGTGTACATGATGAAAGTGAGTAAAATCAAAAATCTTATTTTAACCTTCTAAGTTTAAATAAAAAGCTTGAAATAAAACATGATGACCATCCAACTCCAGAATTGAATATCGTGCAAGAGCAGCAACAATACAAATGGTCCACTAATTTTTCAAATGGATTTACTACTAGGTCTTTGTTAAGACGGAAAAATTCGATAAATCTTCTCTCGTGTAGTGAAGCGATATTCGTATATTCGTCCATCGTTTTCAAAATTATTAATTAAAAACCTTTCAGCAGGGAACATATTACAGTAATCAAAATCAAATATTAATTAAAATAATTTTATTTTTGACACTAGAAACAATAAACAATTGAGGTTAAGACCTGATATCTCTTCTTTTTTGTTAAAAAGTGTATGTTTTTAGAACGGGCTATAGTATTCTTTATCATGTTATTCATTCATAGTATTCATTATCATAGAGTATTTAGCTTAATTTTAAATTTAGAAGTGGAAAATGTGAAATAGTCTACCTATAAAAATTTGCCATAAAGCTATGTATACAACCTCTTAAAACTTATAACTTTAGCTGATTTTTAATAAAAAGCAAATTTACTATGTCAACGTCTTTATGTCACTATCCTAACTAATATTTAACTACCATATTGTACATTTCTTCTCTGGATTCATCGGACTATTTTTAGGGCAGTTGAACTCTTTCGCAAAGTCCTCCGAATTGCTGAGCACCCCTATTATTCTAAAAATCCCCGGCGAGTGAACGGAAGTTTTCATTCTATTCTTTGCCTCTTCTATTCTTTGTTGGCCGCACCAAACTTGGGCAAAATTTAGAAAGAAAAGTTGTTTTCCCGTAAGGTTTAGACCTAAAAAACACTTTATTCACTTGATATAAAAGAAGGATTTAAAATGCTTTTAAGGAAATTAACTAACTTTATTAATGGATGGTTGGAGTACAATGGGGGTAGTTTCAGGAATATTCATTGTTATAAAAATACACACAAGAAAATCTGTATAGGGCTTATAAAGCAGTTTACAATAATGTTTGATCAATATATTGGTCAAAATAATTTTATAGAGCTTTGAAAAGTAAACTGGGTTTTATATTTCCATTAATGGGATAAACAGATTTTTAATTTTGTGTACATTTAATTTTTTTTGCATTTAGTCAACTACTGAATATTTAAATACCTATTAGAAAAATTTTAAAAAATCGAATGTCGTTAATATTGGAAGAACTATATCTATCTGTTCTTATACAATAAGGTACACATTAATCGCTTATTAGTTAAAATCTTTAAACATATCCAGAAAAATCTAAAATTATAATAATAATAATAAAGTTTTTGATATTTTACAATAATATATCTATCCTTATACTATGTAATACCAAAAATAAACCTAAATAACCTCTGAAATTTTCCTTGTTTGGGATAAATTTGATGTATAGTTAATGTTTATATAATTCATTTGATATTTAATATAATTAATAATATAACACAGAAATATATAGAGAGTCATTTTTTAAGCATGAAATATTTATTATTAATCGAATTATATTAAATTATATTAGACCATAGGTCAAAGCATTTCTAAAGTTTCTTTTATAATAGAACTTGATCTATATTAGCTAGGAAAGGAATAAGAAAAAATTAAATCTTTTAAAATATAAAAACTAGTCTGGCCTGTTGGAAGCTTCCAGAGCCATTGAAACTTACACACACACACACACAAAATATAAAATAATAAGAAAAAATTATAAAAAGATTACCTATGATTATATATTTATCATTAAAAGCGACACAGTCAACCACACAACATACTGTATGTCAAAACGACTTATTATAACCATTTTCTTATTGTTAGATTTGTTGGCAAAATACTTACAAATTAAGTTAAAATAAATTCATTAAATCAAATAATAAGCAGTATCCTGTATTTGGACTTAGTATTCTCTTTTGATAATAAATATAGATAAACCTTTTCTAAAATAACTCCTGCCCCTAAGCTGAAGGGCTCCAAATAGCCGAAACAAGCGTTGAAGAAGTAAAACATTTTTAAATCATTTTATAATGTTTTCATGTTTTAAAAGATACATTTTTTCCTGCTACTATAATAGCTAATAAAAATTAATTTCTATTATAAATTTGGATTTTCCCAAATATTTCTAAAGATTTTCTCTAATAAGCAATTAATGTGTACAGTATTGTGTAAGAATAGATAAAGTTCTGCCCCAATCAAACAATATATTAAAATTTTTCTTTTTTTGTTCTAATCAGTGAGTTTTATTTTTTTATGTAAAAGTATCTTATGATTGGCGGGCAAACTGGTGAAGGGAGAGCTTGGGTTGGGAATTAGAGTACGAGTTAACATTTTTCTTGAGGAAGCAATTTGCAAAATGGTCGAAAATTTGGTTTTAGCCAATATGAGTCGGTTATTTCAGAAACAACACAAGTCAGAAATTATAATTTTGGGTTTTGCCAATATGATTCCAATCAGAAATTCACTAGTCAATGACTAAGGTAGCCCCTGACTGGATTCCGCAAAACGCTGTTTATGATTCAAGTTCGTGACTTATATTTCTTCGGCGTGGAATGATGCATTTATGTATACCTAAAAATGCAATTTATAGCAAAATCTCAATTTTGGTAAAAATTGACTTATGATGTTTCTGAAATGACCGATTTGTGATTGCGATTTTTTACGTTTCAGATATTTTTATTTTTAGCTATTCCTATGATTTTTGTACATTTCTCCTTCCCTCCCTAACATAGTGCTCTTGGGACGCCCCTCATTTTGTAGTCTATTTTGATAATGTATGTAATCGTAATGTTTTAATCTTTGTAACAATTCATACTGGTTGTTGAAAGCCGCAGGTCTCATACAAACAAAGCAATGGGCTCTTTCACTAAATATTGATTTTGATGCCATTGTATACGGTGAGGAGAAATTTAATTTTTGAGGTTCTATCTTGTTGATATTCGTAAGCATTTTTAAGAAAATGAAAAACAAAATAAGTTTTTATAAGTAAACTGTGGCAAAAGTTTCATCTACGTTACAGTATACTATGTTTTATTCAACGTATCTTATGAAAAATATCATAACGAAAAGTATATTCATAAACTAACCAAAATTTTCGGCTATCACTATCTTTTTGGTTTTTTCGATTTTTTATAGTACCTAAATTTTTTTACACTAAACACAATTTTAACACGTAGAGAAGCATTTGTCAAAGTATATCCCCCACAATCTTTATCTACTACAAATTTCCTCCATACCATGAATTATATAATTATGATGATTCTGGTCCTGAGCAAACCTGATCATGAGTATCCTAATATTTAATTCATGTTTTTTTACAAAGATAAGGTTAAATGCATTATTAATTTTGCCAAGCAGCCAATAAAATGTTATTTAATTTAGGAGTGAATTATCCACTTCCATTCTTAAGCTTCCATTGCATATTTAATATGTATAATCTCTTTCTTACCAGGTAAACTTTCAACAGCGCTTGGATTATTTGAAAGCCATGTTTGATACGCCTTAAAAGATTCCTTAATACCTCCATTATCTGCTATGTTTTCTCCTTGCGTTAAATAACCATCCAGAGGTACTTTTATCTGAGGTAATATGTATTGACTAAAATTATTACATAGTTAATAAAGCAAACTATATACTTGTAATTCAACTTATGTGTGCAAATAACACTACGGACATTTTGTATTGGACACATAATTAATTTTTAGTTTTTCTAGTATGTTGTCACTCTACCTTTAAGAATCCAATACTTACCTATATTGGTCTATCATGCACTGAGCTTTTTCATAGAAGTTTTTAATTGAAGATTCTCTCCACCACATCATTAGATTACCTTGCTGATCAAAGAGTCGACCTATAAAAGACTATACTTGAAAAATGGAGGTAGTTTATACAACAGTTATTAAAGAAATTAATCGTTATGGGATAAGCAGCAATTTCTTCCAAATAACAGAAAATAAGCGGTGTATAATACTAATAAATGTCCTATTACAAAAATTAAAATATTGATAATATAGCAGTATAAAAAAAACTGCACACAAATCGTGAAAAGAAAGGGTCTAGCCGGTTAACTATATGAAAAGCCCCAACGTCGTTTCCATATTCTTACCTCGTAAATTATTGTCCTTTGACAGAAACATTTTTACACCAAATTTCAAACCCCTCCTCTCAGTAATGAGGGAGATATGGGGGTGGCAACCCTTAACTTAAAAATTCATTATCTTTAAAACTATTTGAGAGACCTCAATGCAATTTTAACTGTGCATAGTTATTTATAAGGTTTACATAATATAATTTTTTCAGATTTCTATCTCATTAATAAATGGTAAAAAACAAGATGTTCAATTTTTAGGAGTGGTTTATCATACTTACCCCCGGAGTGACACCAACTAAAAAAATTAGTATATTCGTCTATTCTCTAGTAATAACATAAAAAAATTACACAAAGCTCGAATAGGTGGAACATTTAAAAAAAAATAAAAATCAATGTGTTATTCCCGATTCCTTCATTTGTACGACATACATTAATTCGCCAAAATAGGTACATGCTTCATTTTATATAAGTCACATTGATTTTTATTGTTTCCACCTATTCAAGCTTTGTGTAATTTTTTTATGTTATTACTAGAGAATAGACGATTATATTGATTTTTTTGTAGTTGGTGTCACTCCGGGGGTAAGTATGATAAACCATTCCTAAAAATTAAACTTCTTGTTTTTTACCATTTATTATTGAGATAAAAATCTGAAAAAATTATATTATATAAACCTTAGAAATAACTATGCACAGTTAAAATTTCATTGAGATATTTCAAATAGTTTTAAAGATAATGAATTTTAAAGTTAAGGGTTGCCACCCCCATATCTCCCTCATTACTGAGAGGAGGGGTTTGAAATTTGGTGGAAAAATGTTTCTATCAAAGAACAATAATTTACGAGGTAAGAGCATGGAAACGACGTTGGGGCACTTTTCATATAGTTAACCGGCTAGACCCTTTGTGATGAATGACATGAATTACAATATTCCCAACCAAAATTTATATATAAATTGAATAAAAGTAAGTAGCGTAGTACCTACCAATATAAAATTGGTATCATAACCTATATAATTAAGAATACGATTAAAGGCAGTGGTCTCTGATAATAATTATGTGCTGAATATTGTACCTTTATCGTCATAAGTTCAAATCCATTAAAAAATGTCCACATTTGTTACAAAAACATAAAATCTTACTTCAATAGGAAATATGCATATAACCCAAACAAATCTGAAATATTTTTTTATATTCTCTACATATAAATTAAATGTTTATGGCGGTTGCCGTTATCATTTATTTTGGTCTTTATTAACAACAAAAAAAAAAGGATTTTCTACTGCAAATTTTCTCCCGAATCTTGTAAAACGTGATCCCATTGGCTGTGTCGTCAAAAGGGTTTTATGACTCATAATGCCTACATGGCGAATTCCAGTGTTGTAGGGTCATCGAAAAATCAATAAAAATGGCATTTAATGCGTAACAGTGAAATATCCCTGCACTTAAAGTAGAAGGTTCCTAAAATCTTATTAATGTATATTTCAAGCCGAAATCGCTCCAGGAACCTTTAAATTTTGCAACAAAAACTTGCATTTTTGCGAAATTTTGACACATCTGATTAATAATTTCGAGTAAATTAAACTGCAATTCTGTGTTTTCATGGCAATCTTCGAAAGTTCAAAAATTTTCAAATTTTGCATGTCCCCGAAGCAAATAAACCTATTTATTGGTAACTTTAACGAAAAAAGAAGCGATTTAAATTAGTGGGAGGTATTCTTAGACAACTAATGGATAAAAAACACCCAAAAAGAACCACTAAATAAGGCAAATAGTGTGGAATAATATCGGTCAAAAATAGGATTTGTCGGAAATTCTGTTTTTACCCCTTAAATACGCTCCTGGATGACGCATTCGGTATTAATTTTAAAGTGTGATTATCCCTTTATAAGGTAGTGTTAAAAAATTGGAAAAAATTACATTGGAAGAAGACAGTGATTTAAATGTACCGATGTCGATGGCAAAAAAGTCAAAATATCGAAATTTAATCGGCGATTACTTCCTTCCTATTAAGAATGAAGAAACTAAATAATATGAGTATCATGTATTTCGACGAGCTCTTTCCGATGACGTATATGGGGTTTTAATTTGAACCATTTTCTCCTCACAAAAAATTAAAAACCGTGAAATATTTGGGTCAAATCGAAATTTACAGTTTTTCCCAAATATATCCATTTTCCAGCGATTTTAGGTTTAGGTAAATATATTGCATAAAGAAAGAACTTAAGATTTTAAAGTTTTACTGATGAATCCGTTTTTCGATCCGACGTTTTGTTTATTTTGATATTAGGTACCAAAGAGGGGTCTGCAAATGGCATTTTTCGACCTAAAAACATTCAAAAGAATTACTTGCGATTTTCCGATCCTCACCAGTTTCAATAGAGTTCTGAAGCTCCGGGTCCTCTACAACCTTCGAAATTTACATCGATTTAATTCACTTTTGTGACCTGCACCCGATTTCAACGGAAATTTAGACTTTGACGTTTAATAGCTCCAACAAGAAACATCCTGTATAACTGACTTTTTAACCGAAGCTAGTTGCACTGTTCTTCTATCAACCCAAAAAATTTGATTGCTCTCCCACTGACTGTTCCGAGAAAAACAAACCTGTTCGACTTTAGGTTAAGCTTTACGTTAACATTGATTGACATTTATTTTTGCTGATCTCCTGACGTCATTATTCACTATGGACAAATAAAGGGCTGATCTTTAAATTGTAATAGATTATGGCGAAAAATAAACATTTTTTGTAGCTAAATTATCCTAGTAATTTTCTTTAAAATATTTTTTTTGCATTGGTAATGACTTCCTTAAACGACTTATCCAATAAAAAAAATATGTGCATATTTCTTATTCCTTAAAATCAAATAATAGTCTCGACCTTTAATAATTAAACCCCGTCTATAAATTTGGAAGAGTTTGTTTTGCTTAACTATGATCCAAGAGGAAAATTAATCCCTGATTTCCCAAATGTTGTTGTTTATCCCTATCAAATTTTGTGATGGGAAACATGCAATCCAAAAAATACTTGTCAAATAAGACATGACTCTTATTTCAGCAATTTCCAAATAATGTATATTTGGCGCCAATAAGTTAAAATTGCTTAAAATAGAAATTATCTGACATGGTAATCATATATAATTTTTTATATAAAAAAACTATTTTGACAAGAACAAAATAAACTTTAAAGCACTGCTTCAGTATCTCACTTTGTCACCGAATTTTTGTAAAGTTGGAATTATTAAAGTCGTTGAAGCAGTTTTTTTTTATAAAAATAGTAATGTAAAAGTTAATTTTCGCCGAAAGAGATAACCGGCGCCTCGTTTGTCAAAAATACTCTAGGAGAAAGGAACAAGATCATTGTATCCATTTGTAAGTAAATATTCTCAATTACAGAACTGTGAGAATTTCAAATAAAAATCTATTTTGGCAGGAACAATGTTGCCAAATCGAAATCCGAGGATTTTTTCCTAATGTTTTATAATAAAAAAAATATATTATTGACAGTGTGATGTATAAATTTATTTATCAACACTGGCAGCCGAATCACATAATAAGAAATTCTTAATTTTATTATTTTCAAAAAGTAAGTGTAATTTAATAGATAGTTTATCGGGCGTCAGATAGTTGACAACGCTACAGAAGTTGTTTAAGCCATACAAACTGCGTATATCTTAGCCCAGGTGCTAATGATTCTCTAGTGTTAGGTAAGAGGGGCTTAAGTCAGAAATTCTTGTTTTCCAGAAAATTAAGTTAAAGATTGCATTACTGTTTGTAAATCTAATTATTACTTTTAGAAGTTGCGAAGTGGTTAAAAATCACTGTGAAACCCGACCCCAGGAGGTGGCAACTGCCTGCCTTGCCCCACCCCCCTATGGGCGCCCATGCATTAGAGATCGCACGATATGACTTTATTTTGCCGATACGATATATCGGCCGATACCGATATTTACGATGCCGATATACCGATACCGATAAACCGATATATCGTATCGGCAAAGACATTCGTACATGTTTCAATGTTTAGTTTTTATCAGGGTTGAAAAAAGTCATGACTTATAAAAAAAAAGTCAAGGCTTAAATCATGTGAATTAATTATTCATGCCAACCCTGGTTTTTATAACGTCGAATATAAATAAAAAATACAAAATACGGTTCTGAACCTCCAATTCGCTAAATCCTGTACGTGTTCCGTATCAATTTCCGTTTTTCGTTCATGCGTTTTCTGTTTGGGCGAAAACGAAAATCGGGGAAGTCCCGGTTTATCATTCCGGTATCACGCGGTAACGCGGTATAACTTATACCGCGTTACCGCGTGACGGAATGATAAACCGGGACTTCCCCGATTTTCGTTTTCGCCCAAACAGAAAACGCATGAACGAAAAACGGAAATTGATACGGAACACGTACAGGATTTAGCGAATTGGAGGTTCAGAACCGTATTTTGTATTTTTTTATTTATATTCGACGTTATACCGTATAACGTTTCTGATTGGAGAAGTTTCGGGGAAGTCCCTGTTTAATGTTTTCAGTATTGCTTTGTGAAATTCTGAATTTATTTCTCCGGAAAAAGGCCTCAGTTATACTCCAGTTATGTTATAAATGATTAGATATTATTAGTGGCATAGAAGAGGCACAAATGTATTTTATTTTATTATATTTACGAGTATTACCTTTCGTAGGTATATGCAGTAAGAATCCAAAATTCTTCGTTTTATATGTGCCGATATATCGGCAAGTTTCCTGCCGATACGATACGATACCGATAATCGGCAACAACCGCCGATATGCCGATATAACGATATCAATATCGGTATCGTGCGATCTCTACCATGGATATCTGGTATTTATCTTAGAGATGATAATTAGTATAATTACCCTTGTCATCAAATCCATGAGTTATTTCGTGACCAATAACTATGCCTATGCCTCCAAAGTTTAATGCTTTTGGGAAGTATTTATGATAGAACGGGGGCTGCAGTATCCCTAAAAATTATTTTTATAAAATCAGTTTAAATTTACATTTCGTTAAAATATATTATAACCTGCAGGAAACATTATTTGGTTCTTATTTCTGCTGTAGTATGCGTTTACTACAGCTGGAGAGGTACTCCATAGTGTTCTGTTAACTTCCGACCCAAGTCTTTTCTGTTCAATTCTACTTAGGTGTCTTAAGATACTTAAAACATTTTCAAAGAAATAATCTGGATGGATTTCTACGTCGTAATATCGCATAGAAAGTTCTAGAAATAAATGCATATTAAATAAAGAGCTGATGTGAGACTATTGTGATATTTATTTTTGTTGTGTCGGTTTTCGAATTAAGATACAGACCTCGGCTTTGCGGAAAATATTTCTTTTTTGAAACCTTTAAAATGAGGTACCACATGACATAGGGTTTCATTTAAAATTTTCGACTTCAATTCCCTAGTGTCACCCCTCAAGGGGATTGAAAAAGTTAATTTACATAAAAAAGTAGATTTGTTAACCAACAGGATACACATAAAATTTGGTGAATTTATCTTTACTAATAGCAAAGATATTTGCCCATACTAAGACTTTTCGCACACCCTATATAAATAGTTAATATTACTTCTGAAAGCGTCTTGTAAACATACTGGATTCAAAACGTCAGTCAAAATAACAGCTTTTTCATCGCCAACACTTTCCTGAAACTTATTGTTTTATTCAAGATGTCATTCCGTGTCTAGTAACAGTACGAAACTACGATAACCTAATATATTCTAATTCAAATTTTCTCTATTATATTTGCTCGCCCGATTGACATTATCAGTTCAGATCGATCCTGACTCTATTAGGGTGGGCGTTGAGCTATTTCAAATCGTTATCTAAATGTTGTTTTTCGACTTGAAATATCTATTATATATAGTATATATCAGTATAGAACAAACAGAAAGTATCAAATATCTTGGAATAATTATTGATAAAAATTTAAAATGGAATTTTCATAGTGAATATATAACTAAAAAATTAAGAATTCTTATACCAAAATTTAAACACTTAAAACAATTCTTAAATATTGATCAACTTGAAATATTATATTATTCATTGATACAGACACATTTAAATTATGGAATACTTGGCTGGGGAGGTATCAATAGAAATTATCTTCATAATATAGAAACAATACAAAAATATATTTTAAAAATTATTTATGGAAGAGATTATTTATATTCGTCTGACTTGTTATATAAAGAAAGCAAGAAAATGGATATCAGACAACTTTTTTCATATAATATGTTAATATATATTTTTAAAAATAAAAATAAAATTAACTATAATAATCACATTCATAACACTCGTAATAAAAATACAACCACATATAAAAACAGAGTTAACAAAAAAATTGGTCATAAAAATTTTATAAATATAATTCCATATATTTTTGATTTATTGCCAAAATCAATTAAAATAATTAAATCTTTAAATAAATATAAAAATGAAATTAAAAAATGGATATTATCAAATCCAAGACAAATAATACATAATATAATAAATAATTTATAAATACTTAATAAAAACCAACTAGATATTCATTATGATATATTGTAATTTCAATTCGGGATTATTAATAATCTAGTTGTGTCTGATATATTTATTATTATTACTATTATTGTAAATAAATTGTATAAAATTATTAATAATATTATATTTTGAGTCAACTCACAACAAGTGTATTACTTAGTGAGTCAAGTGTTTATATTGGCTTATTCAAAAAACTATATATATATATCTCAATTGTACATGTATCATATGAATTATTGAATAAACCTATTATTATTATTATTATTATTATTCCTGTGAAAAAGCCCATAATAGTATCAGTAAGAAGGCCTAAAATCAGAAGTAAGTACACACAAGAAAAGAGAATCTTAAATTAAGTTCAAAAATATTATCAAAAATTTTCACTAGGTTTAAAATAACATTAAATTCAAATACGAGTATAACTTTACTTTTGGACCTCCTCCAACTCCGGTATTTCCGCAGCGTTATAGTTTACCAGTGTGGCGTGTTTGGTCCTACTGATATTGTTATTATTTGGCTGCCCGTTGCGTTGCCATGTCGTATACGTATTTTCTAATTTCACTTTAATAAAACATCTGTGCTTGGTGTAGTTACTAAATGATTGTTATGGCTCTATAGAAGCTTTTAAAGAATTGGAAAATCCGTGACAGCGTCATAAAAATTTTCACTCTCGTTTCCCTCTAAAGCGATGTCACTATTTATCGGTGTGAAAGTAAGGAGGTCTTAAAATCAAACGTCCCATTTATCAATCTAAGAAAATATATTTTAATTTAGATGACTGCTTCCCTTTAAATCATTGACCAATTTATTTAAATGAAAATATGAAATGAATTGAATTAAGTAATTAAAAGAATTTGATTGCAACTACAGCGTTATCATGGGTTTCCTACTTTAAAAAATATTTTTCTGAATAACATCAAAGACAAGATTTACATAGTTATTTCAAAATATTTTTTTTACCGTAAGAGTTCTTTTTTTGCGTGTACGTGGAGTTCTATGGGGAAAAACGGGTAAATAACACTAGTTTACAAGAAAAATGTACCTCATGAAAAAAGTAATTTTCAAGCTAGTTCGAGGTCGCTGAAAACGAAAATGACAATCATTTCCTTTTCCAAAGAAGCGTTTGCGAAATATTCTCAAAAATCGTGTTTCTCGGCTCTTTTTCCAGTTATGGTCCAACATCTCGAGAACGGTAGACGTAATCGACCTACAATGTACACACATTTCGAGGTACGCTTCTTTTTTCACATAAATATTAATTTTGAGTCCAGTGGAAGAGTATTTTTTGAGTTACAGCTACTGAAGGTTGAAAAAAACTGTTTGAGCTTTTTTGAAAATTGCAAATTTTTGTTTGTTTTATTTAGTTATTAGGATTTTTTTTTTGATGTTTTTTGAATTGCATATTATGAAAGATTATTTCGTCATGAAAAGATATTGCCCAAGTTAGTTCAAATCGGTTGTAAAATATGTGGAAGATATTACTGATTAAGTGAATGCAGACGATTTCAGCTTTTGCCATGAACGCCCAGAAGTCCGAAGAAATTAGGTAAACTTTGATCATGTAATTAAGGTAGTAAAGCCTAACGTACTCATTTGAAACTACCACATTCTATGTTTTTAAGAGTGCTGTACAAGATGAAGTGGTTAAAATTTCGATTTGTTAACCAAGAAATTAAATATGGCGGCATTTGTGCGAAAAAATACACGGAAGAATCAAAGCCGAAATTTTCTCTTAGCGGGATTTCGTATCGAGAGAATTGTTCATGCTCAATAAAAAGATGCCTCAAATAAGATAAACTTGTGGATCTTTCGAAATATGATACGGAAAAATTTTCAGCAAAATTGTATCGAAGATAACCGCCATTTTGAGGCGGCCATCTTGAATTTTGCCATTATTTGAGCCATCTTTTTATTGAGCATGAACAATGCTCTCGATACGAAATCCTGCTTAGAGAAAATTTTGGCTTCGATTTTTCCGCGTATTTTTTCGCACAAATGAAGCCATATTTAATTTCTGGGTTAACAAATCGAAATTTTAACCACTTCATCTTGTAGACTACTCTTAAAATCATAGAATGTGGTAGTTTCAAATGAGTACGTTAGGCTTTACTACCTTAATTACATGAGCAAAGTTCACCTAATTTCTTCGGACTTCTGGGCGTTCATGGCAAAAGCTGAAATCGTCTGCCTTCACTTAATCAGTAATATCAAAGAAAATAATAGCTATGCTATTATTTTCTTTGGTAATATCTTCCACATTTTACAACCGATTTGAACAAACTTGGGCAATATATTTTCGTGACGAAATAATCTTTCATATGCCATTCAAAAAACATGAAAAAAATTCCTAATAACTAAATAAAACAAACAAAAATTTGCAATTTTCCAAAAAGCTCAAAAAATGCCGTTTTTTTCAACTTTCAGTAGCTGTAACTCAAAAAATACTCTTCCAGTTGACTCAAAAGTGATATTTATGTGAAAAAAGAAGCGTACCTCGAAATGTGTGTACATTTTAGGTCGATTACGTCTACCGTTCTCGAGATGTTGGACCATAACTGGAAAAAGAGCCGAAAAACCCGTTTTTTGCGAATATTTCGCAAACGCTTCTTTGGAAAATAAATGATTGTCATTTTCGTTTTCAGCGACTTCGAATTAGTTTAAAAATCACTTTTTTCACGAGGTACCTCGAATGAAGGTAAAATTTGTAAACTAGCGTAATCTTAAACATTTGGGTTCCACCATGGCAGACGTTATGCTGGATTTGGAAATAATACGCAGGGTACAAGCAGACTTAAGTAATCGAGAAAAAGTCTCCGGTGTGCAGTGTGACCGTAGAATCAATGCAAGAAAAAGCAGGGCCGTCCCTAGGGTTTTGGCCGACTCGGGTAAACTGGGGTATTTCCGGGGGCTGAACGATCAAGCAAAAATTGTCACTATATACAGAGTGTGAAGGTAACTGAAAGCATAGCTTTTGCACAGAAAAAGTGTTTAGGAAGTTACAGATAACGAAATCCCAATAACCGCCGCAATGATAAGGCAAGTTAGGTCTGGAGATGTCGGTGATCTAAAAAAAAACTGTTCCTTATATTTACCTGTGTCATTTAAAACAAAATCCGGGAAACCAATTTTTAAATCCATGTTATTAATTTTCATTCTAGCATATTCCTTGGTATGCGGATCTAACCAAGAATTTTCTTTCAGTAAGTCCTTGAAGGATTTCGTTAGTGCTTGGGTCATTTGAATAGTATCCTTTTTACTGGTCTGATCAAAATATTTTCTTACAAAAAGAGCACCTATGGCCATGCCCATGTGGGTGTTTACTTGAGTGACACAAAATTGCCACCTGGGAGGTTGCTTCTCTCGTCCATAAAGCATGAAGTTAAACCGTTGTTTGATTTCAAGGAATCTTGAGTCTATTTGCAAATTACATTTTAACTATAACAGTTGCGAAAAATAGCAACCGATGGGGAAATGGTCACATTAGGACCACATGCCTCTAAAAGAGTAGAGCACCGACTACTTATCAATGAAATATTTTAGTTGCTTATTTGTAATTTGTACTGTTCAAAAGCAATTGTGTATCATACAATTAAAAATTGTAATTAGGAAAATGTTTCATGACCGTTTCCTGGTTTTCATTTTATGTGCTAAATACTGGCCTAGAACTCTAAATAATTTATTTAAGATATGTTTTTTAATGGTGAAACAATACAACCAAGTGTGATTCATAGTACACAGTATAAAGAACATACATATTGGAAAATGCATAACTTACGGGATTTAATTGAGGAGTGCTGAGCAAAAGACAATAAATCCACATTTTAAAAATTTACAGATAAAAATATAAAGTAATTATACTTGAATTAATCTATTATTAATTTACAACATTAATTTAAAACATCTACTTTGATCAAAGGATAATTCCAATGGGAAATGTCGCAATAATGTCGCCCAACTAAGCAAACTGATGTAAATCTAGCTGAGATTAAGCAAAATTTAATAATTTCCGTAAAATGACATCGGTTCAGAAGTATTTTAACTGCTTTACCATTTGCTTTAGGGTCATATTTGCCAAGATATTAAACGTACGTTTGTGGTTAGGGGGTCTGGTTAATTGTCGTTCCGTACGACGTAAGATACTTTGGCCACATACTTTATTAACACTCTGTATAGTAATTTTAAAATAAAAACAAAACACAGTTTATGCAGATGACACATAAAAGTATAAGAAGTAAAAATAATTTGAATTCTTTTACATATGTACTATGTACTTAAATGAATCTTTCAGGGTTGCCATATCACGCGTTAAACATTATTTTTAGGAAAAATACTGCGATAATCCTGGAAGCGTTAATTTACTGTTTTTAACATATTTTATAATTTATTTATCGCGGGATTTAAGTGCCCAATCCCGGGATTTTTCGGGACTGAATTTTTAACGGGATTTCGGGATCCCTGGATTGCAAGCCCTAGTTTCTACCCATAATCTAGATCCAGTAAATCTTCTTCTTACCAGCCATTGTGAGCCATACTTAACATCTGTATGGGCTCCCCTTGGTCGTTCAGATCATGGCCTCATTACCGTCTCTTGTCCCATACATCCCCCGTTCGTTGAAATCATGCCAGAACGCACGACCTGGCACTACAATTCTGCCGACTGGGATGATCTTCGAAACTTCTTCTCTGCTTGCCCTTGAAACCCTATCTGCTTTTTCACCCCCGATCCCTCCGAAATTTTCTCTCATATCACAGATATCATTCAAGCAGGTATTGAAAGTTTCATTCAACATATCCGCAAGAAACCGAAACTCTACCATCAAAAGCCATGGTTCTCCAAGGCTTGGGATAAAGCCAGGCTTAAAAAAGTCCAAGCTCACAAAAGGTATCTTTAAAATCCTACATCCGAAAACCGTCAAATTTTCACCGAAGCAAGAAATTAATACAACCATGGATCTATTATAATATGGATTCGATATCCGTATACTGTGAGCGTATCGAACGTGAAGCCTTATATAATATAAATATTTTGTTGTTTGTTATTCTCTTGAGAGAGCAGTTTACGAACTACGAACATAGACAAGACTACGAATTACTACGTAATTGAATCAAGAATGGTAGTAGAAAGAGATAAAATAGCATTGGAGTGTTGGAGCTCAGAAGTGTTGTTGTCTGCTGGGTGCTTAGGAAGAACGTCTGGGAACGCTCGGTTACACGTACGTCTTTGTCTAATGAACTAGAAAAGAAAAAGTGCGACGTATAGATTTATATAGATTTATAAATGACTCAGAGCGACTTTAAATAAACGCCTTTAGAAATAACCTAACATAACATAACCTATAAATAATAAACCCTTTTTAACTTAAATTTATTACTATTTAGCAGAAAAATAAAATATTTTGGGCCTTTTATTACTTTTAGTAAATCTTGTGATGCTTCTAACGTATTTTTGTACAAAAATACAAGGTAAAATAAGATGTGGCCAATGTTTACAAATTGTGTTTACAGTGTCGTTTAGAATGGTTTGTTTTGGCTTCAAAGAATGTGAAATCATCCCGTATCCAGTCCTAATAAATCCATGAATACAACCAAACTATCTTAAAGCCCAGAAATGCTTAACAACCACATAAAAGATAAAGTGCTTTCCTGTTCTAACGGCAGCAAAGCTTTCTGGTCACTTACCAAAAACATTAGTTAAAACTTCTGTAGAAGCATTTTCCTCCCCTGGCCTCTGACAACGAAATTATCTCCTCCTCTAAAGGGAAAGCTGAACAATTTGCCAAAAACGTCGCTGCCAATTCCACCCTAATCCCTCACGCCAATTTTTCTTTTCCAACCGCTACGTCTGTACCCCACAAAATGCCCGACATAATACTTAAGGTCAAACAAGTTCAAAAAATTCTTCTATCCCTTGACACCAAAAAGTCCTCCGGCCTGGATGGCATACCAGCAACTGTTCTAAAAAAATGCGGTCTAGAACTTGCACCCATCCTCAATCCCCAATCAAACTCGTCTTTTTCAGATCTCTTATGATAAGGGTATCTTCCCAGATAGCTGGAGGACTGCTCGTGTGCAGCATGTCCCGAAGAACAGTACCAGGACTTCTCTCTCTTGTCAGAAAAGTTATGATGAAAGCGATCTACTTGCAAATTCTAAAATATTTAGAAAAACACAAAATCATCCATGACAAACAGTATAGATACAGTATGGACACCAAAGATCCACAGCTGATCTCCTTAGCTTTGTCACACATAACTGGAACAAATCTCTCGAATTGTATAGCGAATCTCAGATTGTTGGTCTTAATATTTTCAAGGTTTTTGACCAAGTATAGCATGCCGCATTCCTCAACAAACTACCTTCTTACGGTCTTCCTACCAAACTATGTACCTGGATCGGTAGCTTCTCCTCTAATCGGCGCATATCTGTTTTGGTTGACGGTCACTCATCTAACTTCCATCCTATCAATGCTGACGTCCCCCACGGTTCAGTCTTGGCACCAACCCTGTTTCTTCTTCACACTGATGACCTGCTCTCTTCAACTGCCAATCCCATCCTCAGTTATGCTCTTCACTCCAATATTCATTTTTTCCAGACAAGTCTCGAATCAAAAGCTGGATAATAGACGCAGATCTATGCACCTATCCCTTTCCCGAGATCTTCAATTAATATTATACTGGCGTGCCAAGAACTTCGTTCAGTTCAACTCCTCCAAGACACAGTCTTGCTCCCTGTCACGCAAATAATCCGGCAACACTTACCCCTTCCCCATGAAACAGCAGGACAATGAAACGTTTGATCTTGTTGGCATCACTCTCGAACATGATCTCAGCTGGCACAACTACATTACTTCAATAGCCACATCGGCAGCTAAAAAGCTTGGTTTTCTCTTTCGAGCCAGAAAATACTTCTCCCCTTCCAACTTATACACTCTCTGTGTTTTATGTTTCCCAAATAAGACCCAACCTAGAGTACTGCTCGCATATCTGGGGAACAGCATCACCTTCGATACTTAACATCCTTGATTCTATCCAAAAGAGAGCCATTCGACCCATCAATGACTCAGTCCTCACAAAAAAACTCCCTTCTCTCGCTCATCGCCGCGCTGTTGGGGATTTATCCCTTTTCTACCGATACTTCCACAGATTTTGCTCTGAAGAACTAGCTAGTATTATTCGACCCTTGACTGTTCCTAACAGAGCAACACGAGGCGCGTTACGTATGCATCCCTTTACTGTCCAGCTACAAAAGTCTAGAACAGACCACTTCTCTAGGTCATTCATACCTAGGGTCTCCAAATTATGGAACAAATTGCCTGCAGATGTATTCCCTTTCCATTCCAACCTCCAATCCTTTAAATCCCCTATCAATAGACTACATTTCCCTTCTCTTCAGATGCCCATGGTACGTTAGTACTTAGGCTTCAAGTCTACGTGGAATGTCTTAGATAAAAAAAAATAACGAGGTTCTTTCTAAATCTTCGAACTGCGTTTTCAATTTTAAATCCTTGTAATTCGTTGCAGGCTTGTGTAATTATGATTCTTAATTCATTGGCAGTTGAAGGTCGGTCCATATAAACAATTTCTTTTATTCTTCCCCATATATAGTAATCTAAAGGGGCGAGGTCAGATGACCGTGCAGGCCAATTTGTAAATAATTGTTTGTCATTGTAAGTAGCCCAATCCATCTATTTGTGAAATTTATGTTAAGCCATTCCCTTACTGTCGCGGAAAAATGACAAGGCGCTCCGTCAAGTTGGAATATTAATATATGCCTTGTTGCTAATCGCAACTCTTTAATTAAGTCCATAAATTCTGTTTGTAAAAAAATTTAGAAAAATCAAAGAGGACCAGTCTCAAAATCATATTTCCCACAATACCACAGCATAAGTTTATTTTTTCTGAAGTTTGGCTTTTGCATTCAACCACCCAGTGAGGACTTTCGGTGCTCCAATAGCGAGAGTTTTACGACGAAAAAATGCCATTTGTAGTAAACGTCGCCTCATCGGAAAACAATATTTTATAAGCAAAATTTCTATCATCCTGAAAATGATCCATTATTCAAAAACAAAAATCTAGCCTAGTATTATTGTCTACCCAAGATATCTGCAACCGGAAAAATAGTTTAAAGAATGCAAGGGACGGCTTAAACAACGTTGCGTTTGTGAACCACATGTGGTAAGAAAAGTTTAAATCTTATTAACGAAAAATTAAACAGTTTTTCCAAACTGGTTTACAAACAATTATAGGTAACGTTCTTTAAGTCTTCCATTGCATTCTTTAAATTCTTTTGCCGGTTGCAGATATCTTGGGCGGACTATATCTATACCTCCTGGTAACCACGAATGTATAAATTTTGGTTTGACTGGTTTGCAGATTGTAGTGGTGCTTTTTTTTAAACTTTTCTTATAAAATTAACATTACACCCCAAGTCACGGTGTTGCTAATTTAAACTTACTCTAGGATATTCCTGTACATAAGGTAGAACATCTAATTCATCTTCACTTCCATTACCCTATTCATTTCTTGCTGGATCATTAAATTCTAGAAAGTTTGGGGAACAAGCTTTAAATTTTGCTATAATGCGAGCTACTCTGGAATGGGTGATATTTTCTCGTTCAGGATGATTTGCATTAAATTCGTCTGCAGCATCTCTAAATGACCGGTAATTATTGCCCACAATAAGCACAATTTCTACCTTTTCTTGGTTACTCAGTCGCAATTAATTTTTAAGAATGACATTGACATAAAAAAAAATTTATATATTTTTTTGTTCGTAGGTGATTATACATCTTGATATTAAATTTGATTCTAAACAACTTTTTTCAATATTTTTTTTTATATCTTATAAATTAGTGGTACTTTATTCTTAGCATAATAGCACATTTTCTTATTTTTTGCCACCCTGTATGGTTTTTCTGTGATTTTCT
This sequence comes from Philopedon plagiatum, assembly GCA_963971165.1. Taxonomy (NCBI): domain Eukaryota; kingdom Metazoa; phylum Arthropoda; class Insecta; order Coleoptera; family Curculionidae; genus Philopedon; species Philopedon plagiatum. Next base: position 95,778,079 of record OZ020192.1, on the reverse strand, counting down.
CACGGATTGGGCACTTTTTAAGGTACATACCTAAGCAAAACGTTTTATAAAGAATAAGTTTTTTTCATAAATACGAAGATAAAAAACTTCTCCATGTATTGCCAATATTTAATCACACGCTTTATGCAGATCTAAATTCAAGTGGTGATAAATATTTAACATCGAAATAAAGTATTATCCATACCTAGGATGGATCATCAAACCCAAAACAGGCGCATTTGTGCAGGTTTGCTCAGGTTTTTTAGGCTTACTCAGGATCTTTTTCAGTCTTGTTTAATTAACATTTTCCAAACTATTTATAGTTCTAAATTCAAATCGTAATAAGAATAAGTAATAAATATTCGATAATAAAATAATATTTTGTGATGACTGAAATGCATGAACCAGTGGCGGTCGCAGCTTTTTTCAAAGGGGGGGCGGGCGGTTTAGTAGGTGTTGGGTTGGCCCAATCGTCGGGTTAGTGTGTTACAAAATTACCTATGTATATTCAAAATTTCTATTAAAAAAGCATGCATGCAATTTTATCTACGCCACAGTCAATTCTAGAGACGTGTACTGCCTGCACCAATGGTTTTAAATTTTTTGTTTTACCCGCATCGATCATTTATTATTTCTTCATTCGTTAAAAATAGTGCCTTGGGTTAAGAGGGTAAGGGGGGGCGGTCGCCCCCACCGCCCCCCCCCCCCCCCCTGGGACCGCCACTGCATGAACAGATACATACTAATCATATTAAAATAGTTTGGTAATATATCTATTATTCTGAAAAAAAAAAAGATTATTTAATAACCAACTACATTTGTTGGCGTATGTCAATCAGCAAATAATCGTATTGAAATAGATTGGTGATCACAATTTGATCACAAATCTGTTCCGGAAACAAATTTGATTATTTAGTAACTAAAAACGAAAAAATTTGGTGATTGATTAAGTTATACCCATGGATTTATTAAATAAAAGGATACGGGGTGATGTAACATTCTTTGAAGCCAAAACAAACCATTCTAAGCGACACTGTAAACACAATTTGTAAACATTGGCCACATCTTATTTTACCTTGTATTTGTGTACAAAAAATACGTTAGAAGCATTACAAGATTTGCTAAAAGTAATAAAAGCCCTAAATTACTTTATTTTCTGCTAAATAATAATAAATTTAAGTTAAAAAGGTTTTATTATTTATAGGTTATGTTATTTCTAAAGGTGTTTATTTAAAGTCGCTCCGAGTCATTTATAAATCTATATAAATCTATACGTCGCACTTTTTCTTTTCTAGTTCATTAGACAAAGACGTACGTGTAACCGAGTGTTCAGACCGAGGTTCAGCCGTTTTCCTAAACAACCAGCACAGACAGCAACACTTCTGAGCTCCAACACTCCAATGCTATTTTATCTCTTTCTACTACCATTCTTGATTCAATTACGTAGTAATTCGTAGTCTTGTCTATGTTCGTAGTTCGTAAACTACTCACCCAAGAGAATAACAAACAACAAAATATAAGGCTTCACGTTCGATACGCTCACAGTATACGGATATCGAATCCTTTTATTATTATTATTATTATTATTATTATTTTATATAATAAATCCATGGTTATACCCATATTTATAAAATATATTTACGATTTAGCATATAATTCAAAAATTGCATAATATGCAGGGCGCTTCATTAAAGTTTGGTAAGTTGCCTGTTCTGAAATATCTTACCTAGATTATTAAGCCTGTGTCGAACAAATCTCCAAATCAAATAATTTTGAAGGATTCTATTATCAGTGTTACTTAACAAATAAACCAGTTCCAAAAAATATTTTACACTGTACACTGCTACTGGTGTACGGAGACTGACATTTCTCCCTAAAATAAATTGTCAAATCTTTAGGCACTGATGGATTTAGAATGTGGTCTAGACATAATCAAGCTACGGTTAATTTTTTTAAAGCAGTCCCTCGGGTTTTATTAGGAGTATAAAGATAAAATTTTACATAGGTACATTTTTTAAGTTAATTTGCCAGTTATGCCAAAAAATCTCCAACAAACCCGACATAGGGTTAAATATTTGACATGTAAAACCCTATGGACCGCTTTAAAAAAAATACACTCTATACTTTTACCTAAAACTATATTAAAATAGGTTTCCCAATTATACTGCGGAAAATACATTGTCATAGACGAGAGGTCAGTTTTTAGATAAATATCTGATATATTTCTTCTTTCTTCTGAAGAAGCCATTATTTGGGCAAGCAGTGTTTCAAAATCTACCATATCGTCCACATCTTTTTCAATTTCAGTAAGGTTTGCTCCAAGAAGTTGTGCAGTGCTTAGAGTTAATATTTTATAAGCCCGAACGTACTTTATGTTTTTGGGGTCTAAGAAATATTCCCTGGTGGGTAATCCAAGACTTGTTTGATCTAAGTGGACGATATACTGGTTTGCATTTTTCATATCTGGGCCAACCCACTGGGATATAATTACATCATTGTTTAGTAAACGAAGCCTGAAATCATTTCATATATGTATATATATATATATATATATATATATATATATATATATATATATATATATATATATATATATATATATAAAGTAAAGTGACCAAATATGGAATAGGTGCTTAATATGGAATATCGATTTATTTTAAAAACTATTTGCGCCATTTACTAACTGAAGACTGATACATCAACAAACGCTTATTTTTGCATTGCCGCGAAGTCTTCGTAGCCATGTTTGCATTGGTATGGATCATACCGCCAGTAAACACTTATGCTGATATTGAAAGTTTATTTCCTGGCAAGTATTTTTCTGTTTTCTGATAAGACGTCTCAGTTTAATTGAATTCCTTTGATTGCATGCCTATCCTCGAATGTCATTGTTTTTATTGTTGGCATTGTTAATCGTTAATTTTATGTTTTTAGCAAAAAAACAAGGTTCAAGTTAATGTGAGGTTAGTGCCAAATATGGAATACACCTGAGCAAACCTGAGAAATCTGGATCCAGCGTATATTGTGCAGTCACTGGGCACACGAAGAATTCTCAGGTGCACTGAGCGAGCATTTTGTTTGTGACTTTCTCAAATAACTTGTGTTTGTGCCTTGCACAATTAAAGTCTCTTTTTGTTTGTAAGAAAGTCGTTTTTCAGTTGCTTAAACGTTTTTTTTTTCAATTTGCTTAGATGTTATATTTTCTTTGAAAGCAGATAGTTTTCTGGTTGATGTGTTTGTAGATACTATTATTTTTTAGGATTAAATAAACGTTTATTTAACATATTTTATTTATTTAATAAGGTATTCCATATTACGCTTAAAAATATAACACACAGAAATATGCAACTTTTTGTTTATTAGCTCATAATTTCTGTTATAAGAAATTTAATCCCTTATAACCCCAAAAATATTTTCAGATGATCCTTAATAAAAGGTTTTAGTAATATAACAAACCATTTTTGCACAAAAGAAAAATTTTACACATAACAAAATGGTATTCCATATTTGGTCACTTTACTCTATATATATATATATATATATATATATATATATATATATATATATATATATATATATATATATATATATATATGTATATATATTAGGGTGCTTCGCTTTAGACGACTATTTTTTTTGGTCCATTGACGGAATAATGTTACAAACACATAAAAAAACATTCGCACCAAAGATAAGCTCTTAATTTTAATTGTAAGTACTCGCGCAATGAATTTGAAAATTTCCCATTTAATAAACATGTAAATTTTATTTATTTTTTTTTCAATTATCTATAGCTTTGCGACATTTCATGATATTTAATTGGCAATAGATGGAAAGTACAGAGGAATCTTTCCTCTTTAAAAGTGCCTGTAGCCAATTTATGTTTTGTAACCGACCGCGCGACCTCGCCATTGAAGCCAATTTTTTCTCGAATTTCATGTTTTTTTTTATTTTTCTCGTAAACCACTAACTTTACAACAAAATTGTATGGAAGTTTTTTATAGGGAATTCAATTTCCCACAAGAAAAGTTATGTAAGCTATAACCGTAGAGCTGGTAGTTTTCGAGATAAATCCAATTAAACATCTCAAAATTTGAAAAATCGCTGCTTTATCCAAGATTTTAGTACTTTTTAATGAAATCATTGCTGAAAAAATACATAATGTATAAGAATGAAATAGAAAAATATATATTACACATTGGTAAGTAATCACCAAAAATATTTCGTGTAATATGAAGCCGTTTCTTATTACCGTATGCTAGATTTCAATACTAAATATTATGGCTGAAGAAATATATACCTACTTAATATATACTGGTAAATACATATTTACCAGTAATACGGTAATAATAAACGGCTTCATATTACACGAAATATTTTTGGTTATTACTTACCAATGTGTAGTATATATTTTTATATTTCATTCTTATACATTATATATTTTTTCAGCAATGATTTCAGTAAAAATACTAAAATCTTGGATAAAACAGCGATTTTTCAAATTTTGAAATGTTTAATTGAATTTATCTCGAAAACTACTAGCTCTACGGTTATGGCTTACATAACTTTGTTTGTAGGAAATTAAATTCCCTATAAAAAACTCACATACAATTTTGTTGTATGTGAGTTTTGTAGTGGTTTACGAGAGAGAAAAAAACATGAAATTCGAGAAAAAATTGGCTTCAATGGCGAGGTCGGTTACAAAACATAAATTGGCTACAGGCACTTTTAAAGAGGAAAGATTCTTCTGTAATTTCCACTTATTGCCAACTAAATATCATGAAATGTCGCAAAACTATAGATAATTGAAAAAAAAATAAAGAAAATTTACATGTTAATTAAATGGGAAATTTTCAAATTCATTGCGCGAGTACTTACAATTAAAATTAAGAGCTCATCTTTGGCGAGAATTTTTTTTATATGTTTATAACATTATTCCGTCAATGAACCAAAAAAAAAAATAGTCGTCTAAAACGAAGCACCCTAATATAATATATCAATATCATTTTTCAAAAGAATATCGGAAAACTGTAATACCTAAGTAGACCTGATCTAAATCATGAACAAGCTTTTTTATTAAATCAGTTGCCAGTTATTATTATGCCGTAGTCACTTACTGTATCAATCGTCAATTTTTTAGTGGCTATTCAGACTCTCCCAGGACAAAATTCTGATTGCGTCTTTGTACAGGGCGTGATAGTGTACACGCTGGCTGGCGTAAAAATTGATGTCGCTTTATCCCTGCTGGGGATTAAAGTAATTTAAAAAAAAGGTGTTTACCTTGCTAGAACTTTAAACAGGTCAAACTTTTTCTCCGACCATTCCTTAGAGAGTATCGGCCAACCACCCAATATTTCTATAATTTCTAGAAGAGGCTTCTCGCCTCTTCTTAAAATAGCTTCTTCATTCATACAAGATTCATAAAAATGTTTAACTTTTATTGTAGCGTCCAGTGTACTGTTTGGTGCGCGCCTGGTAAGAAATAATTTTTTTAAAAGTGGTTTGTTCAAATTAAGACTGTTCTTTGGAAGGTCGGTTTTATTTTTAAAAATTTCGTTTAGAACAAAATCTAGGTTTTCTCTAATTATTTCAAATGTGTCATAGGTAGAACGATCAGGAGGTATTGTAAAATAATTTTTCCAATTTCCGCAAGCATAGCTGTAAAAATCACTGCACGGGTCCACTTCAGGATTCATATATTTTTGCATAATTTTACCTGTAAAAATACATATTAAATTTAAAATATTTTCATGATCAAAAAACGGGATAGGCGATAAATTTTAATATTTTGCAGCTTTTCTGAAAAATGTAGGTAGAACAATGTGCGAGTCAAGAACTTCAGGAAAAAAGAACATATTTGTGTTCTTTTGTATAATGAAAATGATCTTAAATCTATATCATAATGTAGAGCACGTAATATTTTTGATACATGTAGCCTATAGTTGCTGATTCATTGCGATCCAGCAAAAATTATAATATACAAAAAATAGCGACGTCTAACCTACAGAATTTTGTCATAATGACAACTTTGTATTGTACTCCGTTTGCTGGTCTATAGAATAATTCAAGAAGCTTGCAACAAATGTGAAATTATTTTATTCGCGAGTTTATCGAAGTGTAAATTTTGCGAAAAATTGATGCATAAATACGTAAAAACAAAATGAACCGTCATCAAAATTGTAAATAGCCAAATAGCGTGCAGAAATTTAAAAATTGCCTAAAAGAAGTCCTACGACTTTTGCTAATAACATTTCGTCATATTAATAAAAATAAAATATTAGTAACTGAAACCAGTTTTACAATAGAAAGAGAATCGAAATTTTCATTATAAAATTCTATAGGTTTTGACGTTATCTCTCAGTCTATTATGAACATCAAACTTTATTAATTTTTTTTTGGAATTTTGTTTTGCTCGTGAATATAAAAATAATCTAAAGTTTTTTATTTACTATGAAGACGTACTCTAACCTTACTTTGTAACATTCTTATTTCTTCTTTACTTTTTTGATTGTGCCAAAATATTTGCTGTTCCTCTTTACCACCCTTATTTTTACAGTTCTCCTTAATTTCTTCTTGGTTGCTTAATTCTTCATTTTTGTTAGAATTTGTTATATTAATTGAAACAACTAATATTGACTTATCGTCTTCTGTTTCTAAGCCTTCAACATCGCTTTTATTTTTTATATCTGGTAACATAGAAAATGAGTCATTAAATGACGTTAAATTCAAATTTTCTGCTTCCAAAATACGATAGTCATTGTCTTCAAGTATTACCTCATTTTTATGTAAACAGTATTTCTCTTGCGGACCAAATAATTCGCAATTAAAACTTCGTTTTTTATGGGGTTCTTGATGCGATGGTTTTAAGAATATCACTACTTCTGGAAGGTAAATTGTCTTTGTATCTTTTAATATTTCTTTTTGATCTTCATGTTCTAACACTTCAGACTTCTCGTACTGGTCAATACCTCGTAGGATATTGTGGCCTTCAATATAATGTAAAAATAGAATAAAACATATCACAACCATGTCAGTTGATTTGCCGCAGTTTGTGTCAATAAATGTCATTGTACCTACCTATTGTAGTCATACATGTAGGTAGGTACCAAGTACCAAAAAAAAATGGCGTGGGTTTATTTGGTCAATTATTTGCTAGCAACATTTATTTGCAAAGGGTTCCATATAGCAACTGATGATTCATAAATTATTTTGAATTTTGACCAACAATAGGGAATATGCATATAATCCAAATAAATCTGAGATATTTTTTTATATTTTCTACATAAATTAAATGTTTATGGCGGTTGCTGTTATCCATTTATTTTGGTCCTTATTAACAAAAAAAGGATTTTCTACTGCAAAACTTGATCCCATTGGCTGTGTCGTCACAAGTGTTTTTATGACTCATAATGAGTACATGGCGAATTCTAGTGTTGTAGGGTCATCGAAAATTAAAACAATGGCATTTAATGCGTAACTCATACAATGAAATATCCCTGCACTTAAAGTAGAAGGTTCCTAAAATCTTATTCATGTACTTATATTTCGAGCCGAGATCGGCCCAAAAACCTTTTAATTTTTCAACAAAAACTGGCATTTTTGCGAAATTTTAACACATATCTTAATAATTTCGAGTAAATAAACGGCAATTCTTTGTTTTCATGGGAATCCTCGAAAATTCGAAAATTCAAAAATTTTCAAATTTGGCATGTCCCCGATGCAAATAAACCTATTTAGTTATAACTTTAACGAAAAAATAAGCGATTTAAATTAGTGATAGGTATTCCTAGATAATTAACGGATAAAATAAACCCAAAAAGAATCACTAAATAAGGAAAATAGTGTGGAATGTCGGTTAAAAATAAGATTTGTCGGAAAAAATCAAGAAAATTAGGTTTTTACCCCTTAAATACGGTATTAGATGGCCCATTCGGTATTAAGTGTATTCCTGGCTACGCCCCTGTCTCCGCTAGAAGCAAGATTGTCTATGTTTTGGAATGTATAAATTAAAGATTTTAATAAAAATATAGATGGAAAAGTAAGTATTTTGTTATTTCTGGAAGTTTCCCTGCAAGACTGATTATAAGGTAAATCAAATATTAATATCAATTTTTTTGGCACCTAAAAACTCTGTTTAAATATATTCATAAATATATTCAATGACCGCAGACAACAATTTTAGATGAAATAACAGAATATACTAGTGAACAGTATATATTGAGAATAATCCTCACGCCAAGACACTCTTTAATAGAGTTTAACACGTAAAAAGCCTTATTCAGTTTTTTGCAAATATAGTCAATATTGTCGCACCAGGACATGTGACGGTCCAAGACCATACCCAAATACTTTACAGACTGTGAAATCTTTATCTTAGCAGAATCAATATAAAGATTCACATTGCTATTGATTCTATGCTTGTTAAAAAAAACTCCATAAAAACAGTCTTCCCATGATTTATAACTAGTCTGTTCTGAAAGCACCATTGTTGAAAGCTTTCTAGGACAGTTTCTAATTTTCGCTGTACCTCAATAGTATTAATATCGCTAACAATAAGAAAAATATCCGCGTACAGCAAAACCTTTATAAAGTTAATATACTCTGTATCATCATTGATAAATAAAAGAAATATGTAAACTGGCCATTTAGGAATAAATTATTGTAAATTATTTCTAGTTTCCAAAACTAGCTGTATTTTTTTGCTTCTATAACAATATTTCATTTACAGAATCTGATAAAACTAGAGAAGATAGTATTTCAGACGAAGAATCAGATAATGATTCAGATAGTACAAGCATCACAAGTGAAACTCCCAAATACCGACCCAGAATTTCGTCTATATCAATGTCCAAGCAAAATCATTACGGTAGTTTTTATTTAAGAATGGGTGCCGTCGGTAAGTGAAGCCAAGTTATTAGTAAAACGTGCTAGCTCGTTCTTATAAATTTATTTATTGTTTATTAAGGATAATAAAGGGATATGATGCATATAAAGAGGTGGAGAAAGAGTTAGTAAAGCGATTAAATTACATTATAAAATAATTTAATCAAATCAAAAATATTAATAACTCTGAAAACACTCTGATCAACTAAATTTTCTTGATCATAACTTTCAATGTTACGATTCGCATGTTATTCTAATGTAAGATAAAAAAAACGTCCTCAAAGTATGCCGTGGAATCTATGACGCATGTCTTGAATTATTACTCTTGAAAGGTAACATAGGTGAATGAAAAATAAAACTGACAGGTTCTGAAGTTTTTATTTTTAAGAAAATTACATTCTTGTCATTGTCATTACATAATACAGAACTTAAAAAAAAACATATACAAGAAAGAAACTAAAAATTATAAATTTAAACTAAATGAGAGAGGGGTCCACCTTCTACCAAACATGTTCTCATTCTCCTTTTTACAGCATCAAAAACATTGGTGAGCACTTGGGGGGAGTTATTAATCCTCTGAAATTTATTTGTAATTCTAGCCCGTAGGTCTTCTAAATTTTCACAAGAGGTTTTGAAACCCGAGTATTAACGTGTGGCCATAAAAAAAAATGTCGTACGGCGTGAGATCACAGGACCGTGGTGGCCACCTAACTGGCATATTACGACTAATGATTCGGTCTTCGAAAAATTCTTTCAAATAATTTAAATTATCAAGAGTTACGTGAATTGGTGCGCCGCGCCGTACTGCTGGAGGTTGCTTTGTCACATCTCTTTATTGTCTAATGCGTTTACAAAATTTACTAAAATTCCATTACGGTATCGCGTCGACTTCAGAGTCCCTTCAAAAAAATCGATCCAATTAACCTTCTTTTCGATATGGCCGCCCACACACCAACTTTCTGTGAATGCAGAGGCTTCTCTATAAAGAAATGTGAATTATCAGAACTCCACATTCTCATTTGTTGAGAATTTACGTAACCAGAGAGGTAAAATCATGCCTCGTCAGTAAAAAAAGGTTTTTTCAAATACGTTTTTATTATTATGCAAATTACCCATAAACCACCCTGAAAATTGCATTTGCTGCGGCTTCTCGTTTGGTAACAATTCTTGAACTGAGCTTAGATGAGACGATAAGTGTGCATCTGCAAGTCACATTTTAGGATTGTATTGCAGGTTCCGTAGGATACATTTACTTGCTGTCTTAAAAGCCGAATAGGGTTTTGTGGGTGTTTATTAACAATTTGCCTCAATTCCTCTACTTTTTGTGCAGTGCGAACTTTGGATCTCTCACTGCCTTCCTTTCTATTCACATTTCCTGTTTCTCTAATCAAAGCCACAGATTTAGCCAAAACTTGGCGAAACTGAGTACCTTTTACCTAGTTACCTTTCAAGAGTAATAATTAGTAGTAAAGTAGTTAGTTTAATTTGTCAGTTAAGCCGGTTTTACATTCGTATAATTTTCAGTGTATTTAAGCGGGGTTTACACATGCAATGATTTATTGGCGCCAGTGACATCTGGCGCGCCAAAAAACCTAAAATGCATATGTAAACATTTACTGGCGTGCAAGCTTCGTCCATGCATGCACGGATTAGAAAAATTGGTAGCCTTCCAACTATGCGCCAGTTAATGTTTCAAACGCCAGCAAAATAAAATTTGCAAAATATAAACACCTTCATGCATGTCAATTTTATATTATTTTTTCACGGTACAGGCACGCAGATAGAGAATACGTGTAAGCGTTCACTGGCGTGAAAGTTCAACTGGCGGTAGGACTGGCGCTACTAAATCTTTGCATGTGTAAAGTCCCCTTTTCAGGACGCCAACATAAATGCTGAACGTTATTTAGGTTATCTGTCAAATTTACACATTTTATGTTGCAATCCTAAAATTTTTGGAGAAATACACGGAAAACTCCACAGGTGTAAAACCGGGATTATACAGTAAAGATCACCTAACTGCGAACATAGGAATCTTCAGGACAAATTTAGCTGTGGTCGTATCGAAAACCGTTTAAAATATTTTCATGAAATTTTGGTGAGTTAATAGGGAGATATATTTAAACATATTTTTTACATTTACCCCCTTTCTCTATTTTGAGGGATTGGAGATACCTTTGGAATTTTAAATCGGATGATGTACTTTTGTTTATAAAATTTGAATCAACGTAAAAAACTACGTATGGATAATTTTTTGTTTGATTGGCTCTTTCGGTTACGAAATTATGATTTATTAGGTTATAAAATAAAAAAAAATTACCATTTAATTTCAACTTATTTATCGTCTATCATGCTTGAGAAGTTGTTCGAAATGTCCCTCTTCACTCTTATGTGGCTTATTATTGTAGCATAACGAAGCGTACCTTCAGATTTTGAACAAGAATGGCCTGGTTTTCAGATCGGCCCTGATCAGTGTATATCCATTAATAATCTATTTAGTTACCGTTTTTAATTACCAAACACAAGAAAAACGCAACAATACAGCAACAACCAACATAACTTTTTTACACAGAAATTACCTATTAGTTTCGGGCGATTATCAACTGTCAATTGTGTTATTTTAACATATGTTATTCGGGGCTTACTAATTTATTCAGAAAAAAAAATTGTTTTTTTTTTAGCTTTTGGAATTGGTAGTATGATATACTCAGGTCTAGAATTTGGACAATACTTCGAACTGGAGAGAGATACAAAATGTCACAACGTCCTGCTGGCTTTAACACCAGCAACCAGAATGGCCTTTATATTTATACAAATGTATTTCATATTCTTAAATAATGAAGTAAGTATAAAAAACTTAAAGTAGAAATTCCTACGCTTCTTCAAAAACGTTGCTAAACTAACAATAAAATGAGGCTACTTTTTCAATTCAGCTACATCGCTGTGTTCAGTACTCTTTCTAACACATCACTTACGAAAGGAGCACTTCAAATACCATTAATGAAAAAATTTGCAGAATGTCCTATGACTTGCTGATCGTGAATATGAAAAATGATTTTTTTTTAAAGAATAATAAATAATCACACAATTTTTTTGTTTTTAGCAAATGCGTGTATATAAACATAAACTTGCCGCCCGATTTGGACTAATGCATATGATCGGAACAAATTTATCCGTCTGGTTGAATGTCTTAGTTCAAGAAACCAAACATGAAATCCTTACTTTCTACAATCCTGAAAATAATTCCCTAAGAATATCACATAGGATACCTTACAAGGGCAACGTTCTTGGGTAAATATAATATTTTAAACAGCAGAAAGCAGCTTATATGTATTAAAATTAAATTTACATTAATACATATACATATATTATCAGTTTACTGTTAATTATCACAAATCTGTTATATTTTACAGGGTGTTATGAAATTCACTGCATATATTGAAATGGTAAATCCTGGTATAATTTCAGATTGAAGAAAAATATTCATAAATAGCTCTTCGCAATAATAAAGTGGTAATCGCCCCTTAAACTTTTTCTGACTAGCGGTACCCGCCACTGGCAAGAAACACATAGTACGATTAAGTTGCCAATTCTATCGGTATATTTTTTTAAAGAAATAATGCTATTGTTACAAATAATGTTGTTGTTTATAAAATTTTTAAAATTAACAAACACCAATATACCAAAAACACTGACAACATAGTACAGCCATTAATGTAATGCAAGAAACCAACACTTGACAAATAATTAACACCACAGGATTGCCTGTGTTAACACTAAAAAATGTTCCAATAACGAATAACGAGTACATTTTTAAATACGTAGGAGAGTAATATCTTATTTCACGTACGTAATTCTTTTAAGTATAATGCGTTTTGGGCAATTATAAATAATTAATAGGTTATTGTTGGACAATCGTAGCGTAAATCATTTATTTTTTTAGTAAAAAAATTTAAAACCTAATATTCCCCTTAAAAATAAAATTTTGGCAACGTTGCATGTGTGGGCGCGCATATGGTCAGGTTTTCGGGTGTTAGAGAAATTTTTTAGATGATCGATTAATCCAAAAAAAAAGTATTGAGTGTGCTTCTAGACTACCCCAAGAGTCATCCATTTAAATATATTAAATCATTTCCATAACACCCTGTATATACATACATAAAATTTTAAATTAAAAGTTATATACTCGTACGATAAATCGTGTTAAAGCGTTGGTAAACTTCTTATTTTGCGTTTTCCAAATTGGGGAAATTATTTCTAGTTAATCTCTATAAAAAGTTTTTCTTGGCTCACTAATCGATCAGCTTTTTTAGAATTTTTAATAGGAAGCGACTCCGCTGCCGGCGCCGGCAGCCATCATGGGTGCCGGCGCCGGCAGCCATCATGGATGCCGGCGCCGGCAGCTATCAAGGATGCCTGCGTCGGCAGCCGAGCTGGGTGCCGGCAAGTGATACCGCTGCCGGCGCCGGCAGCCATCATGGATGTGCCGGCAGCATTATAAAATTAATGCCAAAATACCTTAATTCAATCAAAAAACAATAATTTATCATAGTGTAAACTTTAACGAAACTTAAATCTTGCTTCAAAAATTTAACAATTATTATTCTGCGAATAATATAATAATCTTCATCCTCGTTCGCCAAATAGCTGCAATCTGACTCCCGCTTCCATCTTCCAACATTATTATGTAAATCGCAAACCTTAGATTTACCAGGCAATAGGTAGATACTATCAGAGACTATAAAGGATAGTACCATCAACAAAAATAATATTTAGAAAACATTCCATTTATTTTTTCATTCCGTCTTCTTGGAAAAATAAACCCTTGAAAAGCCCATTTTAATCAACTAAAATCTCCATATCAATATAATGGTATGAATTCCTTTAAATAATTCTTTGCCTCAGTCTTGCTACGATTTCCAAGATTAGTGTGGTCCTTCACCTTCAATGTCATTTTACAACTAATTAATTTAATTACTAATTACTCTAATTAAGTTATCTAAAATGGTTTTTTTATTTGCCCCAGCCTTCAAGGCTTCTTGAGTAGTAAAGTTTGACATTTTCTGGCAAATTTAGTCTTGGTTTTGCTAGAAAATAGAAATAGGCTTTGGATGAAGTATGATCGTGATTTTGTTCAAGCTCCATGATGCATAGAAATTGTTTATGTTCACCTACTTTCAAGAAAATGCTAGCCTGGCAGCCTTGCTTATACGTAGAACACTTCCTTGTTGACTTTTCATTTTTTGTCTTGAATGGTCTTCCACCTTTAACACAGGCTAACCGCAGATAATAGTATTTCAGAGCCGGATTAATATCCACCACAGTATTAGGATTTTGTTGTCTTTTATTGTCAATTGTTCTGCTATTACGCAACTAAAACTAATTGTTTGTGGCTTTCTTGTAGTCCATCAAAACGCAATTAAAATTTCCATATGAAGAAAATTGATCACTAAGGCTACGGTTATAGTGGATGCGTGTTCTGACGAACTGGCGTTGTGACGAATACGTCAGAATATTTGTTCAGATAGCAGTGGTTATAGTAAATGCATATTCTGACGAAATAGTTTTATTTTATTAAATATCCAATATGGATGACACTAATAGTTTTGAGGACGAATATCCGTCCTTTAGTAAAAATTTTACTTATGGCCAGAAAAACCGAATACGTAAATGAAGTATTTGCTTCAAGACCAATTAATTAAGCCGACCCAATAAGTTTTCAGATTATTTCAGGATGTCACCAGGTACATTTTTTATTTTAATCCTTACTAAAATAAATACTTACCATTACTATTCATTTCTTTTGAAATTTTTTCCCATTTTTGCCGAGAAACATCCCGGTTGTGGTAGTTTTCTCCTTTCATATCCCACAAACATCTATTTTGGAAAACTAAACTTATAAGTTTCCCAGCATCAATTTTCACACACACACACACAATTCGCATGAATTCGCAAGAAAAATCAAACTCATTTGAACGACTAACTTGTTCTGAACAATTCGTACAAAATCTGACGAATGATACGCACGCAGTATAACCGCAAACGCTATATTTCTATTATTTAATCGATTCGTACGAGTTCTGACGTGTTCGTCAGAACGCCAGTTCGTCAGAACACGCATCCACTATAGCCGTAGCCTTACTTTCATGTTTATAGTTTTTACGCAAAATTAAAACAACACAATGTTTACATACCATTTAAAAGGCGTAACTATTTTTATTTTAGGTTAGAACTTCCGGCACCCGAGAAATTTTGTACTCGGGTGCCGGCGCCGGTATCCATGCATCAATATTTTGGGAACCGGCGCGGCGCCGGCAGCGGAGTCACTTCCTTTTTAATATACTAATATAATAATTACACCCCTTTATTTTTCCGAAGAGTTATTTTTATAATGGAGCACATAAACACGCAAGTTATAAATCCACAAACAACCTATATTTTTGTTAAACAGATATATTGTTATAATATTTAACTTGATTTGACAATTATTACAAATGTGGAAGTCATTATATGTATAAATTCAGTCATTATTGTTTAATTTCGTAATAAAATCTTTTTTTTACTGGTAACTTAACCAATAATAAACATAAATAAAAAAATATTTAAGAAATTTTAGATAGCGATGCGATCGAATAATTTAAATTAAAGAAAGCGGAGATTAAATCGGTATCATCCGATTAGGAAAATCATAATTCAATTCAAGCGTAATTCAAAAAAAGAAAGAGAATAACTTAATAACTTTAACATACAAGTAAAGAAACTAAAAGTTGTAAAAATCGGCAACAACGCAATCCGCTCGTCGCAGTAACAGAAATTTAAATTATGTTAAAATATACCGACATGAATAATGACTATAAGTGACAAGGTAACACCGGTTATCGTAATCCGAATGGGCTAAGTGGCAGTGTGTAAAAATAGCTAATATAATTCGAACTATAGGTATAATTCGATGATGAAAATAACTCTTAACCCAATAGTCCGATTTTAAAAATATTTTTTGTTTTTAAATTGTTATCTTTGGAATATACTTTGTCATACATTATAATTAAATTATGTTTTAGTCTTCCAGTGGTAACAACAGAACATCCCCCAGAAGCACACGGTCATCATATAGTGGCAAGGGGCCTTAAGGGCCCTCATCACCTCTACGAGTGTCGGCGAACGAATATAATAGGGTCCTTAGTTCAAGACGCATCGCCGTTTTTGTTTCCGTGCACAATCGAATACAGCCTAATTTGTGCAGCGATACTTTACGTTATGTGGAGAAGTATTTCGAAACTCCCTGTAAGCGGAAGTCAAGCCTTAAAACCCAAAGCGGACGTGAACGCTTACAAAAAAGGACCCCACCATTACTCCGTTGATTGCGCCAGGGCTCACAAAGGATTATTTGTCGGTATTCTGTTTTTAGTGTTAACAATTATATCGTTAATATTGTTTTTCGTTTTAATATCGAGATCAGAGTTTGTGGGACTAGCAGTTATGGAAGTAAATATTTGCGAGATAGTGTTATACGGAATGACAACTTTGGCGTCTGCCATAGGAATGTGGCAAGTTCGTCAACTTAAATACGATGGCACGAAAAACTTGCAACTAGATAACATTCTTTTAGTCGGTGCTCAAACGGGCATGTATGTTTATAGCACCTTTACAATAATTGGAGGTCAGTTTACCATCCAAAAAAATACAGTTTTAGTATTGGTCACAGCGGTAGCTTCACTTTTTCAGACAACTTGTCAAACTATTTTTATATTGGATGCGTCCAGACGATCTTGCTCGACTCCAGACCAAATCAAAAAGAAACCCGGAAGAGAAATTGTTACGTTTTTACTAGTTACAAACCTGGCTATGTGGGCCATTAATACTTTGGAAAAATCCAGAGCGGAATCACACCCTATCCAATTACATTTTTATGGATTATGGGCTTGGACTATTATAACGCACGTGTCAATGCCCCTGGCAATTTTTTATAGATTTCATTCTACTGTTTGCTTATGTGAAATATGGAAAAGAGCTTATAAAATGAAGCCTACTTATATGTAGTATAAATTTTAGGGCCTTAATAGGTAACACATATCGAAGATTTTATAAAATTTGGTTAATATTTAAGTTTGCTCAAGTATATAAATATTCACCAGTGAAAAAACTAACCCAGTAAAACTAAACTCAATCATTGGTTAGATATAGATGTTTTTCTATCTTGTACTTTTATTATATTTTTTGAGTTTTATTGCCCGTATCTAATGGTGTGTCCTCGTTAGACATTTTTGAGAATCATTAAATCTGCCCATTTGTAAATACCACAAAATGAATGAGCACATAAAATATAGCCTTGATTAGCAAAAAATAATATGAGAATCATAACTAAATATAGTTAAATATTAATACTTACTTATGATTCGGTTGGGTTTGGGTTTACTTTTTCCTTTGTCCTTAATTTTTCAGTGGCTATTCCAAACCAAAATTCTGGTTGCGCCTATGTGTCTCTTTTTTGTGTCGATTTTTTTATGCCTTAACAGTATTTTTACTGGAATTCTTCCGATTCCTGTTTATGATATTGCATTTTTTGACAATTTTTAAGTTTAGACCTAAGGCGACCTGTTTGTTGTATTATCAACTACGAGTATCTTAATGAGGTAAATCTCTGGAGCTAAATTTAAAGAATACTATCTACCATAGACGACCAGAAGGAGGTAAGCCCCTCTTTTCCACTCTTGGAAAATTTTAAAGGTTTGTCGCATTGACATTTAACACAAATAATCACAGTATCCTTATGATGGTTTGAGACTCATACACTTTTTATAACAGTGATACATCAAAATGGAGCATTTCTGAGATGGCGATGAACCTTTAGAATTGCATCATTTTTAATTGCAGTTCTTGAAGTTGGATTGGCATTCACTTAACACCATTCCAAAAAGTGGTGCAGTACCAAGTTGCAGCTCTACAGATGTGACAGCACCATTACATAAAACGTTGGTACAACGCGGCATAATAGTATCATAAAAGAAAAATATAAGTTCATTGTTTTAGTTTTACCCTGCCGCTTACAAACAGTTCGGGTGTCTCCTCCCTGGAAGAAATTCTATGTTATCTGCCATTTCAAATGTTAAAAATATGATTTATTGGCAAGTAACATCACGTATTTTATATACATATTACAATTTCATTAGCACGTTTACGTCTATATATATTTACATACGGTATACATAAGTACATACTATTTAAAAATTTTCATATCATAAACAAAATAGTCGTGTAGGATTCAGAAATTAACAAAATACATATTTTCATACTACATATCTCCGTAGTTCATGCAGAAGAAATATTAGTTAAGCATTAATTTGGACGATGTAAAAACATGACAATATTATAACGAGAGAACCAATAATCACTATTAATAACTTTGCATAATCTTAGAACTAGTGTGTTACTAAAATAGACTAAAGGGCCCTATGTATACCTACATACTAATCTTTAAAGAAACAAACTTATTATGCTGTTTAAACTGAAATCGTACTTCTAAGAAAGCTTTAAGTCTCATCACCTTGTCTACCTATTCTGCGTTGAAATGTATAGAATAATGTATAGTTTGTTATATTAGTAATAAAACTATCGTGTTATCTCCATCTGCCAGCCATTTGGTAACGAACAGAGTACAAAAATAATATGACTTTGTTTCTACAATAGAATACAGAACTCCACCGCAGCTTTAGTTTTTCTTTACGCGTCTATAGCGAGTCACACTCCGCATATGATTTTTTTCCGTTCATAAAGAGGGATTAACTCATATATAGCTCTATAAAACTAGGAAGAGCAAAATTAATAAGCAAAGAATGAGAAGGTTTACTTAACTTAACGCATACAATTATGGCGTTATATTTGTATCATTCAAAAAATCATCTGTATATTAAAAAAACAACACCGCTTTTTGCTCAAATCTATTAAACGCTTATATTAAACCTGTCTATTCATATCCTATGTAATCGTTTTAATGTATGTCTATATACATAAATAATTAACCATAAATTGTTACATTCAGGCATGCCATATTAAGTGCGGATTCTAATGTTTCGTCCGGTATAAAACGATTGATTCCGGAAGCTTTTACTATCCGAATAATGTTGAAAATTCTTCTATGAATTCACAAAAACATCCTTCATGGAATTTTTTTTAACAGCACTGTCTATAGTAAGACTGAAAATAATAAGGGGCTAAAAAATGTGTTGGAAGACTCAAAAATTCGATAATACGCAACCAGTATAATTCATGCTTGTACCTACCCGCTCCCACCACCTCTTGATTTACTTCCGAAAAGTTATGATTCGCCATATTTTAATTTTTTTCTAAATTTAAATTATAATAATTACCTACGCGGCTAGAAATAAAATTTATAGCCATACGAGTTTACCCACGTTACAATAATTATTATAGCGTGGAAAAATAAGAAACTATCTAGGTTTGTTAGCAACTGAAGTCTTATTATAAAATCGGTATGGTTAAAATGGTGCTTCCATTTTTCTAACCTACTAGTCTGTTTTCCATACAATCTAAAAAACTGTTATCAATATTTTTATTATACCAGTAACGCATTATATGTAATTATTCTTTAATAAAGCTAATATTTTTTTAAAGTTTGACAAGTAAAGGGCACTTTTTAAAACTCACCAAAGTTGTAAAACTTAATACCTAATTCAGCTATAGAAATATTTCGCAAATTGAAACATATAGTATGTATGTCTGATTTTTAAGTCAAAACTAAACACTCATTCTTGATTACACAATCGTAGGATGTTTTTCGTTTCATACAGTGTGTTTTAAGAAATTTGCAACAAATAGAAATTTATTTTATTAATGACTATAGAAATATTAGTTGTTATCAGAACCATGAAAGGCCAAATAGCATACAGGGGAGAAACAAAAATTTGAAAATCGTACTCTTATTGTTAAAAATATGTCAAAACATATGGTCTAGAATTAAGAGTTATACTCTTCGTTGTTGAAAATTTACAAAAGACAAATATAATTTTCTTCGTTTGTCTAGGTTTTGGAACGAATAATAATTTGTCTTTCGTAGATTTTAATAAATACTCTTGCAACAAGAAAACCCACTTTTGAATCAGAAAATTAACCTAAAAAAAGTGGACAGATTTACATTTGTTTCTTAACAATACACATGTCTTAGCGAATTAAAAGAATCGGTTTAAAAAATTAAATAATACGAGGGTAAATCAAAAATATATAAAAAAAAAATGTTTTAGGCAGGAGACGATGATTTCATATTTGAACATACCTCTTAATTTTAAACCATTTTCCGTGTTTTAAATAATAAGAGCACTTTATTCTTCAGCGATTCGAGATTCTGATAACGGTGAATTTTGTTTTCAGTTATAATTTTTTGTAATACTTACATTTCCATAAAGCCATTAATAAAATAAATTTCTATTTGTTGCAAACTTCTTGGACCACACTGTATATAACTATTATAAGAGTAGAGTACCATAACCAAGGGCACACTGTAAATTTTACAAAGTTCCTTATTGACTTTTTCCAATTAAATAGAAAAAGATATCCAAAAGTTAGGATATGTAGTGTTCAAAAAAACTTTTTAGTCGTACCTTTATACCGTCAGGGTTCTAGTAATATAGTGTCGTCTTATAGATGTTGTGTATATAAGTACCTTTGGGAACAGCAATATTAAAATTCATAGTTTTATACCATTTTTAAAATTTTATACTTTTTTATATTGCTTGTATTACTGTACTAACTGTATTAGATGTTCTTCTCATAAAAATATAGCTATTTTATAGTGAAACGGCGCGTTATAAATTCCTTCTGAAGTCGGGAAACTTAGGAAGTTTAATATTATGGCACAGTTAATTTTATAACATACCTACCGTGGCTATACCAACTACGTACGTTGTATATATATATACATATATATATATATATATATATATATATATATATATATATATATATATATATATATATATATATATATATATATATATATCGCACTCTGTGTTAAATTAAGCAGTGTTTCTCTACAAAATGATCACAAATGTTATTGTACAAAATCATCATTATTATGTAATATGAAATGCTCTGATTATATAAAAGAGAATGCTTAGGCTACATATGCAGTGGCGCAGTCCCAAAGGCCCAAAGTAGTTTTTTCTGGCTGTAAATCCATTGCTAAAAGAGTTTAAAAATGGATTATTAAGTTACTACTTAATATTTCGTTTCCGTTCTTTCATGCATCTCAAAATAAATTCAAAAGAAAAAGTTCCTTCTAAAAGCAGTATTTGGCACCGGCACTGTATGTGTATAAGGAATTAAGTTTAAGATGTTACTACGAATAATATAGAGGGTGTTTCACCTAAAACTTCAAACACCAAATTATTGAAAGCAATAAATCAATAATTGAATATGAAAAAATAAACCTAAATATGATTTTTAGAGACCGAAGCGTAAATTTTTGACCCAAAATTATAGTGGATCACAAAAAGTTACAAGAAAGTAATTGATTTTTTAAATATCTTAAGTAAGCTGCTAAAAATTAAATAAATTGGATAAATAATCCATTATATCTCAAAAACGGTTAATAATATTATATACATAATAAAAAGGACTTACCTGTACCTTCGAGATTTGTTATTGTTAAAATCCTTAATTACTCTTTTTCTTGCACCGCGATGCCCAGATAAGAACTTCCAATTGTTTTTCTTACAAGAAATGGTGTTTGGTCCCACCTGTCAATATCCTTTTGCAGAATTTTAATATCTTCGTTTGTTTTCAAGAAACTGATATTTAAGGTTTTAAGTGAGCCAATGTTGGAGAAACTGTAATCTAATTAATAATTGCAAATTACAATTAACCAAGTAACGGATTACTTTGTAACAAATTTGTGGCGTAATCTCTAGTTTAAATTACATAAATTAATCGGTTCACTACATTGTAATCTAGTTACGTGGTAAAAAATTCATATAAATCACTTAAAGACATCCTATATTTCCGATTTTTATTAACTTTAATCTACAAATGTCGGTGGAACACAAGGAACTTTTCCAAGTTCCTTGGTGAAACATCATTTACTTTTGATAATTAATCATTCCGAAGCACTACAAGATTATAATATGCATAATAAAGTACTAAGTTCCTTAGCGGAATAAAACGATGTTTTCCAAATTTAGTGAAGTAAAACGTTTATAAATAACTTAAAGACATAAAATAGTTGTGTACCAAATATGCTTTTTTGCGTCGATGAATTCATAACTTTAATTTTAGACACTCCGATTCCCTCGCCAATATTTTGACATTTAAATGACAGAAAAATTTCTAGTGTAATTTTGCCGGAAGCTCAAGCAGGATGAATATTTCCGGAAATTTTTCTCGTTGCCATGGAAACGATTCAAAATAACAATTGTGATTGGTTAAAAAAAGTGGGTGTGAAATTTTCATTGTTATTAAATGCAATTTAATCAAATTACAGTATAATCAAATTATGCCCAACATTGCGCTCTGTATATCGGACAGTATAAAAAATTAGAGAGTAATTAAAAATATGATTTTACATTTATAAGTAATTCAATTACTTTTAAAATAGTATTACAATTTCAATGTAAAAGTAGTCTTTTTTCTAAAATGATTAAAAGAGCGTTCGTTCATTATGGATATTTTATTAAAAAAATATCCGTATACTCCTTGGCTTTGACTACAGTTCTTGCTAAAAACTGTAAAAGTTATATTTAAAAATGATATTAAATACTTTTTAAAATTTAATTTCTATTTATAAGGATTGCAAAGATTTTGTTGAGCTTTAATATTAATCTTATTGATACATAGTGATCTACTTTATAAATAATGATCATTTGGATAGTATCTAATTGTTTAGAAATAAGTTGTATGGATGTTATATTCTGTAACTTCGTGTCGAATTTCTGTATTGTTGAGCACAGTGTTTTGGATATTTCAATCTTTTAAAGTTATTTTAACAAACAAACCTGAACAACTCAAATTAATTATTAGTGGCAGTTTAGTAAATCGCAAATATTTTAAAAGAGAATTATATTGGCGATCTGGTAACGACGATCTTATTATTGCGTATTGATTATTTCTGTTAAAAAACATATTTTAATATTTTTTATTAAAATTTACTATATTTGTTTTAGTTTCAGATACAGGGTGAATTGTTTAAAGTGTTACAAGGCGATATCTTGAAAACAATTTAAGATATTTTCATCAGATTTTGGTGAGTTAATAGGGAGATGGGGAGACCTATTAAAACATATTTTTGACATTTACCCCTCTCTCTATTTTGAGACGGGGGGGGGGGGGGGGGGGGGAGGTGACTTTGGAATTTTAAACGGGATGATGTACTTTTGTCTATAGAATTCGAATCTACCTATAAAACTACTTACGTATACAATTTTTTTTTGATTTGCTCTTTTGGATGTGGAATTACAATTTATTTGGGGTTAAAATAAAAAAAAAATATTTACCATTTAATTTCAACTTATTTATCGTCTGTCATGCTTGAGAAGTTCTTCGAAATGTTCCCCTTCAACTTTCAAACACTTTGTCACTCTTTTTCTCAATGAATTACGTACCCGCTGAAATATTCCAGGTGTCAATAAGCAGACAAAGCGGATTCGGTCTTTTATATCATCAAGTTGTAGGTGCAGTCGCCATCACTTTGTCCTTTATAAAACCCCACAAAAAAAGTCAATGGGGGTTAAATCCGGGGACCCAGCGGAAATACATCGGTAAAAAGTCAAAATCCTTAACTGACTTAAGTAAAAATAACGCATCTCCATGACAACGAATGATAATTCTGAAATAAGTGATTTATTGGTAAAATTTATATATTTTTTAAATTCAATCAAACTTTAGTTAACCAAAATTCCGTAACCGAAAGAGCAAATAATAAAAACTGTGTACACATACATAATTTTTTACGTAGACTTGAATTTTATAAACAAAATTACATCATCCCATTTAAAATTCTGAATAGGAAGAGGAGGTAAAAGTCAAAAATTTGTTTAGATATGTCCCCCATTTCCTTATTAACCCACCAAAATTTCATGAAAATATTTTAAACCGTTTTCGAAATATCGCCTTGTAACACTTTAAAAAACTCACTCTGTATATTAACTCCATATAATAACGAAATATCTAAAACACCGTGTTCATAATTTGCATGGCTAGAATTTAAAATTTTGTATTTACATTTTAAAATAGTTCACATTATTTACTACCTACAAACTCAAATTAGAAAAAAATAACAGCATAGCTGGTAAAATTTTGTTGGCTTTACTTTTAAAATATTTTTAATATTCCACAATTTCTGCAGAACCTAACTTAAGAAAGTTGTCTTTTTCTATTATATGCCAATACGCAGTGGCGGATTTAGGGGGGAGGGCGCAGAAGGCGCCCCCCTAGAGCCTAGTACAAAAAGGATTTCAATAGCGAATTTTATAAAAATAAATATTGTAACATAAACATTAACCATTTCTACAAAATATTATAAACAAAAACAAACATTTTGCCGTCGATGTAAGGTCTTTGGAATGAATTATACAAAAAAATATGAATAAATAGATCAATACTAATATGTAATATAAAAAATGCAAACCTTTTTTGGCATTTTTGATTTACATGCTCTTAGATTGTTTCTGAAAACATTCCTTACACATCTCACTGCGATCTTATCAAAATTTGCGCCGGATAATTTTGGCTTCTAAAGGAAACAAATAACCCATAATTTTTTCCAAAAAACATCTCTTTGGAAAGTAATTTTTTTCGAAAAACAGCTTTTTCGAAAATGGATTAACGAAATTTTTCAAAAATATTTTCTCGAAAACTCCTTTCCAAACCACATTTTTTCAAAAATATCCTGACCGCTTTTTCAGATGCTTTTTAGAAAACGGATTTATGAAATATTTTTAAAATATTTTCTCCAAAAACCCGTATTTCGAAAGTACATATTCTCAAAAATATCTCCAAACAAATAATTTTTAAAACAGGAACATTTTTCGAAAATATATTTTTTTGAAAACAATATTTAGAAAATTAAATTATAAATATATTATAAATTCACATATCCTGTTTTATTTATAAAATAATTTTAACTCAGAAACCAAGATATTTATTTGAAAAAATTGAATTCAGGAATAATATTCATAATGTTAATACTAGAAATCAGAACGCAATAGAAATACCTGAACATCATACTGAAAAATATAAGTCTTCGATTAAATATACCTCTTCTGTAATTTATAATAATATTCCTTCTAGTCTGAGGGGCTTAAGCTATATAACTTTCAAAAAAAAAATATAAAAAATTATTTAGTAAGGGTAGGATTGGAAGAATGATTTTTTATAAATCAAAACCCTACCTATTTATGCCAACTAGTATACTACTGTCATTTTTTGGTTTTCTTTTTTAGTTTATCATTTTTATATTTATATTTTTAATTGTTTTATTGGCATAAATAAACATCTTTATTATTATTATTATTAAAAAAGTCTAGTAGCTTGAAAATGTTAATGAAAAAAACACGAAAAAAGTTCCTGAACAAACCCAAACGAACACTTTTTGGGTCTGATTGGGTTTCCTTAGGTTTGGTACGTTACTTACTCTTAAATTACTTTTTCAAAAAGCCGTTGCCTGACGAAATTAATACTATCCGAAAAAAAAATTAATTTCGAAAAAGATGTTCTCTGAAAAAAATGTATGTTTGAAAAGTGCTTTAAAAAAAATTGAAAAATTGGTTTTAGACAAATTGTACTTTCGCAAGTACTCGTATATCCCCCAAATGAGCAGAAGGCACAATAAAAAAAAATGCCACAATATTTACACTTCCATACTAATCAAACAAATTGTCTGGTCGCGTGTAAGCTAAGATGACTAACTCTTTACGAGTAGTTGTTTCTTTCTTCAACAAATATCTTTTTTGATGTTAAATTAAGTAAATTTTTTAGAAAAATAGCTTTTTCCAAAATATATATTTTTAACAAGAACCTTTAAAAATACATTTCCCGGAAATATATTTTTTAGAAAACATAGTTTTTGTAAATTTAAATTATGAATGAATGAATGAAATGTCAATGAAAAATGACAAAAAGATCCTAAAGGAACCTTTTTTGTGTTTGGTCAGCTTTACGTTTCCTTGTATTTGCTATGTTACTCTGTAGTAAATTACTTTCAAAAAGTGTTGTTTTTTAATGTGAATATTCGAAGTCTTTTTCGAAACAATGTTTAAAAAATGTTCTTTCTAAAAACATGTTTTCTTGAAAAAATTCGAAGTTGGTTTCAAAGAAAAAAAATTGAAAACATCCCTAGTTTTCGAATACCTGTATTATTGAAAAAGTTCTGTTTTCGAGAAAATATATTTTCGAAAATTTTTTATATATCAGTCCAAATGGACAGAAGGTATAAGTAGTTAAAAAAAAGCTAGAATACTGGTAAGTTAGGATGACAACTGTTTTCGCAAGAACAGGTTTAGATATTTCGTCCATTTTGAAATAGTGTACATTTGTTAGAACTCTAAACAATAAAAAAGTAATTGTCGCACTCGAGCTTGCCCGTTTTTTTTTCTATACTTTGGTGAAGCTAAAGGTGACGTCCCCCCCCCCCCCCAGACGAAATTCTAAATCCGCCCCTGCCAATACGAAATATATTTCTTTAATGAAAAAGTAAGGTGTACCTCAGCGGTGAATTATTGTGAATTATTTTAAGTAAATAAAAGTTAATTTTGCGACGCTTTTAAAATTAAAATGGTAATCAAAAGCATTAATTAGTCATAATTTAATAATTATTGTTAAAATATTGAGCTTAGTATTTGTTGTGTTTTAAGTCTATAATATTTTATTATGATACGCTTAGAATAGTGATATATCCTTATAAGTCTGATTGCATTTTATTTAGTTTTATTAAAGGTTCTTCAGGTTTAGTGCACAGGGCGACAGTTTACCTTTTTTCAAGGGGGGTTGAATCCATACAATTTCTTAAAAATTCATAAGTGAACGAATTGTAATTACGTTTGTGGTATATACATATACAACTGGCTTGGATAAATTATTTAGATTATAGGGTTAAAATTTAGCTGTATATTTTGTTTCATCCACAGTACACTTTTTACAGAACGGCCCTGTTGTAAAAGCAGATGCCTTTCTTTTTATTAAGTACCTCGAACTGACAATTCAGTTTTAAGAGTTACACTTCGCAGTTTGTTGTGAGTTATGCTAAAGTAAAGTCTAGGCGCTTCCTCGCTACCTTTAAAACATCTTGATGAAATAGAATCATAAAATCTTTCAGTGGGGTAAAGCTATTACTTTTGTAAAAAAGGTGTAGCTTTTCTAGTGGATCTGGCGGCTAAGTACTATTTTTAAATATATTTTTAATAAGAAAGGGGAGGGGTGGATGAATAATATATTATTTTAAAGATTTCTTCATTTCTAATTGATTCCTAAATAAGAATTAACTGTTGCGTAGGTACTGGTTTAAATTTTTATTAAAAATCTGCTAAAAACTATTTATAGTACAAAACTTAGTTGCCTTATTCTCACACTCTTGAATCATCACTCTTAGCCATATTTGAATCTGCCTATACTTGACTAAAAAAGTAAGGAATTTTTCACAGCTAATAATTTTAGCCACTGGTCATTCATTCCAAATTTCATGATTCTATACAGAGTTGCTCTAAGGTTAGCAAGTGGGGACTTCGGGAAACACTACATATTGCATTGCAGTTCATGAGCCCTGTGTGTACAAAATATTTTATTAAAAGTGAAGACTTAAGTAACTTACATAATATGACGATATTAAGTTTTAAATTTCCTTCATCATTCGGTTAATGTAAGCTTTAATTTTAAATTTTGTTCATTGTATTTTACTATTTTAGCTCCTATTAAGTATTCACGTTCACTTCGGCAGACGATCGTGGTTAGAGAAAAAATAGCTGACTAGCCATTTTTCACCACAGAAAGAAAGTTTACGACAGCTCAGATTTTGTCGTCCATTATCAGTTGCTAAAAAACACTGACATTATGTATCTAAAGTGAAAAATGGCTGACCATGTGAACGCATTGTGCAAAAAAGAACCAAGCGACAAAAAACACATTTTGAGAAAATGAGGCTTAAAGTTTTTTTTTAGTATTCAGTAAAATATTATAAATTGTAGTTTTTTTCCGCATTATAATAATATTTAATTTTCACCTTTAAAAACAATTTTGTCCTTTTTTTTAATTTTACTATTTTTTTTTTTAAAATTGGTTCCTTCCTGCATTTTAAAATTTAGGTAATTAGGTCGAAAGAACAACAAAAGTATGTATGAATAGAAAAAGAAAATATTATTTATTTTCAAAATCTAGAACATCTTGTACTATCTAAATGGTATAAACGTGAACATTTATAATTGTCTGGTTCAAAATCACGAATACCTCCAAACCCATCATCTTCCGTGTCTTTATCGACGAAGAGCGATGAATAAAATACTTCCCAATCTTTAGGAGTCAAATGCCTAATAGACTTTATATTATATTTTAACTTCTCTTTCGAGATTCCTTTTCGATTAAGCCAGAGTATAATAATTTAGATCATTCTTATACAATCCAATGCAGGGCCGACCGCGAGTTTTTTTTTTAGAAATTTCAACTTCAGTGGCCATCTCTCCAAAATTTTGTTTCATGAAAATGAAGGGCTTTTCTTTTAAGATATACATGGGGAGTCGGCAGGGACGCACCGAATTCCAAGAGTATATTCTACACGTAAATATAAGTCAAAAAACCCAAATATTTTGGTTTTGGGACGGATCCCGTTGCACTTCTGACTGTTTCTTGTTTGTCATTTATGTAAGCGTAAGCATTTAGAATACGTTAAATTAATGCATCTCGATTGTACACTTTTAATACAGGAGGTCCCGTTAGCTGGTCGCCAAGGTCTTCAGACCTCACACCGCTAGATTTTTAATTGTGGGACTGGTTACAAATTAGGTTGTAATTTGTATTAAAAGTGTACAATTGAAATGCATTAATTCAACGCATTTTAAATACTTGCATTTACATAAAAGAAAGCCAGAAAATGTATTTGGGTCCGTAGAGGTATCTTTGAACATTTATTAAAAAAATTGTAACTAAAAAAAATAATGTAAGACATTTTTTCAAACCGTAATTTGAAAACAAATTTTTACACTTTTGTTTTTTTTTACTTATATTTACGTGTGGAATACACTCCTAGAATTTGGTGCATTCCTCCCGACCTACCCTATGTATTTTATCTCTCTTGTTTTTAGCCAACCTTCTTCTTCTCCATTTATTCCTTTCTGTCTTGTTTTAACGTAGTGACATGAAAAATTTCGGTTATAAAACCGCCAAATATTTTGCCTGGAAGAACCACGTAACAGAATGCAGATAAATAATAATAATAATAATAATAACTACAATCATAATTTGTAAAAAGGAACCATGCCGCTTGGTTTGTTTTAGCAAAGTAATATGTTGTTTTGGGATGGTTCGTATTCACTTTTTGTAAACTTTTTGTAAGAGATATATTTCCAATTTTACCTGTTTTTTTTTCTGCAAAATGTAATATCGGCCTTCAGCGGAGGTAAAATGATCAAATATTGGAATATTGTCGCTTGTTTTTTTGCATAACTACGTCCATGTCGCTTCAAGCACTTGTCGGCGGGCGAATTTTACATGAGCACTTACCTTAAGGTACTACCCTGTGCACATGATACATTATAATACCCTAGATAACTTATAATGTTTTTTTTTTATTTTCTAAACATCTTTGCTAGCATAATGTTATTGAGAATAATCAAATAAAAACAAAATTATAGGACCTATTTCCCAGCTAATTTGATGAGCCACATTACTTTACGAAAAACAAACGAATATTGTGGAAACAATTAAGATATTTCAAGTCCTTAGTTACAGTTGGAATTGGCTATTAAACAATATATTACACCTCAATTGTTTACTCAAATGATGACAAGGGAACTTTAGGTCGTATTTACCTATTACCAGTAACCGAATCCGAAGCTACTCGAAACTGTAGTAATGGTTGACGAGCTGTTTGAATCTCAAAAATGTCGATCTGTCAGTACCGGTTGTGAGTATTATGAAACACTTTTTTTTTAATTTCTCTGAGTACCTATATCATAATTCCTTTTTCAAGTCTTGCTGCTGTAGATTATAGTTTTACGTGCCATATTAGCTCTGATGATATTATTTTGTTGTATTTATTGTTAAAGATTTATTGTAAAAAATTTGATTTTATTAATTTATTAAGAATTTATATTATAAATATGTTATAGTATTATACAAGTACCTTTACACTATTTATGATGTATAAAAATCCGAGTGTAGTATTAAAGGGGATTTTAAAAGTCCAGGTGTTTTATTTCTTAAAACGATTATTAGAACTTCTAAAAATAGAAAATATATTATGTGTTTTTGTGTTTAATAGATTCACTTAAGGCTTAGGCACAGCTGTAATCAATTATAGGTCGTTGAGGCCTATACAACATAGCTTTTTATGAGAAAGACTTTTTTATTATTTCTTGTTTTGTCACGGTTATCAAAATCCGAGAAGCCTATGTTGAAGAAATATAATACTGTTAATTATATGTATTTCCGTGATGGCATTTGGTTCTTACATAAAAAAAAATAATTGGGTGCATGTCCTGTTGTTTTGTTGATTCCTAAATATGCAGTTCTAAAATACAACGCGTAACAGGAAAAGTTTTTTATTTAGTGTTGAGAATCTCTATGAACTTTAGTTAATTTTGGCTTTTTGTGTTACAATCCGTGGAGGTTGGTGAAATTTGAAAGTTGTATATCTCTATTGCTACTTACGGGACCCATGCCAAGTTCAGGTTTTTTAATAGTAAGCCCACTAGGAATGTTTTGGTCGAGAAAAAAATATTTTGTAATTTGCGAATAAAAGTTGGATTTTTGCGGATCTCGCAAAATTTTTTTCTCTAAAACAAATGGTTCACTAGTTATAAGGAAATAAACAATTAAATTGTTTTAACAATTGATCGCGCTAGAATTTTTCAATCCTGATAATTTTGGTTGAATCTACACCTAATTATCTATGTTTGATAATTTTTTCAGATTTTTCTGAGTGGTCCTTTTGGTGATAATTGTGGGGACAAGCAATTTTTAAGCGTTTTTCCCGAAAAATGTTTAAAAAAATTCATAAAAAGATACATCATAAATATTGTTGAATTCGTGCTTCAATAAGCTTTCATTTGGCACCCTACACGATGCCCTTAAAAAAATCCATTTCTCAATTTACCCCCTGAAATTAACCCCCAGGATCAAAACTCAACTTTTTATACTTCACGTCTATAATTGGGCCACCACACTCTATCTCTGTGCTAAATTTCAAATTACGTCGAATAGTTTCAGACAAATGATAAATAAAATACCTAAACGTGTTCATCTTTTCCCAGGGGGTAAACCTGAGCAAAAATTCAACTTTTTTTAAATTGCAAATACTTTTTTCTTTACCAAAACATTCCTAGTAGGCCCACTATTAAAAAACCTGAACTTGGCAGTGGTCCCGTAAGTAGCAACAGAGATATACAACTTTAAAATTTCACCAGCTGCCACTGGTCATGGTTGAGCTACACAATGGACTAAACTTCATGTGACAACCAAATTGATGGCAACGTATGTATGTATGTATTAGGTAAGAGTTAGCGACGGTAAAACCTACATAGCTCAATAAAATAATTTCACATTTGTTGTAAACTTTTTGAAGACACGGCAGATACGCAACGTGGTTCTGCAGCCAGACTCTGATATTAGTGACTGAGGCCGGATTGACAACACAAAGAGACTCAAAATGTTTATGAAATAATTATGTAGTCTTTAACATCGCTTATCTTCTTATGTCCCTATGTTTGACGAATTGCTAGGGACCTATTAATTTTTTTATCTAAGAATTATTAAAAATAATATTAAGTCCAGAAAGTGCATTTTTAGGAGCCGAATGCATCAATAACAAATAGTTTTATTTAGTTGTTTAATTAAATAAAACTAAAGAATAATCAAAATTTCCCTTTAATTATCTTTGAAATTAAGGAAAACCTATATATTTCGGCATTTATGAGGAATTTCAAGAATGGAAGCAAATCACTCGTAGTACCATTATTTTGCACTATTTTCAGCACAAATTCAGGTAAGTAAGAAAATAAAGGGAGGATTAAATACTTAAAGAAAGGTTTCTGAATTCTGTATGTAATCCCCGAATTTATGACATTAATAGGTCTTCTAAAAATGCATGTCCAAATTAGGATTAAAACACAGTTCTGACAGCTTACGTTCCCTTTTAAGATTGTTGTAGAATTATATCGCTTATTTAAAAAAGACTTACAAATATCTTGCAGGGACATTTTTAGAATGGCCTAAAACAGCTTTGTGCTGCGTTGCAGTTTCATTTAATTAATCTGACGTTAATCTTTATAGTAGTGCCACAGCTTACCATAACACAAAGCTGTTATGGTAAGCTGTGGTAGTGCTTTACAGAGCCTCACCAATCTTGAGACTTTACTAAACTGCAGAGGCATAAATGGTAATGTAGGCGCTCGAGTAGTGGAAAAATCGTCAACAGTTTAATTCCCATGCTGCCTTATTTGGTTAAAATTTGGTAAAGGGTTTCTTAGGACTTAGCAGCGAATATTAATATATTAACTTAAACCCTAATTCTAGAATCGCCTTAATGCTACACTGTTAGGTAACGACCACAAGAATAATTAATTATTCATGTAATTAGGTATGGCTTAGGGATCAGGAACGGAATTGCCGCAGGCGGAAAACGTGGATCCCCATTTGATGGATTTTGATGGGGTCGGGTTTAAAATATTTTTAACTTATATAATACCTCCACATCCCTACTTAAACCGTTAGCGACGATAGAAAAACGGCTCTGATCCAGAGCTGGGCAGGGCTTTAGGGCTTCTGACCTCAAAAAGGGCTTCAAGCCCTTTTAGGTATTTCAATTTCATGGCTTGAAGCCCTTTTTAAAACAAGAGCTTGTGGCTTGGGGCTTGAATTCCTTTATAAAAGAGCTTTAGAATTGTGAATGAAAAAAAGAGCTTCAACTCATTTTAATGACTTTCAAAGGTTTGAAATACTGAAAGGGCTTTCCAAGCCACCAACGGGCTTGTAAAGCGATTTTTTAACTCTCGGTACGATGTACTTCAAGTGTGATCGTACTTAAAAATACGATATTTTAAGCAGGTACATCAAATTAAAATATCTGCAAAAATTAAATTGACTAATATAAAACCTAAATAATAAATGTGCCGAAAGACTATACTTGGAATACTTGCATAGATTTATGTACCGTTGGAAATTATTGAACGCAGTCACTTCTATTTATATATAGACGAGCGAACGAATCGCAAAGAGTCGAGGAACCCCCGGTTATCCCCTTGATACTATCCGTAATATTAGCTTTGTTCGCGGAGACGATCCGCGACCAGTCCGTAACCTGTACAAGTTAAATAATCCCAAACATTTATGCGCATGTGCGATTCGAAACCGATCAGGAATTGACAAATCTCCGCGAACGTTTTTGGTGAATGTGCTTGTCCGGAACATCTGCGAATCACTTAACCTTAACATATTTTATTATTTTGAATTAAATTTTTAGACTGAACAACCTAATTTAACATTATATAATTATTAAAATTGCCATAAAGACATATTTGTTCTGTTATGAGTAATTTTAAATACAAGAATAATTGAATATACTAGAGCATATTATTATATATACAAATTTATATCTACCTGTATACAACTAACAGCATATGAAATTTTTATCGCAAAATACAGCCCGCCCAAAATTAAACGACAATTTTCAAACAAATTTTACACTGCACTTGCGCGGACAAATAATTCATTCCGTAATCCTCGGATCGTTTTGACTGGTTACGGATGTGTCCTGAACTTGTTCTCGCATCACCGCGAACGCCAAATTTATTGTCAAAATCAGTGATTTTCTGCACCGCGAACGCAAATAATCGCAAAGCGCACGCGCACTTGTCACGGACTAGTTCCGGATCGTCTCCGCGAACAAAGCTATTATTTGCTATTTTATGTTTTGTTCTTTAGAATCAGGGGTGCCAGATCTCATGATTTATCGTGAGATTTCACGATTTTGTAGCGAATCTCACGATCTCACGATATGAGTATAGGATTTAACGAGTTTTTAAATATTACTCAACATGAATGATTTCTAGAATTTTAAATTGTCTAAAATATAAATTAAATCATTTAAAAACTGTTGTTGTTAGAATTATTTAAATATAGTGGTTGATTGTAGCACCTGCAGCCTGTAGTTATTTAAGTTGGAAGCCTGTAAATATATAGTGCTGCGACTGTGCCCGCGTGGTCGAGCACCACACGCAAACTGTTGAACTAGATTTACTTTCAACTTTTAACATTCGGCAATTTTTAGAATTTTTATCTGTTTGTCTCTAATATATACATATTAGGTATGAACATCCTACGCTAAATTGAAAATTTGCCGCCCCTGCACAGTAATTAGGTTTTCTCCAAAACTAAAAACTTTTTCGCAGCTTTGTCCTGTGTATATGAAAGAAGGACACATCGGTGGAGTCAGGTATATTTTTTGTTTCTTAAAAAAGCATTTAGAGGGGCTACAATGGCAAAAATTAAAAAAAAATACACTGTAATCAGGTCGTCTCCAAAACCAAAAGCTTTTTCGCAGCTTTGTCCCATGCGCGTACACCTTCTGTGGCGCAAGGTATATTTTTTATTTCTTAAAACACTATTTGTACGGGGTCACAAGGGAAAAAATCGACAAGAATACACGGTAATTAGGTCTCCTCCAAAACTAAAAACTTTTTCGCGGCTTTGTCCCGTGTGCATAAAAAATGGCCCATTCTGCAGCGCCAGCTATATAATTTATTTATTAAAACACCATTTATACGGGGCCACAAGGGCAAAAATTGACAGAAATACACAGCAATTAGGTCTCCTCCAAATCTACAAAGTTTTTCGCGGCTTTGTCCCGTGTGCATAAAAAAAAAGAGTACATTCCGCAGCACCATTAATATTTTTTATTTCTTAAAAAAAAACATTTAGAGGGGGACACAGGGGCAAAAATTGGCAAAAATACATGATGATCAGGCCATGATCATATAATGAGAAGAACACTTTACGCGGCGCCAGGTATATTTTTTATTTTATAAACACTATTTAGAGGGGGCCACAAAGACAAAAATATACGGTTATTAGGTCTGCTCTAAAGCCAAAAAACAAACAGAAAATAGTAATTCGGGATGTAGAAGTTTGCCTTGAGGAAAACTCCTTCATACTAGGCCATCCTTAAGGTAACCTTACGGAGTTATTGGTAATTTCAAAACAACCAAAAAGTCATCCAGAAGTATTATGAAAAGATATCTTATGCTGTCATCTTATTTTTAATAGCTTTAAGAATTATACAATGTTGTCGCTCACGCGGCGATATTAATTTGATAAAGGGTCATCTTACAGGACTTGTTTAACTTAAAATTATATTTTAGATACGTGCCTAGAGCAACAGCTATGAGAAGACGAATTGCAGGGCTATTAGCATATTAGTTTTTTTAAAAAATAAAAAATATACCTGGCACCGCGGAATGTGTCCTTCTTTCATGCACATGGGACAAAGCTGCGAAGATATTTTTGGTTTTGGAGAAGACCTGATTACAGTCTATTTTTGTCGATTTTTGCCCTTGTGACCCCTTTAAATAGTTTTTTAAGAAATAAAAAACATATCTGGCGCCGAGGAAGGTGCCCTTCTTTCATGCACATGGGACAAAGCTGCGAAGATATTTTTGGTTTTGGAGAAGACCTGATTACAGTCTATTTTTGTCGATTTTTGCCCTTGTGGCCCCTTTAAATAGATTTTAAGAAATAAAAAATATATCTGGCGCCGAGGAAGGTGCCCTTCTTTCATGCACATGGGACAAACCTGCGAACAAATTTTTGGTTTTGGAGAAGACCCGGTTACTGTGTAGTTTTGTCGAATTTTGCCCTTGTGGCCGCCTTTAAAGAGTTTTTCTTTGAATAAAAAAATACCTGGCGCCGCGGAAGGTGCCCTTTATTCATGCATTTGGGATAAAATTGCAAAAAAAATGTTTTGGAGAAGACCCGACTCCAGTTTATTTTTTATGTATTTTTTTTACTTGTTTGCCAATATGGCCCCCTTGATTTTTTTTAAACAAAATATATGTCAAGCGCAGCGGACTGTTCCTTTGTTTTATGTAAAAGTAAAAAAACTGCAAAGAAAGTTTAGTTTTGGAGAAGACCTGCTTTTAGTTTCTGTTTGAGCCTGCCTCGAGGTAGGGATTCGCCAAATCTCAAAAAATCGATATTTCGAATCGATCTTAGATCGTGATCATGGAGATCGATTCACTATTTAGATCGCCTTAAAAGATCGATCTTTTAAAAAATCGATCTTTGGGAAAATTTGGGCGTAGGAGAGGGGAGTCGGGAGAGTAAACAGTGTCCATTCCAAACCAATCCTATTTAAAACACTTATATAAGTATAAGTTGTATAGTTGAGGTTAAAAAAAAGAAAAATATTTAAATTATATATTTTTTTATGTTTACTTTTAAGTTATAGAAGGGTATGGAGGGGGAAATATTTGATTTAAAATGCTATCATGAAAAACATACTAATTTATTGAAATCAAATAAAATAGAAAACATTTTAACGAAAAAATGACAATTAAACGAAAAAATGATAACCGTAAAATAACAAACTGTCCATAGATACCAATTGACATGACCGACATCGCTGTTTTGTACGATTTCAGATTTGAGTTTTTTTCAAGAAAATGTTAGATGGCGCAGTTTAACTATTTCCTTATTCCGTTCCTAATTCTTACTAGGATCGCTTTGATCATGGCGCAGCGACCCTGTCGTTTGTAAAGAATTACATATAAATATTAATTTCCAATTATTAATTAAGTCTTAAAGTTCACAGACATGAAAATACCAGAAGAATCGATTCTATGTAAAATCGCCGATCTCCTTGCAGAATCGAAGGGTAAAAGATCGATTCTTAAAAATCGATTTTCATTTGGAAAAAATCGATCTTTCCAAAAAATCGATTTAGATCGTGAATCCCTACCTCGAGGCAAACTTCACCTACAATAATAATTAACGATCTGGCGATCCTACGAAATAACCAAACATTTCCGATGCATTGTTCGTTGATTTTTGAGCGGCCATTATAGTTTATAATTGCTAAAGTGTTTGGTGCCTTTACAGCGCCTTCCTACCGCAATCTTTTGCATATTTTTTGAACAAACAATAGCACACCCTGTTGTTGCCCCACCCCACCCCCCCCCCCATCCCAAAATGCTTGCTACGCCACTGTTAATTAAGTAATACGTTTAATTGGCGTTTAGTGTCATTTTTGGCAATGACAATTAACATGAGGGATGTCACATCACAAGTTTACAATTTTTGATTAATTTTTGTACAACTAGTGTTGTACAAAAAGTGTATTTAATTAGTTATGTATATGTGTATTAAATTTCGGATTATTTTTCAATAAATTGGTCCAAATTTAGTGCCATTTGACAGCTAAAAGACCAGCTTCCTGGTCTTATAGATAACTAGTAAATACTTTTTAGTTTTTGAAAAAACAATTTATTGATATGTATCAAGTTATCAATTTTTCATAGGAGTAACATAAATGTGCAGCTAAGTGGAAAAAAATATACCTACCTTACTGTTATAAACAGATGACGTATGACATATGACAGATAACGTCTGATTGGTGACGTGCGCCTGCGCATGCGCAGAAGGCTTAGAGCTCTTGGCGTTAAACATATTATCCTACACTACTCATTTATAAAAACTTGAGCAAAACAGATAGCGACGACAAAACCTACATAATTTTTTTTAATTCCATGTCTCTTTGTATTGTAAAATCGGTCTTTGTCATTAATACCAGAGTTTGCCTGGCGAGCCCCGTTGTGCGTCTACAGAGTGGTCCAAGGCTTTGCAACAAATTTGAAATTATTTTACTATATAGAGTTTATCGAAATGTAAGTAGGCTATGAAAAATTCGTACAAACCTAAAAACAAAATTAGCTGATATAAATCATAATCGTCAAGTCAGATAGCATATGGGGAAGAAACAATAATTTGAAAATAGACCATAAATTCATATTTGAGTATAACTCTTAATTCTAAACAACTTTTCCTAAAATCATTTCGCGAAATGTTTAAAAATAAGGGTATGCTTTACTTCTAAACGATCTGTTGAGTTTTCACGATTCTGATAACGGTTAATTTTGTTTTTAAATATGCACCAGTTTTTCGCAATACTCATACTGAGATAAACTCGTTAAATAAAATGATTTTACAATTGTTTGAAACTTTTTGGGCCACACTGTAGACACGCAACGAGGGTCGCCCGCCAGACTCTGGTATTAGTGACAGGCCGGGTTTACAACACAAAGCTAGTAGAAATTTTCATGAAAAAATTATGTAGGCTTTGACGTCGGGATCTCCTAGTCTATTACTGATTTTTCAGACGCATTAATGATATGCCCTAAAAGCTGCATTTCTTGAATCAACTGTACAGATGCATCATCGACCGATTCTGACCCTGCAGGAATTTAATTGTAAGGTTCGGGATCCCGTAAATCTTAAATTCGATCTCAAAAGAGGGCGAGGGTGGAATAATTCGATTCCTCTCGGTCCCTCGCTGTCTCGTTTTGGGCTTTATTTTTGTCACTGAGGGTCCGGCGTCACGTGATGTAAACAGAGTGTTGCATAAAGGCAGGGCAACGTTGCCGCATTGTATTATGTTTATGATGGTCCAAAAATCTTCCATAAATTACAAAATGCCAAGGAAGGATTTGCACTTTAATACAAAAATATCTCAGATGAAAAATAAATAAAAAATTTTAAAACGCCAAGTTAAAATAACAATTAGCAACCCTACCAAAACTATACAAATATAGGTCTTAATAAAAGGTCATAATAAGTCATAACTAAAACGTCTTTTATAGAAGTTGGATGTTACAAAGGTAACCTCTGTAAAAGCCGCTTTACAGCAAGCAAGTTTTTATTTCTGGCAATTTTAATTGCAGACATTTTTTATTGCAGCAATTATTTATTGCGGCAATAACAATTGCGAATTGTCTTGCAGCCTGAAATTTGTTGCAAATTTCGATTTTAAAATAAGTGCTGCCAACCACATGACATTTAAGAAACATAACCTTAATTTTTCTTAATTGAGCATTGAGCTATAATTTGGTGTTGTGGCTTGTAAAAAAATGTAAATATGTAAAAAAGCGAAAAGCTATACTTGCCGCAGTTTAGTGTACGTTTTTGAATTGTGCTGCATAATAATTACTGGAAGATACTAAAACTACGAAGAGAAAATGGTAGGTAAGGCCGTGGCTAAATACTCAAAGTAATAGGACTATATATTTTTAATGGCTCCTTTGCAACAAGGTGCTTTGTCAATTTTAATTTTCATTTGTAACAAACAAAAACAAAACTGCTTCCAATCTCAAAAACCGCTCAACTAAATTAAGGAAGAACCCAGCAAACTGCCTTTTAAATGTTGGCAACTCATAAATTACCAAAAAAGTCCCCAGAATTGCGACGCAACTTCAATTAAAATAGGTCCGGAGCATTTCCCCAATTGAAATAAAAATTGCAACAGCTGATCGACAATATGGGTCTGTGCATGCTCGCAACAAAAATCTCGCAATTTTTTGTTGCCAGCAATGAAAATTCTAACTGTAAAGCGGCTTTAAGACATTGTTCTATATTTTACAGATTTATAATTTGGAAATTGTAATAACTTTCTCCATAAGATCAAATTGAGTGCGTTTTTTTCTCAATACACAAGACATTTTAAACACGTAAATAGATTCTTATAGACGTTTTAAATTATCAATGTCATTCTCACGTATTCAGAGAGACTCAGGCCTTTAGGAAGCCTTGTGCTGTATGGTCTTGGTCTCAAAATTATCTCTATGGAGTAAATGGTGAGCCATTAAAATGAGACCTGCTAGTTCCTGTGGGTACGAACTCTTAAAATAATATACATTATCTAGTTAGTTACAATATTTTATAATCTGTTCATTGTTTATTTCCTAAACAATAGTAGCAGGAAACGGCCCAGTCAGATCCAATAAGAAAAAAGGTTAAGCCGCTTACCGCTTATTTTTGAAATCAACTAGCTGATATAAGGGCTGAGAGCATTCGGGCATTGTTAAATTAATTAAATAATAAATTAAAATAATATTCATTGTAAAACAGGTTACGTATTTTCCGGTAAATTAAATATTATACTTGGCAACACCGGTATAAAACGCATAAACACGCCATCAATCCACAAGAATTAATCAGTAGTGAAGTGAATACTGCCGTACACTGCTGAATGTTTTACTTATACGGAAAGTATAAGCTCAGGTTTAATCGTAAATATTTTATTTTTACTAAATGGAACTGATGTAGTTTTAAAATTTTTGTCATCAAAGTTTTTGCGACTATATGCAAGAATAGAACAGTGGGACGCGCTTTTTAAAATTTAGTGTTTACCGTGTAAGAACACTTTAAGCTTAGTGTTAAATGCAATTTGATGAAAATGAAGACGTAAGTAGTTTATTTATTCAATAAATACTGCCAGTATTTGATATTTTGTAGTTATCTATCATGCATTATCTATATATGTACATATTGATGCACTATCAGTTTTAGTTTCAATTTTTTCTATATTTTTTAATATTCTTTAAAAGTTGCATTAATCGGTATTAATTTTTCGAAAAATTAAACACTTCAATACGTTCTTATTATGCATCTATGTACATGTAAGTCATTTTATTTATTTCCTATTCAACTTTACGCTATTTTGCATAATTGATTCCAAACCAGTTCTTGATTCTTAACAATAAATTAATGGTTACCTTTGCCTATTTTTGTATATGAAATATGAATTTGTTTTTCAAGGTTATTGCTGTTGTTATGTTTCTTTAACATTATGGATCCTCATTTAAATACAAAACGACAAAACCTACTTAATAGTCCCAAAAGTCCTAAATATTCTGAAATAATCGATGGCGTAGGATTAAAATACGGTTTTAGGTAATTTATTACACCTCTGTCTAGGCGCCAGACACAAATAGTGCCCCCAGGCACCAAGTGCAGAATGTTAATTTTGTGAATACTATGGTGCCCTAATCCCTGTCTATACTCGGGGTACCCTATGGGGTTAGAGTCATGCTCGTATCAATCAAAATTTTGTCATTTCTTCGGTATTTTTACAATCTATTTTGCCGTTGAAATTTGTATAATCATATTATAAATAATTTAGCTGGTGTACCCAAAGTCTATTATAAGTCATAAACAGGGTATAAATATAAAAAGTTTTAAAAATGATTTTTTTTTTAATTTTTTTCCATGTTTCATGAGAATGGCAATGAAAGTCGAAACATTTTTGACTACCTAAATTTCTAGTTTTAAAGAACATTTTTTGCTTACTCTAGTATCTATTAAAATAAATTATAAATTACTTATATCAATGATGAAATGACTGAATGAAAATCTTTGTCATAGAAAATGTTAAAGAAATTTATGGGAAACGCAACAAAATCGGACGGTATTCGCCCGATATTAACCTAAAACCAAAACCGTCCCGCTATCATTCAAACATTATTTTTTATTCCGTCTAGCGTGGGAAGATACTCAAGATACTTACCTGAAATAGAAAATGAGAAAAATCTGTTGTTGATAGGTTTTGTGACAATAAATAGATGCAAGACAACGAAGAGATATTTTAAAAGTGCATGATATTATCCTCGTTATTATCTATTACTTATGAGATAAGTAAGATACTATTTAGATAATTATCTTAATCTGTGATTTAATTACCATTACACCGAATATTCATGATGTTTTATTCAGATAACTTGATATTGTTAAACCACCAGGATATTTTAGGTTCCGTTAAAACCAATTTTTTTTAGCGGTCACGAGTCGCGGCCGTAATTATATGCTCCGTAAAATCAGATGCTAATGATTTTTTGTATTACCATCGATTCAGTGCTTGAATCGATGAGAGGTATAACTTATATATTAATAATATACAAAGTAGGTATGTGATTATATGAGATATTTTCTTCCTGAACTGAAACTTATAAACGCGGCTTTCCGAGTGGTTTCTACTATTTTCGTAGTTGTTCTTTATTTTTGACATAGATTAACAAGCTGATTCCAAATCTAAAAAATTTGAGAGCATGGTAGTGCTCTCGCCAAGTACCCTTTCCTGCAAGCAACTTGGCTCAAATTTTTTTTCTGGGTAAATGTTTGCAACCTCTTAATTTTAGGTTTTTGTCTCTTTTGCAAGTTAATCACATCCAGAAATTAGCCATTGCTCATTTACTGATCACATCAAAATTCTAAGATATCTACATACTTTCCGTGGTCCTAGAATACTGATATTTGGCACAGAGTGTAGGATTTAACACACAGATAAAGGAAAAAATCCAGTAACCGAGACTTTCTTCCTTTTAACCCTTTCATGTGGGGGTCATACAGAATAAAATAATAGACAGATCATAATCTTTCGTATTATTACTTCATTGATGGACATTTAAATGTCGTGTCTCGATCTCAGTATGTAAATAAATATATACATAATTTATCAATAATAAATACACGCATAATTATAGTAAAATAGTTATACTTACCAAAAATCTAGGTCTATAAACTACGTGTGAATTTCCTATTCCTTCAAAACCCAATTACTTGTGAAATCCCAACCACATTACTGTAAAACGAAGCACGGAGCCATGTTCTCATGATTATTCGTCCGTAAAAAGTAGTGTCAAGCTCAACATCATTGTTACTTACTGAGCCTGAAACTTTTTACTTTCTTGAAGTTTTTCCAACCTGTATCTTCAACCAAAACTGACACATAAAGCTAGCAGTGAAAAGTCAGCGCAAATTAAAAAAAATACGAGAATTTGTTTGGTAATTAGTTGCCAAAGAATCAATTTTGTTGCTCAAACCGATCTCTGAAAATCGTGAACACTGCTAGCTTTACATAAAGATAGCGGGAAAATGCTAAAATGGACAATAATCGCATCAACAAAAACGGTAAAATTTGTTGCTAATTAGTTGCCAAAGAATCAATTTTGTTGCTCAAACCTATCTCTGCAAATCATGAACACTACTAGCTTTATATAAAGGTAGCGGGAAATGCGTAAATGAACAATAATCGTATCAACAAATACGGTAAAATTTGTTGCTAATTTGTTGCTTTTCTTTTTATATTGTATTTGCTGATATATTGTTCAGGTTTGGTTTTCATTCATTAATGTTTTGTGGTTTCATCAATGAAAACTCAGCGCTTAACTGCCCCAGTGCTAAATAATCCTTAGCTATATTGTCCCCCAACCGGATCAAACTTAATTTTAAAAAGAAAGCTCTAAATCTTTTTTTTTCGATACTTATCTTCTTTAGCAGCGTCCTGCAGCAACAAATTTCATCATATTTGTTGATACGATTATTGTTCATTTTCGCATTTTCCAGATACCTTTATTTAAAGCTGCCAGTGTTCACGATTTTCAGAGATCGGTTTGAGCAACAAAATTGATTCTTTGGCAACTAATTAGCAACAGATTAGCAACAAATTTTACCGTATTTGTTGATACGATTATTGCTCATTTTCGTATCCTCCCGCTACCTTTATGTAAAGTTAGCAGTGTTCACGATTTTCAGAGATCCGTTTGAGCAACAAAATTAATTCTTTGCAACTAATTAGCCACAAATTAGGAACAAATGTTCGTATTTTTTTTTTAATTTCCGTTGACTTCACTGCTAGCTTTATGGACCCCTTGGCTGTTATGCATTACAGAAATGTGACATGACTGCGACTA
Source organism: Philopedon plagiatum (assembly GCA_963971165.1). Taxonomy (NCBI): domain Eukaryota; kingdom Metazoa; phylum Arthropoda; class Insecta; order Coleoptera; family Curculionidae; genus Philopedon; species Philopedon plagiatum. Next base: position 95,734,277 of record OZ020192.1, on the reverse strand, counting down.
TTATTTAAAATGCCTAAACCGCCAAGTCAGAGAAAGTCAGTTTTGGTTGAATATATGAGTTGTTTAAATTTTAAAGAAACTTGTGAAATAAAAAATTTCAGACCCAGTACTTATATCTAACAATGACGAATAATAATTGATGTCGGTTCTACATCGGATCTCATTGCTATTTATGGCCAAACAGTCATGAAAATTTGGCTCCTTTTTACAGTATAATGTTTTTGTAGGGATATATTTGTTTTTCGTAGACTCTGGCTTAGGAACAGCAAAGTGGTTTTGGAACAAACCTAGAAGTAATTATTTTTATATTTATAAAGGCTAAGGTCAGCATGCCGATATAATTAAAGCAATTTAGATTTTAATTTTTTCCCAATTAAAAAATCTCTCAATTTGAATATAAATAATTGGTTTTCATTAATTTATAGAAGCTGGTTACTTATAGAAAATAAAAAGCTGAAATAGAGCTGTGTAAACCGTTTTTTACTCCGTTATTACGTCTTAGCCAGAAATTTTATTGGTTATATGTAAATGTATAGGCCTCTCGAAACTTATTTTGAATTTAGACATAATAGAGAAAATACATATCTGGGCAAAATCCAAGTTTGTCTTTATTAATTTTTCTAGCAATGCGAATATTTTAATTAGGTATTAGTCCGAATATCAGAAAAGGATGAATACTAACTGCATATCTGTAAAATTAAAATAATTTACACGTGTTAACGTTTTGGATCAAATTGGATTGTAGCCTGTATACAGGGTGGTCCTTTTAAAGTGTTACAAGGCAATATTTACATAAGAAACGGCTGAGAATAAAAAAATGAAATTTGGGGTGATGCAACGGGACTTTGGGGGACACTATTTGACATGATAGGTAACTTTGTAACCCTTCCCACTTTTTAGAGGTGGGGGGTAACTTTTAAAAGTTAAATGGAACGGTGCGGTTTTTTTTTCAGATTCGCAATCTACAGAAAGAACTACGCCAAAAACATAATTTATTGTCAATGTCAATGTCAGTATCTTAAATAAATTGAACAAATTGACAAAATTATAGTTTTCCACATTTTTCCGTTTACCTCCATGCAAATGAGGCGGTCAATGGCGTCAAGGCGAATGGCAATGGTGTACTCGCCGTTGTCATAATAACGCACGGGTCACAAAATCAACAATACAAACATAAGTCAGCGCGTGACAGTTATTTTAGTGCTTCCTGTTATTAATTACTGTTGATTTCAGTTCAGTTCAGTCAACGTAACTGGCACTTGTATTTATAATTTTCAAAAATGAATGACTTCGACTGCCAAGTAGACATGTTGTTAATTCTCGGAGAATGTAGAAAAAACTACCGCAATGCTTCTGAACTTTGGTCTGAAAGATTCCCCCAGTTACCACGAAAATCCCACATGGCATTCAAAAGGTTAGAAACTAGGAGTCGTCAGACTGGTCAACTTTCATCCAAAAAGCGCAATCGCAGAAAGACTAAAACCAGCGATGATATGGCGGTAGGAGTTTTGGGAACAGTAGCTATCAACCCTCATATTGGTTCCAGAAACCTGGCTAAAGACGCTGGGATGTGTAAAACACCCGTTCTCAGAATATTGCATAATTTCAAGTTTCATCCTTACCATATTAGCCTACACCAAGAATTGTATGACCAAGATTTTGAGAGACGGGTGGACTTTTGTCACTGGTTTCAACGATGGGTCAGAGAAAACAATTCACTGGAAAACATAATTTTTTCTGACGAAGCGACTTTTACGAACCATGGCCAAGTCAATCGACATAATATGCATTATTGGGCTGACGAAAATCCACACTGGATGCGAACAGTCGCTTATCAGCACCCTTGGTCGGTAAATACCTGGTGTGGGATATTTGGCGATGTTATTATTGGACCTCATTTTTTTGATGGAACACTTAATGGACAGCGATACTGCGATTTCCTGAGAAATGATTTACCAAGATTAATGCCAAATATTCCGGACAAACAACGTGGGTCAGTTTGGTTCCAGCAAGATGGTGCGCCACCACATTTCTGTCGAGATGCATGTAATATTCTCGATGCTACTTACCGTAATAGATGGATTGGACGTGGGGGGCCAGTGCACTGGCCTGCTCGATCACCAGACATGACTCCCCTTGACTTTTTCTTGTGGGGTTTGGTCAAAGAAAAAGTCATGGTGACAGCACCAACTACAGCCGAAGACATGAAGCAAAGAATTAGGCGTGCAGTTCAAGGAATCACCCCAGATATACTGTTAAGAGTTCGAAATTCATTTCAGAATAGGGTTATTAAATGTCTCGAGCAAAATGGCCGTCATTTTGAACACCTATTAAAATAAAATATTGTTTTTTACTCTTACAGTATTTAATTTGTTGACTTTAACATACTGACATTGACATTGATATTAAATTATGTTTTCAACGTAGTTTTTTCTGTAGATTGCTAATCTGAAGAAAAAACCGCACCGTTCCATTTAACTTTTAAAAGTTACCCCCCACCCCTAAAAATTGGGAAGGGTTACAAAGTTACCTATCATGTCAAATAGTGTCCCCCAAAGTCCCATTGCATCACCCCAAATTTCATTTTTTTATTCTCAGCCGATTCTTAAATATTGCCTTGTAACACTTTAAAAGGACCACCCTGTATAAATAATTTATAAATAAGTATAAATAATGTTAACTTTCGAGAATAAATACGTATAGGTATGCTGGTAAGGGTTCTATAAAACGGCGCTAAGATTATGCTTTTTTAAATAAAATATTAGAAGGTACAGAAATACTGAAATAAGTAGAATTCCAAATTTTAAACAAGAAATATTTTTGTTAACGTTTTCAGCATCGCTAGTAGAAAGGCCACTTTTCGATCGACGCGGCCAAGCGTTCCGTTTTTCGACGTCGGCATGCGTCGTGCAGCGTCCTTTGTCTCGAAAACAGGTGTTTGGGTGGGAGGCATCGACGCTTTCCTTGTTTTCCCCTACAGTCATTGGCGGAGAAATTAGCGTTTTTATCATAAGACGTTATTATTTTAAAAGTTCTTTTACCTTCAAATTAGAGATGAGCCGAGAAATTCGTAAAACCGGGTTAGTCGACTTGAAAATATACGCACAAACCGGTTTGACGAAGTCGATTTAATCCCGTTTACAAATCATATCGCCGAAATCGATTTAACCAACTGAATTATTAAATGGTACTCTTGAGCAAAGAGAGAGAGAGAGAGAGAGCGATGTAACTTCGCAAACCGATTCAAACCGGGTTGAGCTTGGACCGAGTTGAATCGGTTTATACTCTTGAGTCGACTGGTTAAATAAACCGGATCATGAGTATCATGGTAAAGATTAGCTTGTTTGTTTCTGGGTTATGAGAGTTGTTAAAAATAAAGTGGTGGTCAATCAGATTCGTAAATTTAATGTTTTTTAGAGGCACGGCGGTTAATTATTTACTAAAATTTATATTGTTGAGATCGACACAAGATTAATTTTACCTTAAAGATTCATTACTATTACCTTAGTAGTAAAATAGTCATACTCAAATATGTTTTGGTGTGGTTACCTTGAGGGGGTTTCCGAGGGGCGGCTAACTCCCAAAAAAGGTGTACACAGATTTTAAATCGGTATTGATTTAATCTGATTTAACACGATTTAAATAGGAATTTATGATTTAAAATTGATTTAAGTGATTTAATATAGATTTAGGTGATTTAATATTGATTTATGCAATCTAATAAAGATTTAAGTGATTTACAAGACGATTTAAGAGATTTGACAAAGATTTAAGTAATTTACAAGGTGATTTAAGAGATTTAAGAAAGATTTAAGTGATTTGAATAAGATTTATCGCAATTTATAGATTTTATTTGTTTTAAAATCGAATTAATTCAGGGAATAACATTTTTGGGATAGGTTTTTATATTGTCAAAAGGGACTCTTCTAAATATTTGTGGCACGCCATAAATTAATGTGACCCAAAAATTTGGCTGCGTTTAACAAACCGGTAATATTTGTATTTTACTTTTAAAATGACAAATGATTTTCAAGTAATGCAAAACCTTTTTTCATTTTTTCATATTATGAGAAAATTTTGAGATGGTTCCAATTATAAAAATCAATATATTACATAGGTACCTATATTTTATAATCTCACATACTTTTGTACTACTTTCTCGATATAAAATAATAGACAAAAATAAAGTAAACGTCCTGCTGCTTCCAAGTGCTTTTTTTAATTTGTTTTATTACATGGATACTAGGGGATCCAATTCCGGAATTTCGGGATCCCGTGTTTTTTAAAGATCCCGTGATTATAGTTACAAATTTTATTTCCAAAAATCGCCTTCCGTAATTCTAACAGCGCGCTCCAGCGACTCGCGCTCGGGTAGAGTCCACCGCCACACAGCTCGATTGATCAACGAAAGACTTCACGCGGCACCGACGACCGATGAACGCCTGAGATTTCCATCGGCCGTGTGATCTAGATTGGTGGGTTACCGGGGGTGGTTAGCGGGTTTAATTTTAACCAAATGTCGTTCTTCTATATTAGACGAAACATTGGATAATCTCATCTTTTTGCGATATTTTCTTAAAGAAAAAAACTGATATTAAATTTAAAAAAACAAACCTCTGTATATTATTATTCTTTTTTTTTTCTAAAAATACTTAGGTTGCTATTTCGTAGTTCTTATTTAAATGTTTGTTCAGAATACATTTTGTTTTCTTTAAATATTTTACTAGTTTTAAGAATAGTTTGGCATTCTATGGAATAAAAACTAAAACAATTCCCTGTTTATATTTTAATCCCGGGATTCCGGGATTAGAAAAAATTGAATCCCGAAATCCCCGGATCGCAATATTGACCGGGATTGGATCCCCTAATGGATACCGAGATGGATACATAAATCTGAAAAAAAGCTTAAAACTAAAAAAAACTTTTGTATTTTTTATTTGCATTTCTTTATATTTTTAAACATGATATTAATCTTTAGTTTCTCAGCTCTTCAGATGGTAAATGGTTCATTTCCTAATAATTGGATAGGTCCATAGAAAATAAGCTGCTTTTCTACAGTTTGAATGTTTGAATATCCTCCTTTTTTGGCCAGATATACCTTTCTAAATCTTGCTTTAGAAATTTTAACTTTACTTTTTCTCCTACTTCCAAGACTCTTCCTATAAAACTGCATAATACTTTTCTTTATCTAAGTCAATTCTGTCCACTTCATTGTTATCGACAAGGTTATCTTGCTTTTTTACTTTTTCATTATTTTCTTCGGTGGTAAAGTCCTCTAAGGAGCTTGAATCTTCAAATGAAATATCTTCGGAACTACCTTCCTCTGGACTGCTACTTTCAATACATCGTTTTCTTGTTGCTTTATTCACAACCTTTACTTTTGGAATAAGAGATCGAGGAGTACTTTGAAATCGGTCGGTTCGAATCTCAGTTCCTCTTACTCTAATAGTTCGATCACAGCTTAACTTAGTTGTTGACGACTGATAAAGCCAACATAATGTAGATTTTTTAACAAGCATTACTTTGCCCGAATTTAAAATTATTTTTAAAAAAGCTAAATTTTCTGATACATTGTGATTTAAGTGTTGCTTTGATGAAAAATCTTTAACTTGGAGCGTTCCAGATGATGAGTACATATTTTCCGAGTTTTCTTTCAATAAATATAGATTTTCATCATCTGAATCTTCTAAAATTTCATTTCGGCTATTGTTGGAATCGATAATTGGATCTAAAAAAAATTATATACAGTGTTAGCAAAAAAATCCTCATCACAGTTTTTTTCTCGGTTTTTTTAATAGGTTACTAATTTTTGCAAAATTTTATGATGATGAGTTGATTTTTTACAATTTTTTAAATATATTTATGCATAAATCCGAGCATAAATCGGCATTAATAATCTCCGCTGAGCAAAAATCAAAATTACCTTGTTCGTCATCACTTTCACTGGCATCTTGGTCGTTTTGGTCGGGATTAGGTTTTAAAATAGGTTTTAAATATTGACTTTCTTCTTGAATTGTGATTCCTAAATCTAGGAACATAGACTTAACATAAACCAAAGCCCCTGTAATTGTTTTTAATATTTCGTTATCTGCTGGTAGGGGTGCATCACTTGGCGAGGCACGATTGCCTAGTTTAATATTCTGGCGGGCAAACTGATATCCATCTACAAATAATATTCAATAAATACTATCAAGAATTTGAAAAATAGTTAATTAAATTTAAGGTTAACTAAAATTTCAATTCAACAAAAAATATTGTAGCTAACCTGATTTTTGAGCTGATTTTGCTGAAAAAAAAATCTACCTTTACCAAAACGTTTTTTTTTTCTCAAATTAGATTTTTAGAAAACTGTTCAAATACTTTTAAAAATTTCTCTTCTCTCTGTTTAAAAATATAGATAAACTTGTAAGAACCTATATACCGAGTTATAAATATGTAATTACGCAACTTAGAATTAGGGAAGAAACCGAGGAAGAAACCTCCTAAATACAGACAATTTTCTAATAAAATGACCCCGAAAATGACCTAGTGCTATTTTATTTCTGTGAATTTATAACGGAGAAAATTTTATTCATCTGTCAAACAGGACATTTTAACAATGAATATCCAAGGAAACGACCTCGGAAATGACAAGTTTGTATTGCTGATTTGAACCGAGATTTGAATCAATACGATTTAAATTAGGCGATAATTTTGTATGCACTATTGCAAAATTATCAGCGCATTTTAAAAATGGAGAGTTTATAAAATAATTTTTTTTATAGCAAAGTTTATTTGTTTTTGAATAAAAAAGTTTAACTAAAAAAAGAAAACACATATAAGTCGTGCAATTTTTCACACAAATTTTCTCTCTTGCAAGTTATACTTGCTGCTACGTGCACTCGTGCTATATTTTAAAAAAAATTATCGATAACTTCCATTGCACTAGTTATATTGTTACTGATAGCTTAATTAAAATTAAAAATGGAATAATTTTACCTGTTTAATCTACCATAGGAAAGAAATCAGTGATTTGATGATAATTACCTGAGATAGATTCTCGTTTTCTCAATTGCCGTTGGCATCGGCTACAAAAAGGATTGCACCATCTAGAATGTGATGGAGAGGAAGAGATATGCTCGGAGATAGGGGATTGGGTAGAAGATTCTGGGCAGGTATTACTGTCCCCTAATTTAGTAACCCTGCCTGATAAAAAATTCTGAGATGTTTCGATGTTATGTTGACTCAAGTACCTGATTGTAGGCGTACCGAGACTGTTAAAATTTGGGTTGTCCTCGGGATTGTCCTTGGAATTGTCATTGTCGGTAGAATTTTCCACAATTAATTGTGAATTCAGTTTCTGGGTTTTTATTTTACCTATTAAATCTTCTTTATTAATTGTTTCAAGATCTTCAGGAAAAGTTTTTTTGCAATATGGTTCTTGGCCGTTACGGATTGAATTATTTTTCTCGACTAAATCAACCTCCATATCTATATCTGAGTCTATATTGTAAGTTGGTAACTGATTCGATTTATCACTATTATCCGAAGCTTTCTTCAGAAATGACACTATTGAGTATCTTTTTCGACTGTTATTTTTAGTTTGTTGCTTAAGCCGATCCAAATGACTTTTAAAATGTCTGTGATAATTGGATAAAAGCCATGTGCCAGTACTTGCCTTAAAAATTTTAGCTTTATTATCACATAAAAAGCATTTTATTAAGCATGAATTGTTACCACAAGACACAATACTAATATTTTTTGTCTCTTCTAAAGCTTTGTTTAAAGTAGTTTGATTGTCTGAAAGGTTTTTCTTTAAAAAATCTTCTGTCCAACGTTCCGCTTTGTTTAAAACCGCTTGTAAGATATCAGCCTTCGTATCAATAGTGCCTCCAATATTGCTGTGTGTAATATTGTCTTTACCTTGAACACTACCGTCGGATTCAGTTGTTTTAGATTCTCTTGAGGTCTGTGGCACTGATCTAAAATTTTTTTTCCCTTGATAACTTAACGATGGTATTGTCTGCGTACTCTTCTCTGCACAATTTGCATCATTTTTACTACACAGGTCAATGCAAAATTCTTTTATTTTAACCAACAATTTTTTTTGCCCAGGTAGAATTACAAATTTGTCAGTGTTAGAACTGAAATGCCCCAGATAATCCTCACTATTGTCTGGGAATAAACAACTTATTTGGTCTCTCGCAATATTTTCGATTTGTTTTATATCGTTTTCATCAAGCGATGAAAGTGAAATAAAGTTGGCAAAGCCGGCAAACTTAAGTAAATTTTCCAAGTAGCCTGGTAAAGAGACTAGATATTTCTCTTTAAATTTGGCAAAAACATCGGCATCATCTTGTATTTCACTCAGTATTTTATTTTCCGAGTTATTTTCTGTACGAATGGCCCGAGGAATGGACATATTCTCGTCCATATCTTTCTCTGACATTATCCTAAGAAATTGAAAATATTTAGTTTCTTGGCCAGGAAAAAAGGTGAAAATTTTCCCTAAATATAGCAAATAACCGAACAGATAACAATGTGAAAACAAATGCCGTTTTTATATTTTACCTCTTTTGGCCTAACTCCAGGCCTAACTTACAAAATGAAGATACTACCATCAGGTATAATTATTATTTATTTATGTATAAGTTTAATTCAATTATATATGTAATATATACAGGGTGTTTCTTAAGTAGAGGTCGAAAATCCAGGGGCGTATTCTGGGGCCAAAAAAAATTTTTTTTTGTTATATAAGCCTGGGGTCTTAGGGCAGCATTTTTTTTGATAAATAATAATCGATGATACCCACATCTCCGCCACCGGTAATTTTCTCAAGCTGGTAATTTTTTGTTTCATACCCACTGACATACTAAATATATACAAATATACACCGAATTTGGTTTACAAATAAAAAATTAAAAACTGATTTTTTAAAAAAATTTGACACCCTGTAGCTCGACAACGGCTGCCCTAAGACCCCAGGTTTATATAACAAAAAAAACCTTATTTTTGGCCACAGAATACGCCCCTGGATTCGTGACCTCTACTTAAGAAACACCCTGTATATGTATAAGTTTCACCGAGTTTTTGTAAAAATATTTTCCTTTCTCTAAATAACAAATATCTATTTATTGTTGTAAGAAAAACTTGTAAATACATACCTCAGAAATCACCTTGGATCCTCGGAAATCACTAAAAAACAATATGCGAAAATCGAGGCGTAAACGTTTCACTATCAAAAGGCACAGCGAGAATAAACCTGCGACACGCGGGTGGTTAAGCGTGGTTGCGTCATGCTGTAACGCGCCGCCCAGCCCTGTCAGTGATGCTAAATTGTGATGATGATTTAACGGATGTTAGGTGATTTTTGTGATTTATTAATGATTTATGGTGATTTAAATCGATTTTACACGATTTAAGGTGATTTAACTTGATTTAAAGTGATTTAACTTGATTTAAAGCCATTTGAATTGATTTAAGTGATTTAAAAAAATCTAATGATTTAAGAAAGATTTAAAATGATTTAATTTGATTTAACAAGAGTATGTACACAGATTTAAGGAAGTGAGCCGCCCCTCGGGGGTTTCTTACAGTAAACAAAGAACGCATAATTATCGAGTAAATAGGTTTACTACCTCATAACTACATAATAATCGTAATACCCACTTAAAAAATTAAATCACACTTTTTGGATTTAAAAACAAGATTCTTATATTTTTTACTGATCTACTAATTTAAGACGGATTAGGCTCATATCCCTCAAATTGAAATAGATAATTCGAGTTTTTTAAGTAACAACATGAACAACGTTCGAACTATATCGGTTTGATTCGTACGTGGCCCGGGTTAGTGTTAAAGCGAAACGTTGCTAGAGTTGATACAAACCACTATTTTCCGGTAACAAGTACGTTACGTTCCAGTTCCAAGTTGATACCTGTTCCAAATACTTGATATTTTTTACCTAGTGCAGTAAAAAGTACAATTCAAAATACGTTTCAAAAAAACATGAATTTAATTACATCAGAAAATATATGTATATCATGCAACTAAAATAACACAGGAGCACAAATGGGAACCGAAAAAAGTCCTTTGGCGAGATTGATATCCTATATGTATTTTGGTGCGCTGATTACGAATCCAAGGTCCAAATAACCCCAGCACATCACATTCAAGGTCATTTGAAGCTCAAATGCATATATTACAGAAAAACAGAAAATCTGACCACGGATTCGGAAAGAGCGGAAAATTTTACGTCCAAATATGTAGTTTTTATTTTTCCAACATGACCCTCCAAGGTCATCTGGGGGTGAAATGACTCACCGATAGACCAAATTCTTATTTCCCATATAGGTACATCATCACAACTACAGACTTTTACGTACAACTTAGTCAGGTATCTTTAGGTTTTTTGACGCGCTGATTACGAATCCGAGGTCCATATAATCCCAGCACGTCACTTTCAAGGTGATGATGTATATGGGAAATAAGAATTTCGTCTATCGGTGAGTCATTTCACCCCCAGATGACCTAGGAGGGTCATGTTGGAAAAACTAAAACCTACATATTTGGACGTACAATTTCCCGCTCTTTCCGAATCCGTGGTCAGATTTTCTGTTTTTCTGTAATATATGCATTTGACCTTCAAATGACCTTGAATGTGATGTGCTGGGGTTATTTGGACCTTGGATTCGTAATCAGCGCACCAAAATACATATAGGATATCAATCTCGCCAAAAGACTTTTTTCGGTTCCCATTTGTGGTCCTGTGTAATTATTAGGTAACAAAATAAATTATTTATTGCTCTTAAATAATCAAATTAATTTATTTCATGCTCTTTTCCGGCTATATACAGGGTGAGTGTGAGTCGCGAGGAACGCACCAAATTTTAGGAGTGTATTCTATACGTACCTAAATATAAGTCAACAAAACCCAAAAGCTGTAATCGGATTTTCATTTGTTTTCAAATTAACATTTTGAAAAAACACCTTACATAGTTTTTTAATTACAATTTTTTTAATAAAAAATGTTAGAAGATACCCTTTACAACGGCATGATTAGAATCTATACCCGGCAAAAAAATTAAAATAAAGCATTTTTACCACATTTTTAAAACTTTGTAATTGGGAAACAAATAAAAATGTGATTACAACTTTTGAGTTTTTTAGACTTATGTATATTTGCGTGTAGAGTAAGTCCACTCCTAGAATTTGGTGCGTTCCCCCCGACTCACCCTGTATAATATAATTAATAAAATAATTTAATTTGTACTAGATATATTGTGCGCGGGAACGCGAAAAATATCGGAACAAAAAAATAACAGCTGAACTGTGTGACAGAGAAATACGTAACAATAATCGTGCCTATTACTTCGTATCAAATATCAAAATACTGAAAATAGTCCAAACACCCAGACAGATACCGGATAGGCGGCGCGGCGCTCGCAGCCCAACAAAGCGTATTTCACTTAAATAATACTTGTAAACTTATTTATCTGCTGAACGACAGACTCGTGACTTCGATCCGAAGAGTAAAAAATAGGCCTACAGCAAAACCTAGTATTTTTGGTAAAATCGATACCTGTTACCTGTACCTACCTGTTACAGGGTACTTGTTCCTAGTATTTTGTATCATCTCTAGGACCGATCGCAGTGGTTAAACGAGCCATTTAAATCCTGCTTGACATAGATCTAAACCAGATGTTCCCAGCCTTTCCTGGACCACCATCCCTTTTACAAGAAAAACATTTCCAACTCCCCCTCGCCCATAATAATTATACCAAATACATATGTTAAAATATTGTTACACATTATCTATATTTTATCTATCTATCTATCTATCTATCTATTAAGAATGACAAAGTAGAAATTAAAAAGACCATCAAAAGTAGAAAATTGTTTATTAAAAATTTAAAAATTGATACAAAAATAGTAATAAGAAAATTAATGAAATTGTTGAGATTTATCAACTTGCTAATGTTGGAACATCAGTGTCGCAAATCGTCACGCCCAGTGATCTGCAGTCTGTTCCTTTTCTTAGAAAGTAAATTTGCTACTGCACTGAACCCACGCTCAGCCAAATACGATGAAGAAAATGCATAAACCTAAGATATAATTTTTTTAAAAATTCTGAACTAACTTTTTTAAATCTAAGATATTTATTAAAAAAAATCAAGTGACTAACTTTCTACTAACACATTTTTTCTCCTAAAATTTAAAAATTCTCGAGAAAATGATGTAAAATTTGTTTAGAAGAAATAATAAATAAAATACCGAAGCGCGCTCATTTTTTTCTCAGAGGAACCTAAGCAAAAATTCATCTTTTTTCCGCAAATTACAATTTTTTTTTACCAAAACATTCTCAGTGGGCTCACTATTAAAACTCCTAAATTTGGTACCGGTCCTATAAGTAGGAACAGAAATATTGTCATATTTCCCCAGATATTCATCATTTTTTCCAAATTTCTATACATTTTTCATATTATTTATTTAACATTTCGGAAACCACTCTACGTGCTGCGATTGCATATCGCTGGCCTCGCCTTTATTCTATGAACCCTGACCATGCCCTGCGCACTTTAAATTATGCGCGCGGCCCGCTAAAGCTTCACACCGAGCCACCAGCGTCGCCACCATCGATCATTTTTGGAGCGGGAGGCGGAGCCAAAAGCACGTGGTCCTGTTTACGATAACGACTAACCTAACTTATGTTTTGCCGTTTACCGTCCGCCATTAGTGCAATTGGTTTGCGTGTTTGAGTTAAATTGTTATTATTTTTAGTGTTGCAGTAGGAAAATAGTAAAGGCTTTAGAATTACAAGTTGCAGCCTTTGTTGAAAGAGCGAATCTTGTACTCGCTTTGAAAAATTATTAAAAGTTTAAAAGTAAGTACCTACCGACCAAAACAATATTATTAGTGAAAGATATATTTATACGATTATTTATTTTATAGTGGATTTAGGCATATTTTATTTAAATTCATTAATTGCTTTTACCATTGTCCCAATCGCCCTACCCCATTTTATTCTACCTCGATGCCCTACCCTTAGTCTGTTTTTACTTAAAATTTGAACAAACTGTAATAAACTTGATTTTTACCAGGTGCTTTGTTTTTGATTGCTAGTTGTTTTTAATACACAATAATGTAAAAATATTAATATACTCATAACTATGTATTTAACTTTTAGGAAGTGAGTTACCATGCCTTACACTTGTGCTGTACCAAGTTGCTTCCATAATGGTGAAGTCAAGTATCGCTTTCCCAATCCAGAAAAGTAAAAGCCTGTTTTTGATCAGTGGGTAATGTTTTGTGGAAATGAACGTTTAACTAAAGATTATGGACCTGACGAAAGTGTAAAAATTTACAACAACTTTATGGTTTGTTCACTCCATTTCCAGGAAGACGATTTTATGTTTAATGGAAAACTAAAAAAAGGAGTTATACCCTCGTTGAATTTACCAGGTATGTTTTAATATGTGATATGAAATATTCAGTGTACAAATCTAACGTTGATCCATGCTTTCTCCTTTCTGATTTATTTTTTGTTTCTCATATGTTATGCACATGATTTTTAAAATTAAATTTGTTTCTTCAAATTTATTGCCTTAAGCAAGTTTTCTGATATAATTTATGTTTAAAAAAGCAATAGGTTCTGTTATGCATAATTAAAATACTCCCCTTTTTTAGGGATAACCGTCAAAACTGAAGAAGAACTTCATCTAGAAAAGCGTACAGCTGACACGGCAAGCCTTCTAGAATTCTTAGATCAACTGTTTGACAGCCTGAATGGTAAAAATGGGGAATGGTTAAAAAAATTGGGAAGCAGCCATGCAGTTGCAGAGAGGCGTTTTTTAAAAAGAAGAGTATAGAGACGAATATGATGAAGACTTTTTGAGAAGGAAAGAATACAACCCCAAAGTCCTACATCTTAAATATGTAAGCACCAATTTTTTAAACAAAATTACAACAGCTCTTGCCATTATATAATATATTTTACAGCGAGGTTTACACAAATTTGGCATAGTCGAATACTTCCTAAAAGTTTTATGTAGCAGAATATCCCTTACAGATTGTTTTCACGATACTACAATAAAAAAAACAAGTATTTAAATATTTTATTAAAATTAATGTATTTAACTACACCAAACAAATAAATCGAGTTTTAAAAGGTGCAGACCAGAGACCTATTCCAACAAATGCCCCAAAAATATTCATTAAAGCCAAAAAAAGTCTACTTAAATGTAGCTAAAAGAAGGGCAAATATTTTGAAAAAATAAAGAAAAGGTTGTTATTTGATTTGTTTTCTGTTTTATTCGCTAGTGTTATGGTAAATGATACTTTTTATAGCTTTTTTCTCCAGTTTGTAAATACTTTTTTTTTGCTTACTGTATTTGTTATATTAAAATTTGTAGTATATTAATTACATTAATATAATTAGAAAGTTATTAATGTGTTTTTTTATTATAATAAAATCATGAGTGTACCTACATACTCAAAAAGAAGTACATTTCCCATTTTTATTACAGGTGTTAGATTAAATTTTTACTTTTCCATAAAAATTTTTATTTTTAAAGGATTCATAAATTTGTTACTAAATTATAGATATTTCAATAAAAAATGTATGCATATTTATAAAATTTAGTGAGAAATTTCTGAATACATCTTTAATAATAAAAAATTTAATGGAAAAGTCAAAAATAATTATAAACACTAAAAACCTTTTTTAAATTCCTCCACCAATCTGTCGGCAAACTGTCGATTGCCATCTAGTGGGCAATAGCCGAAATTCGCTTTATTTGCATAAAGCAAAGATCTACATCTAAAGCCAGAGCACCACCTCACACCAACTCAGGAGGTGGCGCTAAGGTAGCACGAACATGTTGGTCTATTCGTTTACACGGCAGTGTCCAATCTATTCACCCTAACAAACCCTAATCTATGACCCTGACCAGTTTGAACTGTTAGTATAAACTGTTCTTGGGGGATTCATATAAAAAGCGTACCAGCGAGGTGCAAAGAGAGGGTGTCGTGTCCCGACGGGGAGGCGTCACTGTGGTGCCGCACGAATAGTACGAATAGCGCCAGCCCTTTAGGCTGACAAAGTACTCGGCTAGAAGCTGCCCCCTACGCTACCCAACTTAGTTACGTAAGTGTATTATTGTGCTTGTACCTGATATCAATATAAGTGTTTTGGTAAACCGCAGCCTATTTTATCAACCCTGACGACCCCTAGCGTGACATTTGGTGGAGGCGCCTGGTTCGTTCTCGTTGGTAAGTTCTTCCTAACTTGCCAAGGGCCTTTTGTGTTTTATAATTTTTTACTATCTCTTTCAGGTCATTTTAGTGTTTTTCAGTGCATTTTTAAAGTGTTTTTTGCAGGGCGTTATAGTGCATTTTTTTTTGTCAAATTATTTTTTACAGTGATTTTTTTTTAAAGGGCATTTTTACAGTGTTTTCTTTCAGGGTATTTTTTTTTACATTGGTTTTTAAAGGGTATTTATTTTACAGTGGTTTTAAGGGGAATTTTTACAGTGCTTTTTACGTCTATATAATTTTCCTACCCCATTCTCATCCCAAAAAACGTTTGACATAATTTTGTCTTGTGCCCGTTAACGCTGGCGAGATTAAAATTATCCAAACAGAACCTATAGGAAAACCCACCTCGTGCCCGTTAACGCTGGCGAGGCTAGGTTTACTATAAATCCCACCTCAAAGCGTCTACTGTAGTCCTGTCTTGTGCCATAGACATGGAGGAGGGAGACCCCTGCTGCACTGGGAGTCGGCAACAAAACTAGCCGATCCCACCCCCAGGACACAGGAACCGTGACCGCTGCGTCTGAGCAAGAAGCAAATGACAAGGAGCCTCAACGCCTAGGATGTGTCGGGTTTTGTCGGTGTGTAGGCTATTCGATCAGTAACGTGTTGGAACTCCCTAATAATAGAACTTTGTAAAGAAAGTGTGTAAATGTGAACCAGACTACCAGGACAGTAACCATTTTTATTCTTCATTTTTAAGCTAGTTTTACCACACCTCATTTCACCCAAATAAATACGGAGTGTACCGAGCCTGCGAGCTCCAATTGTTTGTGTTTGTAATATTGTTTCTATGTTTGTTTATTGTATATTTTGTTTATCTCCGTTTTGTATATTTGTATTTTGTAAATATGTGATATTTTGTATATATGTATTGTGTAAATATTTAAAGCTAGGGGCTAGCTTTTACAGGCGCGGGGGAAATGTCATATTTCCCCAGATATTCATCATTTTTTCCAAATTTCTATACATTTTTCATATTATTTATTTAACATTTCGGAAACCACTCTACGTGCTGCGATTGCATATCGCTGGCCTCGCCTTTATTTTATGAACCCTGACCAGTTTGAACTGTTAGTATAAACTGTTCTTGGGGGATTCATATAAAAAGCGTACCAGCGAGGTGCAAAGAGAGGGTGTCGTGTCCCGACGGGGAGGCGTCACTGTGGTGCCGCACGAATAGTACGCATAGTACGAATAGCGCCAGCCCTTTAGGCTGACAAAGTACTCGGCTAGAAGCTGCCCCCTACGCTACCCAACTTAGTTACGTAAGTGTATTATTGTGCTTGTACCTGATATCAATATAAGTGTTTTGGTAAACCGCAGCCTATTTTATCAACCCTGACTACCCCTAGCGTGACAATATACAACTTTGAAATTTCACCAGCCGCCACGGAAATAAAGTAATATTTACGAAAAATATCGCATAAGTTATCATTTGATAAGTGCAGTCAAATATATAAATTTAATTTACAGAAACAAAATTGTATCTTTGTAAAAACTCTAGCGTTTTCATATAAAATTAAATGGAATTCCCCCAAATAAAACTAGTATCAGTAAAATTCGTTGGACTTGACATTTCTGTGAATCCCCGTAATCTTGTTTCCCAACAACCCAGGGGCGGCTACTGCCAGGGGGCGCAGGGTCTCGCACCCCCCAATTAAATTACCAACTAAAATAATAAAATAAATATATAAAATATTTATTTCATTAAAGCAACTCATAGCACCAAAAAACTATTCAAATTATCCTCGTAACGTAAATTACAGAGCCAGCGAAAGCACAGATAAAATAATCCAGCGTTTCTGCTTGGAAGGTAGTTTCAAGTACCTTGGCAAAAGTCCAAGTTATAATCTGAACGGTGGATCAAGCGCGAACCTAATCCTTACTTCCGCAGGGTCTCGACCATAGACAAGATATATTTAGACCATCACAACGTATTCGCGACACCAGCTGAATCCGTCCAATGTATCGGCGAAAAAGTGCGTTTGTACCATAGACAAGATATATTTAGACCATCACAACGTATTCGCGACACCAGCTGAATCCGTCCAATGTATGGGCGAAAAAGTGCGTTTGTACGCATTGGGCGCCAGTCAGATTTTTAAACGACGGTCCTCTCGAGGCATGCGCACTCGGGACGTCTAGCAAAAGTGGTTGTTGAACTCAATGACGCAACGCGGCGAACAGAACCGGGCCGAAAAAATCTCAGTCATTTGTATGTTATGGTATTTTTGGTTGGGGTGGCGAATATAGCGAACCTCTGAAGCTTGTTATTTCGATACAAAAATAGTCTTTACAAAGTGTTACAGACATCAGACATTTCATATGTTTCGCCAATTATGTATCCAACTTTTAAATATAAGGAATTATTTCGTAGTCTATTTCTTACAAGTAGTGCATAAATAGAAATAGTTTAATTCCAAATTTAAATTATATCAATATGTGAAAGAATAGGAGGTAAAAAATATAATTTATCTTAAATGCACTCCGGTGTTGAAGTGAATACACACACGGAGAAGTAGAAATATTTGTCAGTGTCGTATATTGAGTGTGGTCAAGGTGTCAGAAAGGCACTGATGGGGTGTGTGTGTGTATTAGGGGCATTGTATAAGGGGTAAGATGGTGTAAGAAGGTCATATATAGTGTCAATGCCTCCTTCCCCTATATTGCATAAGGGTGAGAGTGACCAAAAGGCATATTTGCGCTTTCGCCAACGGGGCACTAAAAATACTAGTGGATTAGGGTAGAGGGGAGTATTTTAAAAGGGATGGCGAAAGAAAAAAGTGCTTTCGCCAAAGGATCGCTAAGATATCAGTGGATTAGAAGGGTGTGTCCAAAAGGCATATTTGCGCTTTCGCCAAAGGGGCACTAAAAATACTAGTGGATTAGGGTAGAGGGGAGTATTTTAAAAGGGATGGCGAAAGAAAAAAGCGCTTTCGCCAAAGGATCGCTAAGATATCGGTGGATTAGATTGACATGGGGCCGTAAGTAGTAGCGCTTTCAGCAAAGTATCAAGTGCACACACTGTAAATAGGTGTAAAAATATTTACATCTTACCCTAGAACTTGGTTTGTTCAATAATTATACAGGATGGGATGCCAATCCAATAAAATATACACATGTAATTTTTTTGATTTACTATTTTACTTCTTAAAACAGTTGCATATTTTGTTTCTATTGTTTAGAATACTATGTTTATATTTTATTTCAACTTTCAATTTTGTAAATGTAACGTTTAAAAAATTAAGAGGGGGGGGGGCATTAAAGAGACGCACTGTATATATATAAACTGAGCTATTTTCGAGGAATTATCGACAGTTTTGTATAGCAAGAAAACTCAGATTTAAGCCAACAAACTATACACTTTTTGTTAAAATCTCACTAATGGTTACATTTTTGTCATTAATAAAAAGAATAATTACAAGTAATATATTTAGAATTTATTACTCGATAAAAGATTCACGTCATGTGAAATAAATTTTGAAGTACGGTCCTGTCTATCACAAGGCAAACGTTCGACAATGCGCAAGCCCGCAGAGGACCGTCTTTGTTTACGGATTCAGCTCGGTAAATTTGCCGCATTCGTAATTGACATTATTTCTCTACTATATATTTTCTCTATGGTCTCGACTTGAGAACAACCGCGAGATGATGTCACACAGAAGGACGCGATGCTCGATGACCAATCAGATTGCGGATAAATCTGTGGTTGCTATGACAACGGTCGGCATAGTACACGTGCTTCGGTCTCAAAACTTCAGCAGCCTTTCTGCCTTTGCCGTTAAATAGTTTGTTTTGTTTTCTGTTTTTTCGGTATTTTCGTTGTCAATATGAATTCTGTAAAGTATATTTTAGAAAATAGACCTGTTCCATTTGAAGAAAAAGTTGCTATCAAAAAATTGGGTCGTCCAACCCCCGATTTATAAATAAAATCAACGGTGTTTATGACGTTTTGAAAAAATATCGTGCAAGCTAGCATTCGGCGGTTTTCACCCCTCCCCCTAACAACTGTTTTGCACCCCCCATATTCAAAAACCACGAACCGCCACTGCAACAACCCCGACAACTCATACTTCGTTGTCACAGGTTGCAGGTGCGCTCGAGGATATGGCTCCAGCACGATAGAAATTAAAAAAAAAAGAACCCGAGATCTGAACTTTCAGTCATAACAACTTATAATACCGGCCGTAAATGGAAAATATCAGTGACAAAGTAAAATAATGGCATTCCTATATATTTTTCAGATTAAAAATTACGTTTGCATCAGGTTCGAAAACCGTAGGGCGGTCGGTCGAAACCGAAAACGGTAAATCTACCGTTTAAACAATAGACAACTGCTGAGAAAATGTACCGCAGGGGAATTACCGCTCGGCTCGGGACTTTACTATTGAAACTTTAAAATAATCTCAGTAATAATTCCCCTCATCACAGTAGGAACTAATTATAGGATATGTTCATCAGTAAGATAAATATCGATTTAGCGACCATCGATATCGATAGTATTGATAGTCAATTTACTATCGATACTATCGATGTTTAACCAACACTATGTTGCTCAGATTGTGACAGTTAGTATTGCCGACAATGCATTAGTTATTAGTTCTAAAGAGGCTAAACTTATTAAAACACCACGGTGCATATTATTATATTTGCCTTTTGGTGGCATCAGAATCGATACTTCGTAAATTCTGCAATTCTGTGTGCTTCCATTTCTGTGCAGTCTTAAACGCATTTATTACGTAAATCTACGAAAATTATATTTCGAATTTTCTTTCCCAAGTTTTTTTTGAAACAATAATTTTATTCCAAAAACATTTTTTCAAAAGTACGTTTTTTTGATTATCCACTTACAGCAAAAATTTTAGTTTACAGGGTTGTCTATTACTTGAATATGTGTTGTAGTGAATTTCAGTATTTTTTTAAAGGATTTTATCCATACACTTTGGAAATGGTGCGTGTCAAATGTATATAAAATTGAAATATTTTTATTTGGAACTGTCTTTTTACAGAGGCTGAATACAGGCTGTTCGGAAAGCCATAGCGACAGCACGCGAAGTCGAATGTTAGCGTTCTATCCCTCCTTTGTCCTAGACATGCGCAATGTAGGAAACAAAAGACTAGTTATTAATAAATGGTTTCGTCTTCCCTTGCTGATATGTCCATGGTATAAACATTCATATACTTGTATTATTAAATTTTAGACAAAATGTTAAATACATTGCAAAAAATACTAAGAATTCTGCAATCTGTTCAATAGTTCTTGTCTTCCATAAAAAAATTGTTCCAGTTAATTATGCTGGTGTATTTTCGTACGCCAATGACTAATATAAACTGGCCATGCACTGCCACAAAAGCTCCCCATGTTGTACCCTAACAAAATAATTGCCCTTTGTTAAAAGTGGCTAACTTCACTTTGCTTTATTTTAACCTCTAGATGAAAAAGAGTTTAATTTATTGAATTTTACATAACAAACCTGTTTTAAAAAACGATTTTTGAATACAAAATACAAGATAATAAAAATATTGTTCTATTTCACAAAACTTGCAGTAGGTAGAATGATAATAGTTATTAATTTACAAAAAATAGAATGATATTTGATACAAGAGGTTTGTTTCTTTGTGTTGCATGAAACTGCACTGACTTCTTGCTTATGGGTATCTTCCACGAATAAAAAAAGTGGAGGTTAGTGCAGTTTGGTGCGGCACAAAAGAAAAGAACAAATCTAAAGTCACACTCTATCCCGGCATTTCAGATTTAAATAGAGTAAAAAACGTTAATCCAGGTTCTCACAGTGCAACTATGTCGCGGCAGTTCGTAAGCTGTGTCAAAATTGCAGCATTTTTAAGAATACATAATGTGCAATTAGTAGCAGCGCAACACAGTTGCATGTAAATAGAACGTGTTCTATTTTGGTGCAATAAATGGCTGCAATTTAGTAACTTCTTTAGTAAATTTTTCTTTTGCCAACTGATATTTGTGTGCCAATCACGTTCTTGAACTACCTATTTTATGGTTGATAATAATTTGCAAAATGCTATTCATAAAATACAAGCACACAAGGAACAGTTGAGGTTAAGGGTGTCTAATGTGTATTGATTTTACTTTAATGTTGGCAGCAGGCTAACTTTTTACTATAAAATCGCAGCTACACTGTGTCCACGTATGAACGCATAGGCAACCACCCACGGCAACAAAAAATTGCTTGAACTTTGACAGCTCGACTAGTTTCATCGTCGGAACTCGGCTTATACATATTCGCGATTTCAAGCGACTGTGCTAGAGGAATTGGGTTAGTTTGACGTTTCGACAACCACAAATTTATATCTATGGTTTCGATTTTGTTTTTCAGCTGCAAGGCATTTTTTTACGAGTTTTGTAGTATTTGTACAGTGGATAAAAATAAAAGCAAACGGTACTATTCAGTACCACAGTAAACGTTCGGAGAAAATCTATTTTTTCCTAAAAATGAGAGATTAGAGAAATATTGGAAACTCGGGTTCTAAATATATGAATGTCTGCAACCTATACGCACCTTAGAAGGAAGAATTCTTAATTCCAGATAGGTACATTTAGTATTTAACTTTACAAGGATTTAATGTGATCGGCGGATATGTTATAATGAGTATATTATGTTTAAACATGTAATATTGCCTGTCCCTAAGCAAAGCGTCTCTTAAAACCACCAAAAACACTTAACAGATCAGTAAAAT
This sequence comes from Philopedon plagiatum, assembly GCA_963971165.1. Taxonomy (NCBI): domain Eukaryota; kingdom Metazoa; phylum Arthropoda; class Insecta; order Coleoptera; family Curculionidae; genus Philopedon; species Philopedon plagiatum. The sequence continues at coordinate 95,712,272 of OZ020192.1, read as the reverse complement.
TGGTGATACCACCTACCTATAATCCTTTGAGATCGCGACTAGTCAACTTTTTGAATCGCATGACCATTGATAATTCCTACGTCATTAGTGTCAGGCCTGTCTATAATAGTTCCGGTTTGTTTAACTTGCAAAGTTGGTAGAAAATTCAAGTATGTTCTAACATAATCTAACAACAAAATATGTGTATATAACACTATCAAAGTTATTATACCCAAATATAATAATAATTAACAGAAAAACGAACGTTAAAACACACTAAAAGCAGCAAAATCAAAAGCTGGGGAAATTTCCGAGTTACTACATCAGCTTATACTTATGTAGGGGAGACCGGGGCTGGTAGTCACATGGCTTGGTTGTCACAAAGCTCACAACTTAGAAGTACCGCCACCGGCAGTTGTGTGATGCAGTTTAAAATATTCCCGGTAATTCAAATACCGACTGTAGTTACTATGAACATAACTATGGTTAAAGCAGGTTCACTCGGCAGCAGATTGTGAAATAGCTAATAATGACTAAATTTTTCCGACTACATAGATTTAGTGTTTTTTTTAACACAAATGAAAAATTAGCATACAATTAGTGGAAGTATTGGTTGACATCTATTTAGCTATGATTTACTGTTTTTGTTTTACCTTAATCTCTTTTATTTTTGAAGTTATTAACCTCAAAATATTATATCAGGTGGTGCCATAAACCTCTAGAGTAGCAATATTCAATATACTGCAGTACCTATTTTATGATTTTTACGGTGTTTATTTGTAGGTAAATACTTTCTTGAGACATTAAAACAAAACCTTCCTTAATCAAAAAAGTGTATTTTGCTTGTTGCGTTGATATCACTAGTTGCCCACAAAATTTTTACCCACCTGTAAAAAAACTCACGGGCTGCGCCTGGTTTATAGATATAAATCAATTTAAACGTTTTAGAACTAATGCCCTTTTGCCGAGGCCTTAGCGAATATTCGTAGGTACCTATGTCCTTTTTTCATTTCAGAATTGAAATTTTCCCTTTTTCCATTTAAAATACACGTTACAACCCACCCCACCTACTGTGACAACAAACGCCGTAACGGGGTAAGTTGTCACACTTGTCACTGCATTTTGAAAAATTAAAAAATGGTTAAAAAAGTATATCTACAAGCCTGCAAATTTTACATAGCATTCCCAGAACATGAAACCTAATAATGGTAAGTATATAAAGTTTATCCAAAATCCTTCCCAAATTATATAAAAAAATAAATATGTGAAAACTGTTACTACCAGCCCCGGTCTCCCCTACTTATACTTGATTTGATACTTACTATTATTGGAATATTTATTCTATTGGAAAATCGGAAGGCAGTGGTTTGAGGGTGCAAAACTTCAAAAATAAACACTTGCACAACTGTATTAACAGAAAATTAAAATTACCAATACGTGACTTGTTGTGCTACTTGGAAATTTTGAATTTAAAAAAAGTCAAATAAGTAACTTTTCAAATATGTAATTACAAAGGAAATCGGCAAAGCAAGGCAAACAGTTATTACTTTATTACTTATTATTGTTAGTGAAATATTAAACTAGATCGTTAGTGTTAATATTGAAGTATAAAATTAGAATAAATAATGGTCGCGCTTGGCTAACTTGTTATTTCTACATCTTAAGCCCTGTTCTCTGATCAGTTTGTGAATTTACTAGCAAGATAAATGAAAATAAACCATTTGGAACAGATTTAGCAAGAGAATACATAACATAACATACATAAAGATATTGTTGGTAATCACAGAACGGGACCTTAGAAAAATTAATGTAAATAAACTTATTTAATAGCACTAAATAAATTATTAGATGAAACAGAATGGGCGCAACAAACAAAACAAAATGTTAAAGTAAACTTTATATAAAGTAAATTATTATGAACGATTTTTTCATGGTATATAACGGGGAGGGGAGTGCTTCACGTACAAAAAGGTCGACAGTTTAGTTCGGGGAAGTATTTGCAAAAAAGGTCGACACTTTTTTCTTGGAATTTTTTCCAAATAAATCCCCTGACATCTGACATTACCCCTTTCATTGGCTCCTATGCCTCGAATTGGATACGTCGCTGCTTTCCTTGTGCATATTTAGCAATATGAGGTATACAACAGTTTTTGGAATATTTATAAAATAAACCAAAACCATTCCAAATAATATGCAGGGCGATATTTTTTGCCAAATATCCAAACAGTAGAAGATATCCGAAAAATATAAAATACTAAAACTTAAAGGATGAAACAGGAATGTAGTCCCTGTACAAATAGCCATTGTTATCGCCAAAAAATATTGGGGGGGGGGGGGGTTGGAGTCAAAAACGATCGTGACCCCAAAAGAGTATCACTCTATAGATTATTTCAAAGAATGATGATATGTCCTATGTACTCTAAAAAGTATTGTATGTACGGAATTTGAATAAATTGTTATTAAGAACATGAGAAACAAATAAGGAAAACCAAAATAAAATTAAAATTTTATTGCCCTGTATCTCGAAAACAAGACGTTTTCGGACCCAACTTTTCTTCTTATTTTTGGCGAACAAACCTGTAAAATTTTGTTGTTAGAGTTTTGCATTACTCTGTATAGTAAAAAACGCGATTTCGATTGAAAGCTTCTAAACATTGCATGAAGGTAAGGGCTTCCGGATTTCTCCTGTCTAGTTTTGACTTGGTTCCAGTTGAATTCTTCAGAGCTGTGCTCGTTGGTGACTTGAACTAGTCTGTCTAGTTTACGCCACCAACTCAGAGGAAGTCATTTGAAATTAAACACAAATCATATACATAGGAAGGAGGTAGAGGAATTCTTCCTGAACCGAGGTTGTACCACTCCACACATTCTTTTAAAGGGCTGCTAAAATCGCTACGAATGTCTCCAGCTCTGGATGTGTGAGTCGGATTTTCCCAGTACACGTGGTACCAAAGAAAATAATAGAATTTTCTTTGATGGTACTTAGGTTTCGGTCTTCATGGGCTGTTAGATGTTAAGAACATACCTTACTATGTTTTTACCATTTTTCCGGTATTATAATTATTAAGATGTATGTATGGTATGTTACAGAATGTCAAGTTGTCAAATACATTTGCATTAAAGTATTTTTTTAATTACATATAAAGAATATTATTTTGTTAAGAAAGCGTAGATCATAACAATTGGCGACGAGGATAAAGGAAACATGAGTACAGAAGAAGTGCAACAAGCGTTATTAGTAGAGCCGAGAAATGTGGGTTTCTAACAGAGTCGTACTAACGCTTACCTTAATTTAACTATGATTACACTGCGATTTCTTTATTCTTTTTTTTTGAAAAAAAGAGTTACAATTTACACTAGTATTTTTTGTAAACATCGTCAAATACATGAGCATGAAAGTTTTCAAATCTATATCAAGAAAATTACATCCTAAATAACTTACCTTCGTATGGTTAGCTCTTCCCAGAGCTGTCTGTGTTCTGAACTGCATACTCATAATTGATAACAGTTAATTTTTCTAAATTTTCGGCAGTCAAAGAACGACATCTATCACTGAAAATAAGTTTATGTAGTGAAAAATACCTTTTTACATCAACCGAAGTTAAAGGGTAAAGTATTCAATAAACAATAAACGAATTATACTTCAAAACAACAGGTAAAAGTTGTTCAAAAAATTTGAAATATTCTCGAGCACCTTGAAATCAGGATATTTTTCTCAGATTGAACCTTTATACGCTCTTACGCTCTTGCCATTATTTAAAGAATCTTTTACTTCAAGGAGTTGGTCGTGTAATGATAGTCCTTGCGTTTCTAATTTATGGATATCCTTTGATAAAATCATGAAATGGCTATGAATAAATCAAATAACATCGCGTAAATTTGAATTTTGTAGAATAGTACCGCTGTACTTATGAGACTAAAGAGGCAGCGCCGCAAATAAAACTTAGGATGCCACCGGCCGATCGTATTTTCCGGTGACGAAGGGATACCGTCGCGCGGTGGTCGTTCAGCATCACGTCTGGTTATATTGGTACGCGTTTTATGTATCCGTCGCATCGCTTCTTCAATCCAATCTAAACGACCCCTGCACGACCTCAATACGACTCTGTTAGAAACCCAGCATTTCTCAGCTTTACTTATTAGGTTATATAAAAACACAAGAACAAGTTCAGAAACAACAAGAACTACTACTCAAAAACCAATAAGATTTTTTTGCTTCACTTAGCAATGCTTTTGGAATATCTAACACTCTAGTTTCGGGTGATGTTAGTGATGAATTGCGAATGGAATTTGGAAATAGCATTACTGCGTTTCGTTATAACCCAGAATCTGGATTGACTTTTGATCTTTGGTATAAAAGATATGGGAGTCTATTTGAAGAGGATGCTGAGAAGCTATCAGATCCTGCAAAAGTTCATTGTTACTTGGAATATCAGATTCTATCTGACATGAACACTATGTAAATTTTATTCTACCACTGCAAATTAAAGATATTAATTTTAATGATACCTCATCACCATGTTTGGACAAAAGTCACCACTTTTTTAAGTTAGATACCAGTGCATGCTGCCAAATGAAAATTAGTTCACTGCGAAACCGTCACATAGGAGTAATCTGTGAAACCGTTCCATATTACTTATATATTTTTTATTTGTATAAATAATGTGTCAGTGAGTCTGGCCAAAATTAATTATTGTATTGAACATCCTGTACATTTAATTCATTTAAGTGATATGCCGGTCATTTGAGGTTTGAATGAGTTTATATTCATGTTTAATTTAATGCTTAAGTTTACAAGTGAACAAAGTAATATAACGTCGGCCTCGGTATCAAATTTGAATGTTTCTGACACAAAGCCATACCAACTTGCTAACTTTATGTTCGCAAGTTTGTTCCTGACGTAATTGATGGTCTGTGTGTTACAATTCAATTACTAATTTATGCAGAATATGTTCAGCACTTGGCAGTTTGGTAGATAGCTTTATTTTAATTTATAATTGTGTATTTAATAATGGATGTAGGAACAGGTTCATTCATTGTATTGGTACAAGTTCTTTTCCCATGATGTGGTATTATTAAGTATATTTATTAGTATGTATTAGAAATTAAGTATACAAAAATTGCAGAATTTTTTCCAACCGCGGGGATATTTCACCAGAGTGAAGTGAGGAAGCTATGCGGATTAGCAAAAGCTCAGAATAGGCAAAGGCCTTACTGAAATAGGACGAATTAAGGATGATCAGGGAAACGTGTTAATCGATGAAGGCTATTCCGAGAAACTCTACTGAATGAAGATAATACAAGATGGCCTTCGAGGATGGAGTCCTAAATCTTGACACATCAGTGAGACAAGGGTAAAGAATGCCTTAATGAAATTGAAGACTGGAAGATGATAATGATGATATCTACGGTCACAAAAGATAGATAAACAATTAAATCTTATGTACTTACATATATATAGAAAGATATAACAAGTTGGGGGATGACAGCATTATTCTGCCTATTAATAAGAAAAAAAGGTGGGAATTCCAAACTATGGAAACTGAATATCAGAATGCTTTTTCAGTTCATTTCCAATGATATACACCAACGATGTTTTAAGTTTATTTGATTACTAGGATCCACCCAAAATCGTCTATTTTTCTTAATATGATTTTTTGCCCACCACTACAAAATCACCTTCATCGGAAGACATTCTGCTGAACACTGAATGCAGAAATGTAAAATATCAAATTTAATGTATAAGTACGTAATAATTTTCAATAGTATGCTTGAACAAGAAATTTTATGTGATCTGTTTCACTTATAAGTTTCACGAAATTAATTTCTCTAGAGTGTCACCCGTCTTACAGTCGTTTGAGATCGCGAATAGAGTATAGAGGTTTATGAAGGAACGTCAATACGAGAGGAACCCTTACGTTCACATTCACTAAAAAGGTTTAATATTTAGTACTGGTTTAAACTAAGGTCTTCTATTTGATCAGTTAGGTTTTGATAATTTTTCCTGCCATTGTTAATAAGTCGTCATTAAAAACTTATGAGTTATTCTAATATTTCAGCGATTTGCTTGGATTTCAAATGATTTCCATCTAGGAACGTGTTGCTAAAATGAATTGAGTTCTATTATTGTGAAAAGTCCGTACTAAAATTGCCCTTTTCTTCATAAATTTACAGAAAAGCTCAAAAACAAATTCATAGTGTAAAACTTAGTTGCCTCATTCTTACACTTGTCAGTTTAGAACTGTTGGTTGTCAATTTAGACCGTTCTAGCATTCAAGGGCGGATCTAGAAATATTCAAGTTGTATCTCTGTTGCTACTTCCGGGACCCATGCCAAGTTTAGGGTTTTTAATAGTGAGCCTACTAGGAATGTTTTGGTGAAGAAAAAAAATATTTTGTAATTGGCGAAAAAGAGTTGAATTTTTGAAAAATTAACCCGTTTAGGTGTTTATTATTTTTTCTAAACAAATGTTACATCATTTTATCGACAGTTCTTAAATTTTAAGAGAAAAAATATGTTAGTACAAAGTTAGTCATTTGATTTTTTTTAAATTATATTTTATGTTTAAAAAAAATCAAATGATAACCTTCTACTAACACATTTTTTTCTCTTAAAATTTAAGAATTGACGACAAAATGATGGAAAATTTGTTTAGAAAAAATAATAAATAAATTCCTAAACGGGTTAATTTTTTTTCAGGGGAGGGGTCACGCAAAAATTCAGCTTTTTGTGGGTATACAAAATATTTGTTCTTCACCGAAGCATTCCTAGTAGGCATCGGCGCCCGCAGATTTTTTTCTCAGGGGGGCAAAATAAAAAAAAATGATGTATTTTTAAAGATTGTATTTGTAGTGATTTATACAAATTCACTAATAAGTAAAAACAGAAAAAATTCAGCCAAGTGCAAGATATACTTGCAAAATTATTATTCCGTGCCATCAGCCCTCTACTTAACCTGAGCAAACCTCGGCCGCCCGATCTCCGCCTATCTGCCGCGCTACCCGCCGCCGCGCTACCCGCCGCCGCGCTACCCGCCGCCGCGCCGCTGGCATCACCAACCCCGTATCACATCGCGTATGCGTGGAGCTGAGTGGGGAGACTTGTTCCTTACATTGTGAGAAATATTTTTTGTCCAAAAACTTTTTCTCTAAAACCAATGGTTCAGCAGTTATAAGGAAATAAACAATTAAATTGTTTCTAACAATTGATCGCACTTTAATTTTTCAATCCTGATAATTTTGGCTCAATCTACACCTAACTCTCAATGTTAATGATTTTTTTTCAGATTTTTCTGAGCGATTCTTTTGGTGATGATGGTGAGGGACAGCAATCTTTAAGCATTTTCCCGAAAAATGTTTAAAGAAATGCGCAAAAAATACATCATATATATTGTTGAATTCGTGCTTCAGTAAGCTTTCATTTGGCACTCTACACTATGGCCTTGAAAATTTTTTTCCCATTTCCCAATTTACCCCCTAAAATTAACCCCCAGAATCAAAATTCAACTTTTTGTACTTCACGTCTATAATTGGGCCACCACACTCCATGTTTGTGCTAAATTTAAAATTTTTTCGTCGAGTACTTTCAAAGAAAATTGCCTGTGACAGACGGACGGACGGACGGGCACCGAAGTGATTCCGTTTTGCTAATTTTAGCACGGAATACTAAAAGACATGTTAAAATCTTCTTCATTAAATAAACATGCAGGCTGCAGAAAATTCATAGTAATTTGGTTGCCAGTGGCATTGAATTAAGACGGGGTTTAAATAATATTCCTAATCCTAATTTAATATTTTTTCGTGGCTTGATAAAGATGTTCAAACATCAGAAAAATAGACATTATTTTACATTAAAAATAAATGGTATTTATTATAAAAATAAACGATATCTGGCAATTCGTCCAACAAAAAGTACGAAGTATGACAATTTTACAATCCCAGGGGGGCCACGGCCCCCCTGGCCCTCCCCTGCGGGCGCCCATGCTAGTAGGCTCACTATTAAAAACCCTAAACTTGGCATGTGCCCCGTAAATAGCAACAGAGATATACAACTTCAAAATTTCTAGATTCGCCCTTGCTAGCATGTTTAGTACTAGGTCATCTGCATAATCATATCCATGCATAGGTAGGGGAGATTGGGTACGATTGTAACGCGGTACAAATGTAACACTGGCTATAATTTATTAAATTATAAATGAATAAATTTGGCAAGGTGTCAGTCAGTCAAGTTCAAAATGTAATATAATCCTACGGCAGTTGAGTATCGTGCGATGGTGCAATGATATCAAAAAGGGAACATTTTTATTTTTCGACTCGTAAGTAAAAATTAATACTGTTTATCATTTTTTCAATAACTATCGCATCTTTATATTTACACTTAAAATATGTATATAAGTATGTAGCACAAACATGCCTATTTAGAATACTATTAGCAGTTTAAGGTTGGTTTTTGCTCTGTTTTGATAATCCACTAAAAATCGTAGGAATGTCAGGTCGGTACAATTGTAACAATACCGAAGGGTACATTTGTAACGTGTTAGAATTGTACCCACATCCTCCATGTTTTACTTTACCTGTGCAATTTTTTATGAAAAATGCCAAGACAAAGAAAGAGAACGACGACTAGCGGACCTTCAGATATCCTTATGAAGAGGGCTGCTCATTTAATCATTAACGAAAATCTTTCAGTGCGACAAGTTGCTAGAGATTTGGAGCTTTGTCATGTAACTATTTTACGAAATATGTTTAAGTTTAGTAGGTATTTTTGGTTTTGCTTGGAAATATCCAAGATTGTGTGTGGTCCTATTTCTACTTTTGTAAAACTTGTATAAAATAATGCATTTGTCAGTGGCGCACCCAGACCAACATACTACACACAAAAAAATTTAAAAAGTGCACTTTAAACTGATACCTCACCTCACGCTGCAGACTTACAGCCCCCCCCCCCCCCCCCCCAAGACAAAATAGCCACCAGGACGAAATCCTGGGTGCGCCAGTGGCCCTTGTTGTTATGTTTGATGTTATCGGTTGATTCACATTTTGCTTAGGTATAGAGAGTTATCATTTATTTTTGATAGTCATTGTTGTTTTATTTCATCCTAAACATACTTTAACCTTTGTGTCAGGCTGAATGCATTTTAATTACATTTGCTTTAAATAAAACATTCATATTTTGAAGATGTTACATTTGTCCCGCCTCGATGTTGCAACTGTCCCATTCCAGAGGTACAATTGTAACAGTACCAGTAATCCAATCTTTTTTAATTATAAAACTATATAAGGTAATATATCTCAGATTTCTCATATTTGTGTTGAAAATAAATGTGCAGCCTATTTAAAAACACTATTTTATAAAACCTAACTCATTCCATATTTGTGAGAAAAAATCATTTCTAAAAATTGTTACAATCGTACCCAATCTCCCCTACCTATGCAAAATGAAATACTGGCAATATTGTTAAATATTATGTACGTATGTATGAATTTATAACTTAATCGTTAAATATTTTCAGTACAGTGTACATTATCGTTCTCTGAAGGTGGTCCAAATATAAAAAATACATTAAAATGCAATTTATTTGGACAAAGTCGGAAAGGCACAGTCCGTCACGGCAGGAAATGAAGTAGCGTAGCGGCTAGCTGACAGCCCTCTAAATGTTTCTTTTTTATAAACGAACTATAATCATTCATTTAATTTCCTTTTTTCCAAATATATACATTTCGAATAATAGAAATTAATACATGACGAGGACGAATAATACAAAAGGTAGAGAACATTTTATTACATAGCTTTCAGTAAATAAAAGTAATCAAGTTAGTTACTATAAATTGACGACATTGCCCTTGAAAACATTAGGAATATCACTAGGGATGTCGCGAATATTCGGTCTATCCGGCCGGATCCGGATATCCGGCCGGTTGGGCCGGATATCTGGTTTGGCCGGATAATTGAATATTCGACCGAATATCCGATGTATTTTATTGTATGGAGACAGTTTATTATTATTACAAATTATAATAAAAAATAATTATGTCGCATGTAAAACGAATGAGTTTTTTATTTTAAAATAAACAACATACAACACGAAAACCTTAGGTAAGTTTAGACAAAAATAAAAACTGAAACCTAATAATACTGAATACTAGTACTAGTACTAGTAAATTTATGTAACGAAAATACGAACTTAAATTTTTAATATTTAAAATTAACTAATGGAAGATTGTGGTGTAAGTAAATTAACATTTCGCCATTTTCGGAGGAAAGCCGATTCCGCTTTTCTTCAAACACATTGCCTGTCTCCGAAAAAAGTCGTTCGCTGAAAATTGTGGATGCTGGTGCTGACAAGTATTTGAAAGCATACACAACAAATAACATAACCCACTTTTACTATTTCGGTGAAACCCGCCCGTCATTTCGGGGATTCCCGCGAATGTTTTCAACTTTGCACGCTTGACGGCGTCGGCGTACGGTTGCTGCAGGTCATCCGTCTCCATTACACAGTAAAAATTATCTCACGACGGGCATGGCGGCTCGATTTACATAGCTACAAACTTTAATTCAATTCGTCCTTTTAAACTGTTGGATATTCGGCCGAATATCCGGATCCGGCGGTTAGCGTTTGGCCGAATATCCGGTCTGGCCGGATAGTAAAAACTACTATTCGTGACATCCCTAAATATCACAAATAAAATTAGCCCAACGACGAAAGATATGTATATTTTAAAAAGAACCCCTTTTATAGTATGTTAAAGCGACCCTCACACGGTCAATAATATTGTCAATATTTGCGATATTGATGATGGTATTGACAATAATATGGACCTTCAGGGTATTGTAAATATATTGATGTATTTTTGAGATCCTGAAAATATTTTGGTCGAAGCCAATGCAATTGGGAATATGCATATAACCCAAATAAATCAGAAATTTATTTTTTTATATTCTCTACATAAATTAAATGTTTATCGCGGTTGCTACTGTCCATTTATTTTGGTCTTTATTAACAAAAAAAAATGGATTTTCTACTGAAAATTTTTGCCCGAATTTTGAAACTTGTAAAACGTGATCCCATTGGCTTGGCTGTGTCATCAAAAGTGAATCATAATGAGTACGGCGTGAAGAGTAGAAAAGGAAGAGTAATGGCGAATTCCAGTGTTGTAGGGTCATCGGAAAATCAATAACAATGGCATTTAAGGCGTAACTCATCCGATGAAATATCCCTGCACTTAAAGTAGAAGGATCCTAAAATCTTATTCATGTATATTTCAAGTTGAAATCGGTCCAGGAACTTTCCAATCTTGCAAAAAAACGGCATTTCTTCGAAATTGCATCATATGTTAATAATTTCGAGTAAATAAACTGCAATTCTTTGTTTTCATGGCAATCTTCGAAAATTCAAAAATTTTCAAATTTTGCAGGTCCCGATGCAAATAAACCTATTTATTTATAACTTTAACGAAAAAATAAGCGATTTAAATTAGTGGGAGGTATTCTTAGATAATTAACGGATAAAATAAACTCAAAAAGAATCAGTAAATAAGGAAAGTAGTGTGGAATAATGTCGGTTAAAAATAGGACTTATCGAAAAAAATCAATATTCTGTTTTTATCCCTTAAATACACTCCTGGATGACTTATTCGATACTCATTTTAAAGTGTGGTCATCCCTCTATAATATAAGATAGTGTTGAAAAATTGGGAAAAATTTAGATAGGAGAAAATACAGAGTGATTGAAATATACCGATGTCGAGGACAAAAAAAAATAAAAAATCGAAATTTAATCGGCGATTGCTCCCTTCCTATAAAGAACTAGCTTTCGCCCGCGACTTCGTCCGCGGTATAACAATTTTACTCCATTACGAACTTTGAACCCCCATTTTACCCCCTTAGGGGTTGATTTATTAAAAACTGTAAAACAACTGTTTAATCATATGAAGTCTACTTGTCAGGGGTACATTTGTATAAGGAATTTTCAGTTGGTTTAGAGAACTGATTCTCCATTTTACGTAAGTGTTTAATCATTTATTTTTTGGAGTACCTCTATGAAGTTTCAAGTTAATAGGACCAACTAATATTTTCTCTCCATACAAACTTTCAACCCCCTTATGACCCCTTCAGGGGTTGAATTTTTAAAATTCCCTTCTTAGTGGGTCTTTACATTATAAAATAAATAATAATATAAAATGAAAAATATAAAAAATATTTCATATTTATAGCTCCGTCGGTTTCGGCTCGGCGATGATGAATCAGTCAGTAGTCAGGACGCAGAGGCAGTTATTGATGATAAATTCTGGCACTAACAACAACCATTTTAAATGATAGTGCGTAATTATTATTTCCTTGATTATTTAAACTATACTTTTTCTTCGAGAGAAACGGAAGAAAAGATGCGATACCGCTATATATAGGCATTACTGCAATACACGAGGAGTTAATATTTATTGCAGTAATTTTTTATGGCTGGAAACATTTCATAGACAAAGTATTAAATATGCGGTATTGCTATTAAGGGAGTTGCGTAATAAATGAGTAGCGGCAGTCTCATCCAGCGGCGAATTCAGGGGGAGTTGGGTGTTAACCCCCCCTCTCCACCAACCCCCCCCCCCCCCCACCCCAAAAGCCTAAAGTTTATACAACCTTTGTATCCAAAAGAGAAAAAGGAAATAAAAGTATTTGTCTTTTTGTTGTCAACCCCCCTCCCCCAGAGCGTATTCCTGGCTATGCTCCTGGTCTCATCCAAATAAGGATGACAGCTGTTTATCCAACCCCAGCCAGGGTTGTCTAATTTTTGGATATTTACTTTAATGCAAGAAAGGATCATTCTATATTTTCCTTTCGTGATGCTACAAACATTTTTAACTATTTTGTTTAACTGCGTATTTTACTTTTTAGCAGATATTCATACGTATTTTCCTGATGCGTATGTATAAAACTTTCTATACCCTCATGTATGGTAATTCATTGTATTATTGGTATGGAGGGACAAACTCTGATGTACGATGTACGTAAAAGTAAGAAGGGGTGAATATGTAATGAAGAACAAATAAGGGGGTAACTATCACATTACTTGACTCTAAAATAAAACAGGTTGGTCTCCACGCTGCGCAATTTTAAAATAAATATTTTGCAGTACAGCGACAACCTCTATACGACAACTAACTGGGTTTACCCAGGAAAAGCATTTTAGGATTTTAGGATGCCCCTTTTTAAAATTTTACTTATATCTTCATTAAATTTTTTCAAGAAGTACCAGATTTTTGTAATAGAATAACATACCGTACATAAAATACTTTACAGTACCTTAGGGCTGGATCCAGACCCAGGCGAGCGCCTGGGGCGCAAGCTTTAAGGGGCGCTAAAACCACTCAAAAATAAAGTATCTAAAAAAATTTTAAAATTAGTACTCTTTTATATTTTTTATGTAGTATATTTTTATTGTTTTTTGCAGTGGTTAATTGTTAAACTATTAAAATATAAGTTTGTATATTTTATATTAGAATGTAATTAAATTTTTTTACAAACGTGTTTTTTCTTTATTATTTTTGTTTTTGTAAAAATGAAATGAATTGGACAAAATAAAGAAGATTGACACTTTTGTTTATAATGTTCGAAATTAAAGAAAAAAATATATTTTTATATTTTTTGATAAATATGACGCTTTTTGTATTTGTAGGTATATAAGTTTTTATATAAATTTTGTTGAATATGGGGGCGCCAAATTTTGGTTTTGCCTGAGGCGGCAAAAACACTAGGCCCGGCCGCGTATTGGCATTGTTTACTACAGTGCAGCGTTGGAACGCAGTAAAGAATGGCCAAATGTTCGCCGCATGTATCCAGGCAAAGCTTACCGCGGTTCAGCACAGACTGAACGTTTTCAATTTTGTCGAATTTTAAGCCTAAACATTTTAGTTATTATTCGTCCAACCGATGTGATTTTTTGTGTGTGTATTTCAATTGACTGATTGTGCAATAATATAAACATATTTATTGAAAACGCGAAATGACTTAACAAGCCCATTGATAAAAATCAATTCGCAGCCGATTTGTTGACTTTTTCAATTTTCAACCAGCTAAAATCGATGTGATCTGACTGATTGTGAAAAAAAGTGTCACGTGGCATTCAACTCTCGTCAGGAAAAGTGTATAGTTTGTATATCGAAAGTGTTATTTAATAATCTTGAATCTGTATTATAGATATGACACATACGTTAATGATGATACATCGAGATGGAAGCTATGATGTAACATTAAGCTTTCGATATAAAAACAATATTTGGGGGTGGCATATTTATATTTAAAATACAAACAAAAACAGTATTCGAGGGTGACAAATTTATATTTAAAATACAGACAATATTTGAGGGTGACAAATTTAAATTTAAAAATCTTTTAAAAAATACTTTTAAAAAAAAGCTTTTATTATTTAGATGTACTAAAACGAAAAAAATAAGTATAGTTTTTTCATTGTGGTAATGCTGAATGCTATTTCTGAGTGGACGTAGTTAGCGTGGGTGGATCCTAAGAAAAGTAGTATCAAAGAATCAAAGTTATCACTGAAACAGATATACTAATATATTATGTTAAATTAACTGTCTTAAAAGCTCGTCGCGCGCGAAAAGTTCATACAGGCATTAATTTTGTTTAGCAGAAATTGTAAATACCTAAGTATGCATTTTTTTCTTTTCTATTTACGCGACAAGCTTTTAAGACAATAAGTTTAACATAATATATTATACCTGTTTCAGTGATAACTTTGATAATACTTTTCTTAGTATCCACCCACGCGAACTACGTCCACTCAGAAATAGCATTCAGCATTACCCCAATGAAAAAACTATACTTATTTTTTTCGTTTTAGTACATCTAAATAATAAAAGTTTTTTTAAAAAGTATTTTTTACAAGATTTTTAAATTTAAATTTGTCACCCTCAAATATTGTTTGTATTTTAAATATAAATTTGTCACCCTCGAATACTGTTTTTATGTTTGTATTTTAAATATAAATATGCCACCCTCAAATATTGTTTACATATCGAAAGCTTAATGTTACATCATAGCTTCCATCTCGATGTATCATCATTAACGTATGTGTCATATCTATAATAGAGATTCAAGATTATTAAATAACACCTTCGATATACAAACTATACACTTTGCCTGACGAGAGTTGAATGCCACATGACACTTTTTTTTCACAAACCGCAGTCAGATCAGATCGATTTTAGCTAGTTGAAAATTGGAAAAGTCAACAAATCGGCTGCAAATTGATTTTTATCAATGGGCTTGTTTAGTCATTTCGCGTTTTCAATAAATATGTTTATTTTATTGCACAATCAGTCAATTGAAAGACACACACAAAAAATTTCATCGGTTGGACGAATAATAACTAAAATGTTTAGGCTTAAAATTCAACAAAATTGAAAACGTTCAGTTTGTGCTGAACCGCGGTAAGCTTTGCCTGGATACATGCGGCGAACATTTGGCCATTCTTTACTGCGTTCCAACGCCGTATATGCGCTGCACTGTGGTAAACAATGCCAATACGCGGCCCGGCCCTGAGTTCCTATCTACAGGGATATTTTTTCGGGGTCATTTTCCATTAGTTTTTGGATGTCCTGTACTTTAATGCAAGGACGGAACACTGTATTTTTTGGTCCGCTATGCCACCAATTTTTTCATTCTTGACATTTATTACTACGGACGATACTGTTCTCAGTATTATTGATAGGCTTATGTTTGGCTTTTTAGACGAATTAGCACGGCTTCCGGTGGGACTGTGTTGTGCGAACCCTAGTGTCCCTAAGTCCATTATATAATGGAAGTCTGGGAGGATACATTAATATTCTGTCCCGATGCCGAAAGTGTTGCTCCCACGGCAGGTCTTGTTTTATGGGCTGCCTATATTGTTATAACAACAGCATCTTTACGTCTATTAGTGTGAACCGTTCTTGTATTACAGTAGTTCCCATAGGGCATATTCTCTACACCGTTTCTGTTATAATAAATTTTAATGAATGTCCAAGATTGCTACTGAAGGAGTTGCCTAAAGGGTTGTCTCATGCTTCCCAACAAGGGTAAAAGCTTAGTTATACCTGGCCCGGAGTTTTCCATTACTTTAATGCTAGAACGCAACACACCGATTTTTTTGGTCCGCTGTGCCTCTAATTTTTTTATGCTGTATAGTCTAGATTATTTTAAGGGGTAATAAGGATATTTTGTAGTATTATATGTACGGAATTTATATGAATTATCTTTAAAAACGTATAAAATAAACGAATTTGATCATGATAAACTTTATTAATTTTTTTCAGGTTTTACATAACAAACTGACATATAATTGTCGACATATTTAAAGCATCTGATTAAATTAATCGCAATTTACGATGATACCTAGTAAATGTCGTTAGTACCAATCCTAGAATTATGTAACTAAAGTTTTTGGCGCGCCTACCTTAATTGCTGCTGATAAATGAAGCTTTCATGTGAGTGGAATAAAAATCATGTCGGGTGGCATAAGCACCAAAAATAAATAAAAACATTTTTTACAATACCTGCATTGTAAGTTCTTCATTACTTAGGAACAAAATACAAACATATTCAGCGAGGTTTCTATGATTACATCAGAATATTATATTTTCTCACATATGAGGGACTGTAGGCAGTGAGCTCATATTAAGCACTACATCAAAATTTTTTGCTCACAACTTCCAACAGGGGTGTAGTGTTTGCTTACAATCCATATGTTATAAGTAGGGTTCGTAAATCAGAGTGCCGTACCATAGGCACCATGTAACTACCGAGATGTATTGTAACTCGCTAGCTGCACCGTGTCAATACATCGACATGTCAAGATATCGACGAAACCCAAAAGAATTGAAATTTTTAATAATACTGGGTTATAGGGACAGAATGCGAACGCAACTGTAATATTTTTAATGACAAATATCCTGACAGAATCCATTAACTAAATCTACTGTAGGTAGTTTTAAAAAAATTTCGTCAAACTGGAAGCGTAAAAAACGCTATACTATTTGGATATTTATTACAAGAATAAACAATACAGGAGGAAATAATTTTAAAGTTGATGAAGAAAATTAAAACAAATGTTTAAAATGTTGTCCATTTACTTCTTGGCAGTAAGCCAAATACTGCGGAAAATCATGCAAAACGTTTAGAAGAATGTCAGTTTCCTAGATTCTTCTACATTCGGTTTCTATGCTTAACTTTAAATCATCGAGGCCATTTGGATTACTTTTGAAAACATTTTTGAGGTCGGGAGACCGAGTTGGCCACTCGATTGTACCCCTACGTTCAATCCATCTTCTAAAAAATCCATCGAGATATTGCCCACCATTATGGGCATAGTGCGGTGGGGCACCATCCTGCTGAAACCATATTTAATCATTTGGTGCTTGATTATTGAATAAAAAATCATATTCAAATAATCAGTACAACAGGTAAAATAAAGTAACAGCACTTACTTACGTTTGTTTGAAAATAGTTGTGCAAGAGCTGGGACAATTTTATTTCGTAGAAGATCCAAATATCTTTCTCCATTTAATGTCTCTTGCATGAAGAAGGGGCCAATAATCAACCTATTATACCAGCCCAAGCATTTCCCTTTTGGGGGAACTGGGTATAATTCTCACATATCCATTGAGGATTTTCCATGGCTCAATATCGACAACTATGCCTATTAACTTTTCCATTTAAAAAAAATGTTGATTCGTCAAAGAAAATTATTCGGGGGACAAAATCTGGATTGGCGTTACAATGTTCCATCATGGTTTCGCAAAATTCCAAGCGCCTGTCGTAATCATCTTCTGAGAGCTCTTGCACAAATCTTATTTTTCTGGTGCGTGTAACATACTGTGTAAGGGTCTTCCTTCTCTTCCTCCTACTGATACACTCCCTATAGCCGATATTTAAAGAGTAATCAAGAAATTTCATGTAAAAAAGTTTTAGGTTTTTGTCCAAATTTTTAGAATTCGTTGCTGGAAAATACAATTGAACATCGCAAATGGCAAATTTTTAGGAAACTTTTTCCTGATTTTCTCAATCTGTAAAAACGGTATTTAGTAAATCATAACAGCTATACATTTTAGTGACTGTAACAAATAAGCGCATTGATACTTATTAACGTTACGCTTATAATGTCAAGGTTATTCTTTTCAGTCAAGAAAATGTTTCAAAAACTGCTTCACCAAGCATAAATAAATAATTATATACCTAAGTATTTTTGATATCAGGAAAAAATGTGCTTTTTGAAAACGCTGGTTTATATACCATTATTATTCCATTTAGAAAAATTTAAGATTCTTAGAAAATTGATATTTAAGATGATCAATTGTTTTTTCTGGCAACGGTAATCCCAAACTTTTATATTTACAGATTTTTGATTACTTCAATTATCGGCTATAAGGGGGAGGGAGGTGTTAATAGATATCTAAGGAAAGCCCCTGTACAAAGAAATGTTTACTGGGCCCAGTAGTATTAGTTCTGGTGAAGGTTTTGGTATACTGACATTACCATGTTTATGCAGATACTCGTGTCAGCGTCGACGTATGATTGAATTTAAGGGTGACATTACATGTCATCAATAATCAACTCCCTCTCTCCCTCTATTCATTGTTTTAGATGCAAGACAAAAATATACTGTTCGGTACAAAATCGCCTGTCATGTGCCGATTTTCTACTTGTTGTTATACCAAACATACCAAAACACTTGTCAGTTACTCATTGTTAGTGTGTTTTTATGCACCGTATATCTTACTTTAAAGGGAGTAAAGAGTAAATTTTATAGTTATTTAGGTACTTTAAAAGCCACCGTCACATCGTTGAAGCTGTGGATCTCCAAACCAAAGAACTCCCAGACAGATATTTTAGTGCCCGGTTATAAACGTTTATTCAAATTTCATGCAACCATTTTAACTCTAAATACAATAAATTGAATGCATTCTGAAACTTTGTGTTTACGGATTAGCGGTTTTAACTAATTCTGACTTTAAAATGTCATATTCCCCCTATCTTTTAGTTCCATATTCCCAAAATACACTTTAAAGGGAGCGGATTAAAAATAGATATAGCTCTTCGAGCCATGTTATACACCCTACGCACATTTAGGATCGGCAAAAAATCCATGAGCCAAAAAAGAATTTGCCGATGACGTGATTAATCTTTGGCTAAGTTTCAAAGCAAGGGAAAGTTCAGGATACGTGAACCTCAACTTGAACTTTTAACCGGATTAAGCCATTGAACTATAATATTTAAATTATTTAACAACTCATGCATATATAATATGTTCATTCATTAGTATTCATTAATAAACTATACGTTATTATTAGATACAAATGTAACGGTTTTTTTAAACAAAATTAATTTTTGAATTCTCAAACAAATAAGATTAAGAGCGAGTCGCCAAAAATTTGCTTATAGTGCACCGCCAAGATACTTCTTACAATTTTTGAAAACTATAGATTTGTTCCAACAAACGGTCCGTGAATGCTTTTTAATCAGAAATAGAGTTGTCCAGAGTCCAGATAAATAGTCTGCCGTCCTAAGAAAAACCACCGCAAAAACCATCCTTCTAGTCTAAGGGGCTTAAGCTATATAACTTTTAAAAATAATATAGAAAATTATTTAGTAGGGGTAGGATTGGAAGACTGATTTCTTATAAATCAAAACCCTACCTGTTTATGCCAACTAGTATACTACTGTCATTTTTTTGGTTTTCTTTTTTACTTTTATCAATTTTATATTTATATTTAAATTATTTTTATTGGCATAAATAAACATCTTTATTATTATTATTATTATCTGCGATTATAATTTGGAATAAATCGAGTTATAATGTTCAAACACTTGCAAAATAGTTGTGATTTTACCTAGCTATTATATTTTGTTTTTATAATTATAACAAATGGATATAAATTGTAAAAAAAAATAATTGTTTTATTATTTTTTACATTTAAATTGCTGTTGCTAGGAATTGGGGCAATCTTTTTTTACAAAAATAAGTAGTTAAATCAATCATCGCTCATCATTTATTTTAATTGAAATAAAATATATTTAGTGTTAAATGCGGTGTTTTTGTTACGTAAATAGCTAATATAGGCCCTTCTGAATCCATTACAGCTCCTAACTCAATTTTTGATTATTTGGCACTTGCGGTGTTTTTGCTTAGGACGGCAGTATTATATGTTGCACAGCGACAGGTGCGTTCAGGGTATGTAACTGACTGATTGTTTCGGACGGTCAGAAAACCGTACGGACTGCTTGATGGAACAGACCTTGTATTATTTGCTTAACAGTGTAATGAGTATAAGAAAAAGTTAGTATGAAAAAATATAATTTTGATGGCCAAACTTGGTCCTATAACACAGTGGCGGCTCGCGCCAAATCAGGCAGGTAATAACTTACCCTCAGTAATTAGCTGCTTACAGTACTTGCAGTTTGCTGCTAACATAATATGTCTTTATGTCTATTTACAAGAAAAGTTATAAAATAAATTTGTTTACACACGCGAACATCGGTATGGATGGTTATTAAAATACTTAAAAGTGTAAGAGTTTTTTGAAACGTACAATTTAAACCTTCCTCATTCAGCAAAATCGATAACGAAACAGCTCCAGAAGAATACCTACTTAATTCGTCTCTCTGATATAGTCACAGATTATATTATTACGTGCAATTCACTTTTGAGCTGATTTTGGTTTAAACAAGAAAATTGTGAACATGTCTTACTCCGAAATGCTTCGGAGAACTCATGTTTATAAGCAGAACTTCTCTGACAGCGACTAAATACCCAGAGAAGTTAAATCTTGTTTTGATTTGTGATCGGTTTATCTCATACATGGACAAGATCGTCAGTGCCTTTTTTTCACCAAGTTTCGTCACCTCCAAACAAACCACATACAAAACAGTATATCAGGTTCTTTACAGCCCCACAACCCATTATTTTTATCATAAATAGTTTTATTAAATTTACGACAGCGAGATTTTTGTCCACTTCCAACTTGATTTTCAATTTTTAAATCGGGTGTTAGCCGCCCTAATTCTTAAATTTAAAGTTTTTCTTGTAGCGAAAAAACACAAGAAGAGATTTTTAAAACACATTTCTTATTCACTAACAACTAACATATTTATGACGGGCGGCTTACCAAAAGTCAACTAAATAAAAAACAAATCAATTATTTATTGAAAAAATTCGCCGAGAAAAATACACAGCCAATCGTCTCTACTAAACTTTGTTTTTGGTAACGTAACGAATCATAAAAAAAGCGAGAATCTCCAAGCAATGAGATCCTGAGAGACAGAGCCTGGCACAAATTTTCCTTAGATTTTACCATTTTGCATGAGTAAAATTTCAACCTTAAGTTTCATCTCTGTCCCTCATACACGATCCCGGTAAGATCTCTATCTTTTCATTTGCGCCGAATAATAAACGGCACAGCGTTATCAGAGAACAATCAGGGGGTTTCGGCTTTATTAGCGAGTGGGGCTTCAGGCGTGGATACACGACGATGAATTGTGAACTGTTGCCGGACTTTTTTTAAAATTATATTTTAGGTTTAAAAAAATTCAAATGACTAACTTTCTAGTAACACATTTTTTTCTCTTAAAATTTAAGAATTGTCAACAAAATGATATAAAAGTTGTTTTGAACAAATAATAAATAAAACACCTAAGCGTGTTAATTTTTTTCCCAGGTGGACCAATTCAAAAATTCAACTTTTTTTGCAAATTACAACATATTTTTTTTTCTTTACCAAAACATTCGTGGTAGGCTCACTATTAAAAAACCTGAACTTGGCATAGGTCCCATAAGTAGCAACAGAGATATACAACTTTAAAATTTTACGGGCCGCGCCTGGTTGACCACCCATACCCGATCTTTTCGGAATCACTCTGTATACTCTTCGTACACAAAAATTTTAGAAACAATTATAATATACATCGCCAAGTCCATAGTGTTATTTGAATCAGTTGTTCTGAATTTTTCTTTTACTCTACGACAATTATATTATGCGAACTGAGATTTGTTAAAATTTGTAATTTATGGAATCTCAAAACATTTAATTCTTCAGACTAAACGTACTAGATCTTATTAGGAATCACTACTTAATCAAAGGTTTTTGCACTTCTTTTTTCTCGATTTTGAGATAAATTTAATGCTCTGGTCACTCAGTGTCAACCTTATTATAATATTGATTTTTATGTTCATTTTTCGTACCTAAAGTGCGTACCTTAGACTTTGTATTTCTTTATTATGTTATTATAATAAATATTAATTTATTATGCAAGTGGTAAAATAAAAGTTTCATCTTGTACATTTCAAGAAAAAAAAACGATTGTAAAACTGATTTATGACATGACATAGTTATTTGCACCTTAAGTAGAGTTCTTCTAACGCTTCTGGCGACGCGAAGCTGCTTTGTGGCCAAAAGCTCTACTAAATCGAAGTGAAGCTGATACTGAAAAGCTACAGGCTTTCCCTGAAGGTTTTTATTCAGAGAAAATATAATCAAAGACATAAGTTCCTACATTAAAGAAATATTTCTTTGAAGATGCACTTATTTTGAAGTAATTTTCTTTAATTTAAGTGTTTTTTTTTTGTTTATACATGACTGAAACTAAAAAGAGCTTAAGTCATTAAAAATTGATTACAAATACTTTTTATTGAGAATCCTTAACGGAAGAAATAATAATCGAGAGCAACAATTTCTCAATAGAAATAGAATTACTTAACCTAATGAGATACCAGAACGACCAGGGATGATCGAAACCAACCTCGAAATAAGATTTTTAATGAAAATTAGTTATACGATTGTGTACGTATTAATTAGAATGTACTCACATTTTAACAAAATTATTAAAGAACATTACCTTTGTAGTTGTTTTTCATTTGGACAGAAACGATCACGGAATAAAAAGACCATCGCTATTGCAAGCCCTTGACTGCAAATTTTGTTCAAAAGTTTTAAATTCATGCAATTACGATTCTGCAGATTCGCCAACCTTGCAGGTATCTAGATTTTACAACAGTAAAATGTACAAGCGACAAAAATATAAATACTTACATTTTCAAGTATTTTCCTAACAATCATGAAAATGAAAACATACATAATTATTGACCTAGTAAATGTAAGTGTAAATGTTGGCACTGTAAAAGTCACAAAATTTTCCCCAAAATTGCATTAACTCACTCACTCAAAATTAAAATCACGCAGAACCGTT
Organism: Philopedon plagiatum; assembly: GCA_963971165.1. Taxonomy (NCBI): domain Eukaryota; kingdom Metazoa; phylum Arthropoda; class Insecta; order Coleoptera; family Curculionidae; genus Philopedon; species Philopedon plagiatum. Next base: position 95,689,058 of record OZ020192.1, on the reverse strand, counting down.
TTTCTGTCATATATACATACTTGCCAAACTCGACCAACTGACGCTGAACTGCGGATGCCTTTTGCAATAGATCTTGCTACTTGCAGCAGAATTGCATGGACTTGCACCCATGTAAAACTGTTATTAAGAACTTTAAACTTGCTTGTAAAACAAACATTTATTTTAAAATCTTGTAGACTAAAAACCAGCTTCTATTTTATGTCAATCTTCTATGTCAGAACTAAAATAATTAAATATTTCTGCATATAGAGCGGCCAGTCGGGAATTTATTAATAATCTCTCAAGGGTAATTATATCTGGTCAATGTACAGACCAAATCAAATTAGATTTATCCGTATAATGCAGATTAATTAGCTCTCGTTAACGGTAATAATATTACTTAATCTTTAAAATAATTGATGGCTAAAGAGTTAATTTTTTTAAACTTTTTTGTTTAATTTTTAAGCTATATTTGAATAATCTTACACAAGTTTAGCTACCTTAACAAACAGGTGCAATTCAAAATAAAATAAAAAATAAGTTTAAACTAAACTCCGATTATGCAAAATAACAACCGAAAAGTTAACAAGTTGCGTATCTGTAAATGGGATTTAAATATTTTTTTAGTTTTAGTTTTTACTCTAAAATTTTTATACTTTATACCACATTTAATGAAAATAATGGCTAATAGTCTAAGATCCGAAGTAAGCTCGTCCTTCACCGATCTGCTTACCGGATGAAAACTATTTTTTATCAATGGTAATATGTTAACAAATTTATCGCAAATGGGTTGCCTAATGAAATATGGTCAAGGCTATATACAGGGTGTGCGTGGATTTTCTTGCAAATGACAAACTTTTTTATTATGAATTTTAGAGAAAAAGTTACTCTTCATAAAAAGTTTTGCTTTAAAAACTATTAAGTTTGACATAGAAATCTTTTACTTTAGACATACAGGGTATCCAAAAATGATAAAACGTAATTTACTAAAACGAATTATTTTTAAATTTTGATTTTTTCACATAGGCAAATTAAAGTACTTTATGAAATATTGCCTCTTACTGGTACAAATTTAAATAAAAAAAAATTTAAAAATAATTCGTTTTAGTAAATTACGTTTTACCACTTTTTGGACATCCTGTATACACAAAGTAAAAACTTTCTATGTCAAACTTAATATCTTTTTAAGCAAAACTTTTTATGAAGAGTAACTTTTTTCTCTAAAATTCATAATAAAAAAGTTTGTCATTTGTAAGAAAATCCACGCACACCCTGTATATAGCCTTGACCATATTTCATTAGGCAACCCATTTGCGATATATTTGTTAACATATTACCATTGATAAAAAATAGTTTTCATCCGGTAAGCAGATCGGTGAAGGACGAGCTTACTTCGGATCCTGTACTATAATAGGTTTAACACTATTAAATCGTTATGTCCATCTCGCTCTTACTTATTATGTTACAGAAATGTATTAGATCCTTTATTAAGATATTAATTGTTGTACACAGTGTCCAGAAAGTCTTAGTATGAGCATATATCTTCGCTATTAGTAAAGATGGAGACACCAAATTCAGGTGTACCTTAGTGGTTAATAAATCTACTTTTTATGTAATTTAACTTTCTCAACTTGAGGTACAAACTTTTAAATGCAACCCTATGCCGCGTGATGCCTCATTTTAAAGGTCTACAAAAAGGAAAATTTTTTCCCATTTTTTTAATGACCTAAATTTTATAGTTCCCTGGACAAATATTAACAATCTTTAATTTTTCGCTATAAGCAATATGGCGCCTGGTGTCCACCATTTTGCTTTTATTTAAACTTAAACTATATTACTGGCGGAACTTAGACCAAAACTTGTCTGTCTCATTTTTAAAAATTAGTCTAGATTTCGAAAATCCTGCAGAGAATGATACAAAAGAAATCACCAATTTTTATTTTGATGCTTGGCTAGGAAGTGACCTACTCTAACATGACCTTAACCACCTTTAATGCCTTGGTTAACGCCAAAAATTGCTCAGTATAGACTGTTTCACACCTGAACAAACATTATTTTATCCTACACACGAACGGAAATGCTGTATTTCACTAAAAAACTCATTAAAATTACCAATTGTCCTTTAATTCTTCTTGTATTATCCAATAATCTTTAACCTAATTTCATTTTCCTCGACCGAGCCTTTTTTCGCATCGGCTTCGGCGGCTCCAACGCATTTTCCCAGTTGAAGTTGAATCGAGAGCAACACGTTTCGAATCCATAGCGCTGAAAATCGACTCTTGAGCTGGTCAGTGTGTGCGGGAAAACTAGGTCCGGATTTTTTGATTTCATTTGCAATATGTATTGATTGTATTAAATGTTTTTAATTAACAGTGTCTCCAAATGATGGGTAAGCGATTATTTTGATGTTTGATAATTAAATACACCTCCCACATAATATTCACAGAATTCACATCCCTTATTTTTTTCACTTAGAAGAATTCTTAAAGAAGATTTCCGTTCAGTGTTGTTGGAATAAGCAAATTTAAGCAATAAAAGTAATAATATATAAAGTAATAATATACAATAGGTATTATTTTTTTAAAAGTCGTTGCTAGAAAGGAGCTACAAATAAAAATTAGGTTATTGAAACAAGATCCCTCTCTCCCTTACGTTTAATTTATGAACAGATTAGATATTTTAATATAAAAAAGCTGTATTTGTAATTATTGTTAGTAATTAAAAAAAGAAATTACCTTCCTATATGGTGTACAGGGTGGCTCATATTAGTAAGTTACTGCTACTGATTAGCGGGAACCTTAAATCGCCAGCATCTCGGTACTTACTAGCTGGTCATCAAAATATGGTTTCTAGTTTATTCCTAACAGTGATAAACTTGTTGACAATATTAATGTGCAGTTCTTGAGATTTTTGCCTTTTAAAAATCACACTAATTGTTAGCACAAACTCTATTATAGACCAATTCCCTCTAATATAAATTTGATTTCAATGAATTCAAAGAAAAACGCTTTTTAATAAAATATGACGTAATTAGCAAAAACAAATCGAAAAAAAGGATTTTTTATTATTGGTTCTATTATTAGTTGGTTATTTTATTACTTGTCCAAGTTTTGATCAAAGATAGGAAAATATCCCTTCACCAAATCAAAAGACGAAATTAATATCAAACTTTTTGAAACAGCATAATACCTAATATAAACCAAAAAGTTCTCATTTTATGGGTAGTATTGAAGCGTACATTGTATTAGAAAATATGAGCAATCTATTTATTCATTGGTGCAATAACATTTTAAATTTTGTGCATTATACAAGTTATAAATAAAATTACTATTTTGTGTAAAAGTTTTGTGTTTTGTGCATTTGTACGTATCTGTACTAAAGTATACAATATGGGATTAGCAAAAACATATATGAAAACTAAATCAACAAATAGGCGCTAACAAGCTTAAATTCACCTTTTAGTGTCATAATTTAATTAAATAATGCGGAATCACAGCCTTTTGTGGTCACTTTGTTAAGTATAAGTTGTAATGTTAAGTACAAATATTTAGTAATTTTAGTGAAAAATTATGTTTACAAATGAACAAAATTCAAACTTAATTTTACTTACTATTGTAAATACACAAAAAATAATGCTTAATTATTTTATTTATTGTCAATTTCTGAATTTGGGTGCTTGAATTTTTATTGTTCTTAATCATTTCACATTTTATTTAAATAATGCACATTTAAATGCTCCCCTTTTACATTTTCCAAAGTTAGTTTCCGTCAATTTTTAGAGATCAGTTATCTTACACAATTGTTAGTTTTGTAAAAGTGTTATTTATGTACTAGTTTTTATCAAGAATAAAATTTTATAAAAAGTCGACAGGAGATAATCAAGTTTTGTATTTTTTGCAAGCTTCTTTGGAGACACTGTAGCACTGTACACAGGACAGTGAATTACTTAGGATTTACTTCAGATAATTTAATAGAAAAACTATATCATACCAGTATATTAACTTTAAATTTTGTATATTTTGTAAAAATCTATTATTGATCTTTTTTATTTTTAGAATTTCCTAATACCGTTAGGGATTTAAAATAATAAATAGAATAATAAGGCACTTAGAGTTCAGCAAATCAGTCTGTGACAGGAACGAAAGGAGGAAATGCCGCAAAAAAATGGCCAGAATATTCTAATAAATTCTCCGAAAATGGGCGTGCTTATTATTTTTGGCTGATTAAAAGGTAACAAATAAAAATAACGAAAATATTCACTATAAACTTACTTAAATATTTAACAAAAAGTTTTAACAATGAAGACAATGGCGTTTTCATCCCAGACCTTATAAACATAGGCAATCACTTCTCGCGTTTGACTTTCTAGCGTTTTTCCATAAAAAAATTGATTCATAATCCAAGTAACCAAGACGCTAGCTATCACCACCTGCTCTCGGTACATTTCGGACACCCATCATTTCTTTTGCAATAAGTGGGTTCATTAACCAAAGAATATTTGACTGGTCTGCATTACTTTGCCAGTTATGTATATCAAAAAATAATTATTTTAATGGATTATTTTATTTTTGCTTATTGATCTTCTTAAATATACCTATTTAAATTAAATAGAATGTGCATATAATATTAATGTGAGTTCCCTCTAATAGTATTATAATGCTATGTATTCAAGTCACTAAAAAGACTTTATATTACAACTGTAATGTAAATGTAATTGTAATTTAAAAAAATCATACAACCATACATGACAACATAGCAGATTGGCCATAAAAGGGTTTTAATTTTTTGCCCGCGTCCTTTTGGCTGTTACAGACTCGTTTGCCAAACTACAGATACGTTTTCAGGTTCCACAATAAAATGCCAGTAATATTAATAATGAGTACCTACCTATAGTCTTAATTTCCCGAACTGAATTTTTTTCCCAAACACTTAACTCAAGAACGTCTTTTGTTTTAAAAAAAAATTAAAAAAAAATCATGTATTCATTAGTGTTATTAATAGCGGTGAAATGCTAAAAAAACAATAAAAATTTACCATAACAAACCTACTCTTAACATATTTTCTTATAAACATTTTATATGATCCTGCTTTATGGCTTTCTTGTAATAAAAATTAGTCAATCCTGATTTTATAGACACACTAATGGGTAAATTATAGCATATGTTATTGCAGAAATGTTGAAAACTACACATTGTCTGTAGTTTTATTATAAAATAAATCTAATATTGAATATCATCGAACACCTACCTCCTACCTCGCCTAAAAGTACCTACGCGAGCCTTATGAAAACAACTATAGCAGAAAGTCTATTTCCTATGCACAGGCGTAGTTAGGAAAGTTCTTGGAAGTGCACATTACCCGCAAAAATAAGCACCAAGTCCCTCAGACGTAATATCAGTGTACTTAATAATTATAAAATAAAACATTCAATAGTTTTATTAGTTTATATTATAATTCTTAATACGGATATTGCTCCTATTATTTTAATTAAAATACTTTTTTCTACGAGCATACGGAAAGTAACCACTTTCCGCACTTATGTATATGCGTGCTGAAAGTTGTACTTTTCCGCACTAGTGCTGAAAATATGTTCAGCACTATCGCGAGAAACAATACATCAACAATCACATACCTATATCAGAGTATATCACCAATTAGACTTCGTGTGCTAATTAACGTCATTGGGCCCAGACCGAAGAGGTCCAATTCAACATACATATTTAGTAAAATATTGATGGGAAATATCCAAAAAGTAACCATCCAAAAATTGAATCCACCGACTAATTACAGGGCCTTTCGTTACTGTGCAATTAAGTTTGTGTTATATACCTATTTGTTGATTGTCAGTATAGAGGTCAAAGTGAAAATAGAAAGGTTATGGGACTTTTATCCAACTTTTGAGTAGAAATTGGAGATCAAGGAAGAAATTGAAGAGAATATGATTGATGGAGTACCGGACGACGTTCTCGAAGAAGCTAAGAATGTGAACGTCGAACTGTTAATTTTACCAAAAAATCGAAATACCGTTATGCCAAAGAATTGGAAACATCTACTCAATGGTGTGCAAAAAATAAAATAAACAGTTTCAAAAAAGAAAAGGTAATCTCTATAAATAAAAGAATAAACTGACTGACTGACTGACTGATTGACTGACACATCAACGCAAGGCGCGGCCCGTGAGATTTTTTACAGGTGGGTCAAAATTTTGTGGGCAACTAGTGATATCAACGCAACAAGCAAAATACACTTTTTTAATCAAGAAAGGTTTTTTAATAATGTGCTTAGTTTTGCCAAGAAATTATTTACCTACAAATTAGCACCGCATAAAATAGGTACTGTAGTTACTACAGTACCTATGAAACAGTAACATGAAACCTTAGATTACCAAAACTTACAGAGCAATTACTACATGTTCTACATGAATAATAATTAGGTACCAGATCCAAATGGAGTACTAGTTATTGGTGCAATTATATCCAGTTTATCTCAAACAAAAATTATTTACGATAGAGACACTAGTTATTGCCATAGAAATATAGGTACCTGGATATTTCCCTTTAACGTGAGCTCTCAAGTTAGAGGGTTTACAGAAATCCAATTTGCATTCCCCACCATGTGCCATTTTAGATTCTCATCCTCAACGCTTCTTGTGGATTAACTACTCTCTAACAAAAGAGTACCTACTACCATATACACATTTTTGGTACCTATTTACTAAAGTTTTTGAACAATTTAAAATAAAAATTCTGTTGTTATGTAGGCAATTAATTTTGACACATCGACATCGACAAGAAAAAGGGGTATTTTTTCGCGACTTCCCGTTGACCAACCGTGAACGGCCGGGAACTAGCAGTCACGTGATATCTACATTGATATATTAAGTGACATACACGTGACACGCGTCGTTTGGTAATCTGCAGTCGCGTGCGGAAAAGTATCACTTTCCGCACTTGTTAGTTAAATAGCTATTGTGAGAAGAATTAATAATAAGTAATAAATAGTAGTATCAGTAATAAATAAATCGATCTTAATAAGACATTTTCGATTTTATTTGCTCTCCTGTTTTAATGAGAGAACCAGCTTTTAAGCATGTTCAGAACTACGCCTATGTTGCTATAATTATTTTATTAAACATTGTATAAAAATAAACTATTTTTTATTATGTAATTAAATGTTATTGATTGGCTAATGATTTTGGCTAATTGGGTGCGGTTAGAACCATGTCATGAGAACATACAGGAAATATTGACTTTTATTGATGTAAATTAGAAAGGTTTTGGATGAATAGCTTCCTATTTTTTTAGTTGTAAAAAACTGAACATTATTTTTGAATTTTTTTGCTTAAAATTGAGTTTACTTTTTAAAGTTTCCCCTTTTGTACTAATTTTAATTTCACATATTTTTTTTATTTACTAAATAAAATGTTCTTTAGCTACATTCATAAATAGGACTGATGCTAACTTTCAAATAAAAACAAACGTCTTTAAATATCATTAGAAAATAGCGTTTTTTTCTATTGCCTACAATTGGCGACTCAAATTAAGTAAGCCAGCTGTAATCAGCTGATTTTTAACGGGGAAGAAGGGCTCACTAGACGACAAAATTGATAAAGATGCCAAATAACTGCTTGCTGACTTGATTGCGCGCAAGTACGACGTGTGTGTACGATGATGAGCGGCGCGTTCAGGCCAAAGCGCGGCATGAACTTCATCTGGCCTTTCGATTTTTCGAGCAAGTGCGAAGACTTACCTGATAATGTGTATACAAAACCAGCTTTCGCACTTGCTCGCGTACTGGCATGTTCAGGTAAGTCTTAACACTTGCATGACCGTTTGTAGCCCTATTAAAAGTTGTCATTATCTTTTACCAGGTTGTCAATACTGAAAAACGTTTTTTTAAACCTGATTTTGCACATAAAGAAAACAATTGTTGCATACGCTTCAGCTGATTTTAAAAAAATTCAATTATTATGAAGCTCAGTATTAAATTGTGTTCTGTCATATTAAACATGATGTGATTTGAATGTTCCTTTCTTTCTACCACATTAGAGTATTAAAGTTAAGAAGGGCCTAGGTCATTTAAACATTACTAGATGAATCATACGCTTGTGTTGGATAGGCATTGCAACCCTTTACCAGGCTTGCGTCCAACATGACACGGTGCCCGGCATTTTTAAATCGTGGCAATTTACTTTGATAAACTTATTTTAGATCATTCAGGATGATATTCCGACCCCCAGAATGTGGACTAGAGCAGTGGTTCCCTAATCCCTTAAAGTTGCGAACCGCTAAAATTCGACACAATTAACCGGAGGACCTTTAGGTTTAGTTTCCGAAAAAATAGCAATTATAAAAGATTTTTTTAATTCCATAAAATATGTTAATTGAAACATATTTTGAGAAAAAATTGTATAAAAGTAACCCTAAAATAAAGTAAGACAATAAATAGGTCTCTCTTTTTACCCTTAATGTGATGCACTTTTTTGTATCTTATAATTTTTTTAAACATCCGTTTTAATTATTGATATTTTTATTCTTAAATCTAGAGCGGTTTCTAGTTTTTGTGAGATTTCAATGATAGCCGATTATCAGTGCCCGAAACTTAGTACTGAGTGTACAAGGAGAGCAATGTCGATATACGAGACTCTCAAAACTGGTTTAGATACCAAGAAACTGGCAGGTCTAACATTCCGGTTTCAAAGTCTTCATCATAGCGCAGTTGCCAGGTTAAATTAACTATATTATTATTTTTTAAATGTTGATCACTTAAGACAAAACTATATTTAAAATAATTGTTTCTGCGGATCCTCGCAGAAACAATCGCCAGGGCTCCGCGGACTACAATTTGGGAACCACTGGACTAGAGAACATTATGAGCATGAAATCTAGCGACAGTTATTTCTTTTAGGTCAGAACAAAATAAAAGTAAATTCCCGTTTTCCCATTCTTTCAACTTTTAATTGCTTTACATTTAAGGGATTTTTGGATTTTTTCGTAAAATCTACTACCCCATATATAAAGGAAGATTAAATGCTGAAAGTATTTCTTTTGCCATTTCGTATTCATCAGCGATAAAAATTAAGTTGTTATCATTGAAAGGAATAACTCATTTTAGCCCTTCCCATGGAACTTTTATAGAAATAATGAGAAGAGAGCATGTTGAAGCATAAAGTTAAAGACCGACAATGCGACGAACGTTTGCAGAATCTCGATGTCGTCAAGTGCAGGGTTAAAATTGTAAGTTTTCATGCAAATTGTTCTGCTATTGTTCAGTTTTTCAAGCTTCATTGTAGTAAGCTGCTGTATGTGAACTGCTTTATTATTCTGGAAAATGTTTGCGTTTATTGTTGTTTGTTTCACATCTTGTTAGACTTTGTGTATAATAATCTCGATAATAATAAGCTTTTCGTGGACGGTTTTAAATCGGGTCAGCGTTTGTAATAGCAAATTACTCTTTGTTTGCTTGCATGGTTCTGTTGTGAAGCAACAGTTAATACACAGCATTTCATATAAAATTTCAAACCTTAATTTCTAGAAAACCACGACGATGAAATTTTACAAAACCAATTTATTGATATATGAGATTAATGGATTTAGCATCGTGATTTTGTGAAAAAAATAATTCAATGTCCTTAGTATAGGGGTCGCGATCCCTTCCTCCACTTCGCGTCGTTCAGTCAACTGCAGTCGCGTGTAGAAAAGTATCACTTTCCGCACTTGTTATTGTAAATAGCTATTACATTTTTGACATTTCAATTTTGCCTCCCACCCTTGAAAATGTGTTGGGGTAAGGGTCAAACATATTTTAAAATATGTCTCCCTGTCTCCTTATTAACTTTCAAAATTTTTACTAAAATATTCCAAACCGTTTTTGAGATATCGTATTGTAACAACAATTTAAAATCCTAACCCTGCCTAAAACACAAAGCAAATCGTTAAAACCGTGTGTGGTATGGCATCAAATAAAGACTGCTAATTCATATAATGCTTTATAACGAGCTTTTAACCTTAGCAATTAATTGTTCTCTAATACCTATCAAGCTAATCGGGGATATAGGCACAGATTTACCCACATATAGGTACGTCGTTCACAAACTTAATAAAGTTTAGTGGAAAATGAAATACTCGTGCATAAAATCAAGATTTATGCCGCCAATGGATATTCCTTTAATCTTTATTACAATCAGTATAAATAATTTTCTTTTTTTCCCCAGTATTAAACACAAAATTTGGGAATACAAATATTTTCACTATATTGACAAGTGAAGGGATGTCTTTGAATAACTTCGATAGTACAGTTTCGGTTTGCTTTGTGGACTGTTCGGTGGCTTCGTGCAAGCAGGCGCGGCCCGTGAAATTTTAAAGTTGTATATCTCTGTTGCTACTTATGGGACCCATGCCAAGTTCAGGTTTTTTAATAGTGAGCCCACTAGAAATGGTTTGGTATAGAAAAAAATATTTTGTAATTTGCGAAAAAAAGTTGAATTTTTGAATTGACCCACCTAGGAAAAAAATTAACACGCGTAGGTATCTTATTTATTATTTTTTATAAACAAAGTTTACATCATTTTGTCGACAATTCTTAAATTTTAAGAAAAAAATATGTTAGTAGAAAGTTATAGTCATCTGAATTTTTTTTAAAATTATATTTTAATTTTAAAAAAATTCTAATGACTATAACTTTCTACTAACACATATTTTTCTCTTAAAATTTAAGAATTGTCGACAAAAAGGTGTAAAATTTGTTTATAAAAAAATAATAAATAAAATACCTCAGCGTGTTAATTTTTTTCCCAGGTGGGTCAATTCAGAAATTCAACTTTATTTGGCAAATTACAAAATATTTTTTTTCTTTACCAAAACGTTCCTAGTGGGCTCACTATTAAAAAACCTAAACTTGGCATGGGTGCCATAAGTAGCAACAGCGATATAAAACTTTAAAATTTCACGGGCCGCGCCTGGGTGCAAGAAATTTTGACCAAAATGAGTTATCGATATTGACATTATAGTCACCCCTTGTTTCTATACACCAAATATCAGAATCAAAATCTAATCGGAACTGGACATAATGACACTAACTAGTACCTATGTCAATAATGTACATAAAGTAAATTGCGTGCAAGAACTACCAGTGTCAACGTTGGTAATTGATTATTGCACTAAACCGTATTTCCTTTTACACCGGTCAACACGATTTTTGATTCTGGACAATGCATGTTTTATTGTTATTGCTTTTTCGATTTTCAATAAGGAAATTAATTTTTTCCGGAAAATGTTGTTTTTGTAAGCAGGAAATCGCTATTAGGTACCTATGCAATTTAAGGAAAAACGGTAACTTTCTGTGCAGTAGGTATTAACGTACAATACCAAAATACAACAATATACATAATGTACCTACTTATATTTTAATGGAATTATTGTAAAGAAATTAAATATGAAGAATTTTACCTTTTTTATGATCAAAATCACTCTTACGTATTAAACCCCAAATATAGTCACCCATCATGTTTTTAATATTACCCCTGACAGACAATCAAACGCATACAGCCGATTGACCAACAGGCCAAGGGACAAACCGTATGTACGTAATGTGGTGGGGGGCTAAGGCATGGGCGCACCCAGGATTTTGTCTTGGGGGGCTGATTTGTCTTGGGGAGGAGGCTGAATAATGGAATTCGGTGGATTTCTTCGGTTAGTAGTGTACTTTTTAAATTTTTGTGTGTTTAGGATGTTCGTCTGGGGAGGCTGCAGTCTGTGGTGTGCCACTGGACTGGGGGTATACAACGTCCCCTTCATTCCAATAATAATGTCACCTTTTTTTTACATGTTGTAATTGTGACAATGAAATCAAACTTGAGATCGTATAGCTGGCGGTCTCCTTTGTTTTTGTTCCTGCAGAGTAAGAAAAAAGGTTCCAACCCAGAGTCACACCCACACATTCCTACACCGATACCGAAGTAATCAAAGTAATCAATACGCTTTCAAATCTGTATTCGTAACTTCGGGTATCTTTGAGTAACGAGTACTCGTGTAACGAGTACTCGTGTAACGAGTACTCGTGTAACGAGTACTCGTGTAATGAGTAGTTACTTTTTCAACACGTCTACCTTCGACGATGCCATAGGTATTGAGAATTTTGCGTTATGTGAGAAATTCGCAATATTGTATGTGATACGGAACCCTCTATGCGCGAGTCGAACTCGCACTTGACCGATTTTTTTTTTAGTTTACGCAATTAGGGCAACACTCATGAATTTAATTATTTTTGTCAAATATCGTATATGTACAGGGTTATTCATTATATTTTGACTCCCACCTACAGCTCTTATTACAAGTTATAGAAAAAAACTTTAAATACAAAAGTTTTAGGTTTTTTCACGTAGTATCTTTTGGTAATAGCCGAAATAAAACATCGACTTTACAACATTGAAAAAATTGAGTCATATTTTTTAAATGGAACACCCTGTATATTATTAGCTCAAATGAAAGATCTCTTTGTTCTGATTTCAAATATATGTATATATATATATATATATATATATATATATATATATATATATATATATATATATATATATATATATATATATATATATATATATATATATATATAATTTGTTGGCATTTGGTTCAGCCACTTTTGAAATATTTAAGTTTATAACTTATTTTTCCACAATTGGAGATCATCAGTCATTAAAGTTTGTTGCTTTAATATAAATCAAGTTGCCTCGAAAACGTATTGTTGTAGTTTAAATAAAGTATTGTTTTTAAACTCAAATATTTCAAAAGTGGCTGAACCAAATGCCAACAAATTATAGATATTTGAAATCAGAACAAAGAGATCTTTCATTTGAGCTAGTAATATCCAGGGTTTTCCATTTAAAAAAAATATGACTCAATTAATTTTTTCAATGTTGTAAAGTCGATTTTTTATTTCCGCTACTACCAAAAGATACTACGCGAAAAAACCTAAAACTTTTGTATTTAAAATTTTTTTCTATAACTCGTAATAATAGCTGTAGGTGGGAGTCAAAATATAATGAATAACCCTGTTTAATTTTCGGCATCGACGCCTTTGGTAACAGATTCAACTGGCCAAGCTTATTCATCAGTGAATACCTAGATCACTTTGATAAATAGACGAAAAAGGAAAATTATATCAAGTAAATTAAGTGATTAAGATTAAGTGAAAAATGTAAACCGTACGTTTATGCAAGTTTATGATAAGAAAAGGGAATATTTATGACGTTACAAAATTACGCCATCTATGTAATTACTTGTCACTACAGCTTACCCATCGTTGCAGATAAGTTAGTCATAGTAATATGCTTGTATTTTATAGAGAATTGTGTCATAAGTCATAAGTTCTCTCTCTACTCGAGTTTTGCCGATATTGTTTGTTTTTTTTTTAATATAAGTTAATTACAAAAAGATGCTGTATAAGATATGTCTATAGTTGCACAGTGTAAACAGTTTAATCAAGAACTAAACCAACTGGATACTTGTAATGTGACAACACTTGTATTAATGTCAAAGGTGATTCTAAACATCAATTAAATTTATTACTTGATAAAAAGCTTGTTTTGCTTTTGCCGAAAAATTAAATCGAAAGTTACTGAAAATAATAATAATAATTAGGGCCTAAATTTAGATTCTCATTAAATAAATACATTGTAGGTTGTTGAAAATAGTATTTACACTAAAATTTCATTGTGTATACGTTAAGCTTCATTTTGAGCTAAAATTAAATATACTCTATTACAAATAAACGTAAAAATGATGAAACTGTATATTAACAAAGATGTTTAATATATCGATTATAACAGTAGCTCGTGTTGAGTAATTATTTTGCCATGCAATTAACTCATCATTACATAATTAGAACGACTCCTACTGTGCTACTGTAGCTGGTATAAAGAAAAAGGAAGTCGTTATTTTACAGAAAGTTCGTTGAGGTTTCTGACTTTTAATGTTAGTTTTTCCTATCTACCACAAGAACAGGTTTTATCGATCAACTTAAAGGAGTTATATCCTATGCATTTTATCAGTTTCGCATATTCTTTATCGTTTAGGGGCTTACTCGATCGGATTGAGAGGCCAAGATATACCTTGTGGTAACCTATTTTAAAAATCGCAATTAGGAAGTCTTCATAAAATATTTATTACATACATAGTCATAGGCTTAAAAATTCCGAAACTAACGATCAACAAATTTTTAAAATGTTCATAAAAACAACTGAGTTATGCTGCCTAAAAGTTGAAATTTGACGATGTGACACATATGACCACAACGCAATAATAGCAGTAGGTATAGTGGTCGTTACATATACATACATACATACGAGTATATTGGAGAATATATCCATTGATATGTAATATATTGCACCGGAAAATAAAATTGGTATTATTTGTATGTTTCAGTCGTGAAATTATTAACTAACATTTGACATTTCTGAAGGTCACGTGGTTTGTCTACATTTTGAGGTGTAGATAATGTAGAAAATTAATTATTTATATTATCGGCCCTTATTTTTCTTCAAATACTTATTCAAATAAAGAAAGTATCTACATAAATTTAAAATAGACAAATCCTCATGAAACTTTACTCGAGTGTCTACAATTATCAAAAAAGGATCAGGAAACCTAAAAATATTGCTTAAGTAACAAATAAGAAAAAAGTTTCTCATTAAGTAACTGTCAGAATGAAAAGAATAAGAACAAATAAAGTTAAAACATATTAGGTTATAAATATTATAGTTCAGTTTAACTGTGATAGTCACCATCTTTGAATTTTCAGAAATAAGTCCGTTACGGATAGGGGAATGTACAAACGACTAATTAAAAATTAGCTTTCCAATTGTGCTGAGGAAACAATATTGGAATTGGAATTGTGTTTAGTTTTAGCTTAGTAGTGTAACAGTTGTAACATGCCACACATTCCGATGTCCGAGAAGTCGTTTCTTGGCAGTATTTTTTAAAATTTTCTCACAATAATTGCAAAAACAGACGTTTTCCCATTATCTTTGACTTGCTGAAATCCATACTTTTTCCAAAAATCGTGAGGTGGTCGTCCAGCCATTATTTTTGAAATATTTACGTTCAGATTTACTAAGAAAGTTTAAGATTTAGTACTGGTTTAAGATTAAGATCTTCTAGTTGATCAATTAGGTTTTGACAGGTCTTGTCATTGTTAATAAGTCGTCATTAAAATCGTATGAGTTATTCTAATATTTCAAAGATTTGCTTAGTCTCCAAATGATTTTCATCTTTGAACGTGTTGCTAGAATGAATTTAGAACTATTATAGTTGAAAGTAGTCGTACGCACTAAAATTTCCCTTTTCTCGTAAATTTGCGAAAAAGTCGAGAAACAAATTCATAGTATAAAACTTAGTTGTCTTATTCTTACATTTGTCAGTTTAAAACTTTTGGTTAGCAAACTAGACCGATCTAGCATTGGAGAATCTGCTGTAGTACCATAAAGCCATATAAAATAAATTTCTTTCTTTCTCCATTTCGTTTTATATAAGAATGTTCGGGTTCATTCTTGGTTGCCAAACCCATACACGAATATTTAGAAATGGAAAGAAGGATTTAGCTCTTCCAGTGTGTGTTTCTACTCCAGTATTTTTACAATACAACAAATACCAAATATATTCGACTTTTTGAAATTAAGAAAATCGTGCTCTTCGATCGTATAATAAAAGCGCAAGAAAATTCATTTTAATTTATATTAGGTAGCAACCAGTTAGTAACCAGTAGTAACCCACACTTTGAATTTCTTTACTTTAAAAGTGTGCAACTGCAATCTTATCCTACTGGATAATAATAAAATAATTAATTTTTACTGAATAGAATGAGTTAGAATAGAATTCTACGGTACACATTTATTTTCGACATAATATTCTATATCTTCTACTAGAACATTAATTTCCTACGCGTCGTTACCCAACCCTGCCTGTGGATATACCAAATTTCATCAAAATCGGTACCAACCCATTCTGTCGTGCTCCTTATCTATGTATGGTGTCTGTGAATGTGTAAAAACCTTAATTATTAGTGCTGGGACATCGTCGCGGAAGATCGATGTTGACCATCGATGTTAACATCGAAGACCAACATCGATGCCTTATAAACGATAACGAACTATAATATCGATGTTTAATAAACATCGATAATATAGTTATACTCGTAAATTAAAATACAGTCATATCGGCCGCATCGCAATCGCAGAATTGTAAAATTTGCAGTATGTATCTAGCAGTATGTGCTCATCGGCCGTTTTTAGGGTTACCTGTCACTAGTCTTGATTATTGATTACTGATTAGGAAAGTTATAATTTAATGTAATACAATGTATTACAAAAAGATGTTAAGAAATTTTAAGGGCAGATTATACATCAAAAAATATGAAAATAAGTTTATATAAACATGGATCCTCAAACGCTTCTTTTTCGAGATAGAGGGTGTTTAATATTTTCACACCTCAAGTATTCCGAAGAGTTAGGAGAAATATGCGAATACGATTTAGAGCATGTATTGAAGCACGGAGAAGCCATTTCCGGCATCTACTATAAACTTAAATCAAAAAGCACTGTTTCCTGAACAAAACATACATATGTTTAAAAAAATTCATTTTCATTTTTTGTTATTATTGTAAGAAATAAATTAATTTTTATCTCGAAAACGGTGCGTCAAAACGAAAAAGCTCAAGAGACACTTTTCACGCAGAATTAATTGGGTTTTAAGAGAACGATATCAATTTTGCAAAAAATCGGTGGCGTGCCATTTTTTTTCGCTAAAAATACAGACTTACCAGCACGCACGGTACTGATGCAAGTACATTAGAAAATTAATTTTTGCACGTAAAGGTACCTTTTGAGTACATACTGGCGTGTACCAAAGTTCATGTCAATATCTTAACGCCTTTTCGAGAAATTAAAAAGAAACATTTAAAAATTAAAATTTTAAAGACCCTGCATCTCGAAAAATAAGCGTTTGAGGAGCCATGTTTATTATTAGTGCTGGGACATCGACTCGATACATCGATAAAACATCGTTGTTAAAACATCCATGTATATTACTTTTGAAAAGAATTTCCATAAATTAAGGCTGGGAAGAAAAATAAATAACTTAAATCAGATATAGATATTATAATTTATTTAACAAAAAATTAAATATACTCAACCAACAGAAACAAATTCCAAATCAAATAATAACTCTAAAAAATAGCATTAATTTTTGTATTAAAAAATGAAAACAAACAAAACAAAATAATTGTATACCCTTAAACAATTAAAGAACTTAAAACTAAATAAATAATTAGTTTTGTTTATCCTGTTTATTAATTTAGCTCCCAAAATCTTTTGTCAATAGATTCGGAACAGAAGGTCGATGGTCGAACATCGAAAGATAACCATCGATGTTGACATCGATGTTTGTGAGCCCTTACATCGATGGCAAAACATCGAATATCAATAACGAAACACCGATGTTTAAAAAACATCGATGAACATCGCCCAGCACTAATTATAATTTGTCTTTGTGCTTTATCAGCAGTCGTAGTCGCTCAATTATCGCCAGCTAGTAAGTGGCCACCCTTTTATTTCCTTTGGTGGCCACGTCTGAAAGAACACTTAAGATCTGGGAATATTTTTAATCGATTGCCCTTGCCTCTATGATTGATTTAAATAAATCCAAACCTAAACAATGCTTAAATGCTTCAAATGGCATTAAACACCTAAACTTAAAACAAACTAAGTTTATTTAGAATTAAACAAAAAAGGCATAAATATTAAGCTAATTATACATAGTACCAAAATAGTAAGCATAAATAAACATACCATTAATTTGTGTTTACTGTTTCCAAACTTAAGTGCCTTTTAGAAAGTTAAATACGCAGGGTATGTAAAGATCTCGTGAACGTTTTTGTTAGAGCTTTTATCTTGAGAATTTTAAACAGCATCACAGCTTTGTTCAATGAGTTGATTTGATTTTTCAGTTGCATTTCTTAAAGTTTTGGAATATTAAAGGGCTATGTAGATATACGCAAAAAATGAAAAAAGTTGATTGTCTCTTTTTTTATGAGAAGGGAAAAGAAAAACAACCACCAATAATTATAAAGTCTATTTTAAAATTTATGTGGATGACTACTCCAAAATTTTGTCAACCTGTTTCCTTTCATCAGAGAAATTAATCTAATCACATTATAAACAAAAATTTTAAAGTATTAGCACAGTGGCATTAGTTTGGAGAGGTGTGCTGATAGGTGTAAGATATTAATATTTTTTTTATTTTAACGAAATAACCGTGTCCCAGTCATGAGTTACAATGGTAATTATTGGGATTTCTCTTAAAAGTTGAGTGTTAGTAGGTTGTTCAAAGTTTGCAAAATGAGCGACTTTTTTGCCCTAGATGTAGAGATTGAACCAGGAACGCAGCGGGTGGTTCAACCCATCGTGTGCAAGAAAGAAGCTATTTTGCATCGTGTTTCATACAATATTTTTTGTAATTCAGTTATTATTACGAACAATTATCAAAAAAATATTTGATTTGTTTATATTCCATTTAGACTAAAATAATGTTAAAGGCATTTTTTGTTTCTATGGAAATAGCTTTGATAACAATCCTTTATTTGAACATGTTAAAATGAAATCATTTTAGCCCTTGTGTTAAAATGAAATGTCATTTTAAAACTTGTGTCAAAATGAGCCACATTTGACAATGAAAATCAATGTCAAAAAAGGTGACATTTCATAACTGAATTACAAAAATTAATTTCCGAAAGTCAGACGCTATAAGTCTCATCGTTTCTCAACCTGGGGACCGCAAGCAGGTATAGGGGGGGGGGGGGGGGGGAGTCGCTATAATATGTCAAAAAAATAAAGCACGTAGGTATACAAAAAAGCATTTTATTAAATAAAGAATTTTATCTACTCCTATTAAATTATATATTAATTATTCAACTACTTTTGAACAATTAATAGTATCTATAAACAAACAACATGAGTTATAATAACTCACTGCTATAACTCACTATAATAAATCGGAAAAGATTTACGAACCGAATATCAAGGTGGCTCTGTACAAGCCGATTGGCCGAAAGGAAACAGTCCATTATTGTTATTGAGGGAAGTAATGTCACTCGAATAATTTTGACGTATAGCTTTGTTATAGGTAACTATCAAGATTTGTGAATAAACTTCTTTCTCTGTACTTGTATCTTAGTATTTATTGTTATAGTCGTAGATAAAGTATAGTATTCAACTTGCGGTAATGGTCATAACTCACTTGATGAATTACAGCACTCGCCTGCGGCTCGTGCTGCAAACTTCATCTGCGTGAGTTATGACCTACATTACCGCTCGTTAAATAATATACTATTACACGTTAGTAAAACTGTGATGAACGTTAAAATATATAGTGAGGGGGTCGTAAGGTTTTTTACTTTATTTTTTGGATTTTTAGTGGGTCGCGACACTAGAAAGGTGGAGAAACGATGCCTAAGTAATAACGTCAGTTCCGTGTGGCCATGTTAATACTGTAAAAAGTGGGAGTAATATAAAGGCGACATCTCATATTCAGCCTAAGACGTGTTGTCGTGTTGCATATCGTCTTCTTTTTGCTGCAAGCAAGAGCACGTGAGCATTTTAACTATAATTTTTTCACAAAAATAATTTATTTGCCATGCTGTAATCCGCTGTTCCATCAGTCTTGTGCGCGTTTATAGTTGCGGTTTTTTAGATGAAAGACAATTATTTCTGGTATTAATTAAAGTACTTAAAAAAATAGCGTAGAAGTAAAGATATAACTATAATAAAAATAAACACCTATGCGAGTGTCCGCTATGAAACACTGTAAGTTTAAAATTATTAAACGCATTATTTACTATTATTGTCATATTTTTATATCGGGCAAAAGAAGCCTCAAAATCACTCACTTTCGTAGCAGTTGCCCATTTGAGACGAAACGTAAGATAAAAAAAAGGTCCTCAAAGTATGCCATGGAATCAATTACGCATGTCTTGGATTATTTATTACTCTTGAAAGGTAACATAGGCAAAAGGTATGGGTGGATGAAAAATAAAACTGTCAAGTTCTAAGGTTCTATTTTTAAGAAAATTACATTACTGTCATTGTCATTGCATAATACAGAATTAAAAAAAAAACATACTATACAGTAAACAACCTAAAAATTATAAATTTAAACCAAATGAGAGACGTGTCCACCTTCTACTTCCAAACATGCTCTCATTCTTCTGCATCAAAAACATTGTTGAGCACTTGGGAAGAGTCAGGAGTTGTTAGTCTCCTAAAATTTATTTGTAATTCTAGCCCGTAAGTCTTCTAAATTTTCACAAGGGGTTTTGAAAATCGAGTTTTTAATGTGTTGCCATAAAAAAAAAGTCGCACGGCATCAGGACCGTGGTGGCCACCTAATTGGCATATTACGACTAATGATTGGGTCTTCGAAAAATCCTTCCAAAAAGTTTAAATTATCAAGAATTACGTGAATTGGTGCGCCATCATGCTGAAAGTAGCCTTGTCGAATCTCTACATTGTCTAATGCGTTTACAAAATTTTCTAAAATTTCATCACGGAATCGCGCCAAATAGAGTCCCTTCGGTCTAATTAACCTTCTTTTTGATATGGTAGCCCGCACGCCAACTTTCTGTGAATGCAGAGGCTTCTATATTAAAAAATGTGGATTTTCAGAACTTCATATTCTCATTTGTTAAGAATTTACATATCCAGAGAGGTAAAACCATGCCTCGTCAGCAAAACAAGGTTTTTTCAAATGCTGTTTCATTATTATGCAAATTACTCATAAACCAGTCTGAAAATTGCATTCGCTGCCGCTTGTCATTTGGTAACAATTCTTAGACTGAGCTTAGACGATAAGCGTGCATATGCAGGTCACATTTCAGGATTGTATTGCAGGTTCCTAGGTTACATTTACTTGCTGGCTTAAACGCCGAATTGGGATTTGTGGGTGTTCATTAACAATTATTATTCTATTATTCTACTTTTTGTGCAGTGCGAACTTTGGGTCTCCCACTGCCTTCCTTTCTATTCACACTTCCTGTTTCTCTAAACAAAGTCACATATCTAGTCAAAACTTGGCAAAACTGGTCGAAATCCATGACTATCTGTGGAAATTCTGTTTGAAAATCTTGAATCGCGTCCCGTGTTAAATAAACCCCCTGGCCGTCAACCCTTCTACCATTTCTCAAGTAACTTTCGATCATAAAAGCTTTTTGTTCTGCCGTGATAATATGTAAATTTCTTCAAAATAAAAACTTTAGAACCTTTCACCTATGTTTATGTTACCTTTCAAGAATAATAATTCAATGGATTCCGCGGCATACTTGATTTTTTCTTATCTCACGTTACTTTAATAGTAGCTCTCTTCAGTCAAAATATGACGATTTAAACCAATTTTTCTGGGTGTTGCACAATTTGGTATAGGAGGGTTTTTATGTCAGCCAAATAAAATGTTTTGTGTATGACTTAGAGTGCTCTGACAAGACTCGTCGTTAATATCATTTGCAAAAATAAATTAGTCATAATATTACACTTTCAATTCATTGTAAATTTTATACCTTTAAGCTGCTGATCTAAAACCCTGTATATTCGCAGAAATATTAACAGACTGCGGGGCTCCAAAAACTCTGCGCAAAAGCTCCGCAGGAGAATCTTCCGTTCGCGGGCGCGCGGGTCCGTCGACCTATCAAACTACAGTAGAGTAGGCTGTGTATCAAGCTTTCACGCACAAACCACATTCATGTCGCATTTAGTTTTTTCCGTGAATACTGCCGCTTCTGGCATTTTGTATTTTAAAAAATGCCTCTTAGGCCCTTCCGGAACAGCTTAAGTGTCTTTTTGACAGAGGTCCGCCTCGCGCGTGATTTAACCTGGAACTTACTGAAGGAGAGTTGTTTTGATTAGCGCGGTGTAAACAAAGTGTCCTTTTTCTTCTTTATAGACTACTGCCCCTGATGGTGTTCAAATCTTTTTGAGACTTTGATGTCAGCTTTTTGTGTACATTTTTAAGGTGGGATTAATAATAAAATTACATTTGTTATTTCATTCTGTGTGATTGCGTTTCTTTAAATATGGGCACTATGCAGTATGCAAACCTATAAATGTATAAATATTGTGATATTGATTTTTTTTTGTATAAATAAGAATTATAATGTTCCTTTTCATTTTTTATTTTTAGAAATATGTTGCGGATATTTGCGTAGAATGATCAATAGTGCATTCAAGGGTGTGACCTACTTAAGGGAGAACCCATTTGGCATTCAGTTGGGTGATTCTCCCTGATCTCCATAAATAGGTACATTATTATGAAATTTGATGATACTTATTAGAATCATATAATTTATTGTAACATTTATGATTCCAACTAAAAATAATATTTTTATAAAGAAATTTAAAAACTAGCTGATGATCCATTGAAAAATTAACGATGCTGTGTTAATATTTTTACTTAGTTATTTTTCATCGCTACTTTAAATCCCGCTTTTTTAACTTTTATGGTAAATTATTTTATTATTAGTGAGATTTTGCAAAGAGAATTTCCAGACACTCTAACCCATAAACGCTAAACTTTAGAGTGATGTTTTAATCAGAGTTTTTGCTACATTTACTAGTAATTGACTTTCTAAACCGACCACAAATGGGAAAGGCTTTTAACATTTTTTCAATTTTTAAGGCTTTTATAAATCGCATGTTTCAAACATCACTTTATATTTTGGCGGTTAGGGGTTAGTCTGGAATTTCTGCTTGCAAAATGTCCGTATTAATTTCTAACTACTATTTCTAATTTATAAATAAATATTATTATTTATTTAAATTTAGATATCCCTTGTATATCCAATTTTTTTTCAACTTTTGGTAGGCGGCCTATTAATTTAAGGATATGCAGCAACTTTTATCAGGAATAATATTTTCTGAAAAATTAACAATAAAAAATATACCATATGGAGCGCGAATTCTGCCAGTCACTGTATAAGAACTATCATTGTTGTTTTTAGATTTTTAAAGTAAATATGCAGGTACTTCATGCAGCCGACAGGGATTTAAGGGGTTACATACCGTTAGAATTTTCAAAAAATTGATTTTTTTTAAATTTCACTTTCGTAATGGACATATATTCCAGTACACACACAGAAAATTTCAAGGCAATCCGGCGATTAGTTTCGAAGTGACACGCATATTTGTAAAGATGTGTCAGAGCGATTACACACTATGTAACGTGATTTTGAAACTTTAAACGCGTTTTTCTCAAAACTGTGTTTTTAAAGTCGGTGACCAAGATTCCTCTGAAATGGCTAAACCGATCTGTCTCAAATTTTAACACAAGCTTCTTAAGTATATTTTTTAGTAATTAATCGAAGGTTTTTTCTCACCGATAAATATTTTTTTATATATAAACACTTTAAGGCCAAAATTTTGGCCTAAAATCGATTTTTTTTTTCTGAGAAGCCGCCATTTTGTCAAAAAAAAAATCTTTTGCTTATTCCTTCGATTAATTAGAAGATTATACATTACTCTAACGAAATCCGTTTGGTTTTTTCATTTTCGATCATCCACTCCAGAGATATCGTGGTCACCGCAAGATGCCTTTTTTGAGAGGAACTCCTGGAAATCAGCTATAGCAGCTTTCAAAATTATTATTTTTACAAATACAAAAGTCTTAAAATACAATTAAAAGTTACCATAATATGTGTACAAATTTTCACATTAATAAATTTAAACGTCTTCTCAGGAAAAATTCTTGAAAAATCGCTTTTTTAGGCCTCCTAACTGTATATAACCCCTTAAAAGCAACATTTAGGCGCCATATTGGAGCTAAAAATTAGAAACAATTATTCTGTTTAAAGAGACCTTTAATTTGATATATCATTTACATTTGGGCAAAATATTTTATTATTAGTTTCTTTTAACCCGTGCTACCCATAAGACATGTACTTTTTTTCGTATCTTTAAAGTTTGTCCTCTTCTATCTCTTCTATCTATCAAGTAAACATGTATCATGTATTTATTTAATTTATTTTAAACTAAAAAGCATTATATAATTTTATTCATTCATTTTACACTCATGTTACGTGGTTTTTATTAATGATATCAAAAACAAGTAAACGTCTTTGCACGGAAGTCCCCACACGAAATAAAGTTATAAAGATTAGGATACAATACAAGATGTAAGCCAAAACTTTGCAAAATATTTTCTGACAGATGATATTTCCTGTAAAACTGAAAAAATAAAGAAAGATCACAAGGGAATTTTGAGATATTGCTTTGTAATACTTTGAAAAGTTACCCCGTATCATTCTAGCTCGAGTTATTCGTTCGCGTTGAAACTAAGCTGACCTGTTTTAGCTGGAACGGGCTTAGATTTTTCGTCTCCTGTTCTGAGTAGAAAAAAGTCAGTCCTCCATAGTTTTTTTAAGAGTTCCTCATGTAGAAGAAAGTTTTTCAAAACTCTAAACTAAACAGCGAATGTCGCGCGTCAACTTGTCCGTTTTTTATGTAGTTGTAAATCCGCTTCTATTTTCTGGTGTATTAAAAAATGAGAAAAGCTCTGTGTTACTGAAGAAAATGTCGCTTAACCTTTGCGGGTACTAGAAAAACTGCTTAAAATTATCTCTCAAAAATTCAAGTTATGTACAGAAAAGAAAAGAAAATTATTTAGTTGTCTGGGACACACTGTATACTATACGTAGACAGTGAATAATTCACGGGGGCGTAAAAAGTTATTGAATTAATTTGAGAAGTGATATTTATTACAGATTCTATGTTGATATTTTTAGCAAGAGAAATTTAATATTAGGTATCTATTGACACCCACCAAAAATCACCAGATTTCATCAATAGGTGAAAGACATAAAAGTTTGAAATAAGAAACAACTACATCCTGTTTATATAAATTTAAATGTAGGTTAAACTTGGCTTCGTAAAAATTAGAGCAAAATTTAAGAACTTTAACAAAGTATTTTTAGTGAAATCTGTGATAGTAGGTTTTTGAGTTAGTAAATTGGAGGATATTTAAAAAGTTTTGGCTGAGGAATTCTTGATAATGTTCAAAGAACTGAAACAAATTATTGGGTGGCGTAACAAAAGGCGGGTATCAATTTGTTTAATGACTAACCGGTTATCAACTTTTTAAATTTTATGTTATGGCTATTAAGGGCATTGGTTGCGATTATATAGTATAAAATTTAGGGGGGAGCTACAAAAATAAGATATTTAGCATACACTTAAATAAAAATTAATTGAAAATAATCACAAAATAGCAAATCAAAATTATCTCTTATTAATTGCAAATGTATTGACAGCGGATCTAAGAGAAAATTTCGCAAATATTTATTTCAAAAAAAAAAACTGGTTCGGAAGTACCTAAATTTTTTCGAAAAACATATTTCTCGAAAGTAAAGTTTTTTTAAAAACATTTTTCCGACAGTATATTTTTTCGCAAATCGGTTTTTTAAAAGGGATTTACGAAAAAATTTGTCTCTTGAAAAATCACGTATTTTCTGTTAATTTTCGAGAAATTCTCATTTCGAAAAAACGTAATTTCGAAATGTTTCGAAATATTGATTTTCAAAAATTTGTCTTATTGATACCATCCTCCAAATATAATTTAATCAGTCGTATTAAAAATACAGGGTATCTAAAAAGTCTTAGTAAGTATGGAAAAATATCTTTGTTATTAATAAAGATAAAGATACCAAATTTTAGGTGTATCTTATTGGTTAATAAATCTATTTTTTTATGTAAGGAGAAATAAGGATTTTGAATAAGAAAAACAAACAAAAAATAATTCTACAAGGGTTTTATAAAAGAAATGTTACAAAACGGATTTATTTTGTTTACAACAAAAGTACCTACCACTTCATGTTATATTATGAATAGACAGGAAACAGGAAAAAATCTAATCGTGCGGAAGATTTATAAAATGTAATATGCTCTTGCGATCTTATTACTGGGGTAGTCCCTGTGCATAACAAAATAAAACCAAATCATTATATTTAGGCAATGTTATTTTAAGTCGTTCATTGTTAAGCTTGTTAACAGTTAAATTACTAAAAAAAATAGTTGCTCTTTTGAGCGTTAGAGTCCTATAAATCACAAGGAGAATCTTTAAATAAAATGTTATTAGAGTTCTTTGTTTTCGACTTTTACTTCAGATATTAATCCGATTAATATTATTTTTTTCATCATCTTGAGGTACATTCAAAATTCGTATCTCTTGAAAAAGTTTTAAAGTCTAGAAAATCACTATAATGCATTGCAGTGACATGATAGGGATGTTTTCTCCTAGCTAATCTAAATATTAGAATAAGCTGGTGGTACCTATTGCACTGTGGGCCGAATCCCCCTCACTTTGGCCATGGAAAGGTTCAAAAATCCAAGGCTTATTTGCTCTATATTTTGACTTTTTCGTACAAAATAGAGCAGCATTGAGGCGACAATAGAGTTTTTGTTTTGGCCGCTACAGCCGTCAGCAAATGAGGCTACTGATTTGGTTCCCTTTTCGCCGTAATGTTGTAAGAACATAGATCCAGGTGGAAATTTCAGAAGAGCCTATTTTGCTATCTACTTCACTCCAGGTAAAGCAGATGCAGTCTCTAGATGCTAAATTATTGTACAACGTAAAATTGTAAGCCGGTTCTTCTAGTCTTCTGTTTGTTTTTATTATGGTATTTAATGATGGAGTTCTTTGTCCCTCTCAATACTTCTTTTTATATTGTCTTTGAGCCGCTCTAACATTATTGTTATTTTTTAAATATAATTTTAACATTTTGTATATCTCACTAATAGAATAGCTCATTTAAAGGCGGGTTCAAACAGCAATTTAATTTAATTTTAGCCTAAGGTAATTTAAGAGTTTATTTAATTTTAATTTATGGTGTTCAACCAGAAATTTAAGCCACCTAAGATTTAATTTTCAGCCAATGAAATACATCGTGCTGCGCCTGCGCCATTGCGATTTTCAAGTGTGGGTGGGTGATTTTTAGTTTTGCAAAAACAAACTCACTTTAAATAATTTACATTAAACAAGCTAACACAAGGAATGGGAAATACACAAAAATGAAAAGCTTTTGTTTACATTTTATGAATATTTTTCTTTCAAAACTGTCAATAGTGTCAATGCCAACTGCGTCATCTCATTGAGTTTGCGCGTTAACCCTCATTTAATTTAATTTAATTCTAAAAGATAAAAGTTGGTCAACTTTTAAATTAAGTCTTAAATTACATCAACTGTATGAACGCTATTATGGCTTGCCATCTAACCAACTTTTTAAGTTACGCTAAATTAAATATTAAATTAAATTAAATCGCTGTATGAACCCGCCTTAAATAAAAATAAAATTATAAATTTACGGTGACTAAAGCATTATTGTCAACCTTGACATTGACTTTGACTTAGCTAGGAATAAAATTTAAAAAGGTAGCAGGTATTTCGTTCGCAACCTGCCGTTCGCAACGTTTAAAGTATATTTATGCGAAATAATTTTTAATTTGAAATATTTCAAGAACGATTGAAAAACCGCATAGGGTATGTTATACAAAATATGTCTAGAACTTCTCCTAGAATTCAAAAATGTGATAAAAATTATAGTATCCAATTTAAAATAAGCGAGAAAATCTATGTTTTAGACTATATTTTTTATTCGATGCTTAATTGTTTTGCTGATAAGATATATGAATGTTCCATAAAAATCCCCAAAACTTTCATTTTTAACATTTTTCCCCATCTTCAAAAATGAAAAAGTTACAAGGCCTGTTCACTTTTATTTGGATATTCCTGTACAATTGTACAAATGTCTTGACTTCGCCTTTTGCTTTTGAACATGTAAAATAAGTTTGGAAAATTTCATACAATCGGTTGAGTAATTTTAAGAGAAAAATTGGAAATAAATTTAAACCATTTGCCGACTTTTCCATCAAACTTTTCGATATTTCTACAGTGCAGTATAAAGCTTTCAAGGGTTCCAATAACTGCCTTATTCCCATTTAAAAAATAATATTAACAACACAAGAGGCATTAATACGACTACATACAATATTCAGAACCAATTTCCGGTGGTTTTGTTGCGTGAATATTTCTTGTACGAGTTATTAATTTGAAAAAGTCCTTCAATCTAAAAAAAATCGGTCAAGTGTAAGCTATACACTTGCACAATTAGTGTTCCACTTAAGCTCCCCACTTAACCTGAGAAAACCTCGGCCGCCCGATCTCCGCCAATCTGCCGCGCTACCCGCCGCCGACGGCACCAACGCCGTATTACATCGCGTATGCGCGGAGCTGAGTGGGCCAAATTAACAATTTTGAAAAACGTGTAGGGAAAAAAGGTGTTCCTTACATCGTGAGAAATATATTGTTTTAAAAAACTTTTTCTCTAAAACAAATGGTTCAGCAGTTATAAGGAAATAAACAATTAAATTGTTCATAACAATTGATCGCGCTAGAATTTTTCAATCTTTATAATTTTCGTTCAATCTACACCTAATTCTCAATGTTTATGATTTTTTCAGGTTTCTTCTGCTGATAAGGGTGGGGACAGCAATTTCTAAGCGTTTTTCCCGAAAAATGTTTTAGAAAAATGCATAAAATTCGTGCTTCAATAAGCTTTCATTTGATACCCTACACGATGCCCTTGAAAAAAAAGATTTCCGTTGTCCAATTTACCCCCCGAAATTAACCCCCAGAATCAAAATTTACCTTTTTATACTTCACATCTATAATTGGGCCACCACACTATCTCTGTGCTAAATTTCAAATTTTTACGTTGACTAGTTTCGGAGAAAATCGCCTGTGACAGACAGACGGACGGACACCGAAGTGATTCCATAAGTGTTCCGTTTCACGGAACACTAAAAACAGTGCATATTTTGTAAAAGTTAAATTTCATGTCCATTATATCTTAGGTACCATCCCACTTTCAGCGTGTTTCCCCTACTAATAGACGGGGTCTTTAGCGGCTTCAAATAATTGATAACCTAAGAGGTTAAAGGTGCAAAACAACATTTTGCCTAAAATTAGATAATTACATAAATGAACATGTTGATATTGTTATCCATCATAATTTAGCAGGGTACGGCAGTGTCCCGATATAATTTTAAAATAATTATCTGAAGTGATAATAATAGGAGGTAAGTACACTTGACATTTCGATGTATAATTTCTTTCACTTGACTTTTATCTCACTCTCATACACTTCTCAGTAAGAATGTGCAACTCTTCCTCAAAGTAAACCTTTTTAGTGTTCCGTAAAACGTAAATCACTTCGGTGTCCTCCCGTCCGTCGGTCACAGGCGATTTTCTCTGAAACTATACGACGTAAAAATTTGCAATTTGGCACAGAAATAGAGTGTGGTAGCCCCATTATAGATTTGAAGTATAAAAAGTTCAATTTTAATTCTGGGGGTCAATTTCGGGGGGTAAATTGGGAAATGAAAAAACAATTTAAAGGGCATCGTGTAGGGTATCAACTGAAAGCTTATTGAAGCGCGAATTCAACGATATATGTATATTATGTATTTTTTAAATGCATTTTTTTAAACATTTTTCGGGAAAAAGGCTTAAAAATTGTTGTCCCCCACCCTTATCACCAGAAGGGTTGCTCAGAAAAATCTGAAAAAAATTATGAGCATTGTGAATTAGGTATGGATTGAGCGAAAATGATCAGGATTGAAAAATTTTAGCGCGGTCAATTGTTATAAACAATGTAATTGTTTTTTTCCTTATAACTGCTGGGCCATTGGTTTTAGAGAAAAAGTTTTTCGCCAAGAAATATTTCTCACGATGTAAAGAACAACTTTTGATGCAACACGTTTTTCAAAATTTTTAATTTGGCCCACTTAGCTCCGCCCATACGCGATGCGATACGGCATTGGTGCCGTCGGCGGCGGGTAGCGCGGCAGATGGACGGAGATCGGGCGGCCGAGGTTTGCTTAAGTTGAGTAGGGGGCTGATGGCATGGAACACTAATCGTGCAAGTAGCGCTTGCACTTGACCAATTTTTTTTGTAAACAGCCCAACTTTGGGTTTGGCTTAACTTTTTAAACAAACTTTTATCTAGTGTCCGTCCAAAAAATTGCGCCCCATTTGATAAACGCCCGGGGGCTCGAGCTCCTCTGAGCCTCCAACAGTGATTAGCGTACTCTTTTCTCGTTGATATTTCTTTCTGCTGATTCATTTTACCCCAAAATTTAATTAATAAGAAAATAACTATTACAACAAAACTTTGTAATGCTATTATTATTAAAAGCATGACTTCATAATTAAAATTCAGTATTAGCAAACCAAGTCCACAAGCAGCCAATACACACACGGTGTTTATATTATACAGTAATAAATTCTCTCCCTATTTATAACTCAATCTGTCCTATTTTCCAAAGAAAGAACAAATAAAAGGAAACATCGTAACTGAGTAAGCTACTAAATAATTTTTCACCACAAATACATAAATAGCGTCCAGGAAGTCTGGAGAATATAGAATTGTGTTTAGCTAATTAATGTACAGAAACGAACTAGCAAATAATTTTAATACTGCACACAAGTAAAAATAATCTTACATTAGGCTCGAAAATTTTCTTAAAAGTTTTCACTGGGTTTGAAGTATCATGCAATCGAAATAAGAGCATAACTTCACTTTTGAACTGTCTCCTACTTTAACACAATCTATTTTATCAAAAGTTATTTAAGTTTATAATTAGGAAGTTACCATTTTTTTCATTTTCTCTTAATAAATTGTCCTCAAAATATAAAAAATGTCTGTATTTTTCTTTTTTAATTATCTGTAGAAATAAAAATGTTATCGTCCTCCAAAGTTTGAAATGCCTCGCTCACGTTGGCTGGGGCTCGATGACGTCACAACACACGACTCGGCCAATAGCGGAATAGACGCCCGTTCAATGTTTGGTATTATTCTTACCGGACAGGACACGTCGTAACGTGCGTTAATCGTTTGAAAAACAAAGTCATGCCTAAGATAACAGGTTCGCATAAGTACTGTATTGTTCCAAAATGCACCAATACCAGTGTAACTAGTCCCAATAAACATTTTTGATAAATCTGACATATTTTCTAATATAATTAAAAGTGAGGATATGTTAGAACATATTTATAATAGATATGCAATACAAAAAGCGTATCATAACATTTAATTTTCCATCATTTACTTTATCTATGGGTTACACGATGTACGGGGTGCGCTGAAGAAGTAACTCATTTTTTTGAAATATTTTTAAGAAAAGAATTAAATCTATATTATTCTTCAAAAAAGCTGCTGGCCAGTTGGTTTAAACCAGATCCAAAAAACTTAATCACACACACAATCAATATAATTAACTTCATTTTTAGCGACTTAAACCAGACTTCACATTTAAACTTTGCGAATAAATCCAGACATTCTAAATTCCAACAGAATTAAAAGACTTTTATATTCAGTTGCAATATCCAATCCGCTATTTTAATTTTTTTTATAAATGGTAAACGCACAAAATCTTTCAACAACATTTTAATAAAATGGAACTGTTATTAGATTTTTTTTTCAAAATTGTATCCCCTAAAATGTAAATCTCTACGGCAATGAGTACCAAAAACTAACCAGCTCCATGCTCCATACATGTACAGTACACCAACAAATATTCCTGAAAGTTCAGTGAAAATAATTGTTTATGAGGGTCATTATTCATACACTACAACTAACAATAATAAACAAATAAATTAATTAATAAATTAAAAGAATTAATGGATTTCTCTAGTGTCAAAAGAGGGTATAAGAACACCTACAACCTAGGTTAAACATACTTTGAAAGCTTAGCTCCTCGGATCCCGGCACTACTGTATGACGGATTATTCGCAAAAGAATCCATTATCATATCAGTAATATCAACTTTGGGTGGGTTTGTTCAATCCCCACGAACAAAGCCTTCTTCCATTTGCACAAAAAAAATATTGCAAAAAAAAATAAACCACAATGAACATGAGCATACTAAAATAATACCTAAATGTAAATTAAACACGCGAAAGCAGCAGCAGGCAGCTAGCCCGGCGATAGTGTTGTGTATTCTGACGTCACGAGTCGACACAAGCCGGGCGCGTAGTAATTAAAAATTTAACATATAAGAAATTTTATAAGTTCGTCAATTTTGAAGATATCGAGATGATTTTTTTTATTTGATTAGGAAAGTGAAAGACTATTAAATAATGTTGAAGTAACTCAATATTTCTGAAATAGAAAACTTCCTAATTGTATTACATTGAGCATCCACTTTGTTATTATGAAGAAATAAAGGTTTTGTAATAAATTTATAGAAAGTAATGGCAACAACATATTGTATAACTTCGAAAGATTTTGTTTTGTGAGCCGCATTCCTTATACTTACAAGATTCTAATGTTTCTCGAGTAATTCTTTGTAGAAGTACTAAAAATAAATTCCAATAATTACAAAGTTTCTATAATTAAAGAAATCGCCCCTTTAAAGTAAATTTCTTCAATTAAGAGTTCCTTTTGTATGTGTGAAATTGAGAGGCGTTTTTGCAAAACTCGATATCTACAAAAACAAATTTTACAGGAAACACATTTAAATATTTATAGGCCTTTAATGGTATATATTCTGTATAAAAAGAATATATGTATATATCAAATAATGCCCCACAAATTTTGGTACATTTACCAACAGTTTGTTTTCTACACATATACGTTGACAGTAAATTAATTTCAGCAAAATTCTGTTCCACTATTTAAACAG
This sequence comes from Philopedon plagiatum, assembly GCA_963971165.1. Taxonomy (NCBI): domain Eukaryota; kingdom Metazoa; phylum Arthropoda; class Insecta; order Coleoptera; family Curculionidae; genus Philopedon; species Philopedon plagiatum. The sequence goes on along the minus strand of OZ020192.1, from coordinate 95,656,312 downwards.
TCATAAATTTTGTTAAAAAATGTGCAGTCCGGCCCTGACCAAATTTTAAGATGTGTAAAAAGAATGTTACTAGAAATGGCATGTGTCAATGGCCGCCATTAAACTCTGAGCTTATATTGATTATATACCTACAAGATCAGTTCAACTTCTCACCTATAAACTGAAAGGAGTTCAAGAAAAAACGCTTGGTAAAATGTTCAGAAACCAATTAATCAGGATGAAGAAAAAATTTTTTGAAGGTGTTAGTTAATAAGCAGAATTTTAGATTTTGGGACACTGAAGTGCCTGAAAATGGTCTGGAGGTCCCTCTTCACATCCTCGACAAATACGAGTATGACCATAATATGCGTCTAAATATAGATCCAATTAGAATTTTGGCTTGGAAGGAGCTGAACTATGCTCACTGAAATTTTTTTATATGATTATGGTTTGGCAGTTGGTGGGGTGGGCTAAACAACAATATCTGTAGAAACGCTAAAAAATATCTGATTTGAAGGGTTTTGCAGTCCCATAGCCACCCATGTGACCGATCAGGTCGTTTCCTATGGGGCGGCTGACGCACGCGGCTGCCGCACAGCGTCTGACGCCTAGTACTGCTCATGTGACAATTTAATTTATCCGTTTCTTTTCGAGCGTCAGACGCTAGCGTCAACGTCAAATGGGTATACTGGAGTCAGCCGTTTGCGGCAGCCGCTGTGCGGCAGCCGCGTGCGTCAGCCGCCCCATAGGAAATGCACCTTTATTATGATGATGTATTGACGAATTGACGGCGGCTCGACGAAATCTGCGGAAGCGGGGAGCGGAAAAGCAAGTATTACTGCAGCGATCGGGCAGAGCTCGATAGTTTTCGGCCGTCACCGCGGTTAATACGACCATAGATAAATTCGTTCTGAAGATACCTGTGTTCACAGTTAGGTGATCTTTACTGTATATACATTCTTAAATCGCTGACTTACGGCCTCTGTACTACTGATATGTTAAGAATTAGTGCAAGTATACAACTAATGACTAAAATTTAAGTATTACTATTATAGTTCACGGGGGTGCTGTAATTTTTATTAAATTGCAACAATTGTAGGTGGATTGAATTGGTATATATACATTGCTGTTACGGTCCTGGTCTTGCAGAAAATAGTCTAGTTTAGTTAAAAAATAAGTCAAAACTCCCGCAGGCGAATATTTTCCTTCAATTGCCTCTTTATTATTCACTGCGTTACGACTATTTTTAATAAATATGTTTGAAATTCATAAAGTGTAGTATCCTGCGTTTAAAGTATATGTATAGTATCCAGTATCCTGCATTATAGATACTTGCCCTTATATGCTACCGAGTCCGTTAAAAGTAATTCTCAGGTGAATTGATTATGCCATTTAAGCAAAATGTGCTTGAATCCTCTCGTTATTGAAATTGAAGTGTCCTGTTAGTAGGCGAAAGAAGTGCAAACGCATGTATACAGGGTGACCAAACGAAAACAAAACGTCGGCCTTTTTGGTATTTACTATTTATTTTGTTATGAAAAAAACGCTCGGACACGTCGATTTTGTTTTTTTTTTTGTTTTGTTTTTTTGAGCGCATACTCAAACCCCTACCTGCAACCCCTAAGGGTGGGCTTCACCCCTAAAATCTTAAATGGAAATTATTTAATTTTCTTTTTGGGTAATTTATTGTTTATTCTGTAAATTAAACCAATTTTACTTTAGTGTATTTAGGTAACAATTGGTCTAGAACGAAATCGGTTTAAATTTTGTTAATTTATTTCCAAAGACATTCCTTTTTGTTATAGTTTATTACTGTTTCCAAAAGTTTAACCAATTTTAAAATTTGCATTCCTTTCATTTAAACCCATTTTCAAACAAGAGTAAAGAAGTTTATGAAAACATAAAACAAATACAGTTTCTTTTAAAATTTTATTATGTGTTTGTCCCTCTACACTATGTATTTTACCCAGTGGTTTTATCCGCTTTTCTGTGGTAGAAGACATTGTAGAGAAATCGATATTTTTTCTTGCTTTTTAAACAGACTCTAAACTACTCGAAAGTGCTGAATGAATTATATTTTAGCGTTAACTGTCAGATTCAGTTATACTTAAATTGATCTAGATTTAACGGATTTGCTTTCCCAGTAAACCAAATTAAAACTTTTAAATTGGTGTTTTCAGAATTATTTTAATTTTAATCCAAGAACTCTAGCACAAGTCTTGGACTACTTCTCAGTAGGCGTCTGTTATATTCTCTAATTGCATCTAACTGAATATTCGGTCATGAAACCGGCCGAATACCGAATAGAGGAAATAAGGCCGAATAATTATTTGGCTCCGGCCTTGTCTCTACTCTTAATTATTACTGTTATTTATAGCAAACAACAAATTTCAATATTTCTTGTTTCCACTTGAAAGATATTTGCTAAATTAATTATTATCATTAACTTATTTTCTTAATCCCCCTCCGCTCAATATTTCACTTGCTTGTTTAGTGGTTCGCATTGAACAGAATCGTAGGCTTATAAACTCACCTTGCACTTGCCTTTTTTTTCAGTACAAAATCAACATGCAGAGGTGTCCGTACATCCACGAGATGAAAGAGCGCCTCTTGGGGGAGCAAGTTCCAGTCGAGCAAATACAGCCCTCCCAAAAAGCGATTACACCACCGCCTTCCAAAATGGACCAACAGCAGCTGTTACCACAGCAGCAGCCAGTAGCTACCGTAGTTAAGGTATTACCATTTTATTACCAGTAATAGCTTTAAAAAATTGATTGATTCCATGGGGTTTGAATTCTTGAGCTTGAGAGAACGCTTCTCCAATCTTGCTAGGCTGCAACCAATCACGATCCCTTCTGAAGTTTGCTCATGTATCGTTCTATCAAACTCAAGAATATTATGTGTCCGTTCAAAGATTCTGATTTAAGCAGTAATTTCAGAAGTCTGGTATGACACTAACGGAAATTAAAAATGTAATCCGCAGGACAAGCAACGGCGAAAAACCCCAAAATTTTATTTTTCTAAAAAAATTAGATGGATCATCCCATGGATTTATTAAGAGTGGATACGGGATGATTTAACATTCTTTGAAGCCACAACAAACCATTCTAAGCGACACTGTAAACACAATTTGTAAACATTGGCCACATCTTATTTTACCTTGTATTTTTATACAAAAAATACGTTAGAAGCATCGCAAGATTTACTAAAACTAATCAAAGCCCTAAAATATTTTATTTTTCTGCTAAATAATAATAAATTTAAGTTAAAAAGGTTTTATTATTTTTATAGGTTATATTATTTCTAAAGGTTTATTTAAAGTCGCTCCGAGTCATTTATAAATCTATAAAGCGCACTTTTTCTTTCCTAGTTCATTAAACAAAGACGTACGTGTAACCGAGTGTACAGACCGAGGTTCAGCCGTTTTCCTAAGCAACCAGCACAGACAACAACACTTGAGCTCCAACACTCCAATGCTATTTTATCTCTTTCTACTACCATTCTTGATTCAATTACGTAGTTCGTAAACTAAACCCCTAGGGGAAATGTTTCATAACAAACAACAAATATAAGGCTTCACGTTCGATACGCTCACATACGGACATCGAATCCTTTCTTAATAAATCCATGGATCATCTTTTGTACCTACTTCATATAAATTTTAATAAATGTCTGAACAGAAAATAATCTTTTTTAACATCATTAAAAATATCAATTTAAGTACCATTAATTCAGTCCCTGAAACCCTCAAACTTGCGTACACTGGTCTATTTGACCCTACTCTTTTGGCATTGATGAATGTCTATTTATCCACGCCCAGCTTTCTTTTTTGATGTAAGCAAGGGATAAGAAAATATGTTTTTGAAATTCATGCCTGTCCTAAGCTGGTGTATTTTTTTAAAATGCCCGTATCTCACGAATCGTTAAATTGTAAAGCATTAAATCCAGCATATCAACAAACAAATTCCATAAAATTAAAAAAAAAAGTTAAAGTCTTGACACGGAATTTCCCTCATGAAATGAAGCTAGCATGTATTGTAAATTTTGTACCGTCAAAATTTTAAACACAACACATACTGATTTCTTGTTTCAGTTAAATCCCGATGGATATGGATCTCATACGTCACCAACTCATGTTAGAGCTGATAGAACTCCTTTAATGCCAAAGCAACCTGAAGATGATTTTCATGTATATCACACCAAAGTATATCCTAAAAACGCGAAGTAAGTACCTATAAAGAATCTTTATTAACTAAAAAATCTTAAAATAGTTAACCACCCTAATTCAAAGCCTTTTTCTCTTTGATAAACGAAATTCATTAAGTATATCAAATAATACAAAGTAAAGTTGTGCAAAGAGATCAAAGGGTTCCGAGAATTTCGTAACGAAATACTTTTATCATAAGTGGGGTGTAACAGCACCTCTTTTGAAATTTAGGCATCTATACGGATAGAGCAAAATACAGCTAATTTTTTTTTATAACGTTGATAACCACTACTAAACCATCCTTTCCAAAACGTTTAACACACACAATCAGGCGGGTATAGGTATTTTTACAAGATTTTAGTTAACTCCACCTGTTAGTTTGTTAATATGTTTAGGTCAAATATTGCAATCAAAATTTCAACTAGTTCTAATTAAGCAAGAACTTTGAAATTTTGCACAAGTTCAAGTTTTGTATAAGTCCGGTGACAATGCAGTATAGTATAATATATAATATTGTTCTAAATCCAATGTGGCGGACGCCCCAAGATGGCGGATTACCTTTTTTTCCACAATCGCCTTGATTGTGGGTATCAAATGAAAGGGTTTGACGAGTAGAATACGATAAGCTATGTGACGTCATTCTCAACCCAATATGGCGGATGCCACAAGATGGCGGATTACCTTTTGCTTCACAATCCCCTTGATATGGGTATCAAATGAAAGGGTTTGACGAGTAAAATACGATAAGCTATGTGACGTCATTCTGAACCCAATATGGCGGACACCACAAGACGGCGGATTACCTTTTGCTTCACATTCCCCTTGATATGGATATCAAATGAAAGGGTTTGACGAATAGAATACGATAAGCTAGTGACGTCATTTTAAACCCAATATGGCGGACGCCACAAACAAGATAGCGGATTAAGTCTTTCGTTACATTCCCCTTGATATGGGTAGGTATTAAATGAAAGGGTTCGACGAGTAGAATACGATAACAGGTAAAAGGCCTTGTAATAATGATGCATTATCAGAAATGCATAGGCTAAGACGTAACTAGAAATTTTAAAATAAAATCTGTAAAAAATACTTTTTAAAAACAAGATTTTACTATTTACATGTACTAAAACGAAAATAATAAGTATAGTTTTTTCATTGGGGTAATGTTGAATGCTATTTATAAGTGGACGTAGTTCGCGTGGATGAATCCTAAAAAAAGTAGTATCAAAGCTATCACTGAAACAGATATAATATATAATGTTAAATTTATTGTATTAAAAGCTTATCGCATGCAACGAAGAGAAGAAAATACATACGTGGGTACTAACAATTTCTGCCAAACAAAATTAATGCCTGTATGAACTTTTCGTGCGCGACGAGCTTTTCAGATAATAAATTTAACATAATATGTTACATCTGTTTCAGTGATAACATTGATACTACTTTTATTAGGATCCACCCAAGCGAACTACGTCCACTTATAAATAGCATTCAGCATTGTCCCAATGAAAAAACTATACTGATTTTTTCGTTTTAGTAGATCTAAATAATAAAAGCTTGTTTGTAAAAGTATTTTTTACATACGATTTTATTAACATTTATATTATTTTTTTTATTTAAATGGGCATCCCCAGGGGCAAAGCCAGGGGCCGCTTTAACTTTTCCGCCTCTAGGCTAGAGTTTTTGGTTTAAACTCATTAGTAATTTTAACGTAATAAGGTAAGGTTGCCAAATTCCGCACCCCATCCTATTTTTTAGCTATAATATTGATAATTTTGGATATTTATGGTAAAACAAAACAGGAAGGTTATTATTATTTATCCCTTTATTAGAAATGTACGTTACATCAAATTTAATAGATTTAATAGTTTTATAACTCATCCTTTACAGATTTAACTTTTGCAGATACATAGAACTTTCCCTAATTAGTTTTGGTTTATAATATCGCCCCCATGCAGGGGCGATATTTGGAATGGAATTTGGAATCATTACAACTCAATTACTTTCTTTTTTCCTGGTTTTGCAAAACAGGTCTATGAATAAATAACAAACCAGAATTAAGCTTGAATAGATTACAAACTAAAACTGTACTATTATAAAGCTAAACATATCCGTTTATCATCTAGCAACCAGAGACTCAAGTAAAACAAAAAAATTACTTAATAGGTGCGGCTAAAAAAGTTTGGGACCGTTTCTTGTTTTTTTAAAAATCATCCTTTAAAGATTTCGAGTAATTCTCCACACCTTGCAGAGTTTCATGGATTTCTCCTCAAACATTCCGGCTGCATTGAAAAGTTCCGCTACAGAAAAAGTTTCTTCTCTCTGTAATTTCGCTACATTAGGAATTTTGGTGATGCCTTAAAATCGCATCCTAATAAAAACAAATTTAAATTCAAATATATTGGCAAATAACACTTCCGCTGTCCCAGATATGAAGTCTGTTTAAGTTCACTCAAATATATTTACCTCTGTGCAGCGACTCTCAAAAACCGTTAAAATTTCCCTCAAAAACTTAAACTTTAACAAAGACAAAAATTACAATTATTACCGTACGGTGATTTTTTCTATAAAAGCCTAAGGTCTAAAGTACAACATTATTTAATACAAATCATATTACCTAGATTAATATTGCCACCAGGTCCTTTTTAACATTTGGTGCTCAGATTACCAACACAATTAAAAAAAAAAACAGGTGCGTGAAAACGTTTGTTTTCTACAGAAAAAAAACATTAGCAGCATAATATAGCGTTATCCCTTAGCCATGCATTGCACCAATTTGGAACTCTGAAAGCTGTAGGGGCTGGCCACATAAATTAAAGTAAAAACTATCCCAAAATTACCCATATGACGAATATACATTAAGTTGAAGCTCTGCGACTCTCTAATAATTTCATATATATCCTGTTCTAGTGTAGTTTACTGGCCGGCCATTTTAAATCGGGACAAGGAAAGTTTACAAAGACTGCAGAATGCCTATATTCGATTTGGTTACAATTTAAGAAAGTACGATCATATCTCTGAGAGCTTTTCCAACTCTGGCTGGCTTAATCTGAATGAGCGATTTCGACTCCAGCTTGCACGATTTCTTTATAAGTTGAATACATTACGGTGTCCCTCCAACCTGAGTAGCAAAATCGACAAGCGTAGTGATATCCATGGACGTAACACACGTCACTGTAATTTATTCAGTGTTCCTCACCACACAACTGTTCTATTCCAAAGATCATTTTAGTTTCAACGCGGCTAAGTTGTTTAATTGTATCCCGGGTGACATAAAGGATCTCCCTGGTCTGCGAGCATTCAGCGAACGGTTCAGAAGGCATATATTGGAAAATAGAATAAATAGATAATAATTGTTATAATTAATAATAATTTTTGGTTTTTCTTTTCTTTTCATGTATTTTTGTTCTCTTTTTTGTGTTTCATCTCACTTTCGAGATGCTTGGACGTATACTGCGTAATGTTTAATAATTAATATTTTTTTAAAATTTACACATTACTATAATTAGGTATGTCAATTCTTACAATTTTGTAGTGGTACTACGTAATTGCGCAAATAGCGAGTTGCGCCACTATTACTTTTGCTTTTGTAAATAAAGGCACTTTATTATTATTAACTTACCCTAAATACTTTAACAAAACTCACTTTGGAGAATATTTTTCCTTTAAAAGGTGGCGCGGTATTCTAGTATTTACATTGTCAATATGATCGACTGACCTCAGGACGCTTTAGTTTCGTTACTGATCGCTAGGCGCCACATATTAGTTTTTGAAATACCCAGGGCTACGAAATTACGCCTTGGTGCGGGTGCTTTGTAGTTCTAAAGAAAAAAGCTAAAAAACAAAAATGAACGTAAACATACATTTACCGCCGATTAATGTTTTACCGCCTTTTGCTTCAGCCTTGTTAACCTCTGCAAAAAAAGCCCTGGCGACATTACTCAAAAATGCCGTTAGGTGCAGGATCTAACTTATGGGGAATAAATGAATGAAATTGGTTATTTAACTGTTATACGTAATCTAACATAACTTTTTAAAAATATTCGTATACTGAGATATAAACTTAAAAATCTGCCCCTATCCAAAAAATACGCAGCCGCTACGGCAGCGAACATCGCGTTGGTTTGTGGGATCCTTGAGTGTGGAAATTAAATTTCCCCTTTCTTAATACATTTGCGAAATAACGCCAAAATAAATTTGACAGGAAACCAACTCAAATTTCTGTTTTTCTTGTTTCAGCAGAAAGCTCAAATAGGCTTCCTCTTCCGATAGTAAATAATATCGTTTTGTGTAAAAATAATCCTTCTGTAGTACTGTTTCAACGCAAAGACTTCAGATAATGCACATCAACTAATTCGATGCAATATTTACCATACATGACATTAAAAACTAAAAAAAATACTGTAGGAATGTTTATTGTATTGCTCTTGCGCAAAATATGCAATATCACGCCCCTATTCTAATGGAGCGAAATAAAGCGACGTTATAAAACGCGTTCCTATTGAAAATGCATGCAAAAATGCCAATTGAAGAGTTTTAATTAAAACAAGGAATAAAGCAACCCTTAACAGAAAAATAAACAATCAGACTCGTTAAAATATTTACAATTGAAAACCAACAAACGAAAATTGTGTTTTGGGTGAGGTGAGGTCACGCGCGGGGTCACTGGGTCGAAATCCCGGGACACAGCCACTCGAAAGCCAATCAAAAGCGTTTGTGTTCCCTCACGTGACTGCAGCATCCCTTCCTGCTCCTGCAAACTCTCCCGTTTTCAGGAGATTCAGTCGCCCGCCATTCGATACGGTCGGTTCCGGGTTTATCAAATCGCGAATATCGAGTTGTTTGATTACTCTTACAACGATTTGATCGTTGTAACTTACTACTTCAATGGTTTCATTCATGAAAATGTATAATTCCACCCCCGGTCCGTACGTTTTCACTTAGAAAATCCTCTGCTGTCGGTAATATACATACATCCACTGTAATTTATCCAGCCCAAAGAGCATCGACTTTTACAAAGCTCACCGGAGACAATGTGATATAGAGACAACGATAGGTTTACAACGACAGATAGGTGGTTGTTTTGCTTTGACATATACTTAGGCTATTGAAAATGGTGGGCGGTGAGGTTAAAATAGCTACTGTCGAGGTGGAGTCGGAGCACAATATGGCGACTCTTCCGGTTTCGCGGGCTCATCATGAAAGCGGAAGCTCAAATGAAAAAAATGCTGGGGAGCCAACGAACAAAGAGTTAGAATTGAGATTCGTACAGGAAAAGCCGGACAAAAGGTAATTTTTGTGCAGTCATGTTGAAAATTGCAATAGTCATAATTAATTTTTTATATTATAGCAGTTGGTAGTGTAGATATAAAATAATGTATCTGCCTTGAAAAAGTCTTTCATTCTATTTTTTAAACATAAAAAGAGAGAGTTACAAGATAAGAGTTACAAGATTTGTGCATGTGTATATACGCAAGTTAAATTTCAATAAACAATATACAGACATCCCACTTCCCACAGTCCACGGCGCGGCGCCATAACGCAACTTTTAAAGGGCTTTAACACAATAATATTAATAATACCTTTCAGGGGCGTATCGCTGGGGATGTTTTGGGGATTATATGCCGGTTCTGAGGAAACAAATGGGATATATACGTATTTTAAGATTAGTTTTCTTGGATCACTATAGGACAATTTAAACATAGGTACGCTCTAGTATAGTTTTGCTTCCTTAAAATGTTATGTGCTCTGTTTCTTTTTAATTTTATTGTTCATGATAAATTATCCATTTTGTTGGCTCTTTCGTTTTAACTTAACATAAGGTTATGGTAGACAAATAAGAATAATATACAGGGTGTCCGAAAAGTTTTAGTATGTCCAAATATATTTGCTATTAATGAAGATAGAGACACCAAATATGAGGAATACCTTATTGGTTAATAAATCTACTTCTTCATGTAATTTAACTTTTCCAACCCCCTTAAGGGGCGACGCTAGGGAGTTGAGGTCAAAAATTTTAAATGCAACCTTATACCGTGTGGTACCCCATTTTAAAGGTTTTTAAAAAATAAACATTTTAACGCAGACCCGACATCCGTATCTTAATTCGTTTTCAAATGGCAAGACCCTAAAAATTAAAAATCGTGAAAAAGAAGTATAAATTTAAATATCTTTATTTCTCTTATTACTTTAGAAGTTGTTCAAAATGGCCACCATGAACTTCTTGGCAGTAATAAAGTCGATTTTGGAACTCACTTTTCACATTTTCGATAACGCAGGTACGTGTTACTTCTTGGCAAAGTTTCCAAATCGACTTTATTACTACCAAGAAGTTCATGGTGGTTATTTTGAACAACTTTTAAAGTAATAAAATAAATAAGGGTACTTAAAAAAAATTTCACGATTTTAAATTTTTATAGGTTTGCCATTTAAAAACGAATTAAGATACGGACCTCGAGTTTGCTTGGGTAAGTATACGTATAAGTATATTTTTTAAATGTAACACCTTGTATATTATTACTGATTTAAAAAGCTACTTAAATTTGCTCTTTATTTTTGTCTATTTCTAATTTATGTCATTATTTGTAAAATTTTCTCAACAATTTAATTTCCATACGGATTTTAATAAGTATGCATGACAACCTATTGTTTGATATAAAAGCCATGTCACTTTCGTTCTCATTTTGATATCTTATTGAGTATTACTGATATAAGTGGTAAATACCGTTAAAATCATGGAAGAAAACTATTCAAATGCAGTTCTTATGAATTTATTTATTTTATTTGGACAGTGTGATAAAATTATCGCCAGAACATGTATAAAGTTTAATTAAATGTTTCCAAACCTCTCGCCAATAAACCTCAGAAAATTTATACGAATCCAGAACAATTTTACTGAGTTTCGGTTCAACTTTAAAAGCGCCGTAACTTCTAACGAAGATCACCAGCTTATTGTTTTGGCATATTTTCATGCATCTCCTCAGTCTTCAATCCGATGTGCTGAATATGATTTAGGTATATCATATTCATCAGTTTAAAGGATTTTAGAACAGCATAAATGCATGATTATAAGTTTACTAAAGTTCAAGTCATTTCTGCATGTTAATGGACAATCAATTACAGCACGTAATAACAGTTGTCGAAAACTTCGTAGATAATCTGCCCCTTGGAGATTATCGAAGATGTTGGTATCAACTTGATGGAGCTCCTGCACATTGTGCAAGAGACGTTACAGTAGAACTTGATAGGATTTTTGACGACCGTTGGAAAATACATTTGGGATCTTGGAATTGGCCTCCAAGATCACCGGATCTCAATCCATTGGATTTTTACTTGTGGGGGCATGTTTAAGGAAAAAATTTACAAATCACCAGTAAATTCAAAAGAAGAGTTGCTATTTCGAGTTACCCAAGCATTTACAGATTTAGATCCAAAGGAAATTAGATTTTCCACGACGAATGCATCGAACACCCGCATTTTAAAGTGCTTGAATGTTCTTGAACGTCTGTTAAAATGTTCTCTTTAATTATTTTAGTAATTTTTTTATTATTTGAATAGTTAAGTATGGGTGTGTTACACAAATACTCCTGAGTTAATATAAATTTTCTGAGGATTGTTGGCAGTAGATTTGGGTACATTTCATTAAACTTTATACATGTTCTGACGATAATTTCATCACATTGTTCAAATAAAATAAATAAATTCGTAAGAACTGCATTTGAATAGTTTTCTTCCATCATTTTTAACGATATTTACCACTTGTATCAGTAATACTTAATAAAATAACAAAACGGTAACGAAAGTGACATGACTTTTATATCAAACAATAGTTTGTCATGGCATACTTACTAAAATCCGAATGGAAATTAAATTGTCGAGGAAATTGTACAAATAATGGCCTATACGTCAGAAACTTGACTAGTTAGGTATAGGTACGATAGACAAAAATTTAAGTAGCTTTACAAATCAGTAATAATATACAGGGTGTTACATTTAAAAAATATACTTATGGTGACTTTTTCAAGTAACCAAAATAACTGTATTTTAAAACCACCCTGTATACTGCAACTAAGATTTGGGCATAGGGAAAGAAGCCCCCCGGTATTATTTAACTCTCCGCAAAATTTCAGGGCCTTTTCAGCCTATTTTTAAGGTAAGTTTTTCCGCCAAAAAAATTGGAAATTCATTATTATTTCAGAAACGGCAGGGGATAAGTATAAAACAATGTTAAAGGAAGTTGTTAAGAAATTAATAGAGGTTTTGAAACTGCAATAATATACAGGGTGTTCCATTTGAAATATCAAAGTTGCTACAACTTCTTAGTAGAAGCGGCAACGCTTCCTTACTACTTTTAAGCAGGTAGAGCATGTTCGTTTATCTAAACGACCAAATTTTCAGAACGATTCGTTAACTGGTTCGCCAGATATGTCTAACATACCATCCACCGTGAATCACCCTGTATAGTGGAATAAACAAAGTTAATTTTATGACATTATGACCCATCTCCTTATTCTAAGTCATCTTTGTCTTGTTGCTGGTTGTTTATTAAGAAATCGTGGACTTAATAACTTAAACTACGCAACAAATAATCCAAATAACTTCTAATTTCCTTGGCTACGGTTAATTACTGCTTCCGGTTCCCATGTTGCCTTAATCATACCATGAAATCTTAAATTTGATAACAACACATTATGCGGGTGTCTATATTTTAAATTTATTGTTTGATAGTTGTTTATCTTTCATATCAAAAAATTAACTTTTAACCTCCTTTTATACGCAGATGATGTTCGTCCATTGATCTCGTAAACGGTGATAGATATAGCAAAGGTTAAATAAAATGTTTAATAAAATATTTGAAATCTAATCTGTCAACCACTATGTATAAACCATAACCACAGTTGAGAAAACGCGTAAGCCCGTTTTTTAAACTGTGCCATAACCATAATCTCCAAAATATAGAAGCAACTTGGGCCATTTATTACGTCATAGCATGTTTAAGATTTTGTTAATAAACATTCTAACAATTTAAGAGGCTTCTAATTTGTTACAACATTAAATCTAAACACTGCATTACATTAATGTTTATTGCCATAAAAAAGAAATTAAATTATATTAAGACTGTGACATTAAACAGATTCGTCTGCGGTTTCACTTGAAGGTTCCTACACTTATCCAAAAATTTTGACTGTTAATGATTTCTGTCTGGGAAAACCTCTTATAAGATATAAAAATATTAATATTAATATAAATATAGATTATACCCAATTAGTTAATGTTACGGTAAATACAGGGTGACGCGGATCTAAATGTACATACGATACCATAAGATAGAGACCACCTTGGGGGTTCTAAATCACCCGCATTTAGTAGTCCAATCTCTAACCTTTACCGAGATACAGGGTGTTTTATAAGTTTTGCCTAAAATTTATTTTTGTAATATTTCTGTAAGCACTTGAAATAAAAAATTCATAATGGGTAAGAATATGTTGTACAATTTGTGGGTTTAAAATGCCATATGCAAGAGTTTTAAAATCCAGGTCCGTACTTAAAATAAAATTAGTTTTTATTTTTTTTTTAAATTCAACACCCTGTATATCGGATTTTTGAAACTTGTAATTTCTACTCCAAACAAGCATAAACATATGATTCTATTGACATGGTTTTCAAACTTGCCCCACTTACCACGAAGTCATAAAAAATAGGCGTTTTTAAGAAATCAATGAGAAAGTACATTTCAAATAAACAAAATCTGCTAAAAAATAGTTGGTAGCCTTAGAAAAGTGTCCATATTGACTAGAAATATTATGCACTACTTGTCGGATTAAAATGGCATACGAAAGTGATAGAATCCGGGTCCTCACTTAAATAATAGGCCCATTTGTAATTTTCGAAACTTGACACCCTGTACATCAAATTTTGAAAAAAAATGCAGTTGGAACGAGCATAAAAACTGAAATTATTGACATGATGTTCGAAGTTGCCACACTTATTACTTTATCGTAGAAAATAGGACTTTTGCAAATCTACATTTAGGTAAATTGTTTTATTAACAGTATTAATGGTTAAAAACAAAAGGACTTCTAGGTATTAATATTTATTCCCAATTTTTTGAATTCAATCCTTATTGTTTTTAACCATTAATACTGTTAATAAAACAATTTACCTAAATGTAGATTTTCAAAAGTACTCTTTTCTACGATAAAGTAATGTGTGGCAACTTTGAATATCATGTCAATAATTTCAGTTTTTATGCTCGTTCCAACTGCATTTTTTTTTCAAAATTTGATGTACAGGGTGTCAAATTTCGAAAATTACAAATGGGCCTATTATTTAAGTGAGGACCTGGATTCTATTACTTTCGTATGCCATTTTAATCCGACAAGTAGTGCATAATATTTCTAGTCAATATGGACACTTTTCTAAGGCTACCAACTATTTTTTAGCAGATTTTGTTTATTTGAAATGTACTTTCTCATTGATTTCTTAAAAACGCCTATTTTTTATGACTTCGTGGTAAGTGCGGCAACTTTGAAAACCATGTCAATAGAATCATATGTTTATGCTTGTTTGGAGTAGAAATTACAAGTTTCAAAAATCCGATATACAGGGTGTTGAATTTAAAAAAAAAAAAACTAATTTTATTTTAAGTACGGACCTGGATTTTAGAACTTTTGCATATGGCATTTTAAACCCACAAATTGTTCAAAATATTCTTACCCATTATGAATTTTTTATTTCAAGTGCTTACAGAAATATTACAAAAATAAATTTTAGGCAAAACTTATAAAACTCCCTGTATCTCGGTAAAGGTTAGAGATTGGACTACTAAATGTGGGTGATTTAGAACCCCCAAGGTGGTCTCTATCTTATGGTATCGTATGTATATTTAGATCCGCGTCACCCTGTATAATAAACCCTGTATAATCGGTAATTATCAGCAATTATTAATTCCCAGGTACGTCTGGTAAAGTTAACATGGTTCATATTTTACTTGTTTTATTATAACTAAAATTGACCAAAATACGACTTAAACGAATTTTTAAGTGAATAAACCAAAAAAACAAGCTGTTGAATAAGCTGTATAATACAATTATTGAAAGTCTAATGCAAAATGCTTGGTATATTTTGCTCAGGTTTGTTATTATTATTTTATTATATCTAAAATCAACCCAAATCCGACGTACACGAGAATAAACAAAAAAAAAGATGTTGAAAAAATGTGCATAAGTCACATTTTATTATAACTATAATCAACCACAATACAACTTAAACGAATTTTTTAGCCAATAATCAAAAACACAAGCTATTGAATAAACTGAATACTACAATTGAAAGTCCAATGCAAAATACCTGTCACGTTTTGTTCAGGTTTATTAATATTTTGTTATAACTAAAATCAGCCAGAATACGACTTAAACGAATTTTTTTGAGAATAAACATAAAAACAAGCTGCTGAATAAGATAAAACTGAAAGCTACAATTGCAAGTTCAATGCAAAATGTGCTAAAGTCACATTTTCCTTATTCTAATGATAGTGCCGCCAATTATGACGTGTTCTAATTTTTTTAAGCTGTCTGTCTGTATAATTTAAATTGCCGTAAAATGTTTAGGTCCATCAAATCGAAAAAAAATACCAGTTCAATGCTAGAAATGCCAAAGTTCACTACTGAAGCCGTATTCCACATCTTGAGAAACTGCTTCCCGAAATGAAGATTGTCTGGAGCGTAGAGCGTAGCAACCTTCAGGCACGGCCCGTGAAATAAAGTTGTATATCTGTTTCTACTTATGGGCCCATGCCAAGTTTAGGTTTTTTAATAGTGAGTTATAGGAATGTTTTGGTAAAGAAAAAAAATATTTTGTAATTTGCGAAAAAAAGTTGAATTTTTGAATTGACCCACCTGTAAAAAAAATTAACACGCTTAGGTATTTTATTATTTTTTTTAAACAAATTTTACATCATTTTGTCGACAATTCTTAAATTTTAAGAGAAAAAAATGTGTTAGTAGAAAGTTATAGGTATTTGAATTTTTTTAAACCTAAAATATAATTTTAAAAAAAATTCAAATGGCTATGACTTTCTACTAATACATGTTTTGCTCTTAAAATTTAAGAATTGTCGACAAAATGATGTAAAATTTGTTCAGAAAAAAGGTAGGTTATATAGCATTTGTTCTCTTGTCAACCCCAGCCGTGGACTACTACTACTGTATATTGTATAACAACTTCTAGTCGGGATCCGATGTCCGGCCAAAAATATCTTAAAAACCGTAGGCCAAGGCCAGACTGCAGGTGACAAGCTTAGTGGTAAGAGGTTGGAGTTAACTCAAACTCGGTCTGCACGGTTTTATACTTCACTATGTGTTTGTTCGCTACGATATATTATATATTATCGGAGCACTTACCTCACCTTACCATTAAGCTTGCCACCTGCAGTTCAGCCTACCTATAAAGGTGAAATTTGGCTGTAAAATATGGCACATATATATATATATATATATATATATATATATATATATATATATATATATATATATATATATATATATATATATATATATATATTACCTGGTTACCGAAAAAATTCCAGTATAAAAATATTTAGAGAAAGAATTTAGTTTAGTTCAGATAGCATAAACTTACAGAGCTACACACTTTCTTAACTCTTTGTTGCACGTCAATTTCACCTTTTTTTTAGCCCTTGCTGCACATGAAATTTAATTTTTAGTTACAAGATTTGCTTTGTCTAATATTAGTTCTTACGTTTAAATAAAATGATTTTAAATATTTTTCTAAAAAATCGGTCTGTCAAAATGACGGATAATGTGTGGTACATATTTTGTACCACTGTGCAAAATGGGTGTCAATATTATTTTGTTAAGAAACGCATGGTTTTAAGTAATATCAAAAGTAAGAAACTTGTTTTTTTATTTTTTATTAAATACAAAGGAGAAAAATCGTTTGCAAAATAAAACTACAAAACAAACAACATTTTTGACAACTAGGCCCGATTAAAACTGTGGAACTCCTGGTAGCAGTTCTTATTTTTGCCAAGGCACAGAGGAACTTGACAAACACTGCAGCTTCATTCAGTGCGTACTTGCTGTGCACCTAAGCAACCAGCTAAATCTGTTTATGGGCATAAGTTTTGATATGTAAGGATCATTCAAATCCTCATCAGTACTCCAGTAATCTCGGTAACTTGGTAAACGTTTAATTCCCATAAGAAGGTTAATTCTTAGGAGTACTTTAATTTCATCAACAGATGTGGGGATATATATATTTTACTTGTTTTTTGCAACTCTTATTGTGCATATAGATTAGTTTGGAAAGCAATTTTCTCAGACATATTATCTTCTGTTACGAAAAGAGTGAAGAAAAAGAATGGTGTTATATTTTCTTGGTCCATATTTGCCAGGTTTTCAGAAAGACCACTTGACGCTGTAAACGGCAATGGGCTCTCTACAGAAAAATTTGTTGATGACCAAGTTATGTTTTTATCTTCTGGTAATTGCCTCGTAACTAATCTAGCAAGGGGAATATCATCATCCGATTCGTCTGACTCTCTCAAAAGTACCTTATCTAACCTCTGTGAAACAAATAGTTCATGGTCATCAGCCTCTTCATCAGATGTTACGTAATTCTGATGACTTGGAATCCCTTCTATCTCTTCTATTTCTTTGTAAAATTCAGCAACTGTCATTCTAACCAATTTAATATCCAGTGGATATGGATTTCCAGGATCCATAGTTCTATCTACATAAAACAAAAAACTTACTATACCTCTGTTGCATAGTGGTATATTTATTGGTCCCGTTCAAAGACTCTTTGAATAATAAATAAGCATATAAACTTTTTAATTTATCGTTTTCACATCAATTAGTGTACATAGAAAATCACTTTAGAAACAAAGAATGCGATATGTTACTTACCTTTGATATTTTATACAGAGCACACTAACAAATAATGTTCACCTCACAAATTTTCAAAGCAGACTGATGTTTTTAGCTCAAATAATTACAAAATATGTGTCTGGTTACGCTGACTCAGCTCTAAAAACCCTTTACTGTAAGGAAAGAAATGTGGTACACATATTGTGTCGATGTGTGGGTGTGGCAGATAACTGGCATATTTGTTTGTGGTATTACCGTATGTACCAGTATGCAACTAACGTAATATTTTTTGTGGTACAATTTTTGTACCAATGTGCAGAAAAGAGTTAAAAGAACGAGGAGCAAAATAATTAAAACAGGAGTAATACCTAAATTAGCAATAAAATAGCCACAATTTGTGGAACTAGATAAAACTTGATAAGGGTTGTGGGTCTGCTAGCATAATAATTAACATCCAAATTAGTGTGCATTTGTTCTAACAATTATAACTTTTTTAGAATTTACATTATGTTTTGAAAAAGCAATTCACCACACTCCCAAAACATTGTTTCTGCAATAAAATATTCAAGGATATACAAATTCCCGTTTTATTTTAGAAAATTAAAAGTAGCGGGGAATAAAAATAGTAAATTCTGCCTGCCTCAAGACATTTTACGATATCCAGAGTATAGTTTGCAGTTTTAGTGTGCACGTATCGGACATGGATTATTTTTAGTTTCGGCAGATTCAGTTTATCATATTTGGGTCAGCATTGTTTTGTGTTTAGAAAAAAAGGTCAATTAAATATCGGCAAAAATGTTTCGGGATAACAGAATTATGAAGTACTTCTGTGTTGGTGAAGAACCCCAGTATGTATTTTATTAGAAACAAATTGAATAAATACCTGGATACCGGACAGAATTTTACAGTCCATATTGTACACACTTATGTACATATAACATTGAATACTTTGGCATTGCAAAATGGTTTTAAGTTTTGCGAAATACTCGTATATTTAAAATTGCTACAATTAGTTTGAAGGGCAGATTTAGCTGTTTATATTTATTACAATTTTGTATCCTTTAGGTATATATAGACATCACTTATCAATACTTGGTCTTATTATTACTCAAGAATTATAAATATTGTCTTTTAATATATCCGTGATGAGATTGTGTCATGTGTCATTACTAAAAATATACATATGAACTAATTTAAAATATAAAACATACTAATTATAAATGTTATTATTACTTGCAATGGGGTGAAAATTTAAAACTCCCGTTATTGTTAAACCATTTACATTTTTTTACCCAATTTCTGCCATATATTTATGATGAAAATAGTTTTAATAACACTGGTCAACAAAATATTAACTTTTGTCTATCTATGAACGATTTATACAATTTTTGAAAAAGTATCTATAAACATGTATTTTCGTACTAATCTTATGCCTAACTTAATTTAATTTATTGTGGATTTAAATAACAAGATTCCGGGACTTAATTTTATATTGTTCTCTTTTGAAATGAAATTACTACATACGGAACAACAATTGTTCGGATCTCTTTCATTAACGCGAGGCATGATCATATTTGTAATGCCACAATTTAAATTTAAAGTTATTAATAAAAAATAAATCAATAAAAAATGTCGATTGGTTAAGAAACTAACAAACCCGAGGCCGTATCTTAATTCGTTTGTAAATGGCAAGCCTTTAAAAATTAAAAAATTTAAATACCTTTATTCCTCTTATTACTTTAAAAGTTTAAAAGATTTATTGTTTGGTTGTTACGCCACTCTACTGTTAAGGAAAATAAATATTTTTTAAAAATAATAAAAGTCACTGCGTTTAAACAAAAAACAAATCCTGAAAAAAGAAATGTTCTGTACACTGTCAGTGACTTTTATTTATAAAAAGTATGCCTGACCCTAATCTATCTCTAGTGTAGTGTATATTCGGTCTAAAACCTAATCTGAATAAAATAATTTTTCTGGCGTTTCGAGACCTAATATCAGTAATATCTAGTCTCGTTATCAAAGAATCTAATAAATTCAAACTAACTAAATTAAAAATAATTTTATTATTGAATAGATAGGTAGTTATATATTTTTTTGTCCTACGGCACATAGTCATGTTTCCTGCATTACCTGAAGACTTGTCATTTTGACTAATGTCAAAACTCATGCTGACAGAAAAGCACTAAACCATTATCAGAGCAATATTTTCAAAAAATCAGAAGAATTCTATCAGAAAACTCTTGTATCCTTTTTTAAATATTTTTTATAATTACTTAGTTCATTTTTAATTTAGTTAGTTTGAATTCATTAGATTCTTTGATAACGAGACTAGATAAATAGGTCTCGAAACGTCAGAAAAATTATTTTATTCAGATTAGGTTTTAGACCGAATATATGTAATATACTACACTAGAGATGGATTAGGGTCAGGCATACTTTTTATAATTAAAAGTCACTGACAGTGTACAGAACATTTCATTTTTCAGGATTTGTTTTTTGTTTAAACGCAGTGACTTTTATTATTTTTAAAAAATATTTATGTTCCTTAACAGTAGAGTGGCGTAACACCCAAACAATAAATCTTTTAAATATGAATCCGCCACAATGATACAGACATTATTTACTTTAAAAGTTGTTCAAAATGACCACCATGAACTTCTTGGCAATAATAAAGTCGATTTTGGACCTCACTTTTCACATTTTCGAGAATGGCTAGCACGTGTTACTTCTTGGCAGAGTTCCAAAATCGACTTTATTACTACCAAGAAGTTCATGGTGGTCACTTTGAACAACTTTTAAAGTAATAAGATAAATAAAGATACTTAAAGTTTTTTTTGGTAATTATTTAGATTAGTGGAAGCAGCGAATTTTTTCATGAAATTTTGCACAGATCCTAATTTTGGGTCGTAGAATACGAATCCGAAGTCCGTTTTTGGCGGTCTCGTAAAAAAATTTTTTTTTGCTCACCCAACAAATTTAAAGAAATTCATTGAAAAAGCTAACCTAAAAGTTTAAAAGAAAATTTTACGAGACCGCCAAAAACTGACTTCGGATTCGTGTTCTACGAACCAAAATTAGGGTCTGTGCAAAATTTCATGAAAAAATTCGCTGCTTCCACTAATCTAAATAATTACCTTTTTTTTTCACCATTTTTAATTTTTATAGGATTGCCATTTAAAAACGAATTAAGATATTGGCCTCGGGTTTGCGGTAAAATGTTACTTTTTTGAAGACCTTTAAAATGAGGTACCACACAGGGTTGCCTTTAAAATTTTTGACCTCAACTCCCTAGCGTCACCCCTCAAGGGGATTGAAAAAGTTAAATTACATAAAAAAGTAGATTTGAGATTTTAATATATTGTGTAATACCTACTAAAATTTTATTTGCCTCGATTTTAAAACAATATATGAATCACAACTACAAAAGAACCACAACGGGTGGAGTAAATAATCTTATCTAATATTGTATGTATTTTTTTTTGTTTCAGAACGTCCCTCTTCATTATCATGAGTTTTGTGTATGCAAAACTCCTCGTTGTAGTGTGTATAGCGTATGTAATCTCCGATGTAGTCACTCACAACATTCCCTTATACTATTACGAAGGATTCTTTACTTATCTTTACGGCATGAGTATACTGTTTCTGCTATACGTATTCTGCTTCCTGCTGCAGGAAAGTGCATGTTGTGCCGGAAACGAAAAAGAAGTAAAAGTAAGTACTCATCTAACTCTTAGAAAAACCTAGTCGCTTGAAAAAAATTAAACCTAGTTCAATTCAGAAGTTAATATAAAATATTTGATAATAATATAAATAACTTAATCATGGGTAATACGTATGTATTTCTATATTATTTTTAAGTCAACACCTACTATGTAGTACTTACCTACATTAACTTAAAAAAGAAACAGCTTGATCTGCCAATTAAAACCCATAGGTTTAATAAAGAAGCAATACTGAAATAAATGTGCTTAACTATAGTACCAATAACCTAATTCCCCATTGCCCTTCTCCTTACACCTGGTACACAGTGTCGAATGATCGGCTTACTGCATCTTTTCATTTTTCAAGTCCTGGACTATTATTCTTTTTAACTACCCCGGTATCTTTTCTCTTTCCCTTTTAAAGTCCTCTATTTTTCTATTTAATTTTCTTCAACCTGTATCGGTTTTTCTTTCTTCCAGCATCCATAATTTTTTTTTAGTCATCTTTTTTTTCTATCGTTGTCATATTATGTCCATACAAACTTAATCGTTTTTTTCTCAATTTTCTCAATTTGCTTTACTAATTGCCTTTCCATTTAGGTTTTCACGTAATTTTTTTGGGGTATCTCATTTCCCTTCCTGTCAGTATTCCTTCGTGTTTCCTTTAAGCAGTACCCTTGCCCTTCACTGGCAGAAATTATTTCCCATTATTACACGATGCGCAATACCACAGTTGTTTTTTCCATCCTGTGTCACTATCTAAATATTCGTAGACTTGGTCTTTTCAGTTTTTGTTGTTTTATTTAAATTATTTTTTTGTTCTATTGCTCATTACCATTGTTTTGCATTAATTAATATTAATTTCTATTTTCTGTTTTTTCTCTTTTACTAAACAAGGTTTTAAAAATCCGTTTTTGTATTTTCTTGCTGAATTAAAATTAAATAAAACAGCTGCTTATGAGTGACTGAATTTTATAAAATAATTTTAGGTAAAACCGCCTCCTAAACAGAAATCCAAAGAAAAGGAGAAGGAAAGGAAAAAGGAAGAAGAAAAGAAGAAAAAGGAAGAAAAGGAGCAAAAGAAGAAAGAGGAGAAGGAGAAAAAGAAGGAGAAGGAAAAGGAAAAAGAGAAAGAAAAGGAAAAGGAGAAAAAGACCAAGAAACAAGAAAAGGTGAGATATTCTATTGGTATAATTTTTTTGTCTATAAAACACTTTTACTTTTTTATGACTTTCAATATGTACAAAGGAAGATCGACTACTAAGCGCAAAGTTGATTATTATATTACTATCTTATGTGTGTCTTGTGACAAAATTAATATGTTTGATTCTGGGCTGGATTTTTGATTGTCAAATTTAGATTGTATTCGCAGTTTTCTTGGATTGGAGAAAAAACTTGCAAGTAAACAATTTAAACTACGGCGCCGACGTGTCATTAAAAAATACTGGGTTCCTTGTTTATTCATAAACTTCAAAGTGGTTAGTATATCAGTAAATGATTAATATTAATAAACATACCAGTTACTGTCAAAATTAACTTTAAATGAAAGTAAAAACAATACCATTCTGTATTGTGTTTTCATCCTGTACCATGGGGAGGCGCCATGGGCTGCAACCCCGCCTAAAATCAAGGGGGTTTTCACAGACATTACGGGGTAAATACAAGAACATCCTCCTCCTCGTCCCCCTGCAAGTCAAACCATTGTCCTCGTGTACCTAAAACCAAATGACTGAAAATTGTTTTTGCACCTGCCATTTAAACCCATAATTGTCAAATTAGATCGCTTTAGGCCTTTTTGAGAATCTGGAAGGCCCTTTAATACTTGTGTAAGTCTAGTGATAATGAATGTTGGTAAGTTATTTATATGGGAATGTTATTATATTATGAAAAATATCCTAAACCAACAAATATTTAATTATTACCAAATTTTCTTAAGTTAATGTCAAAGTAGAAACAAAACCGTTTTTTTCTATTCCATTTCTCCCTTGGCGTTAATAAGATTTCTTTCATGAATTATATTTTATCTGGTAAAGCAATATCTATAGACAATCGATAATCTAATCCGGAGTCACTAAATTTGCTAAAACTTCCTAATATCCAGGATGTTTCAGCAAAAGGCTTCGAGCTCGGGAACCAAACCAGACGGGTCGCGCGATCCAGATTTCAACATCTCTTTTAGTTTTGAAGATATTAAGGTATGTAGAAACATACTTTTTAATTGGCACTTTTTACTTTGCAATTTTATCAAATAAGAATAAAGAAAAGTTTTGTACCTGTAATTTAAAAAAGATTTTATGTGGCTATTACCGCAAGTATATTATGAAGAACCATATGAACCATTATCATATGAAAAAAAAATCCACGAAAACATAAAACTTAAAAACCTTGTTATAATAATTATCACTAAATATGGGTTTTTTCTTATAACTCGACACGTTTTAGTGCAGTCAGGAAAAAAATTGTGTCCCTAAGTCACAAGAATATTTTTCAAATTGTGAAAATTTGTCATTTAAAAAAACACGGTTATATCGGAATATTGTTTATTGCCAACAAGTACATTTCTTTTAAGTGGAACGCCCTGTGTAATATTAAGTTAAATTTAACTTAATTTGTCCCCTTTTTCATTTAAACAGTGTGACTTGGTGTACTTTATTCAGGGTTAGTTTTGATTGTTAGACTTGATAGAATAGAAATAGAAATTAAAAACTTAACACCAAATATCTTCAAAAACGGTTGTGAAGAATGGGCTATAAGGTGTAGGGTGTTCCATTTAAAGATATACTTGTGTATTCTCACAATTTGGGAAAAACTTGCCATTATAATATGAAAAAAATATGTTGTCTTTTCTATAACTTATTTATGTCCAAATATAAAAAAGACCAGCAGACTACCTACAGAAAACGTAAAAAAAACCTATATATTTTTTTTAATAATGAGGAAATAATAAATTTGATATTTCATCTTATATCAAAATGTCAGTAATAAGTATACTTTGTTCTTATCTGATCAGTTGCAATAAAAATTTATTCCTAAAAGTATTAATTCTCCTGTGTGAGTAGTAGACGTAGAATCGCTTAGTCTTCTCAAAAAGCATCAAGTTTGGTTTTCGAGATCTCGAATATTTTTACTGTTTATTTGATTACTTTTACATCAGTATAATAAACAAGCTCTAGATTTTCAAAAAAGGCTTTTAGGCTACTACAAATTCGTATTCTGTGTTGTTTCTTTTTATTCATTATCTTGACGTGATTTACCTTACTTTTATTTTTGGTTAAAAGTAGCAAAAGATGTCGATAACTATAAACGCCAAGAATAAAAACACTAATTTTTGCTTTAAAAATATCAACCCAATTGCAAAATTCAACCTCTGGCTAATGAGTTAACAAAAAGCTATGATTTATAAATAATAATTTCGCAAAGAAGTGATAACCTTGCATTTAAGTACATAAACATTTTCCGAACTATTTTTTTTTTAATTTTGGGTATTAGATATAATTACCTAATTTATGATAAGAAAAAGACTAGGTATGTATCAGGATTACTTTTGTTGTCGCTAATGTCACTACACAGGAACTATGACAGACTCTTGTTTCCGCAATTTCGCTAGTGAGGAAAAAATTCAAAATTGATGCTTCTCAGGAAAGGCTCGTAGCAATAAATTATTTTCTTTAAAATGCCTTAAACCTTCAGTTTAATATATATGGTTATGTTTTATGACAGAAATTTCTGTAATGATTTATATTTATGGAATTATAGGAAATAATAGAAAATATATTGTTATTTATCTTTGATTTTATGATAATGACCTGTCAGCTACTTTTTTTTTGGTAAAGTGACTAAACTTGAAAAAAAATAAGCAAGTATTTCTACCTAAATCCAAAACGACCTATTTGCTTAGTAAACCAATTTTGTCTCAGTATGCTCCTATAACAATTTTATTGAATAATAGATTTCTTTCAAGTTACTCTTCAATTAAATATGATACATTTTTTAACAGTAGGTCTCGTGATTAACTGCCAGCAATGTCATATAAACGCTCGGAGGCAGATACAGTGAGGTGTATCTAAAACGAGGTCAGGGGACTCCCTCCCTGTAGGCTACCTTACCCTAGCCACTGGATTATAGCCGCGAGGTATTAAAAGTGACAACCAAAAAGTCCCTTTATAAAAATAAATGGGCCGGGCAAAAAGAAAACGCTATAATATCTATTTTTAGCACAAATTTGTGACTGGGACGTGAAGCCCCTTATTCAGAGATGAATTACTAAACCCACCTATTAATGACACTGAATATTTATACATTTTTTTTAAAATTTTGATGATTTTACTAAAACTCTGTTTAGATGAAATCAGGAATAAAAAAGGTATTTTAATTCTATGGTAGAGATTTATGTTAGAAAATATCAACTCTTGAATCATAAATTTGACCTTAGAAGCACGTTTGCTGGGTAAAAAATATTTTTTTCTTGTCGGTGACAAGCAAAGGTAAAATCGTTAATTTTTTGTGACTGGTTGTTACTTGTTTATAAGACTACATTTAATATTCAAAATTGCAGATTCTTTCCCTATTCATATTATCATTTTGGGACATTTATTTTATTACTGCTTGATTAACTATAATTTTTTGGCGAAGTATGTTTTTAATGAATAATAAATTGACTGAAATTAAAAAAAACTTGTAATCAATAGTAATTATCTTAAACAAGCTTATCACAATAGCTTTCGTTCATCAGCCCAATATAAGATAATAAGCCGCCCGAAATGAACAATGAAGAATTGTATTACGCTGATGACAATATATCAATTTCACCAAGCCCTCAACAATAAATGATAGATACAATATGCCTTTATGCTTATTTTTTTTGTCGGATGAACTTTTATCAATTATACATGAAAATGCGCTGCGATCTTCCTTTGTCCCTGAACACGACACCAGAAAAAATAAATTGCTAAGTACATAATATAATAATAATAACATCGCAGTTTGACTTTTTAGCAAATAAAATTGTTAATTGTTGCTTGTAATGAAATACGAGTGTTCTTTTTCGGCAATATCTTGCAAAAGTGGACATCCATTTTTCGCTTAGTATAGCTTCTGCAATTTAAGTCAGTATCATATAGGGAAATTTCTCTATATAAATTATAAATATATAGAAAGTGGGGAATTTTCGTCGGTCGATGGGTATAGGTAATATATACATATATCAGAAAATGCAAAAGGTTTAATTCTTTCGCTAGTGCAAAACACAAGACGGTAAAATGACATAAAATAAAATAGTAGGACCATTCTTTCTAATTCTTGATGAAGGGTAAGGGCCCAGAAATCGCGATAGCAGGAGGGCACCCAGACTAGTGATGTAAGGATACGTATCCAAAAATCCGTTGGATCCGAATATTAAAAGAATCCGGATTATCCGTAACCGGCCGAGAACTTGATTCGGAATCAAAATAAATTCGCATCGGCTGGTTACTAATGCAAAGTGCAAAGAGAAAACGGAATCGGAATCGAGTGTAAGCGAACAACACGGTCTGCGATGTGGCATATTTGATCTTATGCTTTCTCTTTCTAATGACCTTTCATAAAAAAAGATACCATAGTTATCGGGGTAACGGGTATCATATGGGATGAGACCCATTGGTTAAACTAGTCCCGCCTCACCCGAACCGAATTCAAACGAGAACGGCGCGACGCGACGGTGCCTTCCTATCCCTAACCTTCGACTTCGAATGATATGATACCGCATCGACCTACCTAGCCGTGTATCCGGATAGAAAATGTTTTAGTGTTGCATGCATACGTATACATGATCTGTAACCGCTTTCGCGCGGGTCAAGAAATGGATACGTATTCGGATAATGGATACGGATATTAGCCGATTCCGATTCCGTATGATTCGGATATCTAAAGAATACGGATATTTACAACACTAACCCAGACCAGAATCAAAAAGAATAGTCCTACTATTTTATTTTGTCATTTTACGGTTTTGTGTTTTGCACTAGCGAAAGAATTAAAGCTTTTGCATTTTCTGACATATGCAGAACTTCACTGTAAAAAAGTTACAGGTGATTAAATAAAAATAAGGAAAAGTTCCCATTGATATATTATGTAGGTTCGGTAACGCTGCACACTTATTTTTTCTTACTTATTTTACACGTTTTGAATAACCAAATTTCATAGAAACAAGATCTTTTTGAAGTACCTGTGGAATAAACTTATAACCAAATCTATATGGTGATTTTTCCTAAGAGGTCACATTCATCGACTTGATTTGCTGAGATTAAAGAGCCAAGAGATCAAATTAAAAATGACCTAAGATGTTAAAAAAAAAATTTGCCGCCAAAGAATCACCTACCAAATTTTGTCGGCTTAGTTTTACAACACCCTGTACTGAGTTGTCACATATAGACATATCCCAACTAGAACAAACAAAACAAGACAGATCTCAGAATACATTTCATTTAATTTATGGCTTCGTTTCTAAAGAGGCCAAATCCAACTACAATTATTGGTTGGTACTACTTTTTCTTCCTGTTTTATTGCCAATTGATGGATCATCCGACTCTTTAATGACCCAGCTCTTACAAGACAACTCCTTTCTCTTGCTTACCATTCTGCTATCTTGTGTAGGTGATCTGTCTATTACTACTCCATTAGCAATTCCCAACAGAAAAATTTAAAAAAAGTTACATATGCCTCGCTTTAGTGTTCAACTACAAAAATCCAGATCCTATTTCTGCCTCTTCCCCGTACCCGGATAGTCCAGATTCAGATTCTAGAACCTTTTGCCTACAAAAGTTGCCCCTTTCTCTCTTGACCTTAGATCCTTCGTATCAATAAATTGTGTCTTACTTCTATCCAGATACGCTACAGTAGTACCAAATTGACTATTGTTAATAAATATTTTGTATCCTCTGTATGATTTCGATGGTTCTTAATTTTCATCCAGGAATTAAAAAAAAATATTTTCTTTTGTAGTCGGACTCAAAAAATCTGAGCTTCCAGCCAATCCTGTGTAGCGCTGAAAATGATCCACCATACAAATGTTAAATACATACCCACTGACACAATAAGTAGTTACCCCCCTAATTTCTTCGGAATTTTAAAAACATAAAACTTTTAAAGGACTACCAATGTATAAATTGTCATTTTTTGGTAAAATCAGACCTTCAAAACAACTTCTGGTCTAACCGGAAGTGATATCAACTTTTTTTTATTTTAAATGGAAACCTGTCGTTTTTATCCGATGTTTGCATTTTCCAGAAATCTTTCTTCTCAGCGGCATATCACACATTGGCATGTATTTTCAAAATGACCTAGCTCAATTTTTATCTGATACCTAAGATGGCCATGAACATCTTAAAACAAGACAGTGGTGAATAGTAGGCCATGGACAAGATAAAATGGTTTCTCTTCAAACGTCAATAAACCTGGCATTTTTCAATTAATTTTTTGGTGTTAAACTTTTGCTTTTTGTCAGGCAGCAGAAGTAAGCGTACTTTTTCTGCCGCTGAAAGCGGAGGTAAAAGTATGACTGTGTGCTCATGGATAAATGTATGTTGAATAATACAAGAAAGTTATAAAAAAAAATAAAAAATAAATAAAATAAATTTAGTTTAACACTTTAATTTGTAGTAAGTGTGGTATTAAAAAATGGTATTTTTAAAAGAGGAACAATTAAAGAACGTTGCTCGCAATAATATACACTGACACTTATCAAATCGAACGACGCGTCGGTATCAAACAATACAATAATAAATTCATAACAACGCTAGGCCCACTCGAAACTCGACATTTTTAAATGAAAAATTAAAAATTTTTATATCTTTATTTTACTATATTTAAACGACGCGACGTTTGAAGAAAAAATAGTATGTTTCATTCGTAGTAAAAGCAACTTCTTATGACTCGTCTGTAATTGCCGGACTTACTTCGATCGTCCGGCAAACCCACAGACTCGTCATAAGAGTATCGCTTTTACTCCTAATAAAACAATATACTATTATTTCCGTCCGTTTAATATTTCAACTTAGAATAAAACCAAATCAACTTGTGTCAGGCACATGTATCGATTAGGGCTATTTTATTTGCGTTCTGATTTTGTTTTTTAATGAAATGGAGATACCCAATATTACCCAATAGAAATATATTTCTTTTTTATCACCATAGAATTGCTTATTGAACTTCCTGCCTAATGGTGTATCACATGTCAGTAATTGTGTTTAAAATAAATCTATTATACCGGTATTCCCTAATTGACTTTTTGATATCATCACAACGAACGCGTAAGCCATGAAAATTACTTAAGTCAGCCAAACCTTGTGATGTAAAGTTTACTTTTTACTTGTATTTTTAAAACAAATATTAACTTCTGCTAAACAAATAAAATAGGGGTTACAAGTAATATTTTTTAATTTTTACTTTTATGTTAAAAAGAATTATTAAAATGTACCTAATACATCACGATAAAGAAAATTCTTTAACCAATTTTATGGTCAAAAAATCGGTGAAGTGCAAGCTATACTTGCACAATTAGTGTTCCGTGCCATCAATTAACCTGAGCAAACGTCGGCGTCGGCCGCCCGATCTCCTCCTATCTGTCGCGCTACCCGTCGCCGACGACACCAACGCCGTATAACATCGTGTATGCGCTGAGCTGACTGGGGAGCGTTTCGACTGAGTCAAATTAAAAATTTTGAAAAATGTGAAAAGACAAAAGTTGTTCCTCACATCGTGAGAAATATTTTTTCTCTAAAACTTTTTCTCTAAAACCAATGGTTCAGCAGTTATAAGGAAATAAACAATTAAATTGTTTATAACAACTGATCGCGCTAGAATTTTTCAATCCTGATAATTTTGGTTCAAACCTAATTCTTAATGTTTGATGATTTTTTCAGATTTTTCTGAGCGATCCTTTTGTTGATAAGGGCGAGGGACAGCAATTTATAAGCGTTTTTCCCAAAAAATGTTTAAAAAATGCATAAAAAATAATCATATGTATTGTTCAATTCGTACTTCAATAAGCTTTCATTTGACACCCTACACGATACCATTAAAATAAATTTTATTTCCTTATACCCCTTGAAATTAACCCCCAGAATCAAAATTTTACTTTTTATACTTCAGGTCTATAATTGGGCCACCACACTCTATCTCTGTGCTAAATTTCAAATTTTTACGTCGAATTGTTTCAGAGAATATCGCCTGTGACAGACACACGGACGGACGGACACAAGTGATTCCATAAGTGTTCGTCACACAGAACACTAAAAATAATCAAAACGTTAATAAGACAGCCCTAATCGATTGGCGACTCAAATTAAGAACTGGCGTCCTCTTTAGTCGATTTGCTTATTACTATAACGGGGAATGGTGTCGTTTCGTCTTTGTCTTCATTATCGTGTTATTTGGCATCTTTGTCAATTTTGTCGTCTAGTGAGCCCTTCTCCGTTAAAAATCAGCTGATTGCAGCTGACTTATTTAATTTGATTCGCCAATACCTGTTCCTGAAACGAGTTGATTTGATATTATTAAACGGACTGAAATAAACCATTTTTTAATCATCTCTGTGGCCTACTATTCACCAGCTGTCTGCTAACGAATTCCTGGCCATATTAGGTAGTGGATAGAAATTGAGCTGGCAGGCACCAAACAAATGCTACCCTAACGTGTGATAGATACGAGTATAGCGCTGAAATAGTATATTACATAAAAAGTGTTGAAAGTGGCATTTTTCACACGAGTGGGAATGTTGTCGCACGAGGCGAAAGCCGATTGCGATAATCCCACGAGTGTGCGAAAATTACTTTCACACGAGTAATGTACAATATTTTTCCAACGACCACAAAAATATTTACAAAACAAAAACCAATTTCTGTCTTTTAAAACCCTCACTTTCAACACTAACATTTTCATTAAGTGTGCTGAAAATAAAACAAATGAAATTCGCACCATCTATTTAAATGTCATGTTGACAAGTACTTCTCAACACAGGTGTTGAAAAGTACTCTTCAACACGCGTGTGATATAAGGCACTTTCTCGCCGAGTTAACCGTGCTTTTTTACTCACTTTCATAGGTAGTCGTAGGAAAATAGTATATTACATAACAAGTGTTGAAAGTGACATTTTTCACACGAGGCGACAGCCGAGTGCGATAACCCCACGAGTGTGCGAAAATTACTTTCACACGAGTAATGTACAATATTTTTCCTACGACCACAAAAATATTTACAAAAAAACCTCAATTTCTGTCTTTTAAAACCCTCACTTTCAACATTAACATTTTTATCAAGTGTGCTGAAAATAAAGCAAATGAAATTGGCACCATCTATTTCAATGTCATGTTGACAAGTACTTTTCAACACGTGTGTTGTAAAGTACTTTTCAACACGCGTGTGATATAAGGCACTTTCTCGCCAAGTTAACCGTGCTTTTTTTCTCACTTTCATAGGTGGTCGTAGGAAAAATACTTTTCCTACAACCACAAAAATATTTACAAAAAAACCTCAATTTCTGTCTTTTAAAACCTTCACTTTCAACACTAATATTTTCATCAAGTGTGCTGAAAATAAAACAAATGAAATTGGCACCATCTATCCATCTATTTAAATGTCACGTTGACAAGTACTTTTCAACACACGTGTTGTAAAGTACTTTTCAACACGCGTGTGATATAAGGCACTTTCTCGCCAAGTTAACCGTGCTTTTTTACTCACTTTCATAGGTGGTCGTAGGAAAAGGTAATTTTCTGGAGAATTCAAATCTCGGATAAAAATGATAGGGTTTCATTCAAAATAAAAAAGTTAATATCACTACGAGCTAAACCGAAAGTTTTTTTGAAGGTCTGATTTTACTAAAAAATTACAATTAATACACTGGTAGCACTCAGAAATTTGTATGCTTTTATTTAATAAAAAATATGAAAAAAATAGGGTAACTACTACTTCCTGTCACTCGGTACGTAAATCCTTGCAATTTTGGAGGCTTTTTGTTTTGATCTAAACATATCCACTTAATAATTTGTGATATTTTTAACGTATTATTTATAGGGAATGCAGTGAGGAGATATAAATAAATATACAGGGTGATTGATGGTGAGTGGCCTATTAGAAGTTCTGGCGAACTAGTCAACGGATCACTTTGAAAATTTGGTAGTTTACATAAGTGGACATGACCTTTCTTTTAAAATTATTTTTGGCCTTGCGGTGTTGCCGCTTCTACTGAAAAGTATTAGCACCTATGATAATTTAAATGGAACACCCGGTATATTATATTTTTTTTAGAATCCCTGTTGGTTTGTTAATAAGTTTCGTTAACATATTCCTATGTCTATCTAGTATCGTTGTCGAGATAATAATTATTTTCTTCTTTTTTTCTCGGAAAACATGGTAGTCAATAAGGGCTGATATTTTTGAACTCATGACAGATAGGACACTAGAATTTGGTGGAGAGCTAGGTAATACCACGAGGCTATTCACTCGGTGTCCAAATCGTAGTTATATTTGTACAGGGTGTTTCAAAAATAAACATATTTTGATGGTTTGGAAAAATGATTAAAAGTACATTTTTTTAAATGGAACACCCTGTATTTTAACCGCGGTCCTAAAAGCTCTGTAAATTTCCTATCTTTCAATATATCATGTCCCTATACCTATCTCGAATAGTTTTTGACTTATTAGCATTTATTTGGACAATTTAACTATTACAGATAACATTCACGAGTTTTTAGGAAAATTTGAAAAGTAGCCTTTGGAAACTGTTGTTTTTAAATGGATGACACTTTTCTATTATTTATTCCGTTTCGTTGTCAGTTGGTTGCCGTACTTGAAAATTCTAATTTAAGGTTTTAAGAGAAATGGAAGAAAACAATAATTATTCAAATACAGTACTTATGAATTTATTTGTTTTACATGGTCAGTGTGATAAGATCATTAGTCGTACTTGTAGAAAATTCAATGAAATGTATCCAAATTTGCCATCAATGAACAATAAGAAATTTAGACAAATTTTAAACAATTAGTAAATTCTTAAATGCTTAAAATTACTTAATCATATTTAAGTTGTAGTGTACATAATAATATTTTTTTGACTTCTAACAAAATTACCAAGAAAAAAGTAAAAAACATTTAATTAGTTTTTAATAAATGTTCAAAACGTTGGCCGTTGACATCTAAGCATTTTAAAATTCGCTTGTTTACACCATGTCCAGTAGCAAGTCTAAGTTCACCAGCATCCAAATTTTGAAATGCCCGATTCACCCGATCTTCTAACTCTTCCCTTGAATTTACCGGTGTCTTGTAAATAATATTCTTGAGAGTGCCCCAAAGGTAAAAATCCAGAGGTGTTAAATCTGGGGACCTTGCAGGCCAATTCCAAGGTCCCAAACGCCTGAACCAACGATCTTCAAACATTCTCTGTATTTCCGCACTAACTTCGTCAGTGCAGTGAGCGGGAGCCCCGTCCAATTGGTACCAGCAGCTGCGATACTGGGCGAGAGGAAGGTTGTCCACGAAATTTTCGACAAATGTAGTTAAAATTTCTAAGTATTTTCTGGAAGTTAAATTTTCATCATATATCAAATATTGAATTTTGTTGTCCATCATTACACAAAAAACATTAAATCGAAAATTTTCTTGAAATCCAGTATCTCTCGTTACATGAGGATTTTCCTTCGCCCAATAATGAATATTTTTCCTATTAAAAATTCCTTCGCGAGAAAATTTTGATTCATCAGTCCAAATGATTTTCCTTAAAAATTGTGGATCTTCCTGAATATGAACTAACAAGTTTTCGCAAAATAAAACTCTTTGTGGACAGTCCTCAGGCTTAAGACATTGAACTTTGGTATACTTATAATCATGCATATTATGTTTAGCCAATATTTTTTGCACGCAGAAATAGGTTAAGCCCAAATCTTCTTTGGCACATCTTATTGAAGCCTGCGGATAGGCATGAAAATAAGCCAAAACGTTAATTTCGTTGTCCTCACTAGATGTTACAGGTCTGGGTAAATTTCTGGGAACTTTCAAGGAAGAACCAAAATTTTTGAAATTGCTTTGAATTCGTCTAAATTTCTTATTGTTCATTGATGGCAAATTTGGATACATTTCATTGAATTTTCTACAAGTACGACTAATGATCTTATCACACTGACCATGTAAAACAAATAAATTCATAAGTACTGTATTTGAATAATTATTGTTTTCTTCCATTTCTCTTAAAACCTTAAATTAGAATTTTCAAGTACGGCAACCAACTGACAACGAAACGGAATAAATAATAGAAAAGTGTCATCCATTTAAAAACAACAGTTTCCAAAGGCTACTTTTCAAATTTTCCTAAAAACTCGTGAATGTTATCTGTAATAGTTAAATTGTCCAAATAAATGCTAATAAGTCAAAAACTATTCGAGATAGGTATAGGGACATGATATATTGAAAGATAGGAAATTTACAGAGCTTTTAGGACCGCGGTTAAAATACAGGGTGTTCCATTTAAAAAAATGTACTTTTAATCATTTTTCCAAACCATCAAAATATGTTTATTTTTGAAACACCCTGTACAAATATAACTACGATTTGGACACCGAGTGAATAGCCTCGTGGTATTACCTAGCTCTCCACCAAATTCTAGTGTCCTATCTGTCATGAGTTCAAAAATATCAGCCCTTATTGACTACCATGTTTTCCGAGAAAAAAAGAAGAAAATAATTATTATCTCGACAACGATACTAGATAGACATAGGAATATGTTAACGAAACTTATTAACAAACCAACAGGGATTCTAAAAAAAATATAATATACCGGGTGTTCCATTTAAATTATCATAGGTGCTAATACTTTTCAGTAGAAGCGGCAACACCGCAAGGCCAAAAATAATTTTAAAAGAAAGGTCATGTCCACTTATGTAAACTACCAAATTTTCAAAGTGATCCGTTGACTAGTTCGCCAGAACTTCTAATAGGCCACTCACCATCAATCACCCTGTATACTTATAGCAAAAAGTAAGATAAAAAAAATGATTGACTTATATGATATATTCATAAAAAATATTTTTTCTGGCGTCTATTTCTGACCCAATACACGTTTAAAATATAAACATTACCATTTTCGATGTTACTTCGAGTACAATAATAGGTTTTTATAAAGTAATAATTTATTATTGGCATTTTTTAAACACTTACCAAACGGTAGCTTTTTAAAATCAAAAATGGTAACCATAATTTCACGCTTTAGCAACATACTAATTTAGAAGATGGGATATTTAAGTTTCTCCATATTAAACTAATTATTAGGGCTTTTATGCTATTTTTATTGTTGCACATTATTCTGACTGTGGTATTCTGAGTTTCTACCCGTGATTAGTTGAAAAAATAACACGCA
Organism: Philopedon plagiatum; assembly: GCA_963971165.1. Classification (NCBI taxonomy): domain Eukaryota; kingdom Metazoa; phylum Arthropoda; class Insecta; order Coleoptera; family Curculionidae; genus Philopedon; species Philopedon plagiatum. Next base: position 95,620,153 of record OZ020192.1, on the reverse strand, counting down.
GTGGTCATGATGATACATACTTGTTACCTACTATAATGAATTACAATTTATTGAAATGTGATGTATTTGTTCAGTCAGAAAAATAGCTCAAATTTAAATCGTATAAATGCTTTTGTAAGAGTACTGCTGAATTACTAATGGTAAAGTCAAGGTAAACTAAGGTGGATGTGTAGATAATTGATTCAGAAAGTTTTTGGAATAACGTTGTTAAAAAAATGTTTTATTCTTATCACACACTATTTATTACATCAATAATTTATTGTTTTTCTACATTATCAACCTTTTGCAAGAACTAATGTTTTAATTTTTAAAAGCAAAAAAGCGACTTCACATTCGCACAAATAATAAATTCGATAGGATGAAAAATATTCAGCATTACTTTAAACAAAATCATAAACCTAAACATTGCTAAACTAAACTGATATAATATACTAACAAAAAATAACCACAGAAGAAAGCAATTCATCAGCTATCCAATGTTTTGTCTGTTACTATTACCCATTTTTTACTTTTGTTATCTAACTTACTTTTTCATTTTCCTGATGTTTATTTTTTGTTTTTTTTTGTTTTGTTTCATTTATTTGTTTTTGTTTCTGTGTTTTGTGTTGAGCATTGTGTTGTGCGTGTAGAGGGAGAAATTTCCACGCAAGATGCGTGACCTAGTTCAAGCCAATGCGGATATCACTAGACCCATTTTACCCGTTGTTAAGGTGAGCAAAAAGTTGATTATCAGTCTGTTTATATAGAAAAGATCAGTGTTCAGAAATGCTCGAAAATATGTTAAAATCCAGTACAAGATATGCCCGTCGCAGTAAATCGATAGATTATGTCTAACTTATTTCATCTTTACATTAGTGATCGACTCACTTTAATTTTAAGCGCAGTACTCGTTAATTTTAAAAACAACGTTGGATTTATTTTTATAACATAAAACTTAGTACGAGTGATGAAAATAGTTTAAAATGTATTTGGATTTACACTCTGAAATTAACTTATCATACGAATATGAAATATCTTGTTTTTCATTATTCCATACGGATTTCTCTTCTAAACTCTTTCATACATTAATTCATTTTATTCTTTAAAAACACTGTCACTAACTTTACATTTATCCATAGATAATCACTGGATTTTAATATTAAAGATATGTTGTATCTACAATATTATGCTAAAATGCTTTATAAAAATAATTTGTTTCTATGTTCTTGGTACTCTTCAGTTAGGTCAATGTTTTTTACCTGTGAGATGTTTTAAAAACTTTTGGCTAATTTAAAAACTACTTTTGTAAAACAGTTTTGACTTGATGCCCAAAGTTTTAATATTGTGTTAGTTGTATTATAATTTTACTTAATTTCAGAGAAAGACGTATTCTAATTTTTCGCCTGAAAAAAGATTACAAAAATATAACCAACTTTAAGATTAAAAATTTTATAGCTTCAAGTTGTTGGTATAAAAATTAAAAACAATAATCAATAGAATAAAAAAAATGCCTACTTGAACTTTAATTAGTAAGCTCTTGTAAACACTGAAGGTCCAAAATAGTTGCTAAAATTAGACAATTTGATTATATTTGGATTAATTCCTTAAAGTGTATTATTAGAAAAAAATATAGTTGGATTTACAAATAAAAAAAAGAGCCCTATAAATGATATATAACCTCCAAAATAATTTGTATTGGTTGCTTGCTTCTGCTTTTTATGTAGGTATATTAATATTCTGCTTTGCTGCTTTAATAATTTATTGCATTCTTTTTTGAGTTATTGCTATTTCATTTAATCTTTTTAATCCCTATAGAACATACACGCACAACCACTATTTCTATAATTTATTGCACTTCGGGGGTTTTGTTTAGCTGGTTCGATCACGTCATCCTGATAAAAATAATACATATTAAAATAATTTTTCAATAAATATTTTAAAGGCGAAACATATGATAACAAATAAAGGTGAAGAACCTGATGTAAGAAAGTGCTAATTTTTCGTTATTTTTAATAACTGAGCTAATGCTTTCACTTTTATCTCACCTAAGTCCGAAAATATTCAACTTATATTGCAATTCTTGTACATACACCTGATGTAACCATATTGTTTCTTGTGTCGGAAATCCTCTTGTTACCGAATATGTTCCGTCATGTAAAATAATAGTTTATACTAGCCTGTTTCCACTCCTACAAAAATCACAAACCAGTCAAGCGCCATTCGTGTTTGACTTATTTGATAACTGTCAATAATGTGATTGGCGCGAATCGTTGTGATTTTTGTAGAAACACAAATACTATAAATACCTTTTACTATCACCTTAAGAATTAATATGGTTAAAAAATTAATATAACTCAAAAACAATACTTGCCCTTATAGATACGTTGGCTCAATTAAAGAAAGACATATTGCCCGATGTTCGGCGGCAGACTTGAAAGGTTCATGTGTTTCAGAAAGCCAAATCTAATCTCTGACATGACAAACACAGTCTTTCAACTCCCTCCTAATGAATAGTAATTCAATCGTTTCGAAATTAAATAAAGATTTACGCCAAAGAAGATAAATGATGGGCCAATAATAGATTAGTGACTTACCATAACACGAAAACAAGCACTGCGAAATAATCAAATATTTAATTCATACGCAAAGGAAACATTAATTTTTATCCTTAAATTCGCGTTCTTTTTACATGATTTTTAACGAATCAGCTAAGTACAGCCCCCTTTGCACACTTTCTTTTTGTTTTTCCTTATTTTGCTTTCGTTTACGTCCGTTATCCCGTTCGACCAGAGCACCACGTACCGACGCAACAGCGAAGGCGTGGTCGACGCTGAGGACGTGGTGCCCGTACCCGTGACCGAAATATCGGAAAGGGCCCAACCCGCTCACCGTCACTCTTCGCAGGGGCCGCAGCAGCAAGAGGCGCAGCAGGGTGCAGGGGCACCTCCTCCACCAGCGCCTCCTCCTTCGGCTCCTTCCCATGTCAACAACGTGGATATTGAAACCGGTGTGGCACCGCAGGCTCAACAGCTGCAACCAGCGCAGAAAATGAAGTGCAAGAGGAAGACCACGCAAAACGATCAAAGTCATGGAAGCTTTTTTTTAAGGATTGGTGCTATAGGTCAGTATATTTAAATGTCAACTATTTTATATGGTAAACTGAAACAAAATATTGCTAAAGGATTCTTGTATAATACATACATACACTGTAAGTAAAAAATCCCTGGCCGGCCCCTTATTTTAAAAACTAGACAAGTTAGCAAAAAATGTTTAAGGTAAATATTCTAGGGCTTTCAAAATCTGTTGTTCTGGCGGTTCAAAGTTGTATTTTCTTAAATGGAATACCCTATTTTTTGCTTTAATTTTTGAATCTACTTAAAACTATATGCTATTTGTGCAAAACTCCCTATACCCGACTCTAATACCTTTGTATGTATATATATATATATATATATATATATATATATATATATATATATATATATATATATATATATATATATATATATATATATATATATAAACAACGTCACATTCAGCACCATGTAGGTTCATTGGAGTGAGAGTGAGAAACCACTGTAACACAGATGAAACTATACGTCAAGCTCCAATGAACCTACATGGTGCTGAATGTGACGTTGTTTTAGATATATATTAATAAATTAAATGTTTTTAACTGTAATTATGTCTGTGTCACTATTCCTATGTAAATATAATTTGTGATGGTTTACCAGTGCACCACTGAAGTTTCGTTCGAAGCTTTCAAAAAACAAAAATAAATTCTGATGAAGGTCGAAGAATACGACCGAAACGTAAATATAATGTGAATAAGAACCCACAAATTTGTATAATTTTTCCCCGGGATCCAAAAACCCAAAAACCCTCAAATATAAAAATATATATAAGGATCCAAGAAACAAATCAAAGCATAAACTATATATATATATATATATATATATATATATATATATATATATATATATATATATATATATATATATATATATATATATATATATATATATATATTATATACAGGTCGTCCGAAAAGTCTCAGTATGGGCAAATATAAAGAGAACCAAATTTTAGGTGTATCTTATTGGTTAATAAGTGTACTTTTTTTATGTAATTTAAGTTTTTCAACCCCCTTGAGGGATGACGCTCGGGAGTTGAGGTCAAAAATTTTAAATGCAACCCTCTGCCGTGTGGCACCTCATTTTAAAAGTCTTCAAAAAAGAAACATTTATCGCTATCCCGAGGTCCGTATCTTAATTCGTTTTTAAATAGCAAGCCTATAAAAATTAAAAATCGTGAGAGAAAAATGTAAGTACATTTATTCCTCTTATTACTTCAAAAGTTGTTCAAAATTACCACCATGAACTTCTTGGCAGTAATAAAGTCGATTTTGGAACTCTGATAAGAAGTAACACCTGCCAGTCTCGAAAATGAGTGAGTGCCAAAATCGACTTTATTACTGCGTCATGGTTGGTCATTTTGAACAACTTTTAAAGTAATAAGAGCAATAAAGGTATTTGAATTTTAAAAAATTATATATTTCTTGAACAAAAAGGAAAAACGAATCTTGAATTATACACACGAAAAGTTTATGGACTGTTGTAAGTTCTGATTTAAGGTTGACGTGGACCGTTGAGGAGGGGTTCCTATGGCAGCCGGAGCCCTAGGGCAATTGCCCTTTTTGCCCTACGGTAAATCCGGCACTGTATATAGTTGTAATCGTTCTTGTACTGTTTATGGTGAGAATACCAATCAGAATCCAAAAACTAAAGTTTAAAAAGAATTATCCAAAAATATAATAGCGGAGTTGTTTTATAACTTAATATTTATTCTTTAGCATTTGGTCTGGGAACCATGATCTACAACGGACTAGAATTTGGAACTTTTTTTGAAGTACCCTTTAATTCGCCGTGCTATATGATTCTTCGGGGAGTTAATCCTGTTCTACAGATGATATTCACCTTCATGCAAATGTACTTCATTTTTATGAATTCCAGGGTAAGTGAAAACTGAAATAACATTCGATATTTATAATTATACATATGTATTTTAGTTTCGTTGCTGGAGGACTGTTTCACTCAGTGCAATTAAACTATTATTTATATTGGAACCATGAGTGGACACGGTGTGCTTCGACTAAGTTTATCCCAAAGGTCTTCCCACTTCCATTTTTTTTTAGATTTTGTTAAAGTTGTGTGGCCTAAGTAATTTAAGCACAACATGAAAATCCTAGATTAATAGTTTGAAAAGAAAACTTGATTTTACTAATTTTTTTTTAGGTCAAGGGGCTTTATTTTATGAAAAAGAGTAGCATCAAAATTTTTTAAGGCGTATAATCTTCTTTCAACTCCTGAAAACGATATATTTCTTAGTGTAAATATTTAATAATTTTAAGTAGCTTTGATAATCCTGAAAAAGGGTACGTTCAAATACGATGATTTATGAGTTAATTTTAAACATAATGCAATTATCTACAAATAAAAAAATGCCTTTCTATCTATATTCGAACAAAAAAATTATGGAATCAGAATGTTGTGATATATCTCAATAATTATAAGTTATTGTTAAAACTGATAATTATTTTCAAAAAGTTGACTCAATTTCAAGCAAAATAAAAAAAAATCATCTTTTATCTGGAATAAAACGAAAGATAGGGTCGTCGGAAACTGAATGTCCGCGCCGAAGCGACGGTGTTGGCAGTGCCAACCGCCTAGAGTGCTATGACGAAATGCATTTAATAGCTGTATTATTAACTTTTACTTAAGGTTGTTAGTGAAAATAAAATATTAATTCCTTTTAATTTATTTTGAATAAATTATTTTCAATATGTCATTTTGTCCTTTTATATAGAATGATGATTTTGGACTTGAATTACTTAGGCAACACCACTTTAACAAAATCTGAAAAAATGGAAGTGGGAAGACCTGTGGGTTAATATTAGTCGAGGCACGCCCTGGGACGATACGTAATTTATAAAAGTTAATTCAATTTTTCTCCAAAATCCATGCCTATATTGAATGACAAAATTGTTCAAACATTTTTAAAAAATACGCCATATTTTACACCAATGAAATAATAACCTGATTTGGGCTGTTGCCAAATTTTCCAAAGCGCACAGCTATGTTCAAACGGGATAATGTATTTTATTAATGCGTTTGGATACTGTAACATCATAAAAATTGCAACACCTATAAATAATGCAGCTTGATGAAATTTTGCAAATTTGCTATAGAATAACTGATGGATGACACTTTCGAGTCAAACGACACACGAAAAGTCATTGAAATCCTGATAATGGGAATTTACACATTCCGTACTGTGTCTAGACCTGCTTCTTAGGAAATGATCGATATCCTCTGAAGGCAATGTATCCTAGGCAAGTTTAATTTCATTCATCAACTCTGCTACAGTACATGGGTTAGGCATATCTTCTACCTACCATAACCCATACGTGTTCTACTGGGGAAATTATTAAAAAATTATTTTTTCTACAACCGAGCGAAAAGTACAAATTTGCGCTTTCAAAAGAAAGCGCAAAGTTGAACATTTTCGAGGAACAAGCGTTTGTTTTACTTTGTCGCTCGCCGAGCGACAAAGTTACTTTGTCGCTCGCTTAGTTACCATGGACACCTTAATAATAATAAAGAAACGTCCAGCGTATCTGCGACTTTTGACACAAAATATAAACTGTCAAATTTCATATCAATAATTATTAATTACATTACAAAATATTTTTATAAAAATACCGGTTGTAGAAAAAATCATGTGTGTAATTCGAGCGCAAAGTGACATTGCCGCTCTCGCGAGATAGCCGCGCTCCGCTACGCGTCGCGCGTCGAACTTCTCGCTCAGAGCGGCAATATATCACTTTGCGCTCTTAATACACAAATAGCTATTTTGTATATAGTTTTGACTGCACTTTTTAACCAAATAAAAAAATTGTGAAATTTATTGATTGAAATTTATCAATTTAATGTTACACTTTATTAAATTATATTCTTACACGTCCTATAATACGTATCTTTTCAGTTAAATATCCATCGATTCAAAGTAATCGCAAGATTTGGACTGATGCACGTCGTGGCTACCAACCTTTGTGTTTGGATTAGGACACTAGTCTTGGAATACATTAAGGAGATTACAGTGTACCATAAATACCTTTTTAATTTGACTGACACAACCGATATTGCACCATTTGCAGGTAAGCCTCCTTTTTTAATAAAAACTTTAGCTTCTATTGTACAGTGTATCACAAGGTTTATGTTACTATGCTTAGATTTTTCTTATGCAAACGATTTTTATTCATCGGCTTACGTAAAGTTGTTTGGAACTGGTATTTAACACTGTCAAATTTGATCTAATCAAATTTTGAACTTTGCTTTAAACCTTATTTGTTAATAATTTTCCCCGTTATTCTATAAGGCGTAGATTATCCGATCCTTGAGATGATCGGCATCTGCGATGCTACAAACTTTCTGTTCCAATTATACATTTTCTTTTATCGCCTAGCAGATATTTTATAATGGAATTTTTAATTCATGGTGAGAAAGCTACCAATAAAATACGTATGGAATGGTTGAATTCATAGTTACACATTCAATCTTTGTTCATCTTATTCCTTATTCTATTTAGGCATGTTGTTTGTTCCCTCTTCGTCGTTTTTGCCATCTTTCATCGATGGTCTTTCCATACTTGTTTTATACTTCTCCACCCCGATGGTGAAAAAGCAGAACAAATTTTATTCCATTTGTATTTTGTATTTAGAACGCATTAATTTTTGTTCTCTACTTTACATGTTTTTCTTATATCTGTCACTTTCAATGCCCAATGCATTTTTTGGAATTTTTGCAATTTTTTTTTGTTTTCCCCGTTTTATTTAACCATCCAACTAACTATGCTTATTGCTTTCGTTTTTTGCTGCCTTACTTATGTTGTAACATCATCATATCCAGAGATTTTTATGCCATAGGTAGTTGAATTTGATTTTCTGTTGGATAACAAATTTGTTATACATCCAATAAAATATGGAAAATGTTATTAAGTGATTCAGTCTGAATCCACTCAGGATTCTCCCAGAAATTTTACTTTCCGATTTCTGCGTAGTCGATTGTTTTGGTGTAAAACTTTATTTCAGCGACTCTTAACTCCGACAACAACAACGCCCTTTGGGTTTCTTGTCTGCTTGACATCTATATGCCAAGCATTAAAAACGGATAATAATTCTGTACTAAATTTAATATTAATAAAAAACTAAGTAAACTTCCCGAATTTCACCGAATATAAAAGATCTGTAAAATTAAAGACATAGTTAGTACTTTAATGTCGCATTGTGAAATAATTTGTGTGTACTGACGTTTTTGACTATTCACATCAATATTTATCGCATGAATACTTTCAGACAGCATCAGGCAGAGTACATTACGCAATTCTAATACAGTACTGGGTACCCATGTGGCGAAACCTGACATTGTACCCATTATTACTACCACAGCTGCAAGCTTAACAGCAACTGTTGCCGCTACGCCATCTAACTTCAAAAATTTCATCACTTCGACTGCACGCAGCGCTTATCCGTACCTTAACGATATCATTACTACTACAACTACAACCTTAGCACCCACGACTACCACCAGAAGTAAGTTGTAGTGAGTTTCTGGTTAACCAGAGTCAGCTTTTTATAGTACTTTACATAGGTGCAACAATACCATTAATTATTATATAAAATTATTTTTAATTTTATTTATCATTAGCTTTTGAAAATTTAGATAAATAATTAATTAGTTTTATTGATACATTGCTTTTGGTCAGTTTCCTAATTTGCAAGCACGTGCATTTATATACAATGCTTATCTACAAACATGTTGTCTATATATAAATTAAATGTTTCTATCGATTGCTGTTATCCCTTTAGTTTGGTCTTTATTAACAAAAAAAAGGATGTTTTACTGCAAATTTGCGCGCGAATTTCGAAACTTGTAAAACGTGATCCCATTGGCTGTGTCGTCAAAAGTGTTTTTATGACTCATAATGAGTACATGGCGAATTACAGTGTTGTAGGGTCATCGAAAAATCAATAAAAATGGCATTTAATGCGTAACTCATCCAATAAAATATCCCTGCACTTAAAGTAGACGGTTCCTAAAATATTATTCATGTATATTTAAACCCGAAATCGGTGCAGGAACCTGTCAATTTTGCAACAAAAACGGGCATTTTTGCGAAATTTTGACACATCATATTATCTTAATAATTTCGAGTAAATAAACTGCAGTTCTTTGTTTTCATTCATGGCAATCTTCGATTGATTGATTATTCTTCCTGTATTATTTTCGCTATTTAAGTTTTAAAATAAGGAACAACCATAGAATAACATTTTCCCTGCGGAACACTGCATGCATGCATGCTACAAGCTTAAGCCTAGTGTATTATCAGCATGTACGTCAAAATAATAGTCTCTAACCACACTAACCTTCAATGTTTTAACCGTAAAGATGTGTTCACCACTGCCAAAACCATTCCCACTACTGTGTGGCGGATGTACAAAGGTACCGTGAGGCCTTTAATCAATCCTACCACTACTGCACCAACCAGGATGCCTACCACAACTACAACTTTCTTACCGCCAACTCTGTCAAGTTTGAGAACTACGACAGCTCGAGCTTGGAATGTCTTTACAACGCAAAGAACTTTTCCTACCACCGCTACTACTCCAAGAACGTTTGCACCATCTACGTACGCTACATTCAGAGATTTCTTTGACCTAAGGAGCTTTAATAATATTATACCTAACAATGTTGCTAATGGTATGTCAGCTTACTAACAAATACTTTGTTACTATTTGCTAAATCAGTATTGGCTAAATTGTACGAAATACTAACATCAATATCATACATTTTTTTCAATATACTGGTTTTCATTGTTTGGTTTACTGAAAAGGAAAACCAAAACAAAATGTGCATATTTTTTCCATTTTTTGTTCAGGTTTATTCCTGTAATTAGCTATAAACATCCTAGGGACAGAGATGAATTTTCAAATCGTTGGTCGTGTGTCTTTTAAGCGTTACTTAAGAAATGTAATTTTATTAATTTCCTAACATTCGAATTGTGTCTTGACGGTAAAGGCAATTAATTGAGCTTGTAAAAAATCTTATTACAGCACTAATGCCATAATAAATACATTACAGCATGGCTGTAAAAAATAATATATTACATATGTAATATACGAGTACATAAAAAATGTTCCTTCCAAGTCCAATTTTATATTTAATTTTTAGTTGCCGAAGAACCAGAATTTATCGAAGATTTCTCGAACACAATATCAAATAGTAGTTCCGAATTTCTGGACGACTTAAGGCCACAGGCGTTAATTAACTATTTTACTCGAAATTTAACCAATTCTAATGACAGCTGTGGCAGGATAAATATTATGGGAACCATCGTGCAAGATTCAGCACCATATTTGTTTCCCTTTATTATTGAGTACTCACTAATTGGTGCTGCGGTAATTTATTGTATGTGGAAGCACATTGGCAGAAATCCAAGGTAAGTTATTGATTTATCGTAAATATATTGTAAAATTAGTGAAAAAATTACAGATCCCTAATACAAATTACTGACTATGCTTACCATAACGTAAATGTATCTTATTAAAATTTACTTTTAACTAGTACACGTAATCTTTCATAATAGCTTGAACTACGAATAGCTCACTTATTTTGCCATAGTGAAGATATATTTTTAAAATTTTTTTTGGGTGTGTCATCGGCAAAACTAAAGTTCAACTTAGCGGTAGACCTATCCCCACAACTACCTAACTATACCTAAAACCTCGATTATTCTACTTCTTGTACCATCATCGTTACAAAAAGGTACAAATTACACATACAATTTAAAAATGTTCACTTCCCTTGAGGTAGTAATACGAAATAGTAGGTTCTGTTTTCACTAAAACTTGAATAATCATTTTTGCCCGACTGACAACAGTTACCATTCTACCAATCTTCCAAGGAATGATATTACCTAAGATTAACTAATTTAACTAAACTTTATCTTTTAGGTATGTTACACAAGAAGATTTAGAACACCGTCTGGAAATCATGCTGAGCCGCCGTGCCGTAGCTATGGCACATGCTCAACAAGGCCGGGTTGACTGTGTTGGTGCATCCAAAGGATTATTTTTCGGATTACTGATGCTAGTTGGATCACTAATATGCCTTATTTTGTTCTTTGTGCTGATCCATAATCCAGATCTTGGCCTTTTGGCTATATACCTTGCTGACGTCTCGCACTGTGTTCTGATGATACTGAGTATTATTGCTATCATTATTGGATTTATACGGTAAGTTGCTGCATTAACTACATGTTGCATTTAGCTTCGTTCCAATTACATTACATTATTGCATTTCACATACTTTTTTAAAATAAATAAGATCATGAACTTAATTTTTGCGAAGTATGAATAGAATTTTTTTAAATTCTGTTTAATATTTTTTGCTATTTCGCACTTAAAAATAACGTCAATTATTTCTTATAAGAATGTTTGCTCAGGTTTGCTTAGAGATGGAAAATTCTCAAGAACAAAAAATTGGAGAATATTCTCGATTTTGAGAATTTTCCGAGAACAATCTTTAAAAATGGTTTTAAATCATTACCTATATACATAATATGTATATATTATATACATTACAAATAGGATATCGTGATTGTGAATGAAGGATATTAGGTCAAAAATATTTTTATAACGTGTAGACTAACCGAAAAAAAATTGTACCTTTACTAAAAAAAGAAAACCATATTCTGAGAATGAGTAGAACAAGTCTTAGGTTGAATCAGAATCAGATAACGAAACGTCACTATCTTTAATTGTTTATTTTCACTTATCATCCTCCATAGAATGGAAAGTAGTTTTTTTGTTGACCTTGATCTGTTAATCTTAGGTTGTGAGCTATAAAGGTCACTTTACCAGCTCGTTGAGCTGTTAAGTGGTTTATTCTGATTAATGTATAAAACCGTATGTTTGGTGATTTTGTGACTGTTTTGATTCATTCTACCTGCCGCGTTAGCGTACACACAGCAACGCATCTAAAGAAACAGCTCAATAATTCTTTCACTATACGTGTGTTACTTCATTAGTATGAAAAACGCTTCTGCCTGGGATTCCCTGGCTCGTATTCGGCAACGTGACGTGCGGCGCGATCGGGCAATTTATGAACTTACCAAGATAATATTCTCTCGTCACATCTCTAGCTTTGCTTGGGTTTTTAAAACATAAAAATTACAAGTTAACTTTTTTATTATACCGTAGTTAGTTTAGCGTCATAATTTTCATGTTTCACACTAAACCTGTATCAGAAAAAAATTTCTAATCATTTTCAATAAGTTGATATGATATCCCTCCTCACTATACGTCGTCTTAATTACCAACTGTCCCAAATACATTTAAATTAAGAAAAGAACAAAAACCGACTTTATTAAGTAAGATCCTGTGATAATTCCTAATAGAAAACCGGTCCACCGAGTCTGTTGTTCCATTGTGTTTAAAATCCAGACCTCACATCTTTGCATCAAACTATTCAAGTTACTTAGGCGAGTGCAAGCAAGAAACTCCATATTAGACATGATTAGTGGTACTCAGCAGGCGCGGCCCGTGAAATTTCAAAGTTGCATATCTCTGGTGCTACTTATGGGACCCATACCAAATTCAGGTTTTTTAATAGTGAGCCTACTAGGAATGTTTTGGTACAGAAAAAAAATATTTTGCAATTTGCGAAAAAAAGTTGATTTTTTGAATTGACCCACCTGGGTAAAAAATTAACACGCTAAGATATTTTATTTATTATTTTTTCTAAACAAATTTTACATCATTTTGTCGACAATTCTTAAATTTTAAGAGAAAAAAATGTGTTAGTAGAAAGTTATAGTCATTTAAATTTTTTCAACCGAAAAATAATTTAAATTTTCGGTTGCAAAAAATTCAAATGACTATAACTTTTTACTAACACATTTTTTTCTCTTAAAATTTAAGAATTGTCGACAAAATGATGTAAAATTTGTTTAGAAAAAATAATAAATAAAATATCTAAGCGTGTTAATTTTTTACCTAGGTGGGTCAATTCAAAAAATCAACTTTTTTTCGCAAATTGCAAAATGTTTTTTTTTCTTTACCAAAACATTCCTAGTAGGCTCACTATTAAAAAACCTGAATTTGGTATGGGTCCCATAAGTAGCAACAGAGATATGCAACTTTAAAATTTCACGGGCCGCGCCTGGTACTCAGTACTATCGTATAAATTATTAACGGTTGGAGACTACTTTTCATTATTTCTTGACGATCCTTTGATCTTTTCTCCTCTGCAGATATCGATGCCAGGCATATTATAACACTGTTAAGGCGAAAATATAAGTAATCGGTCTACGTAAAGCCTAGTTTACATTGGCAGAATTAGCGGAAGGACACTAGGTTGAGTACTACTATTTTTGGTGCAATTATAACCTCACGTGTCTTTTAAAAATGCATTAAATTTAAACAGCTTGCACTTTACTTTACTGTTCGGGGATGGCCCCCCAAATACGAAGTCCCAACCCTCAATTCCTTCAAATAGCGGAGATACCCTTATCTGGACCAGATCCACTAATGGTCATGAAAAGAAACAAACAAGTTTGAAGGCAGTTTTACTCCATAAAGGCAATCATTATCCGTCAATACCGCTTGCTTATTCTGTTGTGTTAAACGAAACATGAAACTATGCAATCCATACTGAATGTTATAAAATACAAAGATTGACCTGAAAGTAGTAGCCATTTACTTGGATTGCAGGGTGGATTCACTAAGTACTGCTGTTGTCTCTGTATGTGGGATATTAGAGCTACTGACAAACACTACTTGATAAAACATTGGCCAAAAAGGACAGAATTTGTGTGCGGCAAAGCGAATGTGAAGAACGTACCTTTAAAATATCCACACCACAGAATGTCATTCTACCTCCACTGCATATTAAGCTCGGTTTGATAAGAATTCTGTGAAGGCAATGGATAAGTACCCTGACGGTTTTTTGTATTTCAAGTCGATTTTCGCAAAATCAAGTGAAACAAAATTAAAAGAAGGAATATTTATGGGACCACAAATACGTCAGTTAATGGAAGACCCACATTTCGACCGAAAGCTAAATAACAAAAAGTTAGAAGCCTGGATTTCACTGAAAGCTGTTATAAATGGCTTTATAGGGAACCACATAGCCGAAAACGCGGAAACTTTAGTCAACAATTTGTTACATGCTTACAAAGAGATTGGATGCAGAATGTCGCTCAAGATCCATTTTCTTGATTCGCATTTTGATCCCCCCCCCCCCCCCCCTAAACCTTGGAGCCGTGAGCGATGAACAGGGCAAGCGGTTCCACCAGGATGTGAAGAGACTTGAGGAGCGGTTTCAAGGTCTTTGAAATGCAGCTATATTAGGCGATTATTGTTTGTGTCTGAAGAAAGAGGATTATTCTTCGTCACATAAGAGAAAAAGTTAAAAAATTACTTACTTCTTGTCCAAATTTAGGAAGAGCAACTGAGCAACAACAATGTTAAAAATAATAAAAAATAAGTAATCAGCGCTGAGTACTGCTTTTATGGTAGCTAAAATTCATTACAAATCGCAGAATCATCAGACTAATCGAATACCTACTAAAAATTATGGAGTTTCACAACTATGGCCTTCAAGCTAATGAAACCTTTGTTCGCAGAAGAATCATAAACCAGAATCAATGAAATTACTAGGAACCAATTAACTGCAACTTGATTGCGCTGATTAGTTGGTGATTCATCTACGAACAGTGCTTTTATTTAATACCTTGATAAAGGCTTTTAAATTTTCGCTTGATTGCATCTGTTTCTGAAGTGGAGAGCGGAAAGTTACGACGGTCCGACTTTAGTAGTAGGATTTCGTATCAAAAAATATTAAACGAATTTAGATTTAATATTTTTATTTCTATTAATACGTTCCTTGTTCTTGAATGTTAGCTTAAACTTTGTTTCAAAAAGTACCAGCTATTCACATATACATCATCATTCATATCACTCACCTGCTGTTTTATATTTTTGTTGCTTCGCTCACCTTCACCATCATTATTTACGCTATGCCATCTACCAGAATGCACTCCGTGACATCCTCCAACGTAAATTGCAGGGTTCAAGGACTCAAGTTCAAGACGGAAGAACAGAGCGACTTGAATGACATTTTATTGCGTGTCTCTGCATTTGGACTTTTCACGTATGCTGTGTTCAGCGTCATTGCTGGCCACTTGAATGCATTTACCAAGGAGCCTAATATGCTGGTTATGATTACTGGGATATTATCAATATTACAGGTAAAGATTTATTAGTAATTTTACTTGGATTTACTATACGTTAAAATTGACTCTTTCACTAACCCTCACTTTCAATAATGTTAAACTAACATCTTATATAAATAAATAGTTTTGTGGTTTACGATAATAAAGATAATCCTAACGTGTGTCACTTTTAATAATTTTTTATCGAGATTCATCATTTTAAAGCCTTATTTTTGATCCCGTGGCGGTTCACAGTGGTTCTGACTATGGAGAGTGCGGTCATAATCATCGCAATTAATATTTTTGGAAAATTAATAACTGAAAATGCATTTTTAAAAAGGATTATTGTAAACAAACCATACAAAAAATGGTGAAGTGAGTCCAACTAGCGTGATAAGTGTTTCGTAATACAACTTTGTATTATTATAATTTTTTTCTACTCTGTGCAATGTGCATCATTATACAAACCCTTGATTTTAGTCAAATTTGTTCTACTCCGATTTTACAAAGTGTAGAAAAGAGACAGCGGTTTTTATAACTTTGTTTCAAGGGTTATTTTAAATAACGAAAACGAAATTATATGTATGTTTATATTCTCCATTTTGTGGGATTTTATGTAATACCCCAGGCACTGGGCTTGAAAGTAAAAAAAAGTTGTCAATTGTTTACCCCCAAAAACACAACCCCTAAAATTTTGAATTAATTTTTTTGTATTTTAAATCTGTTTTTATTCTGTGACCTTATACCAATAATAATTCTTCTTACAGGACTTAAAACAAAGAAAAAATTTAATTGTCCAGAGATATTAATACAAGCTTCTACATAATGTAAAATTAAAATTTAAGAAAAAATTTTCGAGGAATGCCACGTGGTTAAAGTTTTTATTTTTTTACATAGCTTTCTTTTCAATCTCTTCCACCCGAACAAAATATGGTTCTTATTAGGTTAAAGCGATCCTCGTAGCTACATTTCAATAAATTAGGTATTTAAAATCAAAATTTGTTTAAATCAGTTGAGCCGTTTTCGATCCACAGAGCTGTAAAAATGACCGAAAACTGCCATTGTGGAAACTTTTTGACTAGCAGTTTAGTTAAACTATTATAACTTGATAAGCTGGACAGAGGTGGATAAAAATAATGTCCTCATAAAAAGGATACTATGTAAAAGTAGGTTACATAAATTTTTCAGGACAAGACAGGACAAATAGTTAAAAGTCAAGATAAAATGATAATATCACAAACGCGGTCAATAAAACATCCATTTGATTAATGTCCAAAAACATCTGCAAATAAAAACTGTCAAACAACATTTTATTTAAAAAAGAATCACGTACCTGCGCTACTAAGGCCACTTAAAGAGGGATTTAAATATTAATTACTTTTCACGACATTACCAAATAAAAAACCCACTTTTAACACAATATTTATACTGCTTGTATCGTAATTAAAATGCACACTCTTTGCCGGTCACAAATCCACTGAAATTAGTTCGTAAGTGCCAATATTTTATTGGTTCAAGTAAATTTGGTTCTTTTCGAACCCAAAGCAATGCCTACCTTACAGATCCGTAACAATAAATATTTTGAATTATGACCTATTGCCGGAATTAGCATAAATGCTAAACCATTATACGAGGAGTGGATAAAACTATTATTGATAAGCTTCTGTGACGTACAGCGTTATTGATTATATATTTATACCATAGATAACTATTAGAAAAATTGTAGATTTGTACAAGAACCACCAGCAAACGTAAGTGAAAAAATAATTGAACATCAACTAAGCAATTTTTGAACTAACTTTACGTTTTTTCAGAGAGCTCGCCATATTATTTTTTTGTTTCTTAAATTCGACTCTCTATTTTATGTTAAGTTACCCACACCGATGTTCCCTATAATTAAAAAAAAATAAACTAAACTGTAGCAACTCCATACCCCTCATATGAGTTTATGCAAGTGTATAGGGTTTCTATGGAAATTCGATACACTTAATAATTCACTTAGTAATTCTTTGTGTACCAAAAAATTGATTTATATACTTTATTCCATCACTAATGAATATAATATTATACCTAGAGACCTGAACAAACTTAATTTTCAGGTTATTTTACAACTTCTTTTCATTGCTGATGTATCTCGTCGTAGAGTACACCTTCCAGAACACGACCGAACCAAACCTGGACGGCAAGTAGTGACATTCCTTCTCATTTGCAACATCACGATGTGGATAATATACACCTTCGAAACGCAAAAGGTCGAAGCCAATCCTGTCCAAAAAGATTTTTACGGATTCTTGGCTTGGGCTATTGTCCAACGCATTACCCTTCCGTTATGTATCTTCCATCGATTCCACTCGGCTGTAACTTTGGCAGAAATATGGAAGACCAGTTACAAAGCGAGATTAGAATAAAAAACAAGACAGAGAAAAATAACGGTAAACCAAATAAAACAATTATTTTGGCTTATAACCAAAGTATTTTGGAAGCTGTATGTTCGTAAACATTTAAGTTATAATTTTAATTTGACAAGACTTTCTTACTAATACACAGGGCTTTCAAAATAAATAAATGTACTTGACATTTTGTGCAGTTAAAGTTTTGATTGCATGTGATTAATTTACGAAAAGAAAACAGAAATGTGTTCAAAAGCCAACCAACACTGTACAGTAATATTTAAGACAAATAAGGAATTCTAGAACAAGTTTTATTGCGCTACTCCAAATATAGAAAATGCCTGGTAAAACTTCGCATATTTTATTTTCCACAAGCAATAAACTTTTTAGCTTCAATTAAACGCCGCGCCGTAACATAAAAAATTCAAATTATAAAATTGATTTAATACAATTTTGCTGGTGTATTTTGTATGTTAATACTTAATTTTTTAAATTTGTTCAGATAGAAAAACATTTTAGGTGAATAAGAAAGATTTACCGAAACATACATCGTTTTTACGATCTCATGTAACCAACAATAACCACAGGTACGTCGCGGCTTTTTGATCCGTTTGAACAATATGCTTCATTTCATTGATCACAGGTACATTGTAGCTACTCGATCAACTTGAAAAGAGATAGGAAAATGTTCTCTCCTTCCATATAAATAATTTTGTATCTTCTCCATCGTTTTAGAGGAATATTCGTTCGGATCGAGAGGCTGCGATGTACCTGTGGTAGAGACACATTAATCTACAATGATTTGATACAACCAGGTACAGAAACGTTAGTAAATTTACTAATGTTTCCAACTCCGCTTAGCTAATGGTCCTGTTTCATTAAACGAAATAACAATATCATAAAGGGTATTATTTAATGTAAGAAAATTAAACCAGCTTTTTTTTAAATACAAGGACTACATATTTAACGAGAAAACTTAAAGAGGTTAAATCTGACACATTTCACGCCAATAGTGCAGTTATGCTATAAAATTTTCAAAGTAATTCACAGTGATTTTAAAATGTCTAAAATAGTCATTAGTTTTGTTAAGTTTATAATAAAAAAAAGTGAACAGATACACGTAGAGCCCTCTTCACGATGGGGCATACTAAGCCAATTAAGGCCACCGCCAACGTGTGGATGATGCAGTGGCCGCTCAGTGTCGGGTTTTCTAGGCCGCAGTGCTACTCAAACTGTGGTCCGCGAGCCTGTTGTAGCTGGTCCGCGAGCCTGTTGTAGCTGGTCCGCGATCACTACCCTAAAATAGTTTATACAAAGGCAATTTTTGGTATTTAGTTTAACAGTTTAGTAACTGTCAACATATTTTCAAACTGGTCCGTTGGTGACAAGAAATAAATACTGGTCCGCCACTAAAAAAAGTTTGGGCAGCACTGTTCTAGGGCACTTCAATACTTCAAAGGGTGCATGGCGTAAATGTTATGTATGTCATATCTCGTTCTAGTATCATGAATACTTGTAAGTCTCATCCCATTACACCTCTATAACGGCCAAAGGCCTGCGCCTGCATGGCAATGGACATTCGTGAAGAGAAGCCATATTAAAGATAAAATTCATAAAAAACGCGACAAAAAGAATCAAAATTAATTAAGCCCATTGAATGACTGTTTTGTGATAAATTGGCAACATTAAATTCATTATTTATTTGCACTATGGGAAGTTATGTATTCTAATTATTACTAACAAGTCTGATATTTTTGCTCACGTATGCGAATACGGCAAAAACTGTTTATGTTTGTTTTTAGATGTTTAGTTGTATGTTTTATATTTAAACGTTATTTTTTTACATATCTACCTACCTTAACTATACTATTATTACAAAGACCATGTAAATGAAAATTGTTAATTTGTCTAAAAATCTCTTTTCGACACAAATGACAAAGTAAAATATATTTTTTCGAATGGCGTTTTATTATAAATAAGACTGAAATGACTAGTCACACACCGTTACTTAAAGCATGTAAATCATTGTCTCATTTTAGTCGTTTTTGATATATTTTGTAATATTTTAGAGATAAATTAACAATTTTAGATTGACCACAGTAGCTTTTATAAAGGAACGTTTGTTAAACACGTGGTACTTATACGCACACAGACACCAAGATAGAACAGATCACATTTTTACGAATCTCGCTCATTCGAAAACTTAAAATTATATACAGGGTCTTCCAATATATATATAAATTTTCCACACCACGTAAAAAGTTTCGCCTGAAAATTTAAAAAACTTCTCATAAGACATTTGGGATGCTCTGTAAATTGACAAATTTAAATATATAAGGTTACTTGTTATATATGTAACTAAAAATACTATAGATGTTTTAAATATATGGGTTTTCTTGGTGTCTAGGATAGTTTTATCAGATATTAAGTACAAATAAACGTTTATTCATCGATGCATGTTTTCAGTTTCATAACAGGAAGGAAAAGTTTATCGAGATGGGCCATGAAGGCAATTTAATATTTAACCATGTAAAAAGTAGATAAATAAAGATTTGGACGAGCCAAATGATGTAAACTTTGGATGTGTCTCAATGTTCTTTTAAATATTGCCATCTACCGTTATTCGTTTGTCAATGGATATCTATTAAATTGTATATTTTCTAATACAGCGCTACCTTACAAACAGATAGGTGCACAGATTTCTATCACATTATTGGGTTGAAGAATCATAGCCTATATCGTTTTTGAATGTGTATGCAGAATCAAAATTACATTGTAATTGTACTATTAAAAAAACTCGTGATTATTTAATTCCAATAAAGATATCTAGATGCATGATGTTACCTATAATCGTGTACATATACCTCGATGTCTATAGAAATAAATACATGTATTTATTTTTCGGGACCGATAGTTAGGGTTCGAGATGTTTAATTTCAGGGCGTTTCCATGACCATAATTTTATAAAATACATTGTATTCACGTTTCTATTCTATGTGGACCATATCTTTCTAACACAAAAGACTACAAAGTGTTGTAGTCATTTAAGTAGAATAAGAACTTAGATTTACTTTTAAACGACACACCTAAAATTAAATTTTAGACAAAATTGATACAAACTAATATCTTTATTCAATTTGTTGGACTTAAAGATATATATATATATATATGTGTATATTGCACCCAATTCTTTGATTATACAATCAAAGAAGTGGGAGGTAACCACACATTTGATTCGTGTCTACTTTAAATGGAAGACAGGCTATTACTAAAATACATAAGTATTACTAAAACATCTGCAAAAAAATTGTGGTATTACCAGACTAACCTTTAGACATGGATCTTTATTTTAAATTATGAAAATTGAAATGCAAATTCATAATTATTATTAATTAATATTGACCTCACAAATGCTGTAATATGCTCTAGCCCACGTGTATTCGTCATAATGAATCGCCAAATTTGAA
The DNA here is from genome assembly GCA_963971165.1 of Philopedon plagiatum. NCBI lineage: Eukaryota > Metazoa > Arthropoda > Insecta > Coleoptera > Curculionidae > Philopedon > Philopedon plagiatum. Next base: position 95,598,984 of record OZ020192.1, on the reverse strand, counting down.
TTTTCCAAGTAGGCACAGATACAATGTATGTATATATTTGTGACAATTTGGATAAAAAAAATTGATATTTTTACTAAAGAAATTGAAATTTTATGAATAATTATGACGCCTGGTAGAAGTCGCTTAAAAATTTCGATTACTTATATTTGTTTATAATTTTTATAAGTCAAAATGAGCTGTGTAAAGAGTTCTTTATACCTCTTATGATGTAATGAGTTCGTTACACCACTAGTGTTTTAATAAAACTCATTACTTGACTAAAACAGCAACAACATAACTGGTAAAAATCGCTTAAAAATTGCGATTACTTCTGTTTGTTTATAATTTTTTAAAGTCAATATAAGTTGCGTAATGAGTTTATTACGCCTGTGACGTAATAGTTCGTTACATCATAGTAGTTTCATAAAACTCATTACGTGACTAAAACAGCATCCGCATAACAGGTATTTATCAAGAAGGTTTGTAGGATAGATTCTGTAAATCGTTGGCATAAACTTCTATCAGACGAAAATACAAATTTTGTCTATTATTTATTAGAACAATTTTGACGTTACCAGAACTTTCAAGTACCAAAAAATCTTATAATAAACTCATTTTACACTTTTTTTAAACGAGCCGTCTTAAACTTTTGTGTTAAAAAGTCCGATAGGATTATAAAATAGGCTACATCATTAATGCATGTTACTATATTTACTTTAAAGAAAGTGTTTTCTTGTTTTTAGAGTTTATTTTTTGTTTATACCTTTTAGTCAATTAAGTGAATATAGTAACAAAATTACTGTGTTGTGAACACAATATTTCTATGTGTGTTAATATACTAAATTATAAAGAATAAATATAACGTTAGGAATAGGAAATAATTACAAACTTTATTTGTGTACATATTTATTTAAGAAACATTGTTAATTTATTTTATATAGAGTTTGTAGAAAGATTTTTAATTTAATGAAAAAAAAAACATTCTTCAAGCAAATCGTAACTCGTTAGTATATAAGTAATTTATATCATACTTAACCTGAATGTACTATAATAAAAAGGTGTGTCTTCTATGAGGGTAACGTAGTATACTATTTTTTTGAAATACATAAAGGAGTTTTAACTAACCAAAAAATACAAATCAGATTTCTCTGTTTTAACCTTCGACACTATTGTACTGAGAAACTATCAAGGTGGGACCATTAAAATTAAAAGCTACTAATATCTAAGAGACCTATAGTCAAAATTACCGATAGGGCCTCCATTCTCCAACGCAGGAGACGTGAAAATTGAAATCTTGAGAAAAGGAAGCTAACATAAAATTTACCCAAAAAATCTACCAATCATGCATGCCTGTAAGGTTATTCGACCGAATATGTGCTAAGTTTTGGTGAAAATAAATCATTAATTTAAGCTAAGAATATGGTTTAATCAATCCTTAAGAGAAAGAAGCAATCACTTCCCTCGATATAATCTTTTTCCTAACTTGATAATTTAGGTCCATTAGCAGCTCCTCATTGACTTAGAAATAGCGACGCAAAACCTACATATTTTTTATGAAAATTTCCAAAATGTATTACAAAAGGTTAGGGCATCACTAAAAACAAAATAACCGTTATCAGAATCGTGAAAAGTCAAGTAGCACACAGGAGAAACAAAAATATGAAAATCGCTCAACGAATTCATATTTAAGAATAACTTTTAATTTTAAACAACTTCGAATAGCGGTCTGGCGTCTCTTAAAAAAAAAAATAAAGGCACTTTAACTGATACGCCACTAAAAAAAAGTTTGAGTAGCACTGATTTATAGCACCATGTTGAAATCTGGCCAATTTTACGTTTAGAGGTTGGCTAAAAAGACAGGACCGCACTTGTACTCACCGCTCAACTTACGATAATAAACACAAAGAAAATCCAGTCTCTGAAATCTATAAAGTCCAAAAGTAAAATGTTTAAAACACACACTATACAAAAAACACCCACAGACGCTTAAAAACACCAAAAGTAAACGAAAATAAAACGACTTGACCTGTCGTGTCAGCTTGATACGGCCCACTACTGATCTAGGGACTTTTCGAAGGTACCAATATCAGCTTTTGCTGTCATCTGCGAGTTTTATCATAAACTGGACTATATTTGACTTTCCTGCGATTCTGAATTAGTTAATTTTCTTTTTAAGGACCACACCATACTGTAGAGGACTCGCTATTCAGACTCTGATATTGATGACAGACTGGATTTACAACACAGAGATTCAAAATTTATGAAAAAAAAAAAATATGTAGGTTTTGAACGTCACTATCTCTTAGTCCAGTCGTTCCTAACTGGTGGTACGCGTACCACTGGTGGTACGCAAGAGCATGGGGTGGTACGCAGAAGGTTCAATAATAACACAAATCAGAAGTACCGGGTTAAAACTTCTCAGTAAGCCTACTGATAAAGACATTTTAATATTGGGAAATTATATTTGCCATTTGTTAATATCAATGGCTTTTTCTAGGTTTACGGATTTATTTTCTGTATTTTGTTTTATTTTAAATACATTTTTGTAAAGTTCACATGTATATAGAATTTATTTGACCCCCTTAAAAAATATATCCAGTGGTACGACACGACCCTACAAAATTCTCAGGTGGTACTCAAATATAACAAGGTTGGGAATCACTGCCTTAGTCTATCATCCCTAAAGGATACACATTGAATAATTTCAGAAATCAGAGCTATATTTCAGCGACGAAATTAACTAATAAACACTTGACAAGAAACACACGTAACACAGGTTTGTTGACACGTAATCGCGTAATTTTTTTCCAATGTCCAATTAGTAGAAAGTAATTTCGTCACTAAAACATTACTTAGGAAATTGTTAAAAGTGGTGTGATTTAGTACAGCACAAAGTGACGTTTTTTGATGAATGATTTTAGTAGCAAAGTATAACCGACTTACCATTGGATCTGTATGTATCTTTTAGAACATACGATCCACACAAGATGATCAACGAAACTCTATCATACTAAATATAAAATAAGTTAGTCCGTCCGCATAATTATTTCCGTGATTTTTATTATGTTTGCTCAAGTTCCGCTTTTCGATTTATAATATTTAAATATTATTTTACGTTATCTTAGTGGTTGACACACGACAATATATTAAGGTATCATAATGTTAAAAGTTTAAAAAGTAACATACTTTCAAGAGAAACTTCCAATGGTTTCTGTACGTTATATAGTACTTTTTAAATTTAGAAAACAAGTAGTTGAAACTATTTAAGCTCAACAATGTCCAAAAAGTCGAAGAAACATTTTAATATTAATATTGCTGTAGCATGGGCTTGAAGAAAATCGTACTCGAACACTGCCGTTTTACTTTAGACATCTCTAGTAAAATGTCTAGTATTATTAATAAGAAATGGTTTTCAAGCTTACTTTATGCGGTAAATCAAGCTGCAAAACACAAATGATTTGGTATGCTTACATATATGTTTTATTTTATAATGAATGAATGGGTGGAAAATCACTCCCTCTTCAGTCTTTATTGTTCATTTTTGAAATTATTAACATTTTTAACAATTTTTTTTAGAAACTTATTTTTGAAAACAGGCTTTGAGTTTTAATTAATTAATCCACTCGCGTCCGAACGATTTTAATTTGTCTATTTACAACTATATGTTATAAATAGAGCGGTATAACTCTTCCCGCGCGGCATAGTCTTGCGTGTCAGAGTAAATTTGGCCGCCGCTTGCCGTCAACAAGTGCCCAGTCGGTTTCCGAGCCGGATTATGTGTTGCGGGAACAGGTTTATACAGCTCTAGTTATAAATCTTACAAGTAAAAGTAATAAACTGCAACTTTATGATTAACTTTATGTTAAACGTTAGACAATTGATCAAACGGGTTTCCATGAAGAGAAATATCCATGAAGCACGATTTCCTATGTTTGCATACTAAATCTCCTTAGTGCTCATTTCATTTCATTACCATAACAGCTCTATGTTAGCATTTTAAGGATATTTTCTTGATATAACTTCTTACCTTTGATATTATAAAATAATATAAAAAATAAATGTCTAACGAACTTTCCAGAAACGTGTAGAAACCATTTAATAAAATTTTAAACTTTATTTTATTTAAATTAATAAAAATACTTAAATTTTTATGGTGTTTTTATTTCTCACTTGAAAATCGGAAGCGTCTTAAACATTTTCAACGCAGCGTTTTGGCGGAATGGTTAACCTGCATGGCTTTAAATGAGGCATCACATCAGGCATGAGGCATATCTACCGCATCGACAGGATTCGATTTAAAACCATGAAACGTTACCATTGTCAAGTCAACTTCTACTAATTGAAGTTTTAAAACTTATATACACAGTGACATGGGAACGCTAGCAAATGCAATTAGATAATATGAAAAATAAAAATTGTATTGCCCAGGCCATGGATTGATTAAGAGGCCTAATCTATAATGATTGATAGGCGCCAACAAGCCTCCTAATTTTGATAAGAAGTCTGTTGCAACTAGTTTTTCTATACATTTCGAAAGGAGTATAATTCTACAAGTGTTTTTCTAACAGATCTGTTATTTTAGTTTTTTTATTTTTGGTGTTTTGGCTGAAATATCGTACTTTAAAAATCCGGAAAAACGAGGTGTTTACCATTGTCATAGTGTCTTTAAATAAACTTAAATTTAAAAAACGAAAAAAGAGATCTGTTGCAAAAACCTTTAAGTAAATAGAAATATCCAAAAAATGCATAAAAAATTATTACTTATTTAGTTCTAGACTAAACAGTAAACGCCCGCATGCTAAATAATTTGGTGCCCGTCAGCTAGCGCCAAACAGATTTTCACGTAATTTAACAAGACGCGGCAGGGTGAGTACAGACGATACGGGTGGGTTACATTGCATAAATGCTAATTTACCTTTTATGCGTTTAGGTGGTAAGATGTGGAAATATAGCAGTGCTAAGTGTAAACTCACAACCACTCACGAATTTAGAAAAAGGAAAAAAAAAACTTACAATTTTGAAAATTACCAGTAACTATAGTATTATTTTTGATAGATGGAAATATTATATTACTAAATTATTATACCTACTGAATCACAAATAAACAAAAATGAGTAGTACCTGTAAAATAACAATTTGTGCTAATAAGTATGGTTTCATAATAATATGTAGTAGGTATTTCTTCTTCAGTCTTTGTTTTTACTATTTTTGTTTTGTTTTAAAAACATATCTAAAATCATATTATCTACAAACACGATGAAGTGTGCACCAAATGAAAGGCCTCGTGTAATTAATTTAATTAGTCAGTTTGACAATACTTACACATACATCCAAACGTATTAAAAGGAAAATCTACAAGTATGTATAATAGTAATGTATGATTTTACAAAATATATAGTATAAGGCGTATCCCCAAAATCTATAATTGATTAATTGAAAAGGATTAGGAAAGTCTTTATAATTTTAGATAGTTGTAGCAAATATAGATTTGTGTTTTTTTTTCTTTTGAGATTTTTTGATAATAAATACATTCACGAATTAATCATGATTCATCAATTATGACATCGAATAAAAAACTTTTTCGTAAAAAGAAATAAAGGTACGTTATACTAAAAAATGTTTTTTCCAACCCCTAGTTAGATGTTGTTGTTCTTTAGTGTTTTTTATTATTAGCACCAATGGTTGTCTCTAAAATATTCACGGCCAGATTCACTAAAAAGGTTTCAAATTTAGAACTGGTTTGAATTAAAATCTTAATCAGTCTTAAACTTGTCAAAACATAATTTTTGCCAAGTTTTTCTTCATGATGTAAACGTAAATACATTTTTTTAAGTACGAGTATTAGAGTATTTTTCTTTCATGTGTTATTAATTTAATGGATGTATGATAAAAAAATCATGTTTTAAAAATACACTCAGGGGCAAAAGAAACGGACGCCCTAAAATTTTATCTTAAGTTTTAGGTTTGGTAATTTGTTGATTTTTAGTCCGATTTGAATAATTTTTTAATCTTCTTCAAATTTTCCATAAACCATTATTTGACATTTTATACAAGGATAATCGGAATACTGTTTTTTTCGCCTAACTTTAAAACAATCTGTATTATAATTGAGCAGCGTAAAGATTTCATAATGTCCCTGGGGTTAAAGTTTCGTCTATCCTCTAAACTTTGTTTTTGGGTTTATGTCAATATCCGCATTTTTTAGCAATCAGGTGCAAAATGAACTGGCCACAAATTTAGTAACGTTGTTCTAATACGAATGAAACTAACGTTTCACAATAAAAATACTATTAGGGTATAAAAAAGATAATATATGGAAGTTGCTAGTTTCTGTACCCTGGTTTATAATGATTTTTTAGTGAAATATTAAAAGTCTCATTCGTGTAACAACAACGTGATTCAGTTTTTAAAAAGAAATTGATAACCAGTATATTTTGCACCTGGGTGCTGAAACGCAGAAATGCAGATACTAAGCATTGACATGGTTCCAAAAATAAAATTTAGAGAATAGATGAAACTTTATCCCAAATGACATTTTGAAATATTTACGCCGCACAATTATTACACAGGGTGTTTTAAAGTTAGGCGAAAAAACAGTATTTCGATTATCTTCTCTCACTACATAAAAGAAGAATCTGACTGACTGGCTGACTGACTGACTGACTGACTGACTGACTGATTAACTGACGTATCAACGCACGCTCACACCGCCGGGTCTAGAAACTTGAAATTTTGCATAGAGGTTTCTTATATAACGTAGGCATGCACTAAGGAAGGGTTTTTCAGAATTCCCAACCCAACCCAACCCAACCCAACCCAACCTAAGGGGATGAAACAGGGGTTCAAACTTTGTATGGAAAAAATATTAGATGGTCCTATTAACTGGAAACTTCATAGAAGTACTCTAAAAAATAAATGTTTAAACACGTGTATTGCAGTTTTTAATAAATCAAACCTTTTGGGGTGAAATGGGGGTTTAAAGTTTGTAAAAATTGTTATACCGTGGATGAAGTCGCGGGCGCAAACTAGTCGCTATATATAAGAGGAAACTGACTGACTGACTGACTGACTGGTTGACTGAGGTATCAACGCACAGCCCACACCGCTGGGTCTGGAAACTTGAAATTTTGCACAGAGGTTTCTGATATTTCGCACTAAGATAAGGTTTTTCAAAATTCAACCCCTAAGGGGGTGAAATAGGGGTTCAAGCTTTATATGGAGAAAAATACTAGATTGTCCATTAAGTCCAAACTTCATGAAAGTACCCTAAAAAATAAATGTTTAAACGCGTGATTTCCAGTTTTTAATAAATCAACCCCTAAGAGTGTGAAATGGGGGTTCAAAGTTTGTTATGGAGTAAAATTTTTATACGGTTCTATTAGCTTGGAACTATGTAAAAGTAGATACTCTAAAAAATAAACACAAGTTTTATAACTTTTTAGAATATTTAATTTTGCGTAATAAATGTTAAGAAAATTAACGTGTGGGGGAGGGGGTATCAAATGATCCTCTGGAGCTAAGAAATAATGTGAAATCAAACATGCTAAAAATAAGATTAGCTGTAATTAGAGTCATAAGATTAAGAAACAATGAAGACTGTTCGCATACCGTTAAGACCATAAATTTTAAAAATGGTATTTAAACATTCCTAGCCATGTATTTGGAGAGCATAAGAAATGTAACGTTTTAAAATATGTTTCTGATACAGAAAATATAGTTCCTGACCTTCGATATTGTGGAATATACTCAAAAATAATAGAATTTCCTCAGTATTTATCTAAAATTTAGCAAGAGTTTAATATATGATGTGGATAACAACCTGGTCAAGCAATTTAGTAGCATTATTTGTAAGTATATTGGAGGAAAAAGATTCAACTATACACGGGGAAGACAATTTTCTGGTAGAAGTGATATGGCTACCATAACATACAATACAAAACATTTAACTTTCTATGATCTGTATAAATCTTATAATGACAGAAGTCCCAGAATCAGACGAGCCACTGATAAAAGCTATGGTCGAATGTGTCAAAAACCAGACCTTACACCCGAAGAATTTAAATTGCATTTCTACGAGACATTTCTAAAAACCATAGGAAATAAATGAACTGGAATTTAACACGAGAAAATAATCCCACTCTGTTAAGTGGATTGAGGCTAGAAGAAAAATAATAACAGCTTTCAATTTTAGGACAATTTGTAAGAGAAAAGAAACCACTCCGGGTGCTAATTTAGAAAAAAATTTAATTGTCACAAATTATTTAAAATGTTCCGCGATAGAATGGGGTAACAAATATGAAAATCAGGCGTTGTGTGACTTGGCTAAATTATTGAACATTACAATAGAAAAATGTGGACTGCTTATTCACCAGGACAATTGCTACCTTGTATGGCGTCATCTGATGGTACTGTAGGAGACAGCGGTCTGGTAGAAACCATATGTCCGTTTTCAACGAGGAAAATCACCCCTGAAGAAGGGATCGAATGCAAAAAGATAACGTTCTGGAAAAAATAAGGCGGCCAATAAATTGCCAATAGAACTCATAAATGGTTTTACCAAATTCAAGGACAGCTCGCAGTAATAGACCGCTTCTACCGTATTGTTTGTGTCTGGAAACCGCTGGGTCTTAACACAGAGACAGTTTTAAGAGACAGTGATTTTTGGCTTAAAAAAGTGCTACCCCGTTTACAAAAATTTGGTTATAATTGAATGTTGCCTGAATTGGTTGATAGTCGATTGAGTAGAAACATGCCAATTCGTGAATCTGTTTATATTATGGAGGCAATCGAAAAGAAGAAAAAACAGTTAAAGAAATAGTAATTAAAATATTATTGATCAGAACCTAATTGTTCAAGAGATATTTCGATGTTTATATTAACAAAATTAAATAAGTGTGTTATTCCACCACGAGTACCCGTTAGAGAAAAAATTTCGGGAATAAGTAAAAGGGAGTTCCAATTTTCGAATATTACTCCAAGAGACTGGAAAGTTCTACATTAAAGAAATTCAAATATCATGGGTATTTTAAAATCCTTTTAATTTTTTTTAATTCAACAAATACAAATTTAAAACTTGTTTCATCTTTTAAAAAGAGTAATAAACCATAAGAAAAAGGAATATTCTTCATAAAAGAAATATACATTGATCAGTCATAACATTTTGAGCGACTCTGTATATTCAAAATTTATTTTTGTATGCAGAATTTGAAGTTCCTTTTACTTCTTTGCGGAAATTTTTTCTATAACAGATACTTTTTGGGCTTATTTAATTTACATTATTAATATTATTATTGTAATTAATATTATAGATAAAACGTTTTTATACTTAAATGTTTCATTTATCTAATTATACTTAATAATATATGTTAAGTTTGGTGGATAAATATTCTATTAATAAATGCCTCCATGCAGTTTCTCCCAAACTTTATTGTGGTCGCTGTATATTTAACTTCACTGGAGGTTCGGTTTATTGCTACAGCTCAGGTCGCGCTCTCTCGCCTTTCGCGCGCTTGGAAATCAATTAGTCCTCTTAAGAAAGGATTCGATGTCCGTATACTGTGAGCCTATATTTGTTGTTTGTTATGAACACATTTCCCCTAGAGGTAGAGTTTACGAACTTTAAGGAAATACGTAATTGAATCAAGAATGGTAGTAGAAAGAGATAAAATAGAATTGGAGTGTTGGAGCTCGGAAGTGTTCCTGTCTCTGCTGGTTGCTTAGGAAAAACGTCTGAACACTCGGTTACATGTACGTCTTTGTCTAATGAACTAAAAAAGAAAAAGTGCGACTTATAGATTTATAAAAGACTCGGAGCGACTTTAAATAAACCTTTAGAAATAATATAACCTATAAATAATAAAACCTTTTTAACTTAAATTTATTATTATTTAGCAGAAAAATAAAATATTTTAGGGCTTTTATTACTTTTAGTAAATCTTGTGATGCTTCTAACGTATTTTTTGTACAAAAATACAAGGTAAAATAAGATGTGGCCGATGTTTATAAATTGTGTTTACAGTGTCGTTTAGAATGGTTTGTTTTGGCTTCAAAGAATGTTAAATCATCCCGTATCCAATCCATGGCCCAGACGTTTCATCCTTGGTAATATACCTATTTTTAGTAAAATATTTGAAATAATTCTCAAACCTAAAATCTGTCAGTTTCTGGAGAAGAATCAGCTTCTTAATCCTAACCAGTTTGGTTTTAGACCAGGCCGGTCAACTGTTGGGGCGGTTACAAATTTGGTGGAGAGCATAGTCGGGGGCTTTGAGGAGGGTAAAAATGCTGCAGTTACTCTGTGCGACCTAAGCAAGGCCTTCGACTGTGTTGATCACCAGAGGCTGCTCACAAAGCTGGAAAACTTTTTTAATATCAGGGGGATCTGTTTGAAGTTCTTCTCGTCTTATCTTCTTAACAGACATCAGTGTGTTGGATCTTGTGATAACTATTCTGAAATAAAAAGGGCAACATTTGGAGTTCCCCAGGGCTCTGTATTGGGGCCACTGCTCTTCATTATGTATATTAATGATCTATATTACTTTCTTCTACCTGAAACCTGTATTTTATATGCCGATGATACTACGGTTATCTGTACACATAAGGATATTGGTGCTTTACAGGATAACATTTCTTCATTAGAGGACAAGGCCGGTTTATGGTTTCTCCATAATAAGCTTAACATGAATACAGATAAGACTCAGCGGCTTACTGTCTCGAGTGACCCGAGACTGACTGAGGGTGGAAAAGTGGTGATGTTGGGTATACCACTTGATGATGGTCTAAGATGGAATGGCCATATAGACATCCTTTGTAGAAGGTTGTCCTCTGGCGTTTTTCTATTGAGACGATTAAAGCATCTTGTCACTGGAAGGGCGCTTAAGTGTTGCTACCATGCTCTTTTTGAATCCCATATTTTGTATGGAGTTAGTCTATGGGGAAATGCGACGGAGTCTCGAAGGATCTTTATCCTGCAGAAGAAGGCTGTTCGCATTCTGGCAGGTGCTGGTCTGAGAGATCACTGCCGTCCTATTTTTAAAGACCTTGGCATTTTGACTTTTCCCAGTCTTTACATCTGGTATAGCTTGATAGATATTCATAAAAATAAATCTCACTTACTTACAAACTCATACTATCATGATTATAGTACAAGACAGGTACATCATCTGAGACCTAAAAAGTTTCGACTCAATGTTTCAGCCCGAAACTCTGCACCTGTACCTCTCTACAATAAGCTCTCTCTTGAAACTCAGAATTTAAACTTAATTCGTTTTAAAAATAAAACTAAAACTTTCCTTGCACTAAATGCCTTCTACAGTATTAATGAATTCAAGCATTGGCCGAATCCTATCTGAACTCTCTTAATATAGTTTATTTAATAACCTCTATCTCCTGCAACTCTGTACACCTTGATAATCTGTATAATGCTAACTGAATAGTTTAATGCCTCTGATGGTTTATCTGGGATATAGTGTATGAGTTTAATTTCTGTACCACTTTTTATTTTTGGTTCCAATTTGTGTATTTCTGCGGTTATATTTTTATGTTGTAAATTGTTTTTTTTCTTTTTTCATGTATTGTATGTTTCACATGTTTTGTGTATATACCTATGACGATTATTATTATTATTATTATTATTTAAAACAGTGAGCGGATAAACCGATGAAACTGTTTATATTACAGTCTTTTAAGCAGTTGGTTATAGATACTGAGTAACACTATCCATATATATATATATATATATATATATATATATATATATATATATATGGCCCAATCATTTAGCTGCTGTAATGAACCATTGTGCTATTCCATCTCTGTATGTTACTATCTACTCTGTTTTTAAAGGAATTTACTGATGGAGCGGAGACTGTTTCCTTAGACAGTCCATTCCACATGTATACTATCCTATTTGTCAAGAAGTTTTTACGTGGCAGCTTGCTACATCGTTCTTTTCCGATCTTCTTACTGTGACCCCTTAGGTTGACATTTTCATTAACTTTGAAGACGTTCGTATCCACCGAGTAATAATTGGTAAGGATTTTGTAAGTTTGTATAAGGTCACCACGTTGTCTTCTCTCTCTCAATGATGTCAGATTAAGTCGCTTGAGACGTTCTTCGTACGGTAGTCCCCTCAGTTCTAATGGGATCCTTGTGACTCTCCTTTGAACTCTTTCCAGTGCTTCAATGTCCTTTGCATAGTATGGACTCCAGTCAGATAAATTGTATGACAAAGTTTGTCGAGAACATGAAATAAATCTATCTATCTATCTATCTATCTATTATCCCTCTGCCATATACCTAACGGTAGAAAGGCATAGGATTAAGTCAGTAAAGTAAATATTATTCCTTACTAGCTGGTACCCGTGGCGTCGCTAGAGTATAATTATATGTACTGTCCATAGAAATAAAGGGAATAATTATAACACACGCAAATACAGCAAAATACCTCGGTATGACCCTAGCCAGACACAAAGCTTAGATGGAAAGAACAGGTCAAAAAGAAAAAAATCAGAACTCGACCTGAAATATAAGCAATACCGCTGGCTCCTTGGAAGAAAGTTTAAGTTGAGGCTTTACAGTAAAGCATGAAAATTCTAAAACCGGTGTGGAAGTTCAGTATCCAGCTATGGGGATGTACCGGGTGTCCCATTTTCGACACTTTTATGGGGTATTGGAGATATTATCAAAGATAGAATATTGAGGTTTTCACATTAGTTCCCTAATTTTTGACGAAACGAAAGATTCTGGTGTCAAATTTGTCATGGCTTTCTTGGTTTTTAATCTACAGGATGATTTTGGAAATATTCGCTTTTTAGGCACCCCTCGTATTTCCGTTATGCGTTAACTTATCAAAGAGGTAAAAACTGATCTTGACAGTTTTTACATGGAGTTCAGTGGCGTAGTCACTAATGTGAAAACCGCTACATTCTATCTTTGATAATAACTCCAATACCTTCTAAAAGCGTCGAAAATGGGACACCCTGTACAAGAGACAATAATATCAAGATGATCCAGACATTCCGAACAAAAAGAGTCTAAGGTAAAATACAGTGTGTTCGCGGATGGGGTTTAGAAGAGGACAAATGGACCAAATTTTGCAAGATAAGTAAAAATGTCACTCCTAATAAAAGTTTTTGCTTGTAAAATAAATAAGATTCACATTAAGAAAAATTTAATTTTTTTATACAGGGAGCATAAAAAATACGAAAACGTTATTTTGCGTAAGAGTAAACAGACCTTGTTTATCATTTTTTACCAAAAGAACAAATATTAAATCCTAAGCCGAAGTACAAGATTTCAACAAAAAATTTGAATATTAAAAGTAACGAGTTTTATCATATTATTTTTTTAAAGTCTCAACTTTCTCTCTCTCTCTCACCTTTAACCAGAGTACTAGTTTCTACATATTAAACAATGAGACCTATGGACATGTTTGTCAGTGTGAATGATTAATGAAGCCATTATTGAACTCAAAATACTTCTTATTCAAGTGCAATTTTTAAATAATACAAACATTTAATTAAACTCAAAAGAATATGATATAAACTAAGCAATATAATAAAGATATCAAAATTCAAAAACCACCCCCACATTCAACACATTTTTCTAATTGCTTCCTTGGATATCTGAAAATTCGGGTTTCTCTCGAGACCAGTACCTGACATGCTGGGATACTACAGTTCCATTAGTAGAAAATGTACAGTGCGTTCAATTTAGCTTGATAACATTTTGATTCGCTGTAACTTTTTTGTTTTGAAAGATATCAAGGTAAACAAAAAAACAAAATATAGGGTTAGTAACCAAGTTTTCTTTTTGAGTTACACATAAAACAAAACACTAACAATTTTCTGAGATAATAGCCTACCTTATATATTTTTAAATGGAACACCCTGTATATTATATATCTATTCAATAGAATACGCTATTCTGATTACAATGATATAATACACTTTATATTTTAATCCACTCGTTTTTGACATATCGGCAAAAATATGAAATTTTTATCCTACAGAGTGCCGTGACTAGATTTGTTTTCAGCATACCAGAGTATTATATAAAAATTTCATATTTTTGCCGATATGTCAAAAACGAGTGGATTCAAATATAAAGTGTATTATATCATTGTAATCAGAATAGCGTATTCTATTGAATACATATATAATATACAGGGTGTTCCATTTAAAAATATATAAGGTAGGCTATTATCTCAGAAAATTGTTAGTGTTTTGTTTTATGTGTAACTCAAAAAAAACTTGGCTACTAACCCTACATTTTGTTTTTTTGTTTACTTTGATATCTTTAAAAACAAAAAAGTTACAGCCAATCAAAATGTTATCAAGCTAAATTGAATGCGCGGTACATTCATCAGAAAACATAAATTTGTAAAAATGGATTTCCAATTAAAATTTGGTCTCCCACCCATAAACAAAAATCTGGTCATTGGGCTTCATCTCCCTCTTCTAATGTTTGGTTGAAGTGGGGTTTGAACGGAAAGGATTTATTTTCTTTTAAGATCATCTGAATATGAGTTTTTTTTTTTCACAACTCCTAGGAGATTTTTAACACGATTTCTAAGGGACATCACAGGAGTTTGTCTAACAGACTGAAGAACTAAAACTGTAGCAGCATCGTATTGGTCATATTTCTTCTTCTTCTTCTTAAGATTCAAAACCGAACCAGTTCTTTGGACCTTTTTTATTGTGTTGTAGATTGTCATTTCAATTATTGGGATTCCTACAAATTTCTCGCCAAATTGTTCCATGATGTAGTGATATGATGCTTGGCTATCCCCATAACACGTACTATAAAAATCCTTTGTTCAGTAGATAGCATTTTGATGAGAAGTATTTTAAATTAAATAACACAGCTCCACAAAAAAAAGTGAAAGTATTTTCTCCGATATCTGAGGAGGTGGACTTCAGGTTTTTGGGGTTGCTGAATCCGAATCCGGGGTCCGTTTAACCCCATCACGTCAGGGTCAAGGGCATCTGAAGGTCAAAGTGCGGAATGACTGGAAAAATGGATTTATATGTTTTCGGGGTCGCTAAATCTGAATCTGGGGTTCTCTTGACCTTGAAGTGTCAGAGTCAAGGTCAAATACAGGTCAAAACCCTAAAATTTGATGATATGATCAGTTTGACCCCGGATTCTTGAAGAGCAGAAAATTTTACATCCGAATAAGTATTGACTTTTTTTAGAACAGACCTTTGTAGGTCACGTGATGGTCATCCAAAATCAAATCCATTTACCAGCTTTTGGCTGTAAATTGAGATCTTGGGTCTTTGATGAGTTGATATTTTTCGGGTCGTTGATCACGATTCTGGTATTAATTTGAGCCAATCACGTCGTAATTGGGTTGTCATGCTCATGTATATGGGTTCTACTACTTGTAGCTTTATACTCTGGTGAGCCCAAGGTAGCCACCTCAACAGAGCTGCGGTCACTGGATGACGACGCCTGCGGGCCCGCTTTCCCACCCTGACCAGCCGCCGATACTGGGGTTCCATCCCCCTGCATCGTAAATTTTTCCGTTGTGTTTGCCATACGCGTCCTGTTCCAGGGACTTTGCCGGATAGCGGGACAACTCCGTTGCCCGCCGTCACCACGGGGAGGTGCCCTGGATGCAAACACACGGATGAAATTTTTCGCTCTTTCAGAATCCGGAGTAAGAAAATATTATATCGTTACATTACGACGTGATTGGCTCACATGAATACCAGAATCGTGATCAACGACCCGAAAAATATCAACTCATCAAAGACCCAAGATCTCAATTTACAGCCAAAAGCTGGCAAATGGATTTGATTTTGAATGACCATCACGTGACCTACAAAAGTCTGTTCTAAAAAAAAATCAATACATATTCGGATGTAAAATTTTCTGCTCTTCAAGAATCCGGGGTCAAACTGATCATATCATCAAATTTTAGGGTTTTGACCTGTATTTGATCTTGATTCTGACACTTCAAGGTCAAGAGAACTCCAGATTCAGATTTAGCGACCCCGAAAACATATATATACATTTTTCCAAATTTTTCACTAGTCATTCCGCACTTTGACCTTCAGATGCCCTTGACCCTGACGTGATGGGGTTAAACGGACCCCGGATACATATTCGGATGTAAAATTTTCTGCTCTTCAAGAATCCGGGGTCAAACTGATCATATCATCAAATTTTAGGGTTTTGACCTGTATTTGATCTTGATTCTGACACTTCAAGGTCAAGAGAACTCCAGATTCAGATTTAGCGACCCCGAAAACATGTATTACATTTTTCCAAATTTTTCACTAGTCATTCCGCACTTTGACCTTCAGATGCCCTTGACCCTGACGTGATGGGGTTAAACGGACCCCGGATTCGGATTCAGCAACCCCAAAAACCTAAAGTCCACCTCCTCAGATATCGGAGAAAATACTTTCACTTTTTTTTGTGGAGCTGTGTAATTGTTTCATTTAATCAAGACATTGACAAACATGTCATTATCGTTTAATATGTAGAAACTAGTACTCTGGTTAAAGGTGTGAGAGAGAATAGTTGAGACTTTAAAAAAATGAACAAATAATTAGAAATATCTGCACGTTGTGAAATAAAAGAAAAACAATATGAAGACCAAATAATTTCGCCATCATGAATTTGTCACAAGTATATTTTCTATAAGTTATGGTAGATTTATTTCATAGTTATTGCAAAAGAGAACCAAAAATCATTGTCGAAATAAATTGTATTGTGCAATTTAGTAATTTAGCTTTATATATTTAACGCTTGAATTATTGCTAGTAAAATGGAACTAACGTAACAGCTTTCTGGCTTTTCGAAAGATACAGGAATTTAAATAAAACCAATTTTAACAAGATAAACATTCATGTGTCAAAATGGCCGCCAGAAAGCAAGAAATTATTCTGGCCTAAAAGGGAGTCAACACACAATTTCTAGTATTTGGTTTCTATAATGTTTCATATATCATGTAGGTATACTTAATAGAAAATGTGTCGAAACCGGAACACTGTTTCCTGGTTTTACTTTTTCCTTTTCAATTTCAAATTCTTTCCTTTTTCTTTTTAGTCTCTTGTAAAACCTCGAGGAATGTTTATACTGTTGCTTTCTCCCCATATTTTTGAAAAAACAAACGTGAAATGGATAACTAAGTGATTCAAAAAACCAAAGTAAACAAAATGTAAAAACTATAGGTTACGATAATTTGTTCCGAAGAGGTCGTAGTGTGTATGTTTCTGGAAGTTTCGAAAATTATTTTCTTCACAAGTTTCGTAAATGAATGGGATACCATTGTTTGGTAAATATTTCGAAACAGAAAAATACCAATTTGTTCTGATTAACTTAATTCCAAAATGTGTCGCTACAATTTGGGAGCGCGCGTGTCTTACCACAACTTCATAATTTTATCTAAAAATGTTTCGAAAAATATTCATTCCCGCGTGTCTAAAATGTATCGACACTGTGGCTTGTAAAATATTTCGAAACAAACAATTCTTAAGTGTTTCTAGTAACTAAATTAGAAAATGTGTCGCAAAAGTTTTGGATCACTTGTGTCTCGACACAATTTTATAATTTGAATCAAAAATGTTTCGAAATGTTTCGCAGCAAAGAAATAGTGTCCAATTTGTGTCTAAATATGCTACTTGGGTATTATCATTTAAATATGCAAAACCCTGTTAAATTACGATATACATTTAGCAGGGACCTATTAGCAGCATTTAAGCATTACCCGCAGTTTGAATAACGATTTTAAGATACTTAAAAAAATATTAAAAAATTGCAATTTTCCTAAAAAATCGAAACTTTAAGCCCTTTACGCAGACTCAAGATATAATTTCAAAGTTTTGGGATTTTACAGTTATTAGTAATGCAACTCCACAACTTTTGGTAAATACCCCGTTACAAAATTTAAAAAATCGATTTTTTTGCTCCACCCTAATAACCAGTCTATTTTCGATACTGCTCAAAATAAAAAATTTGGGGGCTTCGGGTTGGCCAATGCGAAACAACAGCCTACCTATTTTTTACAACAGGGCTAAAATAGACACTACCCACGGTAGGAAATGGACGAATAAGCAAGCCAAACTTGCCCTTAGTCAGTTGTTTCTTTTTCGTCTGTACTAAAATGCGAAAATATGGAGTCTACTATAGTGCATAGCAGGCGCGGCCCGTGAGTTTTTTTACAGGTGGGGCAAATTTTGTGAGCAACTAGTGATATCAATGTAACAAGCAAAATATAATTTTTTAATTAAGGAAGGTTTTTTAATAATGTGCCTATTTCTGTCAAGAAATTTTATTTCCCTACAAATAACCACCGCAAAAAACATACTAATATTTTATTTTTGCTGTGACATTTAAATTACAAGGAAACAGTTTCTTGCACTGTTAAAGCCATTGTGAACACAAGTACTTACGTACTAGTACTACACTACTACACAAAGGACACAACACAAATACCAAATAATATCCAAAAATATATTACACAACAAAATTAGGAAAGCCAAAACACCTCTTAAACTAATAATACCTAAGTGCCGGCCGGCGCGACGTAATGAAATGTAAACAAAAGTGTATGCAAATACAATGCGTATATAAGGTAATTCGTTTTTCTTTGTCTAACACAAATGTTTTGCAATAGTATATTTCATCGAGCGGTTCGAGTGTATTTTCATAGTGACCCGTGACAACCGGCGCCGGGACGGTCACACACGTGCCGAAAGCGATATTAGTGGGTCATCGACAATTTCGTTATATATTTGTCTTTTTAACTTCCTAAAGCGCGTATGTTTGTTTTTATCTTAGTTTTAATACATTTATAGATATACTTTTATATAAAATACGGTCGAGCCCGCAGCAAGCAACACAAGAATTGGTGCTTGGCTACTCTTTATTGGGGAGTTTTCGCATGGAACTTTCACGTTTTTGAAAGAAAAGATAATTACATTTGGGTTTTAAAAAATAAATTATTAGGTGGGTCATTGATCAAATGACCTTATGGACAAGCCGCGCCTGGTGCATAGTATCAATTAGTATGTAGTAAGGTTTTGTTAAAAGTTTGCAAAAAGAATAAAAAAATATATATTTCTTATACAGATATATTAATCAACTTTAATATTTACCTTTACTACAACAATATAAAAAGTAATTCGCTTAAAGTGGCAGCATATCTGTATTTTTTTCAAATAAATAAATATAAATAAAATTTGTGTTTGTACCTTATCTACATTTAATACTATGCGGGAACTGTGCCATTGAGATTTAATTCACCCAATCTTCGTCTCAATTCATCTGCCAAGGAGCCTCTTTTAACTTCAAGTTCTTCTCTTGTTATAACATTCCGCAATTTGACAACTCCATTTTTTATTTCAGATTCTCCCAAAATTATTGCAAAAGGTATGCTATTTTCTTCGCAATATTGTAGTTGTGCCAATAGTTTTGGGTTCTTCTTGTATGAAAATTCCACCTAAAACATATACATTTTTTAATCCTTTAATTAACATATATATATATATATATATATATATATATATATATATATATATATATATATATATATATATATATATATATAATTATTATTATATATTATTTTTTAATCCTTTACTGTACTTATTTTGGGTTCCCTTGAATCTAAATTTTTAATATGTATGCTTCACAAGCTAATAATCCTAATAGCTTATATGCGCCTACCTTGAAATCGTCATCCCACAGTTCATTACAAACTTTTAATCTTTCTTCGACTAAATTTTTCTGTGCTGTACAAACGTATACGTCAACTTCCGTTGTGCGAACCTTTCTATTTGCCGCATGGATTTTTTGTTCCAAAACAGCAAATAATCTGCAACAGATTAAAAGCAAATCAGACATTTGAATACATAAAACGTTAGGTACGCAAAGTCTTTGCACCGAACTTGAAGTTAAGTGTAATAGAATTTCAAAATGCACAATATTTCGTCTTTCGTCAACAGTAACACGTAAGTTGCATTAATGAGGCAGTTACAATAACAAGACAAATTGTAGTATATTTGCTAAAAAAAATCTCAAGGCGCTTTTTTCACAAATACAATACTTATTCTAACGAAGGAAGTAAAACGTACATATTTTAAAAGATTTCCTGTAATGTAAAGAAAACAAATTGTCAATTAGCTATTTGTAAGTTACGCTCTTTCTATCTTAAGATTAACCAACACAAGAATTCAACAGCTTTTATTAGCTGTCAAAATCTATCTTAAACAAACCTTTCAACTCCTATCGAGACACCAACACACGGAACCTGTTTGTTTTTGACATCAAACATGCCGACTAAGTTGTCATATCTACCTCCGCCTGCTATTGATCCGACTGATACTTCTTCACCTTGACCGCTATCTAAAAAAGGTACTCGTAAGACAATAATCTTTATATGGTAACATATATACGTATGTCAGTAATAGTTATTTACGTTACTAGTCCGATATCGCATGCTTTTTAGCTTTTTGTAAAGACAACTGCAGTTTTTTAAATAAGAAATACTCAAAGCACCGTAGCAGTTTTCTCTTGAGTTAATATTCAATATTTAATTTAAATAAATTTTACCAATAAATCAAGTTCACTTATAGTTCAGACTTATTATTCGTTTCCGTGGAAATGCGTTATTTTTACTCAAGTCTCTTGAGAATTTCGATTATATAATTAACGATTATTTCTCAGTTTATTTCTCAATTAAACATGGAAACGAATTTTAATGTGCAAGTTGATATGTTGTTAGTTTTGGAGGACTGCAGAAAAAACTACAGAGAAGCTGCACTATGTGGGCGGAGATATTTCCTAATAACCCGAAATCTCACATTGCATTTAAAAGGTTGGAAACCAGAAGCCGTTCTACTGGCAGTGTGAAGACGACACCACGAGTTCGGGTCGAACTAAAACGGACGAAAATAAGGCAGTTGGCGTTTTAGGGCCGGTAGCTATTGACCCGCATGTAGGTATCAGACGGCTTGGTAGAGACGCTGCAATGAGTCAAAAATCAGTTGTGACCATATTGCACTTGTAAAATTTTCATCCATATCACATATCCAAGAGCTATATGGGCAAGACTTTGAAAATCGCATATTTTGTAATTGGGTCACAAGACAAATGCAAGGAAATGTTCCTAGTCAATGATATTTTTCTGACCAAGCTACTCTCCATAATTGTGTGGAGGTACGATTTTAAGTTATCCCTTATCAGAAATTTAATTTCTTTCCTTTTTGTTTGGTTGTTTTCTTTAGGTAAATAGACACAAAATTCACTACTGGATGTCTGAAAATCCCCATATACTACTACATACTTGGTCAATTAATGTCTGGTGTGGTATAATCGGGAAAATTGTGCGCATTTCTTTGTAGGACATTTAAATGGGGAAATGTACACAGCTGGTTTAAGAAAACAATTACTCCAATTATTAAACCAAAACATAAATCCTGACGTGGTTTCAACAGAACGGAGCTCCACCCCCATAATGCGATACAGGCTCGTAATCAGTTGAATGAATATTTGAACCAAGTGGATTAGACGAGCTGGTCCGGTTAACTGGCCTGCTGGATCCCCGGATTTAACCCCCTCGGCTTTTCTTGTGGGGCTTTATAAAGGACAAAGTGATGGCGACTGCACCTACAACTTTACATGATATGAAAGACCGAATCCGCTTTGCCTGCTTATTAGTGGCACCTGAAATGTTACAGCGGGTGCAAAATTCATTTAGAAAGAGTGAGAAAGTGGTTGGAAGTTGAAGGGGGACATATCGAACAACTTCTCAATCGTGACAGACGATAAATAAGTTGAAATTAGACGGTAAATATTTTTTTTTATTTTATGACCTAATAAATCATAATTCCATAATCGAAAGGGCAAATCAAAAAAAAATTGTACTCATACATAAGCTTTTCTACGTAGATTCGAATTTTATAAACAAAAGTACATCATTCCATTTAAAATTCCAAAGTTACCTCCACCCCACAAAATATAGAGGGGGTAAATGTCAAAAATATGATTAAATATGTCCCTATCGACTCATCAAAAATTCATGAAAATATTTTAAACCGTTTTCGAGATATCGCCTTGTAACAGTGTAAAAAACTCACCCTATATATTAACGGTAAAAGACAACTATATAAAAATTTAATTCTTGTAAAACGGAGTTTGGGAGTTAAAGCAGCAAAAAGTATATTCCAGCGAAAGTGTAGCGGGTTTAGAGCCAGGATAAAAGACTAATTTATATTATATGTAAAATTTCATTTATGGTCAAGTAGTTTTTAATATCTGCGACAATAAACAGCGTTTGTAATCTAGAAACCCCAAAAGAAGATCTGAAAATAATCCTTGAAGGGCGATTTTTTCACAAAGACAATACTTCCTTTAGTGAAGGAAGTAAAAAAATTCAAAAAGCTAAAAGCCCAGCCTCATTCTCTAAGCCAATTAGCCAATAAGTAACATATTAATTACTAGCACGATAATATACATACCTCCTAATAAAACTGCTTCATAAATAACTCCTGTATAATAATCTAAACCTCTGGCCAAACTTAAGTCAAATGAAACTCTATCAGTAATCTTAAAAATATCACAATACATCAGGAGTAATTTTATTGCTTGTAATCCTTCAACAGCAGATTTATTTTTTGACAGTTTTTCGTCGCCCATCAATTTGTCAACGAGCTCAGTTTTTCCGTGCAGTTTGACATATTCACCTATTTTATCGGCAACATCTTCAGCGAGACCTTTTTCTTCTACCATTTCTTTCTTTACATCTTCCCAAGGAGACTGTAACAAATACATATCGATGAATAAATTAGCTTGCGTATTGTGAAAAAAACTCATGCGTAAATAACGTTTTCTCTTCTGGAGTTATTTAATTATGGACAATATTTTAAACTCTTTCGTAAACTGACCAGATACATCAGCTTTGTAAAACACATGATCAAATATTCGACGCTTCTCACCGAACTTGTATACTAACACTCACCTTATCTAATTTGTCAACAGCAGAACATATACTCCTAAAACTACTTTTTGGTACTCCACAAGCTTCAAACATTCCATCCAACAATAGTCTGTGATTAACTTTAACCGAGTATGGTGTAACCTGCAGGCTATCCAATATTTCACAGACAATTTTTATACATTCGGCATCTGGAATCATTGGATCATATGCACCGGCAATATCAAAATCCTAAAATTCATATAAATAAACTTAAACATAAAAATTATATAACAAAAATACAAATTGAAAATGCTTCAAAAATTTTTTTTAAATTGAATATTCATATGTTTACTAATCTTACTTACACACTGGTAAAATTCTCTGAATCGCCCTCTTGACATTGAAGGATTATCCCTTCTGTACACTTTGGCAATGTGGTAACGTTTAATATTAGTAATCTTATTCATTGCTAAATACCTAGCAAAAGGAACTGTAAGGTCATATCGGAGAGATAATATTTCACCACCTTGATCCTTAAGGTCATAAATAAGTTTTGAATCTTCTCCATATTTGCCTGTAAGAACTTCCTGGAAAAATAATAGACTCACTAAACTTGATTTTTATTTCAATATCTTAAATCAATGTATTGTTACATAATAAAAAGAATCCTTAGGGTTTCCATTATCATTTATTTGAATTAAACATATCTAGAAAATGATGTCACAAAAAAAAACCGTTTAAAAATTTTAATTTTGAATAGGCTAAAATAAAAAAATGTATTTGTTTTAAAACTAATCATAGAAGACGTCGACGCAGTTATTTTGTGTGAACTAATTCGGCTGAACTCTTCAGTTACCATACTAATAGGGTACCATGCTGATATGGGTTGAGTCAGCATTCAGGAATCTCGAGCGTTTGGCGTGGTGTAGGAACTGAAACTTGGGAAGTGAACTGATTCAATTCAAAGCTTTTTACAACGAGTTTCAAAAAGATGATAAGGAAAATTAAGTCATTAGTCAGGACAGGTGGATGTATAAACTCCCCCTAGAAATCCAAGTCGCTCTAAGAATGTACCCGTCACTTATCGTCGCAAGCAGCAGTGGAGAAAGGTCATTTTCAAAATCGAACTTGGACAATAATAACGAGTGGGGCTTAAGCTGCTTAAGCCCCTCAAAAATTTCATGCTAGTTGCGTGTATGCCAAACATTAATGCCGTAACGGAACACTCTAAAATATTCATTTGATTCTCACATTTTCTCATTCCTTTTTAAAATAATATGCGTTCTTACATAACATAAAAATAGTTATTTTCAAAAACGAAATTCAAGGTTTAATGCGTGTGATATGTTATCATCGTGTTATCAAAAAAATAACCGCTCTCAGATGTGCTGTTTTGTAAACTTATCCAAAAACAATACTGATTAGCAAATACGTAAACTTATCCTTAATATTGTGAATTTCAATAATTTAAGGAAGTTCACGAATCGTTGCATTTTTTCAGTGTTCCGTGAAACGGAACATATCCCAATTGAAACCTTGAGCTCAAAAGATTAATGTTTGTGCAAAGAAAGTTGTGTATTTCAACAATACCTTTCCCTTTCTTATCTCACTTTGAACGGATAACACTCGATCATTAGTGGTCGTAGTAAGGGATTAGCCACACCTATGTAGTCTAGTCAACAAGTTCAAAATCGTGTTAATTCTTGATAAAGGTCCTAAAAATATGTACGATAGCTCATTGGATTCGGAATGACGTCTAGAAAAATGTATTCGAAGGATTTTACTGCATGATAAAAATTGCAAAAGTTATTAACAAATTAAGATGAAAAAAAAAGGTGTTTCGTTTTTTGACAATTACTCAAAAGCTATTAATATTTAAGAAACTTAAAAAAAAGATTCATAAAGAGGAGAAAAGTTCTAAAAAAAAGTCCCGACTCCCGGAACTCTACCTCCATTATTTATAATTTTAAGTTAGTGCTGAAAATAGGGCCCCGCACGGCCGATACAGCATGGCCGCTCTACCGCTCAACAGAGTCTATTACATAAAATAATTTTTTTATAGAGTTAAATAACAATAGAAAAATTTTAAAAAATTATGGTGTCATCAGAACACTTTAAAGAATAACACTTTAAAGAATAAAGTCCCGTTGGAAAACAAATTTTTTCTTGATTTTTCAAAAAGTTATACTATTGTTAACTAAGTAATTTTTCGTGGGCTTTCATTTTTACAAAAGACAGTATAAAAATTTAAATAATTGGCCTATAAATTTTTGGCTTCTTGGAGCTCTTCTTATATATACATATACTTAACAAGACCACGTCATAAAAGCATCTTAAATTTGTGTATTGTGTTTATTTAACAAGTTATAAGTCATAAAAGAGACAAAAAGTCAAAAAATTTTCAATGTTTTTAAACAAAAGTATGTAATAGCTAGTCAACAATAGTTACAAACTTCGTTTTGAGCTCATTTTAAAGAGTAGTTAATCCTTGATAAAAATGACCTGAATGTTGATTATCGTATCTCTAATAGTTTATGAGTTATGGTAATTTGTTACTTGACAAGTTATGTGACCAATTAAACTTTGGTATCGTGGAGTATTCGATTGCTCACATAACTTGTCAAGTAACAAATTACCATAACTCATAAACTATTAGAGATACGATAATCAACATTCAGGTCATTTTTATCAAGGATTAACTACTCTTTAAAATGAGCTCAAAACGAAGTTTGTAACTATTGTTGATTAGCTATTACATGCTTTTGTTTAAAAACATTGAAGATTTTTTGACTTTTTGTCTCGTTTATGACTTATAACTTGTTAAATAAACACAATACACAAATTTAAGATGCTTTTATAACGTGGTCTTGTTAAGTATATATATAAGAAGAGCTCCAAGAAGCCAAAAATTTATAGGCCAATTATTTAAATTGTTATACTGTCTTTTGTAAAAATGAAAGCCCACGAAAAATTACTTAGTTAACAATAGTATAACTTTTTGAAAAATCAACAAAAAATTTGTTTTCCAACGGGACTTTATTCTTTAAAGTGTTCTGATGACACCATAATTTTTTAAAATTTTTCTATTGATATTTAACTCTATAAAAAAAATATTTTATGTAATAGACTCTGTTGGGCGGTAGCGCGGCCATGCTGTATCGGCCGTGCGGGGCCCTATTGTCAGCACTAACTTAAAATTATAAATAATGGAGGTAGAGTTCCGGGAGTCGGGACTTTTTTTGGAACTTTTCTCCTCTTTATGAATCTTTTTTTTAAATTTCTTAAATATTAGTAGTTTCTGAGTAATTGCTAAAAAACGAAACATCTTATTTTTTCATCTTAATTTGTTAATACCTTTGGCAATTTTTATCATGCAGTAAAATCCTTCGAATACATTTTTCTAGACGTCATTCCGAATCCAATGAGCTATCGTACATATTTTTAGCACCTTTATCAAGAATTAACACGATTTTGAACTTGTTGACTAGCCTATATGGTGTTTTTCAGCTAGTCGAGCGTCATGGTGAAACGCATCACACGATTTACTCATCAAAGTTTGTTTGAAATTCTCTCGCTTTAATTTACATGGCGAAAAGTTGCGTTTTTGTGTAACGACCGTACAAAAAAGGTAAGAAATGAAGTTTTTAAGATAATTACGTTAAGCCAAATGAGTTCGCAATTTTTTTGCAAAAAGAAGTGTTAGGAAATTTTTTTATAACAGTGTTTTTTCAAGAAGTTTTCACAACTTTACAAATTATAAAATTTTCAAAAATTGTAACGCCCGTGGAGAGTTAGTAGGTCAGTTCATGAAAGAAAAAACAAAATACCTCACTTACTTTGGATCAATCGTCATCCAACGCTTTCATCCAAACCTGTTATTTTGTTTTAGAAGTAAAGAAATGTCTCCATATATACCATCTGATTACCAAACGCGTTATGAAATGAAAGAAAATCACTGTAAATGTGAAGAATATCATTTAAAGGAAAGAGAAAGAAAAATACCTCAGAAAAAAACAGATATTAATGAAATCGGACAAATCTCTTAAAAACAAAGTACGTAAACAAACTTTTGAAAGAGTTCAGGCACAGACACACAAACAAGCTTTGAAAAACATGTTAATAAATCATCAAGAGGAACAAACACCATATAACACACCTCCAAGCCTTGAAAAAGGGGTTCGAAAAGTGAAGGTGAAGTGAGGCACTGTAAAAAGGATAGTTGGGTCAACAGTCAGATCGAGAAAAGTGATCGTTAATCCTGCAAAGGAATTTTACGACGTGGCTCTTGAAAAGAGTTCAAACAGTGGCGCAACTAGACTGTGCCTTTTGGGGGGGCTTAAGCCCTAACCCTTAAGAGAAAGTTAATTTGAAGTTTTTGTTTTTATGAAATAACAATCGGTCTAGGGGGGACTAGTGTCGAGTTTGGGGGGCTAAGCCCCCCCTAGTTGCGCCTCTGAGTTCAAATATACGAATACTTTATTGTGATAAAGTTCAACCCAATCAAACCCAAGTTGATGGTAATAAAAAATACCTTGACCGTTATTGGGAGACAGTTTCACCAATTTATAAACTACGTTAACATCATGATTTTCACACAACCGATCAGATGAACTACATATACGTACTACTACGATATTGTTAGCAGCCAATCTACCCGTTGTTAAAATTTGAAGCAAAGGTAAAATCTTCTTTTCTTTGGTTTTGTACCACGTGATGTGTCAGCACTTTGAAGTTTTGACGGAACTGTCAGTTCTGACAGCAGTTTAAAAAGTGAGCTTCTCGGTTTCCTTTTCGTCTTTTTACCTTTCAAAAGTAAAGATTAATGTGTTTTTATTTGTGAAAAGTGGATTAAAAGTTAATTATTATCCTATTTACGACAACGTCGTACCTAATGTACCTACCGATAATGCCAGTTTTAAGCAGCTAGAAGTGAAGAAATTACTTGTAGTTTCAGCGACGGATAGTCTTCACAAGAATGTAAACTGAAGAGTGAATACATCATTTTTAATTTTTAGTTTGAGATTTTGGGGCAAAACGGGTAAGAACATTATGTAAATAAAGCGAGGCATCGTTTGGAAATCTAAAAAAAAACACATTATTTAAGCTCAGCTTGATGAGCTGGGCAAATCACGTGGTTATTTAGGAGGGATGTTCAGTACGTCATGTGACTGGTTAGCAATTGTTTCCGAAGGCTACGTCTTTGCTTCATCATTTTTTCGTCGTTCGCTGCAAAAAAACCCAGGGTATGTTCAGTACATCACGTGACTGGTTAGCAATTGTTTCCAAAGGCTACGTCTTTGCTTCAACATTTTTTTGTCGTTCGCTATATAGTAGTAATACGTATATGTTGAACTATATCGCTTAATCTATTAAGGTAGAAAATTTAAATTTTTATCACCGTCTTTTCAAAAAGTTGGTATTCATTCAGCTGTATCTTCTGGTTCAAAGCGAATTCCCGGGAATATTGCTTTATCTGATAGCAAATTTTCTGAAGAACTCTATCGAATAGTGAAAACTTTGAAAATGATGATGAAAAAGAATGAAAATAAAGATGAACACAGCGACGATTGGGAAGATAATTTTCTCATTCCATTAAATATACTAAAGGATCGGTGGAATCAACCTGATACTTCTGGCACTTAAAAATGGAATATTTCCGATTATAACAGTGATGTAGATTCTAGTGATTGATAAGAAATTTAATAATAATCATTTCTGTATAAACGATTGTACCATTTAGCTTGATTTTTGTTCTGAAAATCTATATTCACTTGATTGAGGAAATTTTGTAACGCCAGTAATCAATAAAAATATGATCGAACACATCTATTTTTTTTAAAACCTGAGTTTAGAATGTTTAGTTTGAAGATACCACGAAAAATAAATTTTATACATAATAAATTCGCAGCATTCTTATATTGAACCATTCAAGACAAGGTGTAAGGTTTAAATTCCGTAACGCCCGTAAGATAAGTTTCGTAAGTTTTACAATTTAGATGAAAAGAATCATGATAATTTTAATTAAAAAATAATATCAGCACTCTGCTGCCATGTTTAAAATAAATAATTATTATTTTTCTTAAACAGGATTCAAGTGCTAACACAAACTGATTCACCGATTGTAATGCCCGTATTTTTGGACTTGCCTTTATGGAATCACTTCGGTGTCCGTCCGTCCGTCTGTCACAGGCGACGTAAAAATTTGAAATTTAGCACAGAAATAGAGTGTGTTGGCCCAATTGTAGACATGAAGTATTAAAAGTTGAATTTTGATTCTGGGTGTTAATTTCAGGGGGTAAAGTGGCACGAATTCAACAATATACAGGGTGTCTAAAATAGGTGATACCACTATTGCTATCTCCGAAACGGTAAAATATACGAGGTCAGTTAAATTAGAGAAATTGTGCCATTTTCAGTCCCAATTCATATTCCGTTTACGGAGTTGCCAAATTCTCTATAGTTTCGTATCTACAGGGGATTTTTTAAAAATAGTCAAAAATTTAATTCTTAAATATCTCGAAAATTATTATAGTTAGAAAAAAATTGTTTTAACAAAAATCACACGATTTTGTACCTTCTATAAAGTAACGTTATTGTTTTGTTTATACCATTTGTTTTTATTGAGTTACTGATACTAACTTGTTTTTTTCAAATACGGACCTGGATACTTCATACCCTTTACAACTATGTATCACTTGATTACGGTTTTCGCCGTTTTGATCAGGAATAACAACATCATCAGGATTTTCCATCGATACAGACCTGGGATTTTCCATGTTAAGGCACAATTTCACAACCTATCGCTGTGGTTTAAATTATTCAACTGATTAATTTTAAACTATGTTCATGATTACTAACCAGAACCCTTTGGTCATTAAAGTTTGTCAAATTGCACTTAAGCCAATGAGCTATTGAGAGCAAAAGTTTAGCAGACTCAGATCAGATATAATTAGCGGCCTTTATTAACAGCACCTAACTAGTGGTTACGTTTACCACATATTGTAAAAGGCACCCTTGATGATACGTCTTCATTATTTACGTTTTTAATATTTTCGTATCCAAAAATCACCTTTCAGTTTAAAAAATAATAATAAATAATCCTATTTTACCTAATAGTTTCATTTCTGCTGCAACTCCTTCTGCTGGTACAGTTGAATTACTATTTACTGTCTTTGAAAACAAACCATATTATCTCAAATTAAAGACCTTCAACTATATTCTAGCATAAAACCATTGTCATGTTTACTGGGTTCGGATTATAAGGAATTCGAATCTAAAATCCGTTTTCTACTTTATTTTTTGACGTTGGGTTGAATTGTAAGTATAACATATGGACGGGCGGACGTACAGGTTGATGGACACGATTGGACTGACCACACGAAGCCAATAACGCCTCTAAGAATTAATTATTAGGATTTGTTACAATTATTAAAACGAAGCTTATGCTTTTTTCAGGCGTTGGACCAATTTTACAAACTTGAGGGTCCTGGTTAGTAATCATGATTATAATTAAAATTTACCAGTTAAAACAATTTAATCCATAGTTACTGATTCTGATCTAATTGTCGCCATAATAGGTCGTGAAATGGGGCATTAACTTGAAAAATGCCAGGTCCGTACTGGTAGAATAACCTGATGATGATACTATTCTTCACCAAAACGTCGAAAACATAATCAAGTGATACACAGTTGTAAAGGGTATGAAGTATTCTTTCAACAAATGCATCAAAAAGTCCAGGTCCGTATTTGAAAAAAACAAGTTAGTATCAGTAACTCAATAAAAACAAATGGTATAAACAAAACAATAAAGTTACCTTAGAGAAGGTAAAAAATCGTGTTATTTTTGTTAAAACAACTTTTTTCTAACTATAATAGTTTTCGAGATATTTAATAAATAAATTTTGGACTATTTTTGAAAAATCCTCTGTAGATAAGAAAGTATAGAGAATTTGGCAACTCCGTAAATGGAATATAAATGTGGAGTAAAATCGGCACATTTTCTCCAATTTAACCGACCTTGTATCTTTTACCGTTTCGGAGATAGCAATAGTGGTATCACCTATTTTAGACACCCTGTATATGATGTATTTTTGTATGCATTTTTTAAATCATTTTTTGGGAAAAAATTGCTGCCCCCCACCTTTATCACCAGAAGGATGGCTCAAAAAAATCTGAAAAAAAATCATTAACAGTCAAAACTAGGTGTAGATTGAACGAAAATAATCAGCATTGAAAAATTCTTGCGCGATCAATTGTTATAAACAATTTAATTGTTTATTGGCTTATAACTGCTGAACCACTGGTTTTAGAGAAAAAGTTTTTTGACTAAAAATATTTCTCACTTGCTTGAATGTTGTAGGTTGAGTTTTGCAATTGTTCCCAGTGTCCCCCAGCTAAATCCACTTTTGAAGTATAAAATCTCATTTAAAAAACGAATAAAACATCAGTTTTTAATGACATAAAAACAGTAACACGATAAATAGTTGCAGAAACTTAAAAGACAAATAAGCAGTTCTAAAATTTTAATTAGTACTAAATTTTAAACGCCATCCCTGAGTTTGTTATTAAGCATTTAAAATTATGTAAATTATGAATAAAATCATATCTTAGCATACACATTGAAATTTCTTGACTTGGGTTTCATTTCACGGGACCGTTGTGCGATGCAGAAATATAACTTAAAAAACCCTTGACCTTAAGCAACATAAGCCACGAAGCGTATCCATAAAAATACTTAAACACTGAAAAAGTGTGTAATTAAATTACAGTAAAAATCATTGGCTATGGATTGTCAGAATTAATTGGGTATATTTTACAAGAGAAAATTTACCAAAACTAGGTTAAAGTTGGTTTTACTTTACAAAATAAATGTAAAAATAAAAACCTTCATCTGCTTTTCGTAAATTTATGTTTCTAAAACATACCCAATTCGTTGTGCCATACCCAATGATTTTACTGGACTTTCAGTTTTTCAGTGTACCGAGTGTGTCAACGATTTGTGGATGAGGCTTGCTTAGCTGTTGAACATTTAAAAAATTTTACATAAAGATGATAACTGCACGGTATTAAATATTTTGGTAATATGTACTTGAAAACATGATCTAAAATGCGTATTTTATCAAAATTCCTTTGTTAACACAGTACTGATTTACAGGATTTAAAATTTTACAGTTCAAGTTCAAGAAATGGAGCAACTTGAAAAAAATATGCTTTTCAATCTACAGGGTGTTACAAAAAGATGTTAATTTTAAGGGCAGATTCTACATCTACAAATATGAAAATAAGTTTATATAAACATGCATCCTCAAACGTTTATTTTCGAGATACAGGGTGTTTAATATTTTCTTTTTGAAATATTTTTTTTTAATTTATATTTAGATTTAGAGCATGTACTGAAGCACGGGGACGCCATTTCCAGCATTTGCTATAAACTTAAATCAAAACGCACTGCTTCCTGAACAAAAAATTTCTAAAAAAAAAATATTTTTATTTGTTTTTATTGTAAGAAATACATTAGTTATCTCGAAAACTGCTCGTCAGAGCGAAAAAGTTCAAGAGATACTTTTCACGCAGAATTAATTGGGCTTTAAGAGAACGATATCAATTTTGCAAAAAAAATCAGTAGCGTGCTATCTTTTCGCTAAAAATAAAGCCTTACCAGCACGCACGCCACTGATGCAAGTACATTAGAAAATAATTTTTGCACGTAAATGTAGCCTTTGATTACATACTGACGTGTACCAAAATTCATGTCAATATCTTAACGTATTTTGAAGAAATTAAAAAAAAACATTTAAAAAAGAAAATATTAAACACCCTGTATCTAGAAAAAGAAGCGTTTGACGATCTATGTTTATATACACTTATTTTCATATTTTTAGATGTAGAATCTGCCCTTAAATTTTCTTATCATCTTTTTGTAACACCCTGTATATATTTTTTAATCAGCTTGGGTAATTGACGGTCGGCATCTGAAGTAAATTTAAATAAAAAAAAATGTATTTATCATGCCTTTCAAAATATTATAGTTTTCAAGTAGGTAATTTATGTTAAAATTACTATAAATTTTTTATATTCCATTTAAGGCTGCTAAACGACGTCAGCAAATAAGTTCAACAAATAAAAACTCATTATTGTGGATGATACTTATAGAACTCAGACTACAAATGGTGTGTGGTCATTATGTCTAACTTATATGTCCTAAAATAAAAACAGAATCAAATCAACTAGATTTCGGTATCAGTAGTTAAGCTAGTGAAACTTAACCTCTAAATTTTTACATCCGCGCGATTAAATTATAACATAAATGAAAGTGTACCATAAACTAAAGGTTTACGGTGGTTTAACGCTCCCTCCAGATTACGTTTACTTTTGGCTTGCGACACACCTCCCTAGGTCACAGATCGGTAGACGAGTTATTCTCAAAGAAAGTTACAAGCAGCAACATAAATTGAAAAATAATCTCTAAAATTTAATATACAGGGTATGCTATACCTATATACATATATTGTGGCCGTTTTTGATAAAAGGGGCGATATGTGCGAAAATATGTTTTTGAGAAAAATGCGTTTAAAGTATGTGTATTGCACAAGTTTGTTGGAATCAACCGTATATTATAATATAAATCAAACTAGCGAAAGAGTGGACCGGAGCTATACAGTATCTACCCCTTACTCCCCCCCCCCCCCTCACCAATCCTCTCCGATCAAATCGATTGGTATCCGTTGAAAAGTAGTAGTAATTGTCCAAATATTATTTTACTTTAAAGTCACGCTCCGTCGCACGTATTTAGCTGAGCAAATATAGCTGACGATGACCAACTAACATAAGAAATTCGCAGATTCCGAAGAGGAAACTTTTCAGCTACAATTTTGTTACACCGCCTTCTGCCAGTGAGTTGCCTTCTATAAATTCTACCAAAAGGATTACCAATTGAAAGAAAATTACAACATTCGTACTTTATGCTCCGATCCAGATAATCAGGACCTTGTAGCGCCAAAGCCAGCGGAAAAACCACCCAAAAAGAAAAGGAGGACAAAATAAAAAAGTTGTATTATTTTGCTACTTATTTTTTGTATGTATACTACAGCAAACATGTATGTTGTTTGGTCATAAAAAGAAGGTTTTAAATCTTTTAAGGTATTCCACGTCATTCTAATGTTTTTAAGTATCCGACTCATTCATAACTCAAAACCCATTTTTTGACACACTAGGTCCCTTTTATCAGAGACGGTCACATATGCTATTTAAGCCCAGTGACATTTTCACGAGACATTTTAGCGCGTGACTTATCCAGCACGATCAAAAAACAAACTAACTAATATTTAAAGTAACAAAATATAAACAAACATACCTATAGTCATACTGACTGCAGCTATTACATTTTTATAAAGAAATATTATATAAAATTGCCCCTAAATGTTTTTAATTTTTCGAGTATTGGAGTATTCTTCTATTAGTACTACTAATAGGGTATGGACAAAGTCGGAAAAGTCAGCATTAGACTGAAGGTTTGCTCAGGTTAGGTTAATTTTCGCATGATTTTTTCTGTAAAAAAATTAAAATAAGATCCTGGGAAAATTTAAACAAGCCTGAGCAAACCTACACAGCAAAGCTGACATTGCCCAGGCAATGCCGTAGCAAATATATTTCATTTATTTCGCTAGATTGTCCATGCGCTGAAATGTCTACGCTGAAGTATTCTTACGCTAAAATATATCTACAGTAAATTGTCGCAACATCGAAATGTCGCTGAGCTGAAATGTCTACGCCAAAATTTCCTGAGCTAAATAATGGGGGGCTGAAAAAAGTAGTGTCGCAAAAGGTTTACTATAAGCCCTAAAGTAAATTGTAAAATTTTTATATCGAAAAGAACGCGGACACCGGCAAACGAAGGGTGAGATAAGCTTCTCTGATATACATACTATCTTATGTATTGAATAGTTTAGCTCTAAACTGTGGCTTGGTTTGTGTAACCACTTCTGCGCAGCAGTAGAAGGAATGCTAAAAGCTGTTGTTTTTTGATTTGTAACAATCACTTTTACAAAATGCATGGTACAAGTTTTATTTTCTAAAAACCAGCTATGTTCACGGAATAGCCCATGGGCCAGTTTTATAGTAAACTTGCTATTTATTATTTACACGACTGCTTATTCCAATGAACTTGAAAATACACACAAGTGACTGGGTTACTTTGTGATATTTATTGACAAATGATTCAGGTCTTTATAGGTAATTATTAGATTACACATAGACGACAATAAATAATTACATAAAAACCAGAATAAACGGAGGTGTGTCATATTTAAAGTAATTATGGATATTTAAATTTAACCAAGTCAAGTTACATCACTTTTGTACCGTTTTTCTGTAACTCCAGACCATTTTATTTGTTTTTTAAATGATCCCAAACAAAATTTAAAAATCTTTACATGAAATTTCTAAAAATTCTATTTTCACCAACAAATGTTTTAGTCATTCAAACTTCATCTTTTGTTAAAAGTGTTTATTAGTATTAATATAAGTAGCCTAATGGTGCTTTCAGACTGCTGTATTGACCAGGTTTGCTTAAGATAGGGATTGTGATGTGAAAATGTCCATGCAACTTCTGAACTGTCATGTATACTTGCAATTTCTTAAGATGGATGGCATTTATACATCGCCATCTCAAAAAGTTACACAATAAAAAGTGGCATAATATAGTGTACAAGTGTGATAACACCATTAGACGTTTAGGATATTCATTTGGCTTATTCTACTTTCTGTAAGCAGCAAAGCAAAAATTGGTTTCAGCATATTCCGAATATAAAACTCATCTGGCATCATATTTCGCATTATTGAGAAAACTTGAATTACAATAAGCACAGTAGCTCCAAGCAGATGCAAATAAAAAGTCCTTAAGTTTAAACTAGTTTAATTCATTTGCACTGTTTTCTACTGTTAGGTACACTATGTTTTTATTCATTTTCCATTGTTTTCATGTTTTTACATTAATTCAATGATGATATAATAACTGTTTACCTTGAAATTCTATTATCGTAGTACATAATATACATATTTAAAATAAATATTTTTGTTGTTATAAACAGTACATGATTAAAATGTACTAGATATGTTATGGTACCACCAGTACAATAGTTTTTTAAGAATATAAAAATAAAACATCTTTTACAGGGGAGGGAGATGGTAATAAACCATGCAGTATTTGAATAGTGCATTTTTTTATCTTCTGACAACCCGCGAAGACCGAATCCTAAGTACCATGTACCGTGGGTGACTGGGGAAATCCAACTCACACGTCCAAAACTGGAAACATCCGTATGGACTTCACCAGCCCTTTAACAGGATGTGTGGGGTGGCACTACCTCGGCCGAGGAAGAATTCCTTTACCACCTTCCTATTTGGTTTATACAATTCTATCACACATCACAAGATTTTTGCACTCGACGAGCGTTTCACTAAAACTTAACAATCTCCTGGCGATGCTAATAAGGTTAGCGAATCGCGCGTCGAGCGCAAAAATCGGGTTTTAGATATGGCAAAATTGAGTTCAATTTATGATAAAACTCAGCGTTTCGACATTTGACCATCACAGATGACATCAAAAGCTGATATTGGTTCCTTCGAAAAATCCCTAGATCAGTAGTGGGCCGTATCCAAGGAATTTGGAAGGGATAAGGGGAATAGCTATAAAGCCGGCTAAATTCCGGAAAAATATCCCAGCATGGAGCAAGTTAAACGTCATTAACGTCAATTTTAGGGTACATATTCGATTGACAACAATTGGATCGATCAGAATCAGATTTTGAACTTTTAGCGAAATGCGTAATTACAGCAAGAGGGTAGTAAAAAGGGATACAATGACACCGAAGTGTTGTAAAGTGATCCGGATCCATCCAATTTTGGCAAGCGAATACGGCTCTGGGAGTACCTATGCGTATTGAAAAATCACTGGGACAATGTCACGAGCACATCAGAGACGGATCGGTTAGGTTCTTTATTTTCGACTACGAATTTCGTGTAGGTGGTAGTTGTTTATGGTCCTTAATCTGGAACCCCGAAACCGGGTTTATAATCTCGAACCCTGAAAAATAGGGAGGGAAGAATTAGGCTTCATTTGTGTTTATGTTGTTGGCTTTACCAGGCGGTCTATCGAGTGTCTCGGCTTTGTTTGTTCAGTTTTCTTCTGATTCTAAGTGTTTGTGGCTTTCTGAGTTTCATTAGCATTTTTGCCGCGAGAACAGTTTATAGATGGTTTATAATGACCGAACATATACTGGTTTATGATGGGTTTTGTAGTCGTCATATCGACCCCACCTAAGTTTTGGCTACACCGGATTATGTCGCGGCAACTCACTAGATGATGGAAATTGTGATTTAAGGTTAAGTAAACAAATCTAGCACTCCGTATTTCTCATATTACGAGTATTGTATTTTAGTTTGTCTGACTAATTTTTACTCTGTGATGGTCCTGTTTCCTTTTTTGGCAGAATTGATTTGTAGGACAGTTTATTTTGATAGACCAAAACTCAAGTTTTTTTACATGGACACATGACGATAAAACTTGGTTCCTTTAATTTGTGACTTGTTCTATGAACTATCAGAATCAGAGTTTATTTACTGAGATTATATTTTGTATAAAACATTAAATTGCTCGGCAGTTAGTTTTGCTGGAAGTTTTCATCAGCCGAAATCCGTATCCATTTTTTGTATGAAATATGTATACCCAAAATAACTACAAACAGAATTACGGCGAATAAAGTATGTATAATGTCATTGGGAGCATTTCAGATATCCAAAACTTGCAGAATGACCTTGATAGCTTGTCTTTGTGGTCTGAAAAAAAAATGGTTTAAGTCTGAATGTAAATAACTGCTTTTCTATTACTTTTAGTCATGCCAAGGGCCCAGTCTCGCGCAGATATTTGTTGAATGAAGTAACGCTTAGATCAGTTACCAAGGTTCGAGACTTAGGAGTACTACTTGACACCCAACTCTTTTTTAAAGCTCATATCGATAAAATGGTACAGCGGGGATTTAAAAATTCCGATTTCTTTGACCTGCCTCATTCAACATAATATTATACTGGTCTCTGGTGCGCTCTGGTCTGGAATATGCCTCTGTGATTTGGTCACCATATTATCAGGGTCACATTATTACAGTCGAAAGTGTTCAACACACATTTTTACGTATTTTACGGGAATTATTACGCCTTTAGGGGAACTATAAATATTTATAACAATTTTGATTATTACATTAATTACATTAATTATTTATATTAATTATAATATTGTAATGGATAGATTGCCCCCATTTACTTCAACTTATTTCCCTTAATTTAGTACATAGAACCAGAAATAGTACCATGTTTATCACTCCACTTCATTTAACTAATTATGGCTTTCATAGCCCCATGTCGCGCATGGTTCGCTGGTTTAACGATTTTAATTTGGACTCCTTCGGTGGGACTTTGATAAGGTTTAAAAAGAAATTACGCAATGTGCTACACTTGCAATCTAGGCAAACACTGTGGCGAATTTTATTGTTAAGGGTAGATTTATTGGTTCTGTGTTATAGATGTGTATATTTTATATTTAATATAATCAACTCATGTCCAGTATTGTATATGTACTTGTAAATTGTAAAATGGATTTTCCGTTGAAATAAATAAATAAAAATAAAGGATAATCCAAGGATAACCTACTTCAGAACATGTCATGATGGGTTATGTTAATTTTCAACAGTGACGCCATTGGTTGAGTCATGATTATTTCCCCCCTGGTAATTCTTCTCGCGACAATCAGCATAAATGGTTAAACCAAGATAAACTCTACACCATGGATTTATTAAGAAAGGATTCGATGTCCGTATACTGTGAGCGTATCGAACGTGAAGCCTTATATTTGTTGTTTGTTATGAAAACATTT
Organism: Philopedon plagiatum; assembly: GCA_963971165.1. Lineage (NCBI taxonomy): Eukaryota > Metazoa > Arthropoda > Insecta > Coleoptera > Curculionidae > Philopedon > Philopedon plagiatum. The sequence goes on along the minus strand of OZ020192.1, from coordinate 95,560,147 downwards.
CCCCTAGGGGTAGAGTTTACGAACTACGAATTACTACGTAATTGAATCAAGAATGGTAGTAGAAAGAGATAAAATAGCATTGGAGTGTTTGAGCTCAGAAGTGTTGCTGTCTGTGCTGGTTGCTTAGGAAAACGGCTGAACATCGGTTACACGTACGTCTTTGTCTAATGAACTAGAAAAGAAGAAGTGCGACTTATAGATTTATAAATGACTCGGAGCGACTTTAAATAAACACCTTTAGAAATAACATAACCTATAAATAATAAAACCTTTTTAACTTAAATTTGTTATTATTTAGGAGAAAAATAAAATATTTTAGGGCTTTTATTACTTTTAGTAAATCTTGTGATGCTTCTAACGTATTCTTTTGTACAAAAATACAAGGTAAAATAAGATGTGGCCAATGTTTACAAATTGTGTTTACAGTGTCGTTTAGAATGGTTTGTTTTGGCTTAAGAATGTTAAATCATCCCGTATCCATTCTTAATAAATCCATGCTCTACACGGTTTATGTTGCGACAAAAAGCTAATGAGTATTCTTCACTTATGGTAGTGTTCTGTAAAAAACTGTATGCGTCTATCTTCAGAAGTTACAGCAGCATAGTCTTACAGAATATCTACTACCCTGCGGACACCCCATTCTACTTTAGTAGTCTGACTACAGAATAGTCCTTCCTATGAGTCCCATTTTTTCTATTTTATTTGGCTTATTTACGTCACTTCCTATAATCCAAATTATTATTAACCCAACTACAAATTAGTACCATAACCGGCCTGATGTACTGTGGATACAACAGGTACTAAATCCGAGTTTCTATGGTATTGAACATAGAAATGACATATTACAAATTATCTGTTCACAATATGCATTACACTATACACGAAAACGTTTCATGATTTGCGAATAACATTGTTGTTCAATAGATAATCGCTTGGCACAGTTCTTCATGCCATATAGAGAAACTAGTGAACTTACTAAGTGTACTTTTCACAGCATTAAATCCCTTCTAGGTTTGGACTTTTTAAAACTTTTGGGAATTATCTATACAGTGACGCTTCTTGTATTTTGTATTTCATCAAATGTGTACTGTACAATAAAACTTTTTCTAATCTTTATCTTTGTATTGTAAGACATTAGATTAGAAACAAAGATTTATATGCGACTATGTCCATGTAATTACAGTGAATATGCAAACTTCTGAAGTCCGGACCTGGCCTGCATTCTACTTTTCAAGGTAAACTTTTATTTTAAATGATACTCCCCTAACTCGCATATAGAGTTAAATTCATTTTTAGACAATATCCTTCCTTAACCCCCTTTAAATTCCTTGGCCGTATCAAGCTGACCCGACAGGTCGCATCGTTTTATTTTCGTTTGATTTTGGCATTTCTTAAGTGATTCTGTGGGTGCTTTTTATATAGTGTGTGTTTTAAACACTTTACTTTTGGACCTTATAGATTTCAGAGGCTAGATTTTCTTGGTGTTTATTATTTAAGTTGAACGGGAGTACAAGTCCGATCCTGTCTTTTTAGAAAAACCTCTAAAACTCTAAATGTAAAATAGACCAGACTTCAACAGGGTGTCATAAATGACAAGTGACTTGGTCACCATGTTGGGAGATCTAAGAATAAGTTTACTAATGTCGAAGGTTCCAGAATTCCAACGTAGTACTTGCATTATTTAATGACAAATTTGAACGCTATGGAAAGTCATTGGTTGGGTTGTTTTGGCAGATGCTGTATATTCAAACACCTGAAGCTAGACTATGTGTAATATGATTCTATAATAAAAACGAAGCTACTGTTTTACCTCTGTCTGCCAGTTATTTGATAACGAATGTAAGACAGAGTACAAAAATATAGATGCGTTTCTACAAATAAAATTATATATTGAACGGAATCCTACTGCTGGTTTTCTAATCAAAAAATTAGGCGTGGTATTCAAGTTACAAGAAATATTTTTACTCTACCGCAATAATTAATAAGTTGGCAAATATACCTTATTTATGAATTTTTATTTTATTGATCTGTTTCCAAATGCTCCGAAATGTCAAAAATTTGTTTTCACATGTAACAACATTAAGTGGCTTAGAAGGCGCATTTTTATAGCTTCCTATTTAATTCTAGCTGCATTTCGGAAGTACTTAATTTCTTGAATCGTCTTCACCCGGTAACTATGCTGGATAGCAACGCATCTGTCACATTATTTGTGAGCACAATTTGATTTTTGTGTAGTACTTAAATTATAAAAAAAATAAACTTTTTCTCACTAGCATTCTATTGGATAATTCCGAGGAGTAAATTAGATGATGCAAGCTTCTACTAGTACGTGAACCCAACAAAGAGAAATAATATTTTTTTACAAAATAATATTAAATACTACAATGACAGACATATCGAATACTGAGAAATATTTTATAAAAACGGATTTAATGCAGGTGCGGCCCTTGAGTTGTTTTACAGGTGGGTCAAAATTTTGTGGCCAACTAGTGATATCAACGCAACAAGCAAAATACACTTTTTTAATTAAGAAAGGTTTTTAATTATGTGACAAGAAATTATTTACCTACAAATAAACACTGCAAAAATCATAAAATAGGTACTGCAGAATATTGAACATTACTACTCTTGATGTTTATGACTTTTAATATCACCTTTTTGTTTATGGCTTTTTTTCTATGTGTTTTAATACTCTAAAATACTAGATTTTAGCTGGTTCCGTTGTGATAAGTTTAGCGTCTCTTCAATAGATGTCGCGCCTTGTACTAAAATCCCAGAATATAAACAGAACGAAATTCTGAGATAAAAGCATGATTATTTGTAAAATAAAATTAGGAACGCTGCCGAAACTCTGTTTTCTTTAATAAATACAATGCTGGCAACTAGACATAGTAATACGATATTTGTCTACGCACGTGCAGGCTGTAAGCTGTAGTAAATATGAGATTGCCAACAATCTAACAATTTTAAAAATACTTTATCGAGGAACAACTTGTTGCCAATACACCTTTTAGAGCCGATCTAATTTTTTAAATAACAAAAAATTAAAAAAAAAGTTCTTGCCCCAGCACGGATTCGAAACCGCGACCGTCAGATTAACTCGCTGCGGTTATACCGCTGCACTACGCTCGTTATATAACAAAATCGGTCCGATATCGTTAAATTTGATGCCTAGCGCGCTGGCCTGACAGAAATCGTATTTATTTTATGTTTAACCACTAATAATTAATATTATTAATACTACGCAAATACAATTCGCATGTTAGGTACCTAATTAGTTTTTTTTTCCGAACCAAATGTTTTGAAATAGTATATTTTAGGGGGCGGTTTGAGAGTATTTCCATAGTGGGAGTGGCCAGATATTATGGGTGGGCCGTCGACCAATTGTGTCTCTTTTTAACTTCCTAAAGGGCGTATGTCTGTTTCTCTCTTACTTTTAATGAATTTAGATCGTCCATATAAACCTATAAGATCAATTTAAAATATGACCCAGCCCGGAGCAAGCTTGGATATCATTTGACGATGTCTTGGCTTGATTCATTCTTGGGGACTTTTCGCATGGAACTTTGAAACAAAAGATTATTTTTTGGGTTTAAAAAATTAAAAAATAAATTATTAGGGAGATCACTGAAAATTTTAGGTGGGTCATTGACCAAATGACCTTATGGACGGGCCGCGCCTGATTTAATGACGAGAAACTACTTAATAAATAAAAAAAGGATTATTATTATAAAATATCTGAGGAAATAGTCAAAGTCAAAGTCAAAGTCAAAGTCAAAAATAGATTTGTTGTCTAAAGAAATTATTCTTATCGACAAAGCACTTACTCACTAAAAAAAATACAAAACAAAAACAGCTATTATACAAAATTGATTAATATAACAATAAACAATACAACCTTAATTAAACAATATTCAGTCACAATAAAGAAGACAAAAAGGAAAAACTTTAAGTGTACATAAATAAAATGGTAAAAGTCAAAGGCTAGAATACTTAACCTGAGAAATGTCAAATTACATATATATTATCGCAATAATAAACACAGCCAACAACAGGTTAAACATTCGACCTAGAAATCATCTTCGAAAAATTCTTCAAGACTGTAATAAGGTCTCCCAATCAACAGTTTTTTAACTTCGCGCCGAAATTTTAAGAGGTTTTGTATTTGCCTCAACCTAAGAGGTAGGTGATTAAATACTTTCTTACTGTTATAGAACGCAGAGCTCTTAATTTGAGAGGAGCTAGGAATGGGAAGAGAAATCCGATACGAGAGCCGTGTGTTGTAGGTGGAAGTACTGTTTATATCACTTTTGTGCTTTTTGTGCATTAAGCATACAGATTCCAAAATGAAAATACCTGTTAAGGTTAGGATCCTATTGGCAAGAAATAAAGGTTTACATGATTCTCTTACCTTTGCCCCACATAGGTATCTAACTGCTCTTTTTTGCAGGATGAATACAAACTCAAAAAGTTGCTTAGAAGCTGTACCCCAAAAACATATGCCATATCTGAGGTGAGACTCTATTAGTGCAAAGTATGCTCCCTGCACTATTTCATAATCTAATTCCCCAGACATAACTCTAATAGCGTAACAATTTGATGCAATCCTCTTCGTGAGGTTGTTAATGTGATAATGAAATTTTAATTTCTTATCTATATAAAGACCCAAGAACTTGCTCTGTGATAAGCAGTCAATGGTCTGATTTTCCAAAACTATATTTTCCAAATCACATTTAAAAGACAAAACATTTGTTTTAGATATATTCAAAGTTAATTTGTTGGCATCACACCACCGTTTAATCCGAACCAAATCAGAATTAACCATTTCTTTAAGTACACCGGTGTCCCCGTTGTGCCATAGAACAGTCGCATCATCCGCAAAGAATGTAAATTTCCCACTTATCTGTATGCTACCCAAATCATTCACGTATAGTAAAAAGAGTAATAGGCCCCAAAACGGAGCCCTGAGGTACGCCGCACATCACAACTGAACCAGAGGACAAAAGGCCGCCCGACGAAACCCTCTGAACTCTACCCGACAAGTAAGATTCAAACCACTGCAATGTGTTACCTCTAAAGCCATAAATCTCCAGCTTCCGCAGCAGTATCCCGTGATCGACGCAGTCAAATGCTTTCGTCAGATCACAAAACACGCAGCCGCATCCTTGTTGTTAAGATTGAGATATAATTCTCCCAGAAATGAAAATATGGCGTCATTTGTGTTTTTACAGCTCCGGAAGCCAAACTGAACCGATGCCAGTATGTTATGAATCTCCAAAAAGTCAACAATGCGTTTCTTAACTAGTTTCTCAACTATTTTTGACAGTGTTGGCAGTAAGGCCACGGGCTATAGTTAGCGGGGTTATCATAATCTCCCCCTTTAAATAACGGTAAGACTGTTGTAATCTTTAAGCACATGGGAAATGTGCCGGTTTCAAAAGAAATATTAATGACCCTTGTCAAAACATTCAACGCCTCATCAGGAAGAAGCAAAATTATCTTTAAGGAAACATTATCCCACCCGGTGGCTGAACTATTTTTTATTTCGGAAAAAACCCTCTTTAATTCCTGTATATCAGTAGGGGCAAAGAAAAACGATTCTCGAACAGAGACATGTTTAAGATATTCCATAAAATCAATATTTCCGTTGATCCCCTTACAAAGATTTGCAGCAATGGAGCAATAAAAGTCATTAAACCTATCTGGATCAACCCCTGACTTTGTAATAGCTACATTATTTTTTCCTCTAATATCATTGACAATCTTCCAAGCTTCTTTCTGCTTGTTATAAGAATTAAGTAGCCTTCTCTTGTAATGAATTTGCTTTGCAGATTTTATTGTTAAACGATACGTTTTCCTATATTTGCTAAATATCGAATCAAAAAGTGATTCCCCATAAAATATTTTCTTAAATAATGCAAAGAACGCATATTCCTTGCTGCTACCTTCAGACCCTTTGTGATCCAAGGCTTTTTCTTTTTTTCTTTTAAAACTTTTTTATTTTGGTTTATTCAAGAGTGGTAATTAAAAATTATTGTATGAACGTCAAGAATTTTCTACTTGAAAAATTTAAAGCGCGAATTTCCTTTCTATTCTTAAGAATTTAATAAGTAAGAAAATTTTACAATACTGCAAAATTCTAAATGTGTGCGTATGCACTTAGATATCGACACGTGACTGATTGCGTTCGTGCATGCCCAGACCGTATGTTTGTCCACAAAAACAGACTTAATTTTTAGTTTCAGCTCTTTGATTATTTTTATTTATAATAGCGCCAACTCCACACAGCAAATTTAAGCAATCCTGGAAACGTTCCTGGATAGTTTCTATATTAACGGTATATGATATACCACGAATTTACTTTTTTGGCTTATGCATTAGTTTTTAGAAAGAAAACGCTTACCTTTAATTCAAAAACAGGCGTGTCAATAGTTTCAGCTCCATGTTTCTTAAATACATCAACAATTCTATTAAGTACTGATATTCTCAAAGCCATCTGTTCAGGTGAATAGTCCCTTGTGCCTTTTGGGGTTTTAAGTGTGAACTTTTGATTGACACTGGGTGACGACTGAACGCCATCTTCACTTAAACTCGTCGTTCTCGCCTGAGCTTGGGCTTTAAGATCGAGAAGTTTAGCTACCTCTTGAGCAATCTGAAAAGAGAAAAATGGTAAAATATTAAGGATACATAGAGTGTTTTAAAGCGTGTTAAAAATGTAGGATCTAAATTATTATACAGCCAAAATTAAGAGTTGTCTACAAATGCTGCTTTTTGGAGGTGCAGAGCCTATAAAGTATGGCCGGGGGCAAAATAAAGTTAGCTTTTTATGTCCTTTTTAATAAAAAAATAATTTGTTTTGACCACCAGTGTAAAAAGCCGTCTGAAGAACTTAAGATCTTAGATTGTATGATCAAAATTAAAAAACAAAATGATCTTAAATAAACATTTCTGGAGATATAGGATAAATTGGCTCTTGTTATAAACAAAACAATCAACAACTGGGATGTGTTCCAAACTACACAGTGCAATACCGTTGTTACTGTCATGTGATTGAAAGCAAGTATTTTAAATCCTGATGCAAGCCGTTGATTATTTGCAATAAGCATCTGACATCATATTACAGATTTTGTAAATTCAACTGGATTAAAAAGTTATACAGGGTTAATTTTATTATCGTAATATAAAGCATATACAACATACCCTGATTTAAAATGTTAGTATTAAAATTATAAAATTCAAATTTAGGGGAAGAACTCATTAGAAAAACAACTTTTTACCAACTATTGAAATCTTCCATATGAATGTTTTGAAACTAAGTGATCTGATGGGTCAACACGAATAAATTACAATACAACTCCCATTATTCATGTATCTTCAGTGACGTTGATTCTCTTAATGCAAATTACTTTTTGTAACATTGTATGAAATTATTTTAATCATATTTATTGTTGGAAAGTACCAAGATTTACCTTAAAACATCTTCGCATTATTATTCTATAAAGTCCATCTATTTCTAGGCAGATATAAAAATCAGTTTTATCAAAATGGGTAGGTTTTAGAAAAAAAATCCGAAAACACATTTTAACATATTTTTAGTGCTGTCTCACCTAAGTTAGTCAATTGCTAGTCAATAAAATAAGATACGAGATGCGTAAAATAAATGATATTAAAACTCTGACCAATGTAACTAAAATACTGAAAAAATTCGAAACGAAGCATTTTTGGAATTTTGGATAAAAGTTTAGGGGATTGAAATTGTCGGATAATGGAATCCAACCGGATTCTCAAAGCCAAAATATTAAAATCATGTTAACAGCGTTTACAAAAGTTTTAGTAATATCATAGACTAAATAATACCTAGAGGAACACTGCCGTGCAACGAAAAGCGGGTCTCCCTTGAGACATTTGGTGGGTTTACTGGTTTATGGTTTAAAAGTTTGTTTGTCCACCATTATAAATATATGTATACTATGTATCTACATGTATACTACATAATGGTGGACAAACAAACTTTTAAACCATAAACCAGTAAACCCATCACATGTCTCAAGGGAGACCAGCTTTTCGCTGTATTCGAGTGTCTGTCGATATTCTTTATAGTCTCTGGTAATATTCACGTATAAATAAAGAAATGTAGAAAAATATCTGTTTACAATATGTAAAAATTATTTGATAATGGGAAATTTTTTGCCTACAAAATGGTAGGTGATGGATTTGACAAAACCAGTCACATATCGGTAGGCGACTCCACCTTTGATATGGTTCCCAGAATTGAATGCCCCCTCCGTTTTATTTTTTGGAACAAATTCAGCAATTTTAATGCTGGTATTCCTGTTTGGGTTCGAATAGATGTTTTAAATATTGGTATGTATATTTAATATATATATATATATATATATATATATATATATATATATATATATATATATATATATATATATATATATTACTCGAGGGGTAAACCGCAGAAAAAGCTTTGTACACTAATTTTTTTTTAATTATATTTTAGGTTTAAAAAAATTCGAATGACTATGACTTTCTACAAACACATTTTTTCTCTTAAAATTTAAAATTTCTCGACACACTGACATTTTTTTCTCAGGTGAAGTTGCGCAAAAATCCAACTTTTGTCGCAAATTACAAAATATTTTTTTCTTTACCAAAATACTCTCAGTGGGCTCACTATTAAAATTATTAAATTTGGTACGGGTCCTGTAAGTAGGAACAGAGATTATAGAACTTTGAAATTTCACCGACCGCCACTGTTGTCCTGACAATTATTGTCAGGACCACGATACACTTACAAGGGTATGCTACGTTGTGACGTCACCTCGAGAAAAAATCTTAAATTGACTAGGCGCTTACCTGAGCAAATGAAATATGACAATGATATTTTAATAAACGTCAACTCAACGCAGTACCCAACAATAAACTGACCTGTTTTTATGTACAAAGGGTGCAAGCGTCTAGTCAATTTAAGATTTTTTCTCGAAGTGACGTCACAACGTAGCATACCGTTGTAAGTGTATCGTGGTCAGGACGATAAAAAAAAATCACGGCAACGAATTCGCGCTGGTCTGTGAGATCCTTTACAGCCAAGTGAGTTTCAATTCTTTATTGTACAGGGTTCAAAAAATAAAGGGGGAGGGGGTCATTAACGAGAAGCACTGTATAATTCTTATACCTGTTGGGTATTTTGCACTTATTTAATAAACTTACACTTTCTTCAGGCATTTTTAAAAACACTAATACCATAGACAAACAAAAATACTGAATGCTACAGTGATACCGAAATACCCACTCACAAAAGAAACTATACTGTAAACTTTCGCGGCTTCGTAACAAATTGCATAAAACTGATTTCTTTTAAATCAATTAAAATCCGTTTTGCAATATTGGGTTGATAATGCATAAGAATATCTATTTTAGTTTTTCTGATTCAAGCAGTTTTATGATTATTAATTGAAGAAATTGAAAGGAAGCTTAAAATCAAGACAAAAAACATGTTACATAAAAAGATAACAATTATGTATTACATACATACTACTAATCGCATTACTGGGTCAAGTTTATTGGACTAAAAGTATCACAATTTGTATTGGAGTTATAAAAAGGTTAAATTATGTTAATTGATGTATAATAACCCGAAAGATAGTGAGTTAAACTTGGCGCGTTCATTACTAGAATTGCTTTCCTTAATTTTCACCGATTAAAATATTAAAAATATTTTCGTAACTAATAGTAATAAATGGGCTCTTTCACACAACCTGAAGCAAACCTAAGCAAACCTGAATTTAATAATTTTATTACTAACATCTTCATTTAGAATATAATATACAGAGGATTTCAATTAAAACGAGTCACCCTCTACAACTTCGATATTGCTAAGTTTTTTTTTTATATCCTGAAACACATCACTTTTGGTTGCTAGGGAGACTCATTTTGATGTAAAATTTTGCCCCTTTGCTGTTACCCCTTACCCCTACTAATGGGCGCAATGTAACCATAATTTGAAAAGTATTTTAATTCTCTATTCAGCAATATTTAATTTTTTGGCATTACGTGTATACTTTCTTTAGAAAATGAAACTTTTTTTTTAAGTAAAAAACTTAATTTCTAATTACATTGTCAATATTAAACATAAAAATCGTTTTATCAAGTGCTGAAAATGACCCCATTGACTTTTAGGTAGGTTGGGTATTTTGCAGAAAAAACGTCGTCAGTCAGGATACCTACTTTAACAGTTCATGTCCTTTTTTGATAATTTCTAGAGTACAAAAAAAAAGTTATGGTTTTCCAGTTGCTGGGTTGGCAGAAGAGGGCCTACAGAATGCCCTCCAAGGTTCCCCAAACTAAATCATTTAGATTTCTTTTTATGGGGATATTTGAAATCTTAAGTGTAGGTACTAAATGCAACCAAATATGTATATCATAAGATTTTTGAATTACTTCTATGTACGAACCTAGGTACTTTGACGAACCTATGTACTACTTGTACTTTTGGTAATATATTTCGATCCATCTATCCATCTATCTACCAAATCAGAAACAAACAAAAATTATTATATTATGTTTTCAAAATGACGCCATTAACTTTCAAACAATGGTACAAACAAGCTTTCATTTACTCCCATATACTGTGAATTTATTTCTCAGCGGAATGCCTGTTGAGCCGGTCTCGTGAATCTTGTAAAGTATTTGGCTTTGTTTATTATAGTTTAGATTTCAAAAATTGTGAGGGATTTATATGTCGCCAAATATTGAATGTTAGAAAATTTCCAGGATTTATGACTTTACTTTTTGCTTCGGTATTAGAGAGTGGCTCCATCTTCTAAAGGACTTTTTGAGTTGATCAAAAAGTAAATATAGTATTATGACATAGGGTAAGCATTGGCATCTGAATACTTATGTCTTTATTTACTCAAAAACTCAAAATACGGAAATTTATATTTTCTCGTCCTATACAATGGCAGAAAAATCAAAATTTACTGAAAGCCCACTTGGTCACTATCTCCTGGGCCATAAGTATAATGTAGAGTGGATTCCTAAATTTAGATATTTCTCCTACTTTCTAAAATTAGATTAATGATTTCTTTCCATAAATTCAGGCATGCAGACAGTTAAAGACTAGTTGAAAACACATTGAAAAAATGCAATAAATAATATACACGGTGTCCAAGATAAGAAGGGTCAGTATGGGGATCTCGTTTATAGTTAGAAATATAAAATTGGTTAAATGGGAGAAAAGTTGTGTAATTAAAGAATTAATAAAATGATGTTCTGAAATTTTTTAGATGATTTTTTATTTTCGAGTTATTCTGAAAAAACTGAATTTTCGAATTTGTAATTTAATTTTTTTCTGGTGTTAATACGAAAGGTAGGGCAAAACTAATAAAACTTCTTTGTAGCAACTTTAAATGAGCTTAAAGATTACGTTATGAATTTTTTTATTCGACGTTTCGTCTTTGGGCAGCGATCATCAACTTAATTTTTTTAAATACGGTCCTGATTCTTTGATGTCAAAGTTTAGGCGTCCATTTTATTCTAAATTCAACAGTGTACTATACATTATGGTTAAATTACGTTTTGAGTCTTTTTTTTCACCATTATACATTATTAAGAAATTATTGTGATACGGACCTGTCTCCTAGAACATTCTTTTACACTGTTCCAGATTTTGTAATTTACTGAAGAAAATAATGAAGCATACTCAATCTTTTTAATTTATTATTTTAATTATGGATTGTAGATAAGAAAAATAATCAATTACTTTTTTTACAAGCGGTCGGTCGGTTTAAACTGTGAGCGCACTGTGGCGGTAGAGGTGGCGGTAGCGGTCTAAAACAACATGCACAGATTAAAAAAGTTGGTAGCCTTCTAACTTGCAAATGTAAACACTTTAAAACTGCCAAAAATCTCTATTTGTAAACATCCAGTGTAAACCTTCACTGGCGTGCAAATAGAACTGGTGCCTCTAACATCAATGCATGTGTAAACCCACCTACACAGATGTTAGATACTGTCGTGACTTTTTTCGCGCTTGCGTAAAATGACAATTTTTTGGTTGTTGGAAACTGTAGGTAAAATTGTTTCAGGTACTTAGGTAAATGATTTTATTAGTAGTATTTTTTCTTGTTTGTTTTCTTATAACCTCGTTTTACTCGTGCTTTCGCATTGTCCTAAGATGTTGTTTTAATTAGTACTCTTTTATATTTTTTTCTGTAGTATATTATTATTGATTTTTGGAAGTAGTTAACATGTGTTAAACTATTAAAACGTACGTTTGTATATTTTATATTAGAATGTAATTTAATTTTTTAATAAACTATTTTTTCTTTATTATTTTTGTTTTTGTAAAAATTAAATAAATTGCACAAAATAAAGAAGATTGATACTTTTGTTTATAATGTTAGAAATTAAAAAAAAATATATATATTTCTATATTTTTTGGTAAATATTATTATGACTCTTTTTGTATGGGTATAAAGTCTATAAAGGGTGTTACAAAAAGATGTTAAGAAATTTTAAGGGCAGATTCTACATCTCAAAATATGAAATAAGCTTATATAAACATGGGTTCTCAAAAGCTTCCTTTTCGAGGCCTCAGTGTTTTAATATTTTCTTTTTTAAATGTTTCTTTTTAATTTCTTGAAAATGCGTTAAGATATTGACATGAACTTTGGTGCACGCTAGTATGTAGTCAAAGAGTACCTTTACGTGTAAAAATTTATTTTCTAAAGTACTTGCATCAGAGGCGTGCGTGCGGGTAAGTCTATTTTTAGCGAAAAAAACGACACACCATTGTTTTTTTGCCAAATTCATATTGTTTTCTTGAAGCCCAATTAATTCTGCGTGAAAACTGTCTCTTAAGCTTTTTTGTTCTGAAGCACCGTTTTCCAGATAAAAATTAATTTATTTCTTACAATAAAAACAAATAATTAAAATGATTTTGTTTTTAAATATTTTTTGTTCAGGAAACAGTGCATTTTAATTTAAGTTTATAGTAGATGCTGGAAATGGCTTCTCCGTGCTTCAATACATGCTCTAAATCGTCTTCACATATTTATTTTCTCCTAACTCTTCAGAATATTTCGGGTGTGAAAATATTAAACGCCCTGTATCTCGAAAAAGAAGCGTTTAAGGATCCATGTCTATATAAACTTATTTTCATATTTTTAGATGTAGAATCTGCCCTTAAAATTTCTTAACATCTTTTTGTAACACCCCATATAAGTACCTACAATATAATTTTTTTGAATATGGGGGCGCCAAATTTGGGTTTTGCCTGTGGCAGAAAAACACTAGGTCCGGCCCTGACCACACATTATAGTTTAATTAGGTTTTGAATCTTTTTTGACCATTATTGTCAAATTTTAGGTTCATACATTTTTTAATTCCACTAAAGTATTAAAATTAATTTTATAATTGGACGGTGTTAGAGTCCGACCAAGTCAGTAGCGGAGCTATTAAGACTTGAGCAGATTAATAACAATTTTTATATAAAGTACCTATTGTATTTTGTTGCCCACCTGTCCGTCGCTAAGCGACGAGCGTAAACAAACCACTGCGCAACTTCTGCCGACACCATTTATCATACCTTTTTGTTTTTGGTCGGACTCTATGCAAAAATCGTCTAATCCACAAACGATTGTTTTTAAGATAATTAAGTTTAAAGTTTAACACGAGCCAATAAAAAACGTTTTGCAAAGTAATATCTCATTTATTTTAATTAGGTAATTTAAATAAATGAGATATTACTTTGAAAAACGTTTTTTATTTGCTCGTGTTAAACTTGTGCTTAATTAGGTAATTTAAATAAATGAGATATTACTTTGAAAAACGATTTTTATTTGCTTGTGTTAAACTTTAAACTTAATTACCTTAAAAACAATCGTTTGTGGGTTAGACGATTTTTGCATACCACCATGCAATTATTAGTATGAAACAATAATTTAATAACCAACCAATGAGTATTAACAATACACCACAAATAGATGAACAAAGAACATACATGGATAGTAGATAGTTATCACTAGTATTACCTAACACATTCGTAAAATTCTTGAGATGCTATTTTAGAAATGTTTTTGAGGGTTAAGGGAACTTTATATGTTTAATCATTTGGAAAACAAATGTTTTTCAACAGTAATTAATTAATTATTTTTCTTATTTACAAGCCATAATTAAAGTAAGAAATTAAAAAGATTGAGTATACTTTATTATTATTATTATTATTATAACAATGGATGAAATGTTCTAGGAGACAGGTCCATATCACAGAAATTTCTTAATAATGGTGAAAAAAAGACTCAAAACGTAATTTAACCATAATGTGTAGTACACCGTTGAATTTAGAATAAAAAGGACTCCTAAAATTTGATATCAAAAAATCAGGACCGTATTTAAAAAATTGAAGTTGATGATCGCTGCCTCAAGACCAGGGTTGTTATGTTTAAAACAATTTGTTTTAAACAAGATGTTTTAAACATGTTTTAAACATGGACTAATGTTTTAAAACATGTTTTAAACTGTGTTTTAAATCAGGTGTTTAAAACTGTTTTAAACATGTAAAACCAAATAAAAAATCTGTGTTTTTTTCTCTCTGATTTTTACTTTATTAGAGATTTAATGAAGTATTCGCTGTGTAAGTATTAAAACAATCCAAAAATCAAAAGATCAACAAGTTGAATCATAGTAGCATCTAAACCTTTTATAGGTTTCCACCAAGCTAGAGGTTTTACATTTTCTATCAATTGTTTAGAAAACATATATTGTTTAAAAGGTGGACATATGGCTCGAAAATTGATTATGGTCGGCATCACATCTGGATAGTAAGTTTCAGCATACTCCATTGCAATGTCTAATTGAGATTGACTTAAATTTTCTCCCATGAATCGATGATCAAGTAAATTTGAAAGATAATGCGGCGGAGTTAATGCCATTGCTAAGCGATCTTTAACCTTTTGTAAATCCCTTCTGTTCAATTCTCCTTTTGTATATTCATCTTCAAATGACTTTAACAATTCAACTCAAATCTCAGAAGCTTCACTTATAGTGCAAGAGCTTCTTTGCACTTTGTCTAGTGCTACAGATATGTATTTTAATTTTTTAAGATAACTTTGTGCGTTATGTTTTAAATCTGTGTCATTTATCATTTTTACTATTACTATATCAAAAACGATCTTATTACTAGAACAAACGTTGTATAATACTGGCCAGTTTTTTAGATAACTTTCTAGGCAATCTGCCATAGTATTCCAACGAACATCTTGTGGCAAAATTAAGGCGGAACCACCAGCTGCGTGAGCAAAATGAACATTTCGAAAATATTTGCATCTTTTGATGGCTTTAATGCTGTATTGCAGCGGCGTGCAGTGAAATTTCAAAGTTGTGTATCTCTGTTCCTACTTACAGGAACCGTACCAAATTTAGGGGTTTTAATAGTGAGCACTGGGAATGTTTTTGTAAAGAAAAAAATCATTTGCGAAAAAAGTTGAATTTTTGCATTGCCTACCCTGGAAAAAAAATGAACGCGTTTAGGTATTTTATTTATTATTTTTTCTAAACACATTTTACTTCATTTTGTCGACAATTTTTAAATTTTAAGAGAAAAAAATGTGTTTGTAGAGAGTTATAGTCATTTGAATTTTTTTAAACCTAAAATATAATTTCAAAAAAAATTCGTCATTTGACTTTTTTAAACCTAAAATATAATTTAAAAAAAATTCAAATGACTATAACTTTCCACTAACACATTTTTTTCTCTTAAAATTTAAAAATTGTCGACAAAATGATGTAAAATTTGTTAAGAAAAAAATAATAAATAAAATACCTAAAGGCGTTCATTTTTTTCCAGGGTAGGCAATGCAAAAATTCAACTTTTTTCGCAAATTACCAAATGTTTTTTTTCTTTACCAAAACATTCCCAGTGGGCTCACTATTAAAACCCCTAAATTTGGTAAGGTTCCTGTAAGTAGGAACAGAGATACACAACATTGAAATTTCACTGCACGCCGCTGACTGTATTGCCAGATTTGAAGGTTTTCCTTCAATCAAATGAAGTGTTTTCCGTTTTCAAACACTTGCTGAAGGAATTCTGCAGAAAAAATATGGTAACACTGCTTTGATGGTCAAATATTAGTAAAAGTAAAACAGATGTTCTGTTTAAAACATGTCTTAAACATGTGTTTTTTTTTTTTATTTGAAATAAAAGACAAACTATGTCTGATTTCCACATTTATTTTCTTATTCTCCGACGCGTTTCGCTACACTGTAGCTTTATCGAGGAGTTACAACTGAATGAAAATGTAAACCAACTAAATATTTATACAAACTATAATCCATTACTTAGGTAGGTAATTAGGGAAAACCCACAGAGCTTATTTTTGAATATGGTCAATATTGAAAAGATTTAATAAGGGGGAGGTGTTTACCTCTGTTTGGTCGTTCAAAAGCAGGCCTGTGTTTTTGTGTCGGTTAATTTCTAAACTTTCGTACAAATTAAGTTTATGGCTTTTATTTAACGTGT
This sequence comes from Philopedon plagiatum, assembly GCA_963971165.1. Taxonomy (NCBI): domain Eukaryota; kingdom Metazoa; phylum Arthropoda; class Insecta; order Coleoptera; family Curculionidae; genus Philopedon; species Philopedon plagiatum. The sequence goes on along the minus strand of OZ020192.1, from coordinate 95,543,619 downwards.
GAAGAATTTTAAAGTTGTCATTAAAAATATGGTTTTCTTCTATGATATGATTAGAATAGGTAGAGTCATTTTTTTGATGTAAAAAGCTTCTTTTATGTTCACTAATTCTAGTTTTAAATGATCTACCTGTTTGACCTATGTAAATTTTTGGACACGATCCACAGTTCAATTGGTACACACCTGTTTTATTTTCTTTGTTAGTTTTTGTTTTTTGGTTTTTAAGTTTTTTACCTAAAGTGTTGTTTGTTTTGTATGCTATATTTATTTCTTTTTGTTTTAAATAAGTTTTAATTTTCTTGGATGGTTTGCCTATATAAGTCAAAGTCTTGTAATTATTTTTTGTTTCTTTGCATTGGGGATACAATTCTGAGATGGCTTTTTTTAAATTTTTTTTATTCAGGATGTTAAAAAAAGCCATCTCAGAATTGTATCCCCAATGCAAAGAAACAAAAAATAATTACAAGACTTTGACTTATATAGGCAAACCATCCAAGAAAATTAAAACTTATTTAAAACAAAAAGAAATAAATATAGCATACAAAACAAACAACACTTTAGGTAAAAAACTTAAAAACCAAAAAACAAAAACTAACAAAGAAAATAAAACAGGTGTATACCAATTGAACTGTGGATCGTGTCCAAAAATTTACATAGGTCAAACAGGTAGATCATTTAAAACTAGAATTAGTGAACATAAAAGAAGCTTTTTACATCAAAAAAATGACTCTACCTATTCTAATCATATCATAGAAGAAAACCATATTTTTAATGACAACTTTAAAATTCTTCACACGTTAAATAAAAGCCATAAACTTAATTTGTACGAAAGTTTAGAAATTAACCGACACAAAAACACAGGCCTGCTTTTGAACGACCAAACAGAGGTAAACACCTCCCCCTTATTAAATCTTTTCAATATTGACCATATTCAAAAATAAGCTCTGTGGGTTTTCCCTAATTACCTACCTAAGTAATGGATTATAGTTTGTATAAATATTTAGTTGGTTTACATTTTCATTCAGTTGTAACTCCTCGATAAAGCTACAGTGTAGCGAAACGCGTCGGAGAATAAGAAAATAAATGTGGAAATCAGACATAGTTTGTCTTTTATTTCAAATAAATTTCGTAATGAATTTCCATCAAGTAGAAGCCAGCACCATTCAATGTGTTTTTTTGTTTAAAACATGTTTTTTATTCCAGAGTTAAAAACATGTTTTAAACAAAAAAACTGTTTTAAACGATAAAAAACATATGTTTTGTTTAAAAATAAAAAAAAAGTTTTTTTTCAACCCTGCCCAAGACGAAACGTCGAATAAAAAAATTGATTATGTAATCTTTCATCATAATCATTATAAGTTGCTAAAAAAATGTTTCATTAGTTTTGCCCTACCTTTCATATTAGCGCCAGAAAAACATTAAATCAAAAATTGGAAAATTTAGTTTTCTCAAAATAACTCGAAAATGAAAAATCATTTAAAAAATTTCGGAATATCATTTTTTAGTTCTTTAATTACGCAACTTTTTCCCCATTTAACCAATTTTGTATTTCTAACTATAAGGGAGATCCCCATACTGGCCCTCCTATCTTGGACACAGTGTATGCATAAAATAGTTTTGAGAGATCCTTAAACATGCACAGAAAATCAAACAATTGTACAATATGTATATTCAATTTTGCATGCAGCATGTTTAAGAAAATAAAAAGAATTTGAAGCTGAAAATTAAAGAAAAAGTCTGCACTGACCTGAGGCGGTCTCAATAAAGGCGAATTCGTGCAAATAGGCCTACTGATCACCCTGGCATGCCACAGAAACGAGCGTAAAGTGCGAAATCCCATTGTTACTTAGGTTTTACACTAAAGGCCTCAAAACTTCAACAAAAAAAAAAAAAACATGTTAAATTACCTGAATTTCTAAAATGCAATCTGTTAGTGGTTTAATTTTATCCCGATCATACTCAGTAAATTTACTTCTTTCCACTTCTGAATAACTCTGTATGTGCTTATACCAACGTTTAAGATGCTTATAACTTTCAAGATCAGATTCGTTTTCGATACAATTAAATAAGAAATTATCTGCTGCAGTAGGCTGATATTGACATAAATAACTGTGGTTTAACAAGTAAATGTTTAAGGGTGGATAATATTCTTCTTTAAGTTGAAACGGAAAAGTATCACTCTGATCCTAAAGTAAAAGTAATTTTTATAGAATTGACCAAGCTGTTTTAAAACAAGAATAAAATATAAATAATTTTTATATTATAAATAATTAATATTTGGTGAGTACAATCATACACCATTACCATATGCCTACCTACAGTTAGTAGAAATAGGTAACTTGAATTAACAAAATATTTAAGAAGGAATGACTGTAAATATAATATTGGGGATGGAGAGGACCTCCCTTAGGTCAGTCATTTGTTTTTTAAAACCTTATTATAAATCAGTTATAAGAAAATACAATTTAGGTCTGACCTGACCTAAAAAGACAATCCGGCCGGAACCGGACGTCCGGTGTAGTGGACGGACTCGCCACGTCGACTAAAGGTCCGTTCCATCCCTATATAAAGTTCTCCCGAACTTAAAAAAAAGAACAAATCAAATGTTATTCAGTGGATACAAATGATGGCGGGAATAGAAGAATTCAACTTGCCACATCAGCTGTTTTTTGTGATGAAGGTGAAGAAGTCATTTTAAAGTGTATTCACACGAGTTCCCGTTGATCCACTGTGAACTACAGGTCATGTGATGTCTGCATTGATATATTAAGTGACATGCTGTTCATAGTGGATCAAAGGGATCTCAATGGGAACTTGTGTGAACACACTTTTAATTTAATCATGTTATTCTCTAATCGAAATTGATACTGAGTTTACTGTTGTTTCTATCAAATAAGCTCCTCGAGAACTTTGGTGGTTATGGTTTATTAGTATACTGAGTACTGAAAACAAAACTATTTTTTTTGTCAGTTATTCGATGACCCATTAATGAGTTGACCCCACTAATAAAACTTTTAGATTGCCATCTGGAAAACCTTTGGAACTGTTTTCAGCCTGCAGCTTGTACTTTTGGATAAAAGTTTTGTCACTTAAATGTATTTTATCTCTTGTGTTACCTTCTCTAGATTTTGACAGAATAAATAATTATTAAGTATTAAGGTAAAACACCCAATTATTGACATCCAACCAATAATTGACATGTTTTATATTTTTTTAAATTTTAAGAAAACTTTTTACCTGATCTAACAATTATATGTACCAAACTTAAGGGAATACAATTTGGCAACATCCCTACAGTTCATATTTTTATTCATAATGGCGGAATAGCTGTAAACAAGATTTGTTTCTCCTTGTGTTGTTTTAAGTGTTGCTGCTAATAGTGGAGGTAAGGGTAAGTAATATTTTTAAAATTATGTAAATAATTGTATGATTGTATGTATTCTTTTTTTAATCATCTATGTTATCAGTTAAGTCAAATACCTTTAAAATTAACCTGTAAAACTTAAAATGATTCTCCAAGAACGAGTACAAGGAAAAAAAGCGGTATGTCAATTAGTGGCTAGAAAAAAACACATGTTTTCCAATCATTGACACCCCTGTCAATATTTGAAATTCTACATATTTCAATGGTTCTATTTTAGTTGAAAAGCCCACATTCTTACAATGTTGCCAATATTTGTTTAAAATATAAATGCATTCGCTATCCAATTATTGACATACCATGTCAATAATTGGTATGTGGGGTGTCAATGATTGAAGTTAATGTTTTTTTTTCAGAGGATGGCACCAAAAAAAAATACAAGCCTCAACAAATACAAGACGCTCTTAAAGCTGTAGGCGGAATGTCTGTTGCTTCAGCAGCTAAAAAATACCAAGTACCAAGAATTACATTTCTATATAAGTGGAAGGGTAAAGTTCCTAGAGTATATTCCATAGGACGGGCTACTTACTTAACAACAGAAGAAGAAAATATCCTTGTTAGATGGATAGTTGAACTTTCTCAGATCCATTATCCCATTTCAAAGAGCCAATTAGTTGACAGTGTCCAGCATATTATCAAAAATACAAATCGAGAAACTCCTTTTAAAAATTTAATTTTATTCTTAACTTGAATATATTTTAAGTAATATACTTCTTACTTTATCCTTTCCTAAGTGGATTCAGTTGGCCTCAGGTTTTAGTCACGTTTTGACAGCTGAACAATGCCTTACACGTCAATGTCAACTTTACAAATGAAGCTTAATGCGTTGTTCAACGTTCAACCAGAACCAGAGGCCAGCCGAAATAACTTTTTGTATAACTACTTAGTAAGTAATAGTAGATCAATAAGTTTTAACTGTTCTGAGTTTCACATATTTTGTAAGTTTAAATAAATTTTTTTAAAAATTGTGTCAATTATTGGGGTGTCAAAATTTGGGAGAAACTTTTTTCTAGGCTGTCAATTTTAGGGTTAAACAAAATAGAACCAAATTTTCTGTTTTTTATATGAGTTTTTAAAAATAATACCGTTTTTTTGTTTTCTGATGATTTCAATATGTATTACAAATTTTACAAAGTTGTTAAATACTTTATAAAACAGAAAACTTTATCGCAATGATAAATTTAGTGAAAAATGTTTCTAAAACCTGTCAATGATTGGGTGTTTTACCTTATTATAAAAAAAAGTTGGCGCATCACAAAAATGAAGCTTCGTTGCTACAAACACAACACCTACTATGATCATGAGGTCTTAAACAGTGACCCCAACTCACAAGTAAAACAAAACCAACAAAGTTAATTAATATATTGGCAAGGAAACCTTTTTAGTGAATAATTTGTTAAAATTCAAAGTCTTTGCAGATCTCTAGGAACAAGAATAGTATATTGTACAACGAGCATGGAATGACATGCATTTCCTACGAGTATGACGTTTGCAGCACGATGCCGCAGGCGAGTGCTGCAAATCATACGAGTAGGAAATGGTCATTCCATGCGAGTTTTACACTATACTTTTTCTACGAATATTACCGTTAATAAAATGGGATTAGTAATATTTTTCTTTTTAAGATGTCAAAAAATGTCAATGAAATTATAAAATTTTGACGCGGCACCTGTATTTTGTAAAAAATACACGTGCACAAAGTGAACTTTGTAGTTCAATCACCATGGTGATTGAAGCACAATGAAAAGGTGTAAACCACAATGTACCTTGTTCTGAATCTATTATTGAACATACAATACAGGTTTTTATTGACATGAGTAGAAAATAGTATATTGTACAACGAGCATGGAATGACATGCATTTCCTACGAGTATGACGTTTTCAGCACGATGCCGCAGGCGAGTGCTGCAAATCATACGAGTAGGAAATGGTCATTCCATGCGAGTTTTACACTATACTTTTTCTACGAATGTTACTGTTAATAAAATGGGATTAGTAATATTTTTCTTTTTAAGATGTCAAAAAATGTCAATGAAATTATAAAGATTTTGACGCGGCACCGGTCAACGCCACCTTTGTAAAAATATACTCGCGCACAAAGTGAACTTTGTAGTTCAATCACCATGGTGATTGAAGCACAATGAAAATGTGTATAAAACAATGGACTATCTTCCGCAATTACTATTGAACATACAAAAAAGGTTTTTATTGACATGAGTAGAAAAACTCCTTTTCAAGATTATTTTTGAATAATTAGATACTTTTTAAAGTAGGTTTTAATTTTGTCTTGCTTACTGTTTTTTTTTAATTTAGTTCTTACTTCTCACCTGTTCTTCGTGAGTGAAATAAAACAAAGTTACTTAATTAGTCACCATTAACAAGTAGGTACTTAGTGAATATTTGTTCAAATTCAAGGTCTTAACAGATCTCTAGGAACAAGAAACCTCATTTTTAAGATTATTTTTAAATAACTAGTTAGTTTTTAAAGTATGTTTTAACATTATCTTGGTTTTCAGTTTATTTCATTTAGATCTTACCTTTTCTTTATTTTCCCTAGCAGCTTTTAATTTTCTTACTAAATCTCCCTGTTCTCTAATCTGCTGTTCTAGAGCTTCTTTGGTTGACATTATTTTTTACTGGAACTGCACAAAATTAATAAAAATCGTAGGTCAGAATGGGACTAAAAATTACGCCAGAACTTGGATGAAGATTTCAATCTGATGCAATTTTATTACAATTACAACGTTATAACGTTAACATGCGCGAGACTACACGAACAGAGAAAGGATTTGAACAACGAATTACCCGCTTCAAGGTTTTTTTTTCCCAGCGAAAGGAACTGAAAATTTGCTATTAGCAAAACCTGGCAAAACCCCGAAAAACACATGTAAACGTGTTGGTACGTCATAGGAAGTGCTTCGGTAGCCGGCATCGGAAATCTTTGAAAATCAACGACGGTGCCGGCAGCTCAAGAATTAGTAGTATTCATAAAACAGCGACTGTGCGGAAGTTCTATCCAAATACGATTTCAGGATTAGATTACACAATATACACAATAACCGTCTTTGTCTTGTTTCATATACTCGCGAAACGAGAATATTATCCCCGTTGGTAAATTTATCATTAAAATTTGAATCTGGCCAATTAGAACAACATTCGCTTTTCGCGTTTATATGAAACAAGCATAGTTTTCTCTAAGGAAACAAGACACAGTCATTAGCATTTGTAGCCGATGGTGCAGGGTCGTGTCCAAAACTTCAGCGTATAACGCCCCAGTGTAATGATCACATGACTATAAATGAACAATTTAAATACTGAGTCACATGATAGTCACACCGGTGCGTCGCACGGCGTAGTTTTCGAACACAACCCAGCTCCTTGCTCATTCATTCGCGTATCGCAAATCGGAGGGAATGGAATTAAGCTCCAGAAGTTCTACCTACCTCCGAGAATGGACCTTTGGAGAAGCTTGCTGAGCTTACTAACGTTTGTTAGAGCATACAGCGTGTTGTGCCAAGTAACAAACCCTATAAGCCAGGTTCTCCAACGCTAGTCCGGTATAATTTGACAACCAAAAGTTTTAAACTGTTAAAGTGTAAAAATAAGACAACTTAGTTTTACACTATGAATTTACTTCTGAGCTTTTTCGCAAATTTATAAAGAAAAGGGCAATTTTAGTACGTACTTTCGACAATAATAGAACTAAATTCATCTCAGCAACTGGTCCCAAGATGAAAATTACCGCGTCCGGCCCGAAATACGGCAAACCCAGCGAATTGTAGACCGGACATGTCCTGTGGCGCCACGGCCTATAAGTATTTATTTAAGGGTGTAAAGCCGTGTAAAACAAATGAAGGAAAGTAAATTTTGATAAATAATTTAAAAAAGGAATTATATTTAGAGATACGAAAATGAATTCGCAACACAAAAGGGCAATGATTAAAATAAGTTACGTTCGCGTTTGAAGAATGTTTAAAATATTTAATGAGACAGGAAAATGTTAGAAAAAAAAAATTATAAGTAAAAAATAGTTGGTTTAAAAATTTATTAAAGAACTGGAAATATTATGGAAGGGTTAAAAGTTTATTCGAAAATAATTCCTTTGAAAAATATTCAAACACCTAAGCAGCCATAAAATTGATTAATAAAAATGATTTAAACAATTTATAAAATAATTATACAAGTTAACTCACATAATTAGAAAAATTAATCCTTTATTGTAAAGAAAAGTTTCACTTGTGTCTGAAGAGAATATTCACTTCACTTCGCCGAGATGCGCGAAAACTTTTCTAAGTCTCGAAACGGGTTAATGCTCTTAAATCGGCCGATCGTTTCAAGAAGTTGGAGCAGACTGACCGTTTGCATTGATGTTGTCTATGGGGAAGATTCACCCCCGCCCAATAAACACTTCCCTAATTACCCTATTATAACCGTAAAATTATGCGCTGTCTTATCTGATTGGTTCAACAAAAAAACGCCTTGTGGTGATCTATGAGGCGAGTGGGAAGCGTTTTGACCAAATATAGTAATATAATAAAATCTGAATTTATAGCTTCTTTAGGTAGGTGCACGCCAATAAATGTCTCTAGATAAAGCAGAAAGCAGTAAAAACGTCGTCAATAACCGATAAATACTGCTCTTTTCCTTCATTTTCTGGCTACAACAGGGTCGCCCACGTAGAATTTCCTGGAAAGCGCAGGTGGAAACACGATTTATTGGGTTGTAAATAGCATGTTGTCACATTAATTCCGCGAGAAAGTTGTTAAACGGGGAAGATTTGTGGGAATTTTCCCTATATAAGCGGGAAGGCTAGAAGGCAAATTAGTACGTACTAGAAGATGTAAGTTGTTACTCTGTCCGAACGGGGTCCGAATTTCTGTCCACGGGAAAGTTCAAAAGTTTGGAAACAATAGTAACGAGTTAGTCGGACGTTTCGGAGCGCGCCGAATTTTCTTGATTAAAATGGCGATAAATGAAAAAGTGAACAAGTAAGTGCGTTGAAACCCAAGAGGTTTTCTTGGAATATTGAAAAGTTTGTGAATTGAAGAAATTGTGAAAAGGTGTATTTTTTTTTTGGGTGACTCCCAACCGTAACTTGTGGAAATAAAGTGTAGTTGATCCAGAATTTTGCGTTTTTCTGTTGGGGAACAGGGAAACCATAGTAAATAAGTAGAATATTAATTTAATAGTCAAAAATCATAGAAAAATTGAAACTCCCTTCTCTCGCTCATCGCCGCGCTGTTGGGGATTTATCCCTTTTCTACAGCTACTTCCACGGATTCTGCAGTGAAGAACTAGCCGGTATTATTCCCCCTTGACTGTTCCTAACAGAACAACAAGAGGCGCGTTACGTATGCATCCCTTTACTGTCCAGCTACAAAAGCTTAGAACAGACCACTTCTCTCGCTCATTCATACCTAGGGTCTCCAGATTGTGGAACAAATTGCCTGCAGATGTTTTCCCTTCCCGCTCGAACCTCCAATCCTTCAAATCCCGCGTCAATAGACTACATTTCGTTTCTCTTCAGACGCCCACGGTACGTTAGTACTTAGGCTTGAAGTCTACGTGGGATGTCTTAGATAAAAAAAATGAACAGCATATCAGTACAGGGCGCAGTACCGTTGGAGATCCGCAGTCCGTACACTGGTGGATTAGCCAAGTAGTAGATGGCCCGCCCACGGCTAGACGGGCTAGGTGCAGTAATGCGTGGTTTTAATCAAATTTAAGATGGTTCGCACTGGTCATTTTAGAAAGACCTTTACAGCAAAATAGTCACTAGAAAATTAACAAAAAAAATTTGCACTCGCTGTTATATCAATTCTAGACAAACATTTTAAATATGAATTCAAAATTTGTGTCCCTAAACTTGGGGTATATCGGGTTAAAATTATTTTTGGAACTTTTTACTTATTTTTTCTGTGAAAATGTTTCTAGAATAACCAGTGTTAACCGTCTTAAATTACCAATATATACCTACATCTGAATATACTCATTTTCTTCTAGTAAAATGGCAGAAGATAAGAAAAAAAATATTAAACTATAATAATAATTATAAAGTAGTGGACAAATTCATTGAAAAACATATTTACATACAAAACAAGTAACAATAAAAAACGAGATCATCACTGAAAATGCTACAATACATATTCCAAAAAAATATATAGGCGAACAACTGAGCAGCACACAAAAAAACAACAAACACCAACAACAAGTTTATACGTTTCCGCAAAAAATGGCAATCCTTGTTGTCGAGTCGCACCGTCCTGTAAACTCGGAAATTTGCTATTACGCATGTTCATTGTCGGGAGAGGGCGGGAAAAGTTAAGCGGAATGATCGCGGTAACTTGGCGGTTAGCAGGGGCGGATCCACGATTTAGGAAAGGGGGGCTAGACGTAAGCGTTGCTAAAACTTAAACATTTACCCCAAATTCAAAAAGGAGTTTTAAGACCCAGGGTTTAAAAAAGGTCTTAATTAATTAGGGAGCGAAATATCTATTTATTGATTTAATAATACAATACTGGTGCTGAGGTTGACTGAAGTCAGGGGGCAATTATGATGTTATGTTGTTGTTGGCCGGTAAATGGGGGGCTTGAGCCCCCGAAGCCCCCCTCGTATATCCGCCACTGGCAATTAGCCATCTCCAACAAGTATAAAAAGAAGACTGGTCAGCCGCTTAAGAACCGAAAGCTGATTTTCGCAACTGGACTGCCAGAATCATAACCGCGTTCGATTGGAAACTTAAGTATCGTTTTTGGTGTGCCGAGTCCGTGACGCTTTAGGTTAAAGGCTGGCAATTCATCGCATATATGGAAATAGCACGCACGTACCGTATGCAGTCAGAAAATGGCAAAGAGGCGCCAATTCCCACCAGTGCCGACTGTTTCCCTACGCCCGTTGGTTAACTGGGTAATAGCATATATTACGTAATATGTACATACTTTATTATTAATTTTTCTTTTATTCAACAAGCTCCATCACCACACACTGCAAAAATGGATATTTAAAACGATTGAAAACTTATGGGTTATAATTTTTTATATTTTGTTTCGATAGTTCTGACAGTTGGCCTGCGGCTTCTGCCTTTTATTCATATAACAACACCCAACAGCAAAATATATCAATTCTCCGACCAATCAAAATTTCGTACACAAGATTGTTCCCCGAATATGTGCACGTACTACACGAATGTTTTTGCTTGTGAGATAAATGAAGTTTATAATCATTTTTATGTAAAATGGTGAAATAATTCTAGGCACGGTCCCTGCTTGATGTATGCGTGCAAATAGCAGGTAATTATTGGTGCTATCTTTCGTGCAATTTGCTTTTGACGTTGCAATATTTTTAATAGCCTGTTCACATTACGTGCAAGTTGGTGCCATGCAAAAAAAAATTGCCTCCAAGAATGCGCGTTGGTGGCTTTTCGATCAGCTAATGCAATTTTACTTGCATTGCATGGAATTAGGACCTGTTCTAATTTAATTGCAAGTAGCATGCAATTTTAGTAACTTTTCTAGGAATATTTCGAAGCACCAACCATATAAAAACGAAACATAACCTCCAAAAATATCGATTTTGTTTTGAATGGTGTTTGAGTGGTTTATTTAACGAATTTAATATATTTTTTATTGGTTATCTTTATAAAAAATAAAGCCGATATGTCCCAAAAAGCATCATGTGGCAGATAAGTATATACAATAATAACCTATTTTTTAATCAGCTGAATCAGATATATTTTTAAAGTTGGCGACATTTCTTGTCAGAATACTTGCATACAAAAGTTGCTTCATGTGTAAACAGTGCAATGCAATTAATTGTATTGCTATAACTTTCATGCTATAAATTGCAAGTAATGTAAACAGGCTTTAGGGATTTTGAGCAGTGAATTTTACTGGTGAAATTTCTGCAAAAAATAGCATCGTGTCATGCGAGTTTAAGACATTAAAGCCGCTTATATGCAAGGACATGGCCTTGCATTGCTTTTTGCCAATTCGCACTTTAACGAATTCATGACTCGACTATCGGTTATTTATGGCCGACATATTTGTCCGATAAAACGGATGGCAAACAGAGCATCAACGTCAACTTGAAATTTGAAGGTTATATTTTGGAATTTATCATATGGAATTTAACAGTTGAGCAAAGATGAAATCTGTATAGTATTCGTTGGATAATAATTTATTCCTAAAATAGTTTTTGCTTTAAAATTTGTGAAAATGGCAGAAGAAAGAGAAAAACTTTTAAAACTACTTTATGCTAAGGGTAACACTGGTAAAAATGATGTTTTTGTTCTGTTTACATCGATAATGAAAAATAATACAAAATTTTAGGCGAATGGGAATACAAAGATAGTTTTAGAGATTATTTAACCAAATTAGGTAGTTATAAAGTAGAAGATTTAATAAAAGAGCCTCATCGATTAGAAGATGAATATTGTAATATTGAAGACCAAACTCAAGAGTTAGCTGTTACAAACTACAAAACATTTATTGAGACAGCAGAGTGCTCTAAAAAACTGTTTAGTCAATTTAACACAATAGAAGATAAATTAGATCAATTTCTTACTGACATTCCAGAATTTCAGCAAAAATGTACAAATTTTAGTGAATCCACAGGTGAAATTAGCAACTTGAGAAAACTAAATTCTCTCACATTAACAAAAAATGCACAGTTACTGGAGATTTTAGAATTACCCCAGTTAATGAACTCATTTATTAATGATAATTTGTATGAAGATGCTTTAGAGTTAGCAGCTTATGTGAGAAAGTTATGTTCAAAATATAATGATATCCCAATTTTTAGAGTAAGTAGCCATTAACTACCTAAATATTTGCTTACACTAACTTGAGTGCCTAAAGGTTTCGCCCACCTCAAAGGTTCTATCACATCTACATATATTTGATCATTTGTTTTTTAGTAATACTTACTTAAAACCAAAATAAAAATAAGTACCTAACTAGGTAGGTATTTTTTTTTAAAGTCAACTGGCAAATACACTCACAAAGTGCAAGCACAAGTAACAAGAAAATCTTGAAATATGTCTGTCACTATAAAAAATGAACATTTACTGGTCTATGCCAATATTAAAACCAGTGGCGGCTGGTGAAATTTCAACTTTGTATATCTCTGTTCCTACTTACAGGACCCGAACCAAATTTACGGGATTTAATAGTGAGCCCACTGGGAATGTTTTGGTAAAGAAAAAAAACATTTTGTAATTTGCAAAAAAAAGTTAAATTTTTGGTGTGCCCCTCCTAGGAAAAAAATGAAAGCGTCTAGGTATTTTATTTATTATTTTTTCTAAACAAATTTGACATCATTCTGTCGACAGTTTTTAAATTTTGAGAGAAAAAAAGGTGTTAGTAGAAAGTTATAGTCATTTGAATTTTTTCTTAAATTTTCTTTTAGGCTTAAAAAAATTCAAATGACTATAACTTTCTACTAACACCTTTTTTGCTCTCAAAATTTAAAAACTGTTGACAGAATGATGTCAAATTTGTTTAGACAAAAGAATAAATAAAATACCTAGACGTTTTCATTTTTTTCCAAGGAGGGGCACACCAAAAATTTAACTTTTTTTCGCAAATTACAAAATGATTTTTTTCTTTACCAAAACATTCCCAGTGGGCTCACTATTAAAACCCTTAAATTTGGTTCGGGTCCTGTAAGTAGGAACAGAGATAAACAACTTCGAAATTTCACCAGCTGCCACTGATTAAAACTACAATATTAGAAGTCCTAACTTAATGAGCTTTTTATTGGTAACAGCACTATTGTTGGTCTGTTTTATAGTGAACCTTATTTTTGATATTTTCAATAGATTTTGTTGTTTGTTTTTTTGTCTTGGTTACTTAAATTGTCTATACCAATTGATCGTGCTAGAATTTTTCAATCCTGATAATTTTGGCTCAATCTACACCTAATTCTCAATGTTTATGACTTTTGTTCAGATTTTTTCTGAGTAATCCTAAAACATAATTTTTTAGGAAATTGGACATTTCTGATTTTAAATGAACATTCCTTAATTAGTAACATACAACATAGATTTTTTCAATGTGTTAAGCACATTAACATCATATTTTAAATATTTTTAGAGTATTTTAAATGATGTCAATCATACTTGGCTTATAATGTTACATCAACTTCTGTCCCAATTGAAACAGGATTTGAGTTTACCAAAATGTCTTCAGATAGTGGGTCATCTCAGAAGAATGGAAGTTTTCTCAGAATTAGAATTAAAGCTAAAATTTTTACAAGCTAGAGGATATTGGCTAGAACAGTGTCTGAAGTATATACCTAAACATGATGGTATGCTGCGTTTTTCTTATACATAATATTATATTTCATTTACTTTTATATTATTTGCCTTTATGCAGTGTAGGTACACTAGCACATAAAATATCTGCAACATCGCATATCATAAAATAAGGTTAATTTGATATTTTCTATTCCTGGTAGATTTTTTTAAATTTTGGCAAAAAATATACAACCGAGATTAGTTTAGTAACTTTCATATTACATGTTGATCTTTGCTTAAGAGAGACAATTTTGCTCTTAATTCTAGCATAGGATAAATATAATTGTAACACTATTTAAATTACAATTATTTCAATTTCAATTATTGTGTTTTTAACTGCAAGACGGATTTGACTCAATATAACTATATTGCCACTTCGCAAATTTGTTGGCATTTGTTTTGTATTCTATATTAGATAATATATTTGTTTTTTTTTACAAATTAATGGTATATTGACTAGCCAATAGCCATGTACCAATATTTAGTTACCTGGAGAATGTATTTTTTCCTAAAAATTTAACATTGAAGTGGATAATGCAAAAAAAGAACTTAGTCATATAATATGACTACTTTCATTTACGAGTAATTAAAAATTAGTAAAGATTCAGATTTTTTTACAAAACTATTGTCAAAGTTCTTCAAATTTTTGAGTTAATTAATTTTTTTAGCTAATCACCACCTAACTAAAACTGTGGAGATTACAAGAGTGAACCTGTTTAATATAATAACCCAGTACAGGGCGATATTTAATGATGAAGAGTCAATGCCCTTAAGCTCTTTAAAAAATGAAATTAATGAAAATGTTATTTTTTATACCTGGATTAATGGCAGAGTAAGTTTAAATTATAGTAAAATACTGCTAATATGTCAACAGTAACTTAGTATTTTAGAATTTAAAATGTTTAGCATTTCCCCTATCAGTGCTGTGCAGTTAAAAAAAAATCAGTATGTTTTTGTTCAATAATAAGGGTGATATTTGGCTCTAAAAACTTTATATAAAATCCTAGAAGTTTTCTTCATGATTTGAATATCATAATTCTATACGTATCAAATGGGTTCTTTTACTATAACTGATGTTCATAATATTAATAGTAGTATTTTAAATAAGGGGATGCTATGCTGTATTTTGCAAAAATAAAAGCACTGATGTGTCAAATAATTTTTTGTGGATGCAGTGTTGTCACATTACAAAATTCTCGTCACTTCTGGAAAATATAAAAGCTTACTTAACTGTAACTATTTGACGATTATTGCATCATTCAAAACAGCAGTAATTTGAATTTTTAAAAGTCATATGAGATAATAGGAACATTTCTATATTTTTATAAGAATATCAACAGATTTACTGCTTTTTTCAGATTGGCGATTTTTTATTAACACTGGATGAAGACCTGAAATCTATAACGTCTGTAGAGTCCATTTTAGATCAGTGTATGTACTTTGGCTTGTCATTTAGCAAAGTGGGATGTGACTTCAGATCATTATTGGTACCCATTTTTACAAAACAAATAATTGAAAATTTCAGAAATTCGATTGCAAAGGCTATGATTGCTTTTGAGAAGAGTATAGAGAATTTCACTTTAATCAATAAAAACTTGCCTAACATTCCTTGGAAAAATAGAGATGAAGATCCGCTTGGTCCACCAGACTCTTTATTAGAATTTTACCCTTTGGCTGAATACCTTAACAATGTATTAAAAACTTTAAATGACTTTAGAGTATGTGCTCCTATAGCCGTTGTCAGTGAAGTTATAGATTCTCTTCAAAAATCTTTGGTATTTATTGCCAAATCTATACTGATTCTGTATTCTCAAGAACAGCAAGCCTTCACAAGTAGCTCCAAAGATGCTTTTACAAGATTATGCATGAGTTTTTCTGATGATTTAATTCCCTATATTCAAAAATGTATACATATTATATTCCCGCCAAATCAGATAGCAGTAAAATTGGGAATAAGTGTACAAACTTTGCAAGATCAAAATATATCATTTCTGAACAAAACTCTTATAGTTGACCCTATTAAACATTTATTACCAACTAAGATTGAGGTGAATTTTGACATTGATGATTTACACCAAAAAAGCTGTATTGATGATAAGAATACATCTAGTTCTGTTATTACAAATGAAGACCACATTGAGTCATAAAAAGAAATGTTTCTTTAAATAATAATATAAATAGATAAATCAGAAACTTTAAGACTTTTTATATTCCATTCCTTCAGAGTGTGCAGCATAAAAGATCTACATATATTGCTGCAAACATCAGTTATTTTGAATGGGATAATGCGCATCCCTCCACTGGGACTAATGTCCGATTTATTTTGGCTCTGGCCAATTTCAAATACAGTAGACTCCCGATTATCCGAAATCGGTTTATCCGAAACTCCGCTTTATCTGAAATCAAATGTAAAATTTTAACCACCGCTTTATCCGAAATACCCATCTGACACGCTCCCGATTACCCCATTATCCGAAATGGCGCTGACGCGCTTCTTTCAAAGACCTTGCGAATGCACGCGGCTGCGGATTCTTTTGTAAATTATAATTAAATTTTTAATATGTAATAAATAAATGTTTGTGATAGGTACATAACTACTTTGTAAAGTTCAAAAGAAATTCTGTAATAGAAAGTACCTACATATCTAAATGAACATACATACATAAATGAATACATATGAAAAATTATTTTCACCTGCGTATTATCCGAAATTTCGATTATCGGAAATGGATTCGGTCCGGCACATTTCGGATAATCGGGAGTCTACTGTAATCATAATGTTTATAGAGACTAGTTTTAAATCTTTGCTAAAATATATCCTAATTTTTTTGGTAAACTTGAGCTGTTTTTAAATTTTCATCGTATTGCATCTGCTTCTTACATAGAGAGCGGAAATCTTACAACGCACCAGGCGAATTTTCAAAAAGCCGAATCAAAATAAAGTAAATGTGCATTAGTAGCTCTAAATGAATTTGAACAGCACCAAAATCTTCTTTTTCAATTTTTAAATCGGGTGTTAGCCGTCCTAATTCTTGAATTCAGAGTTTTTCTTCTAGCGAAAAAAACAAATCAATTATTTATTGAAAATTCGCCGAGAAAAATACACAGTCAAACCTCTTGGTCCATTGTAAACGACATACGTCGCAGAAACGGGTATGGGCTCCGGAATGTGGATCCTGTAGATTCTGGGCTGTCAGCTAATGACATTAATACTTATTATTGCACAATAGCGGAAACTATGACGAAAGACTTTAAACAAACAACTGATCCGCTAGATTTTCTTTCGTCTGTCTCTGTGCCAAATTCATTTTATTTTTTACCTGCAGATCTAAATGAATTAAAGCTGACTATAAGATCAATGAAAAATAAAATCACCTCTGGTGATGATGGTATATCTGCAAAAATTTTCTTGAATATGCCTGATTCAGCTTTGGATGTGCTTGCTCAGGCTATAAAGATTCTGACTCTAACATGTTTATATATACTAGAGACTGTTTGTCTCATATATGAAAACCGAACAAAATTTATTTCGGTTAATCCAAGATATGATACCCGTCAGGGTCTTGACTTGCAGCTGCCTATCCCAACTTCCAGTTTGGTGAGGAATTCTATTTATTATGAAGGTATAAAGATGTTCAATCATCTGCCTCGCGGTATTAGGGAGCTTCCCACTAAGAGGTTATTTAAAAAACAACTTCAGAGGATGTTAGCTGGTAGAGCCTATTATGAACTGGGCGAATTTTATACTGACAGATTTTGACTTATTTAGTTGTATGTTATTTTTAATTTTAACAGTCAACCCCTAGTTTTCTAAGTTTTAATTTATTGATTCTGGTTTTACTTTTTTTTCTGTTTAATTATGTCTGTCTTTTGCTCATGTATTTTACAACTTTTCTGTACCTTTTATTGTTTGTTGATTATGGTTTGTGTGACTTTCTTGGTTTTAGTATTATTTATTTATAATTTTTTTTATACAAGTAGAAAATGTTTTGTTTTTATTTTGTTTTGTACTGTTAAACTGCTCTGGCTTTGTCGGCAAAACTTTGGTTTTTTGATAATAAAGCTTATTTGATTTGATTTGATTTGATCTCTACTAAACTTTGTTCTTGCTAACGTAACGAATCATAAAAATGCGCAAAATCTCCAAACAAAGAGGTCCTGAGAGCCTAGCACAAATTTTACTTAGATTTTACCATTTAGCACGAGTAAAATTGCAAACTTAAGTTTCATCTCTGTCGCACACACACGATCCCGGTAAAATCTGTCTTTATTTGCGCTGAATAATAAACGATACAGCGTTGTCAGAGAACAATCGGGGGTTTCGTCTTTATTAGTGAGCGGGGCTTCAGGCATGGATAGACGACAATGAATTGTGCACTGTTGCCGAACTTACAATTTATGAAAAAAAAAATGGAAGAAATGCATAAAGTATAAAAAATATGTTTTAATGATAGATGTAGTTAAAAAATACATTTTTACAGAAATATAAGGTAGTGCCATGGCTCCGTGGCACTACCTCATGAGCCGCCACTGTTATCAGATAAAACTTTTCATTTCAAGTCGATTCATTTCATTAAGACTGTTGAATATGGATGTCTTCTTGTATTTTTGAAGTACATATATTATTGCCATGTATAAATAAATATTCAAGGGGTACATGACTTGGAAAACTATCATTTGTAAATTGTTTGTGGTTATAATCGAGACAAGGAATCATGCTTCAAGTTGGCTATATACTTAATAAACCCTGTATAAAAAAAGTTAACACTCAGAGTACCATTTATTTGGGTCACTTATTGGTTTAAAACAAAATTGTACGAAATTCAACTAAGTAAATGCCTATAGAACACAAAAAAAGTTCCTATGCTTTAATAAGGATAAAAACATTACATTAAGGATGATATCCTCAGGTTTTTATCTGAAACTGTTAAAAAACAAAACATTTGCATCATTAAATTATAAATAAATTGCCAACATTTCAATTTCATGAATATGAAAAATGTCCTAATAGTTACAATAAGCAGGGGCCATATTCTACATCTAAAGGGAATGCTTTCCTAAAGAATATTGCTAGACTACAGCCTATCATGGTTCTCCTACTTTGGCGAAATTCTCTCCGGAAGTGGTCTCTCAAGATGTAGAGTATAAGGACACAGATTTTAGAAAAAGTGAGGCCATTTTTACAGTATGGTATCTTGATACATAACTTACCCATATTATGGCATACAGATAATCACCAAAATT